>CM049374.1:11034330-11634330 GCA_026937815.1 Etheostoma perlongum
TGACGAGATCTCGTTTTACGAGATCTCGCGATATTAAAACATGACGAGATTTCTCGTCGAGGTGAAAAGTTGTCTCGTGAGGCGATGTGATTGTTTCAAAAATTGTTTCTGTTTGCACTTGTAGTTTTGAGAGAGCAGTACTTTGGTTATTGATACACTTACTGTTTGCATTTAAAGTGTTATTTTTCTGTTACTTACACATTTATTTTATATATACTGTTTATTTTTTTATGTTCGGTTTGTGGAAAGTGTGTGAAATTGTACAGGGCAGAAGCCAGTTGGTAGAGTTTATACACAACATTTTGCAGTGTCTGCGCGTCCTTTACTGCATATAATTCATTAAAATAGTAAAAAAAAAAAGTTAAATAACATTCATCATTAATAGTTGATTTCAAAATGCACCTAAATTGTTTAGCATTTTGTGATTTTTCAGTTGAATAAAAAAACTATTTTCCATTCATATATTTCATCGAGGATTTCTTTAAATTTTTTAAAAAAAATCTCGTCTCGTTCTCGTGAACCCAATCTCGTGATGTGTCTCGTCTCGTGGAGTAAGCGTCTCGTCACACCCCTAATATATATATATACATATACACACACACACACCAATTAATTCTGCAAAGACAGAATAAGCACATTTACAGTAAAGCAGTAAAGAGCAGGCTACAAACTCACTCCATGTTAGAATATTCCCTACAGAAATGAACATGTTACCATATGATAGATTTTGTTTTCATAGATGGGTTTAAGTTCAACGTTGTGCTGTATTAAATATCACTAGTATTTCATTCACACATGGTATGAATGCCTTCAACAATGAAATCAGGGGCGCTCACCTTGCCTTTCTGCAGCTACCTGTGACACAAAAAGGCCTGGACTGGGCTCTAATATCTGCTGGTAATCTCTTAAGGCTCTGAATGAAATGGAAGGGGGTCTAAAGGATTTGAGGATAGAGGGCTTTGTCATCCAAGGCTAAGTGCTACTCAACAAGAGTCACACACACACACACACACACACACACACACACACACACACACACACACACACACACACACACACACACACACACACACACACACACACACACACACACACACACACACACACACACACACACACACACACACACACACACACACACACACACACACACACACACACACACACACACACACACACACACACACACACACACACACACACACACACACACACACACACACACTCTTACGTTGTGTTCTCCCTCTGTAGAGCGCACTTCGTAGGAATAAGCCAGCAGGATGTCCACAAGGCTGAGCCACACTTGGTTACGGGACGTCTTGTCCAGCAGGTAGGAACGGTTGGTGAATTTTCTCAGCTGCTCCTTCTCACCGTCGTTGAATGAGACAGCTGCACAAGAACATGGAATTAAGAGTTAATTGTCTATTTCATGTCACCAAAAGTCTTTAGCATATATTTCACACGACTGAGACACTCAACTACAGGGCTGGGTACCGAATACGAATTGCCTCTAAAGTACTATAGGAGTATAGGAAAATGCCTCGTCACTGAATACCCAATTTCATTACCTAAAAAGTCTCAAGGAATCTCATCAGCGTCAGTAAGCCAATGATGTTTGGCTTGGTTTGGTTTGATTGTCTGTTAACGTTACACGTCGTAGAGACATGCAGGAACAACTAGTAGGAACTGATTAGTGAATTCCAAGATTTGTGCTGCAATGTGTAATATCGTTATTTCTTTTTGTTTTATTAAATTGGTATCAAAGTCATGGTATTGGTATAGATTTTTTTTAACAATACCCAGGTCTACTCAACTGTCCCATGAACTGCAGAAGAATCCAGTAGTTGGTGTGAGAAGTGGTGTTGATGGTGGTGGTCAGGAGGAGGAGATGTTGCATTCACTGCTTTAGTTTGCACACATATGCTATTTGTGTGGACCTTATTTCATAAGACAGAGAGAGTGTAGGACTTTACAAACGCCACATACCAAAACATCACTCATTTGAGCATGCTCACACCACGGTGCACCAACATAAAAGGCTTAATGTTATCGTTGTGGCCCCGCTGTGATTTACACAGCTTAATTAAGTGGATTTAGTGTCCCATGTCTTTAACATGACGTTGACACTAAACTGGCTAAATGTGAAAACGCATAATTTTCTCTCAGTTTTTGGCCTTGTGTCCACAACAAGTCTGTGATTTCACATCTCAAAACCTCAACCCTACGTTTTAGTGTCAGCAGGGAAAACAGCACTTTTGGGAAACAATGGCGTTGCTGGAACCCTCTGGACTGAGATTCTGGTATTTCCTGTGAATCAAAATCTGCAGGAAGCCTGGATTTTTAGCGTGTGTTCATGTCTATCTGGGAGTGCCTGTGTGTTAACCAACTGAAGAGTCCCGTATGCAGTAAAATGGACTACACTACCATGCATGGGTCATGGATCTAGTCCGACCTTGAAATGCCTCTATTATTGCAATACAACAGGATACATTTTCATTCTTAAGTGGCAGCTTACAGTCCAGCTGTGTGGCAGGAATCTGATGGGTCTCACAAACAATGTAACACCTGTTAACTTGTAAAATGAGATTGTTTCTCATAATTGTGGCATCCACATCTCGTAAAAATGAATTCTAGTAATTATGATAGTAAGTCATTATGAGATAAGATCTTCAGATTCTTTGACCACTTTCAATTCAAATTTCTTTGAAACATTTTGCACGATTTTCTTCTAATATGGCAAATATTCAATGGTTCTGGAAAATGTATTTAAATTTGGCTTTTAATATTTATCTTATTAAATATACTTCAAAATAAAATTGATGATGGGAGTAAAGTTATATTGGTTGTTGGATTGTTCTATTATATCTAACGTGTTCTGAAAACAACCAATGGAGCTTTTATATCAGTAAAAACAAAAACAATTTTGCAGCTCCACGCAACCAAACAGCTGCATGAAAGGGATTTTCTTTCTTGGCCTCTTCATACAGTGTCAGGTTGTAAACACACCCCTACAACCACTTGGAACACTAGCGTGGACTTTGGATCGTTTTCACATGTTGTATGTAGTTTCCATTAAGCCAGGAGCAAAAGAGGCGTGACACAACAGCGTCTAGTGTGTGGGAGCCGATCCGCACCGTTAATCAACCCAAACTGACCCACAAATCACAGACTTTATGCATTACAGTAGCACAACTGTCAGTTACGTGAAGGACAGATGGAAGGGAAGGTGGACTATTGCACGTTATGTTTCTGTAAGTTATTAATAACGTAACTTTTTGACCCTCCTGTGGGTCGACTCATGCATCCCTACTGTGTGTAGTTCCGGCATGCCAGCTGTCCCTTTCAGTCGGTTTGACTGCATTACGGCAGTTACAACTATCTCCAATCCGCCTTTGTAATTTTCAGACAGACAGCCAGGCCGATTAAATGATGCATTCCATTCACCTCTGAACTCGGAAGCCAAAGCTGGGGATGACGTCACGCCCAAGTTAAATATGTTCCATTTACAAGTCAGATTTTCATTGTTTTCATTTGCTCTAACCAGGTTAGCCATTGTTGGACAGCGCTGTGTGTACGACTAATTTAGGGAGACATAAATAACACATAAGTGCTAATAACTGTATGTTACTACAGTTTTCACAGCTGTTGATGCACGGAGCACACATGTTGGGTTTTTAGCTCGGGGTACTCGGTGGTTGCCTGAATTCCGAGCTCGGAAATCCAAAGTCCCGGGGTTTGTTTCTGACTTTGACACAGCGGCAAAACAGAATTTTCTACCATTAGCCTATGAACTGCTATTCTGGAGCAGTTGGAGGCAAAGTGGCTAGTTTAGCCATAACATGGCAGGAGTTGATGAGGAGCAGAAGGAAATATAGGCCAATCCCATTTAGATGCGTTTGAATTACAATCACATGAAAATATGTCAAAACCTCTGCTTCCCTGCTCTCTGCAAATTCACTAACTGTTTCCTTTTGAAAGAGACATCTGCTTAATAGGGATCTGTGGCAAGCCTAATGGGGCGACACAAACAGGCTTCAATCCCATTTAAGCTATCTGCGTCGTTCAGTATTGAAAGGCGCTATGAATGTGTGCAGGAACATGCTATAACTCAACAGTTTTCTTTTTCCAGCAGCTTACGAAACAGCTGAAAGCAATTCCTCTCTCTGCATGAGGAGAGTGCCTGATGTGCAAGACGCACTGCTGTGTATTGGCTGGCACACACACGGCAATGGGACCTTGGGAAGGAGATTCCTGATGCATTACGTCAAGATTTAGCTCCCTGCAGGCGCTACCTGAGTCCACACACACACACACAGCCAAGCAGAAAACACACACACACACACACACGCACGCACGCACACACACGCGTACCCACATCTGACACATATAGCAATAACATTTAACACATTAATTACCAAAATCACAGACAAACACATATGCAAACTAATGGCCAGGATGCACAGGCCTTGACAAATGAAAATATAAGAGCAAAGATCTCGTATACAAGTGTTGACATAATGGAGCGTTTCTAAAAGGGTTTTTTGGATCATCATTCATGTAAAAAATAAATGAAATTGCGTTTCAAGTGCCATTTGTTCTTTAGAAATATGTGGCACAATACACAGATGGCAATTAAAAACAATAACTAAACGCTAAATCTAAATGGTATCAAGAGCATCAACCCTCTTGCAAGTTGCCAGCAGCCTTGTTATGCTGATATATTCTTCTATTAATTCAGCAGCCAACCCACTGGGGGAAGGTTAGCAGACCTGAGAGATTTACCCAACACCACATCCATTCATCTCAGCTTTGAAGCCAATCAGTTCTAACGGACATTAGCACACAGCGTATGAGGGCTTCTGCTGATTGCAAATTAATTTCTGAACTGATTCCTCCAGTTCGAACGGCAGCCTGGCTCTGCACTGGTCTCTACAGGTCCAGATGGCCTGATGGCATGGAGTAAATATGCTTTGTTGAAATACTGCTGAGGGTTGGAAAACGCTTCCAGAATTTAACAAATGTAAGAGGTCAACATGTGACCGTGGATGGCAGATATGGTTAATTAAAAAAACAAAACACAAACTGTGATTAATTTAGGTATCAAATCAAAGTGACATTAATGACACAGTCTGCTCAAACTGTAAAAGTTCCGATTTCTAAACCCAGCCATAACACAAGTGCAGCAGGTTAAGAGAGACTAAGCTGTCAGGACCATTTAGCCGGGACCAGTGTGTGAATACAGGCCTCCAGTGGACAGCTGTGGCCTGTCAGTGTGCTGGCCCTGACACCAGAGAGCACAGGGGCCAGTTTCTACTTCATTAGCACTTGTGTCCACATCCATCTGGCAGGTGACATTATATATTATATATATATATATATATATATATATATCTCAGACTTAGCAGAAGATGTGTGTGTGTGTGTGTGTGTGTGTGTGTGTGTGTGGGGGGGGAATCCTCCCACATGGAGGACTCATAGTTGCTATTTTAAATATATACGACAAGCAGTTAAAATCACGAGCATGCTTTCAAGATTTGATGGCAAGCCGTTTAAATCTCATGACCAACGCCATTCTTCACACTCAGCGGAGGCTAATGCTATTCGACCCGTCAATCAAGCCATTAAGTTTAATTTGGCCCATTTATCTATGCCTGGGCTTCCAACTGAGGCACTCTGTCTTAGAATGCAGAATGAGGCGGGGGAGCCGGCGGAGTTACGGGGAGCCGTAATGTTCTACGCAGGGCTAAACTCAGGCTGCGGCTAATGGACTTTGCATTGCTTGACTGATGGCTGCTCATCAGCGAGCGGGCCCCGCACGCTGATGGAAAACACAACCAGCCGCACTCCCTCCTGCGATAATGCTATCTGTTTAATCTAAATCCTCTCTCAAGAGTATGACACCCATGCACTACACGTAAGCTGTGGCTATGAGCAGTGGAAGTGCTGGAATTAGCAGGCTGTTAGAGGAGCCGGATGGCACAATTAAATAAGTCTCTTGCAGTGCCGAGGCTTCACAAGCTATCACTCCCATGCAAGAGGCTGAGCGGAGGAATGAACCTGGGAGGCTCCAGCCAACAAGTGGCACGTCTCAATCTAAGTAAATGAGCCACTGATTTGAAATGGGTGGGAACTAATTGCAAAAATAAAACCTCAATTTAATAAATAAATAGATAAAAGATATTGAAAAGGCAAGAAGGTAGATAGCGTTTGAGTTCTAACTCAGCAGTTGTTCTTGTTTAAATTGGTCAACATGCAACAGAAAGACGTAGTGATTTGGGAAGGTCCAAGATCAGTCTCTCATAATGGAAAGTGTCTTTCCTGTTTAAGAGCCCTGAGGCACTTTGCAGGGAGTGCAGCTCTGTTGCTTTCTAGCTGACCTTCCTCTAGATGGGGGCAGTCAAAAGACTTGTGTGTCCTTTGGGGATTAATATATTGTCAGAGAACAATGTTAGTACCTTGCAGGCATAAATCCCAGCCAACAGAGTCCCGTTTGGAACTCTGCATATACACTATTTCAAGTAACAATATACTACTAGTGGAAGTTTTGGAATAGTACTACTGGGGATAGTAAGAATGATGCAGTAAGAAGTGCAGTTTCATTTGGTAAAATAATATGATCAAACAATTTATGATTGCCCTCTCAATTTTTGCAACTTCATGCCACCTTCTGGTAGCCTTCAGTCACTACTTTGTTGGTTACTTTTAATTTCCTATAATTCAAATAATTCACATCTATTTATCTATTTGTTGTGTGCATTTTCATCTAAATTTTGTTTGTTCATCACTGGATAAAAAAAGTGCAAATTCATGTAACTGTTTACATTACAAGATCTATACAAATAAGATTATGAAGGAATAACTTGGACTGACCAGCTTCTCCCTCCTGCTCTGTAGAAGGACTCAGTTTGGCCCACCACGGCCTGAACTTCAGCAGCCCCTTTATCTCCTCATCCTCGAACAGATCAGCCCTGAAATGACACAGCTGTTAGCAGACAGCACAGGGCTGGAAGAAAAGCCATGTCTTAGGGTGTCAGAGGTTTTAATCTTTGGTAAACTCACAGGTAATGGTCAGGTGAAAAAGCAGATGCCTCTGCGTCCAGCCGTGCCTGCCTCCTCTCTGCCGCTGGCTTTCCTTCTGGGTTCTTGATATCAGTCACATCACTCAGTTCCTCCTGTAGGGACATTCCCGACATAGAAAATCGGACAATGTCATTTAAATATCACTTTTATGATTCTATTCAGCAACTTTGTTTAATCAGAAAAGATGCAAGGACCAATGAGGAAATAATTAGGGCTGGGTACCGAATTCAATACTTTTTAGGCACCGACCAAATGCCTTGTCATGCAATTCAAAATGTCTATACCTAATGAGTAAATCTAATCCGCGTTGGTGAGCCAATAGTTTATATCCACGACGTTACACTTCTGGAATGGCTCCAGTGCAGAAATTCCTCCTCTGCATCGCTGTGGAGGAAGGTCTGACTAAGCGAGACTACTGAGCCAATAAGCATTCAGCATGCTTCTACTAAAGATATAATAATGCGGGTAATTGGCTGTCTAACTTTAAGTTACATGCAGATAAAAATAAATAAACAGATTTTTGCTGTAATGGGTAATGGTGTCATTTCTTTTTGTTGAAATGGTTTTTCATAAAATTGCTTCAGGAACCAGTATCAAAGTCACTCACGGTATTGGTATTTGTACAAGTATCAAACATTATTTGAAAGATACCCAGTCCTAGAAATAATCGGTATCTGTAACCTCACCTGTAATCTTGCAAACACTCCAGACCGCTGATTTCCAAAGCCATATTTCGGCAGGGCTCTCAGCTCCTCCTCAGAGCTCTCCTTGTACACCTCCTGCTCGACCTGCCAGTCAAATTCTTCCTCATCTTCATCTTCATCATCCCCCGCAGCTTCACTGCATCCTTTTGAAATGTTATAAAGTTATGGCTGATTCCAGTTTAATTCCCTTATTACTTTAATTAAACTGGTGTGTAGGTTTGGCTAACCTGTACTTAAGTCCTCTATCAGTGGTTTTGCTGAACGGGAGCCTTTCGGGGCGAGGAGACTCGTCAGCATCTGAAGTCCCTCAAAGTGCTCTCCAGCTGTTTCCTTAGGGACCCAAAGAGTGACGAGACCTGCAGCAAGATGGAGCAATTTTTAATAACATCCATACACACGGTTTGCCTAATTCTGAAACAACTAATCAATTAAATAACAGCCCATACATCAACCAGTTATTATACTGATGACCCATTGACCCTTTTTGTTATTTATCAAATGTGAATTTTACTGTAGCAATGATTGGGTAATCACAGCGTCTTACATATATTAGGAACTAAGTATTATTTTGGTGACTAGTGACTTTTCTAAATAAGTTTCAAAATAATATTCACTTCAGACAATCAATCAATTAAAAGAAAATAAATCAGAAAATAAGTATATTTCAGATTTTTCCCATAGACAATATAAATCACATATAAATGGTCATTTATATGTATACTAAGTTGGGAAGAAACGACTAAATGCTCTTATATAAACTGGCGTGCGATATGTCAGAAATAACAATGGAGTAACAATAGGAAGACAATAATCACAGGCTATTCATTTTAATCCAAAAGAAAAAAGGAACTTTTATTAATTCCTTAATGCACAGTTGTAGATTTTAATTTGAAAGTGTCTAACAAACAATAGCCAATCAATCTGGCCAACTGTGCATGCAACACTTCAAAATTAAGTAGATCCTTTACAAACTGCTATTAAAACTAAACAGGCACTAGATGAATTGGATTGATTTGGCCCCACCACAGAGAAAATCTGATGGTCGCCTAAAGACCTCATCAAATTTCAATGCACCCAAGTGTTAAAGCTTAGATGTGCTTTAGGATGGGAGCTGACTAATTGCTTGAGTTGCAGGCCTTTCAGAATAAAAAGCCTGAAAGAGGGATCTTAATGATTGCTCATTAGAAGTCTAAACAAGGACACTCATTAGCAGAGCTTTATTAGCAGATGTCACAGGCTTATTTAGACACAGCGAGTTAACTGGGGCCCTGCTGACAGACGAGCAATGAGGTGTCAGTGTCCATAAGACAGATGTCCCCATAAAGACAACTTCATTAGAATCGATTATGTGCCACAGAAATCAAAGCGACATCACATTGACAGACAGTGTTGTATAGACACTAGTGACCGCCACTCCAGTAGTCATTATAACATTTCATTTGCTCGTTATAAATTTAAAGAACATCCTACATGAGCTCCCCATCACTGTCATGGTGAAAACACATATCACAGGCAGCCGGCAGGCTTTAGTCATTATGACATTACAGATGGCGCCAGTGGCCCTTTAAATGGGATGAAATAACATGATTGGCAGGTTAATTTACCCTTGGTGATTGACTGAATAACTAAAGACATCCCAGGGATAAATCACTGTCTGCAACTACAACCATGTTTTGGTCAGTGCATTGTAAGTGTCAAGACGGGTCAACGATATCATGCACATTTCCGCAAAGTAATTTAATAAGGACCAAGATGTCTACAGTTTCCAATTACAAAAATGGACTGTATTTATATAGCACTGGTCCAGTCTTAACGAATAATCTTGTACATAGTACAGGAACCATCCACACACATTCACACACTGTGGCCGAGGCTGCCATAAGACCAAGCCTTGCCCAAGGACACTTCCACATGGGACTGCAGGGCCAGGGATCGAACTGCCAACCTTCCAATTGGCAGGCAACTGCTCTACCACTGAGAAGAGAATTTGGATCTGTTCTTGGTCAGAAGGCGTGGGCAGAAACGACGCCTAGATGGCAGTAATTTAAAATGAGATGCCAGAGGGTGTGTAGGCACACACAATGTTATTGGCCTTTCTCACCAGTCTCTTTGTAAATGTCTTCAATGCTCAGAAGTAGGGCTGGGCGATATAGAGAAAATCAAATATCACAATGTTATTGACCAAATACCTCGATGTCAATATTGCAATATTGTATGGCTGACTACTGATTCTTCAAAATGTTATTTACACAATGAGATTTTTGATCAATATTCTCCAGAAATGATTTAATGGGTAAATGTAAATAATAGAACAGCTAGAACAGTGTGGTAAGTTCAGAAAGTGACACTTTACTGTAATGCAGCCTGTAGGTAAAGACAACACTCACCATATCACAATATATCCAGAATCTAAGACGATATCAAGTCTCGTATCGCGATATCGATACAACATCGATACATTGCCCAGCCCTACTCGGAAGTGTTATCCCCAGTAACTTACTGGCACTCAATAATAAATAACTATTTCTGTAAATGTATATCTATGTATTATGTACGTTTTACAAAGATAGGAAAGCAATGTTTAACTCAAGCCTGATGTTGCCTCACACAGAAAAGAATGATCCCAGTTACTTTCACACAGTGATGCATCCAGCTTATTAATAAAACACTGGTATCGGATCGATACTCCGGTATCGCCTCATACCCAAAACCCAGGCATTGGTACAAAAAAAAGCGGGGCTGGTGCATCCCTATTGCAGACCACATTCACTTGCATCCCTCCAAGTATCTCCTTAAGGGAAAGTGCTGTTGTAACAATTTGTGCTTTACATTTCAACAAGCATGATGGTGGCTCTCCCTCAAGAATTCACTTCATCTCAATGTGATATCATTTCTAACTGTAAAAGAATCGTTACTGATTTTTTTTCGAGGTGATGGAAGACAAAAAACACTATTCAAGTCAAACCAATTTGAAGCCGCCGGGGGGGGGCCTAGTGGTTAAGATGCATCCCATATAACCACAACTTCAGGTTCAATCCCAGCCAGGGAACTTTGTTGCAAGTCATACGCAGGTCTTACTTTCCCCTTATATCTCCTGTCTGTATCTTCACTTTGAAACTATCCACTAAAAAGGTTAAACTGTTTTTTAAAACCCCTGCTCAGCATACAGATGATGGAATGTAACACCGCTCAATGTGTTCAGATAACATTTTCACAACCGTTTTTCCTCGTTGAAAGGAAAGGTCAGCACATTCTGACAAACACCGGAGGGAAAAACAACAGTTGTTAGGACTTAGAAACGTATCCTGAAAATCCTGCTATGACTTGGTTTGTAGTGTCGACAAAAAACATAAAATGAATGGAAGATATCAGATCCTACATTAGAACTGATAGTTGTTTATTTTTATTTTTTTCCTTCTCTTGCCTCCCAGCGCTTCTCTGGATCAATGCTCAGAGTGCTGAGATTCATAGAGGTGGGTGACAGACAGCCAATCAGATCAGGGTTCCAGGATAACTAGTTTTACTAGGAGCATTGTAGCCCCTACCTAAAACATTTAGGGGCACAGGCGGACAATTTAGCGGCGCACAACTTAAATCGACCTGCAACGCAATTCTTCACATTTCCCCTATGTTAACTGTTTTACTGATAAATGCTTTGGTAATGAATACAGAAACTACAACGTGCTGTTTTATTTTAGATGACAGTCTCATTTTAATTGAATGGTGCTTAACAAATGCACATCCAGAAATGTAATGTAAAAAAAGTATTATCTTTGTCAGTGTATTGTAGCCTCATACAGGCTCTCCCTCTCTGTCCCTTTTTTAGTTTACACTAAAATAATCATATCTTAGGTGTGTAAACTTCCATGAAACGGCGAGTATCTATGCTAACTAAGTCAAACACCCAGTGTGAGAAATATTGAGTAATGAGGGAGCCAGAGACAGAGAGCAGCTCACAACACAACACCAACTTGGCTTTCAAACGAGCAAAGTTGAAAGCGGCAGTTGGTCAAGGCCACACCCCCCTCCTTTTCCTCCTTAAAAGCTGCAGACTCAGAAATGGCACATACTAAGGAAAGCTCATTGTGGGACTGGCTCTAGTGGCTGTAATTCTGCACCAAGGCTGAATTTTGGGAAAGAGACTTCAGATATGGTATTAGGGGACCACTAAGGTCTATAAAAGCATCCAAAGAGCACCATGTCATGGGACCATTAAAGTATTAAAAGTCAAAGTGTTCATTATTTGACAGAATGGCTCGTGTCATTGTGATCTGGAATATTACTGAAGCATTATTGGGTATAGCGTTTCAATATTGTAATGAGTGGAGGTGTAGCACGTACTGGTAGGCTACTGTTGGGTGTTTTGATCTTCTGGTATGGTGGCTGGGTCAAACACAGGACTTTCACACAGAAGAGCGGGGTTTTTGTCTCGCGTGTGTCGTTAAACGGCCCGTTATTTCCCGAGTGTCATGGTACTGTAAGCCCTCCAGTCCCTGGTAGCATGGTGGCCTCACAGGAAGAAGGTTTTATGTTCGAATCTAGGTCGTTCCGGGCCTTTCTGTGTGGAGTTTGTATATTCTCCTCATGTTTGCGTGGGTTTCCTCCGGGTGCTCCCGGTTTCTCCCCACCATCAAAAAAAGCATGTACTAGGTTCTCAAGGCACTGGCTCAGATCTGGAGTTGGTCGCCGGGCGCTGTAAATGGCTCCCTTGAGGGATGGGTTAAATGCAGAGAATGAATTTTTCTACACTACTACATGTGTATGTGACAAAGTACCTTTACCTTTTGCCCACCCACGACCTTTCCCTAAACCTAACTGCGTCAATTGGAGGCCAATAGCCCCGACCAAGCTCGTTTAGGTAAAGCGTGTTATATGACGCTAAAGGAGACTTTTAGAGTCAATGACAAAGGCACCTGACCAAGCGTTCATATTTTACGAGATTGGAGTGAGAATGTGTTGCAACAGCCACAGAATGGACAGCGTTTCCTCTGTTAAAGAAAAGTCATAAAGTCGTAATTACACGACTCTGCAGAGAAGTCTGCTGTGCCCTCTGCTGCACAATGCAGAGGGAGAGAGGTATAATGTTTTTTTTGTTACAATATTATTTTTTTCAATAATAATACAGATAAGGAAGAAGCTAGAGGACGATAAGGAACTTTTTTTTTTTTAAATGTGCATACTAAATCAAAATTGCCTTATTGGTCTAAAAAAATTTATCAATTTAAAAATGTGACCTACCTTTATCAATGTCAAATTTGGCCTTTTCTCTCCCATCCTCCACTATTCTTCCAGGAAGAGATAATCTGAAAATAACACATAGACCCAGACAGTTACAGTCATTAATAACAAAGGCAAACACCCTATTTGCTAGATCTTGTGAATTTTCTATTGACCAATACAATGGGCAGAAGATAAATGACAGCAAATCCAAGTCTAAGATAGATGGTGGTACCTAAGTCTGTGAATTAACTGCTTTCATCACCTCCACTTTCATCCAAGCTAGGTTAACAGATATACACCTTGCATCAGTGTAAGTGTATTGGTTAACTCACCTAAGAAAGTAGGGCTTGGCATAGAACTTGAAATCTGACCCATCAATGTAAAGGTCAAATTCTGATGTTCTGGTGTAGGGCACACGGATGATAAGGATCAGGTACTCTGCATCTTGGCTCAGGTCAAACGCTGGCGTTATCATTGTGAATGCTGGTTGTAATAAAGACCTGTAGCATCAATGACAGGAGGAATCTCATGCTCCAGTTACAATGTATAGGATTGCATTCCATAGCAGTCAGCCAGGCTGTTGTGACCATAGACCGTTCAATAATATGCAGTCTATGGTTGTGACTGAATAACGGCCCGGCTGACTATAGCATGCCACCTTGTGGTTGACTTCAATAAATGTAGCTAGTTGATCACGTCTCTACAGGCAGCAGTTCACATGTGCCACACAGAGTGAGAACTGTAAACATAGCTTGTGTAAAACACAACGACTCATTTCCGACCGCAGTAAATTACAAAATGTGTATTTACTTTGACTTTATAGCTTGTAACCCCTTTCTTCCGTCTTCTCTTGTTAAAACATCTTCATACCAAACTGCATTAAAAAAAATCTAGACATTTGAAAAGGTCTTCCTTGTTGACGCATTTTTATATCAAAACATTGCTTAACCCATTTAAAAATTATATATGTTCAGTAATTATGTTCGGCATAAATATAATCTACCTAGAGGCATGTTTAAAAGGTATTTGCAAAATTGTATTGAGCTAACGTTTACTTTAACGTTAAAGTTGGGGGGGTTTGTATTGGCCTAACGTTATATGCATTCCTCATTAAACATTACACTCACATGAAAAGACATAACGTGGTGATATGAAATGACCATATCTATTAATGAGCTTTATGTCACACTGACTTCGCTGTTTTTTTAGATAAAGTCTCGTTGTTTGGCTAACATTACGAGCTAGCGCGCCTGTAAACTAAGCTAACACATGATTGGTCTCCTCGTGTTTCGGCTAACATAGCATAGCGGCAGTGCAAACTGATAGATTACGCGCGACCACAACCTTACAGTACTTTAATTTCAATGCATGCGGTGGGAATGGACTGTTTATACCACTTCAGTGACAGTCACTACAGCACATTTAAGATACGGCTTACAAGTATACACACTCACCAGAAACAGTTACCCCAACAAGCTTCACTGGCAGTTCTTAGATGTAGCGCCCATGTTTTACCGTAGTACAAAGTGTAAACAGGAAGTAAAAATGTTCTGACAAAAAAAGTCATAATTTTTTTCACATGACAGATAAGAGGTGACAGGTGAACATAGCTAAAATGCTGATTAGTTAGGTTTTCTTTCACAAGATAAATCATGATTATAAAATACTGAAAACGAAAATAAGTAAACAAAACACATTAAACTTGCATAAATAAAAGTTATTTATCAGCAATGGTAGTGGAATGTAACTGTGTTTACTGTAGACCAGTGCTTGTAGCCCACTTCAGTTGAGTATTTCCATTTTTCCACTTTATAGGCCCAGGTCTACTACAGTCCAGAGGCAAATATTGTTGTTTTTACTGTTACATTTATTTGACCCCTACAGTACTCTGATTTGATTGATATGGGCTATTAAAATGTACAAACAAAACCTACTATGGGTTTATTAAATAAAAAGCTGAAATGTTGTAGAAGATCAAAATACCCAACAGTAGCCTACCAGTTCGTGCTACACTCATTACAACATTGAAACGCTATACCCAATAATGCCTCAGTAATATTCCAGATCACACTGACACAGGCCTTTCTGTTGCATAATGAGCACTTTGACTTTTAATACTTTAAAGGTCCCATGACATGGTGCTCTTTGGATGCTTTATAGGCCTTAGTGGCCCCCTAATACTGTATCGGAAGTCTTTTTCCCAAAATTCAGCCTTGGTACAGAATTACAGCCACTAGAGCCAGTCCCACAATGAGCTTTCCTTAGTATGTGCCATTTCTGAGTTTGTAGCTTTTGAGGAAGAAAGGGTGGGGGGGAGAGGGGGGCAAGGTGGAGGCTGGAGGTGTTGCCTTGACCAACTTGGCTTTCAACTTTTCCCGTTTGAAAGTCATGAAGTCTCTCTCTCTCTCATGGCTGGGCCAAATTCTCTGGGCCGGCATAGCAGAAAAGGGGGCGGTAACCTTGCTCCTTATGACGTCATAAGGGGCAAAATTCCAGATCGGGCCATCTGAGCTTTCATTTTCTCAAAGGCAGAGTAGGATACCCAGGGCTCGGTTTACATCACCATTTTCCACATAGGCAGGATGGGGGAACTCATATTAATGTTTTTAAAAAAACTCATAAAGTGACATTTTCATGCCATGGGACCTTTAAGCAGAATTCTGCATACTTTTACTTTAGTAGGATTTTTGAATGCATGTACATGGAACATACCTATCATACACAGGTCTGGGATTCCAATGTGTCAGGGGGTTTGAAGTTACTGTAAAGATTTATAATTACAAACTGCAAGGGCAACACTTTATTTTGAAAACTTGGAGAAATAAACATTCACTTTGAAAAGTCAAGAAATGTGCGGTCATTATGATGCCTTCAAAGTGAGTGTTTAGCCCCTAAGGTTTCATGTAGGATATGCAGAAGGATATCATACAGCAACGTGGTCACTTGGCCCTTAAATTATTTTCAAAAATTTTAAATGTAGGCCTAATTGGCAAAAAAGAAATCTGATTGCGATTAATGCGGTTATATTACCATGATTACGGTAATGCTGGAGAAGCCACGCCTCCGCAGTGTAATCCTCTATGGACGTCAAGAAGCTCCTCTCTCCACTCTCCATCCACAGAAAAATGCGATCGGGGAGCTGTAACAAAATGTCAAGTCGGTCTGCTCTCCCTCACCCGCAGACATGAGCGGAGTACCGTCTGCCTCTTCCACCCGCAACAAGTCGCACTCACCATGCGGATCCACTGCAGAGTAGTTGTGATCGCCGTGTGTTTAGGAGTTTTCCTACTTTTGTACTTTTTGGGGGGCAACGCCGCGGACGATCCGTTGTTGAACGAAGTTGTAGAGGAGGGCAGCAACTATTCCCGGTCGCCCTCTGAGTTCGGACGCGATGTTGCAGCAAAGTTCGACAAGAAATCATCCGCTCGGGTTGGCGTGCGTGCGGAAGAGCCTCTCAAGGGACGGAAAGAGGGGAAAGCGATCAATAGAGGGGCCAGCGTGAATGCAAAGAGGTGAGAGGGGAGTTTGTTTCTTTCTCTTCTTTTGATTTGCACCCTTAATGAGCTATTTCCCCCACGCATGTATCCATTTGTGCACATACAAAAACGTATTTAACGAGTTGGTGTTGCTGAATCTCATCTTCCCCGTCATTAGGAAGGGGGAAAAAGAGAGTGTGGTAGCGTTTTATCACGCTTTGAAGCAGACGTGCTTTCTCCATCAAACAGTCTACATTGAGCTCAAGGACGCTGGCTTCACAATAGCTTGATCTGTCAAGGGACACTTCCAACATGCATGTGGTCATACCTGCTGCTAGGCTGCATTTGATGTCCATTACTTCTTTCCTCTTTATGACTGTGAATCACGCTGTTGTAATCCGGGGCCGCCCAAATGTCTGGCTGAAATGTGAGTAGAGAGCATGACTAATGTGATTAGGTGGAAATATGGGCAGTATTTGCAGAGAGGACATCAGACAATAGCACAACCGAAAGAGATAAATAATTACCTGACCACTCAATCTTGATCATTTGACCCTTTGGGGTTTTTGGGCCTTTTAATTCAGTCATCTGCTGTTTTAAAGGCTAATAGGTCACATTGAAAGACATACATTGCAATTAACAAGGAATACACATGAGCACAGGATGGTAGTCTGTTGCACTGCAACACTGGTGAGGTATTACTGGAAATAAGCCTACAGAAAACGGATACCCATCCTGTTGACAGCTCTCTTGTTGTCAAAGTCTACCAAAAACAATCTTCTGTGGAAGTAAAAAGCTTTCCAGGTGACATTTTCTTATCTGAATGGATGGTTAAAGATAAGCTGCATCAAGTGGCAGTCTGGTTATGTCACCATCTCTTTGCAGCCTTTTTAAATTTAGACAAAAGGCAGAGTTTGTCTGTTGCTGTTCAAGGATGGGAGCATTTTATTATGTCTTCCAGCTTTCTAATTTCAGCCTCTCACATCCCCTTCATTTCCTCCTGGGCTGAATGCCAGCGATGCCATAATGGCCACGATGTGTTCGTAGAGATACCCGCCCCACCGGCAGGCAATAATATGTATTCTACTCCAAAGCCAGACTGCAGGTTTGGGACACTGTTAGGTAGATAAAGGCCGTCATGGTGTTACATTGAGAAAGGACCTTTGCGTCCTCCCTAGAAACCACATGTGTGCTCAGCACTGATAAGGGAGATGGGGTGGAAGGGGTCACCGGTGGTTGTATAAAAAAAAAAAAAAAAAAAAAAAAAACACTACCAGGTTTGGAAAGCGCTCAAGACTGACTGCAGCAATTAGGGGCAACATACTGAGCTTCTGGCTGAAGCCTCTGAAAAACTTGCTTCTATTTAATTGCATGTAGTATCAAAGCTAGAGGAATTTGAACAATAGGGTGTGTTTTTCTAGTAACACAATCAAGCCTTGACAACATAGTCAGTACTAATGCTATGGTAATGTGGATCACAGGAATAATGAGTGTACACTAATGGCTGAAAAACTTTGATTTTAGGGAATTCCCATTGACTTTAGATACAAACATGTTGTATTATAGGTGTGTATCTTTGACTGTTTGCTGTTCGACACTGTAATCATCTGTAAATCTGAGAGGCAGACAGATTTCCTGTGCCGCATGCTTATTAGATAAACATCCCTGTTTTTTCTAATCATATCGTTTCCTTTTGACACATCACACTACGTCCTGTGGCCAAAAATAGAGAACATGGCTCCATCAGTCCCCCCAGACACCATCCATATAGGCTGTGTGAAATAAAGTTAATTCATTGTCATTTATCAAGTAAAACACTAAACATTTCCTGGTTACAGATTTAAAAACATAATATTTTGCTACTTTTCTCCATTTTGATATTCTTTTAAATTGAATGTCTTTACATTTTGACTGTTGCTCTGACAAAACAATCAAGATGTCCCCCTTGAATTCTGATGGAAATCTTTCACCACTTATGAACCGTTACACTGAACGATTAATCGATTGATCAAAGATATCAGCACATTAATTAATCAAAAGACAAGTGTTGTTTGCATCCCTGGACATCCCAACTTGTGGCATTTAATACTTGCAACAGAGCCTTTACCTGTAAATAAGTATTCATTCCTTCACTCTGATCTCTTTATTACCTTCAGTATATGGTTCAGATGCAGAATAATACAGATGTAACCCTTCTACCTGCTTTGTTACATTGAATTAAGGCCTGCATCTAGAGGATTAGATGGGTGTTGTTACTTTGTGTAGAAACAAATCCCTTGCCCTGTCACTTCAAATGTTATTCAGCAGTGCTCCTCTCAGTAAAGAAGTCACTCTCTCGCTGTAGCATTATGCATCGCTATAAAAATGTCATCTTGCATGACTGAACACTCTCTCTGCTCGGAGGAGTGTTTTAAAATCTCCCCGCTTGCCTGTGTACACTGACGTGGTTGGAGTGGGGGTGCTTGTGTGAGCCTCATCAGGGGCAGTTCAATCTGCCTGTTAGATTGGCTAACTCCCTTTTAATGTACTATTGAATGAGTCATAGAGGGTGTGGAAGGAGAAACTAGAAAGATAGGAAGTCTTGCATCGGGTGAAATCATTTCTAAGGAGAAGGAATTGCAAAGAAAACTCCCACACACTGTTTAACTTGCAAGAGAAATGCCTGAGGATGGCCTAGGCTATCCTTGCCTACTATTCCATCTTCGTCCGCTTATCTGGTGTCGGGTCGCAGGGGGAGAAGCTCCAGCAGGGGACCCCAAACTTCCCTTTCCCGAGCCACATCAACCAGCTCATACTGGGGGATCCTGAGGCGTTCCCAGGCCAAGTTGGAGATATAATGCCTCCACCTAGTCCTTGGTCTTCCCCGAGGCCTCCTCCCAGCTGGACGTGCCTGGAACACCTCCCTAGGGAGGCGCCAAGGGGGCAGATGCCCGAACCACTTCAACTGGTTCCTTTTGACATGAAGGAGCAGCTGCTCCACTCCGAGCTCCTCACCCATGACTAAGCTTCTCACCCTATCTCTAAGGGAGACGCCAGTCCCCTCCTCAGGAAACCCATTTCAGCCACTGTATGTGGGAGTTTTTTTTTGTGCAAATTGTGACCTTGTTGTCCCCTTCCGACGCACCTGTCTCACGTTGTAGGTGTGCAAAGTATTTTTTCTGTACTAAAGTAGCAGAATTTGAAAGTCAAAGTTTAGAAAGTGACCAATCATGCCAAAGAGAATACCAAGTTTTCCTGGAAAATAACCTTTTCTTAACAGTTACTAATCAAGCAAAGGCTGGAACAATTAATTGATAACTTGATTAGCCGGGTGTGGTGATCTGGGAAGTCAATGTGATAAACACTCAGCATCTGCGTTGCACTGGGAAACAGGACATGTCCTGATGCATCAATGCAAAATTACCCATAGTGGTAGGGCCCATATTATGCTCACCTTCATGTTCATAATTGTATTTAGAGGTTATATCAGAATAGGTTTACATTTCAAAAAACACTGTTGTTGTACTACATACTGCTGCAGCTCCTCTTTTCACCCTGTGTGTTGAGCTCTCTGTTCTCATTCATAGCATTCGTTTCGATGTCTCACTATGGGATACGCCTCCCTGCGTATTCCTCAGAAGCATTTATCTCATTACGCCAATCCTGATTGGCTGGTGATCGAGTGTCCGCGTCACGTGGGTCCATCCCCCTTTAAATAGCTTACGCTATGATGCGGACACCATTCTAAAACCTCTTCTCGCTTCGAAGCATAGCGTTATCTCAGTCGTGCAGGCTAGCTAGCTTAACTGTCCACAGACCGGAGCCATCCTAGCTTAACATCTCCGTCGCCGGGCGTTAGCTGCCTTCGACACGACAGACTGGAGCATTATCCGCCTAGCCGTTTCACGGTAGGGCTATTTCTGCGCGTTAGCACACCAGCTACTGCTCAGTATCTTCGCGTTTAGCACCCCTGCTAACGAAGATGTCTTCTAACGTCACTCACACCAGAGGACACGAAGACCCAGGGGCTCGACTTTGCCATTGTGGTAACAAAATTTCGAGCAGGGACACACACCAGGTCTGCTCGTGTTGCCTTGGGCTGGAACACGCCCGCCTGGTCGTTGAAGCCCCTGGTTCATGCAGGCACTGTGCCTGCTTTACCATGAAGAGCCTTCGCCGACGGCTAGCGCGCCAAGCTAGCTTGTCGGAGAAGGACCCATACTTGACCAGCACCGCTTTGCCGCCCGGCAATGAGGTGTCTGGCGCGGATGCCGTACCGTGCGCCGGTCCCAGCTGGGGCTCCCAGCTGGAGCTGGGCGCGGCGGCCCCGCTCGCGGAGGACGTACTCGAGCTAGACTACGAGGACGAGGACTCCTCGGAGCTCCTCATATCAGAGGATGACGACGACAAGTCCGAAATGTTCATCCCCTCCGCCCAGGCTGTCAAGCCTGATGCTGTGTCTGCCTTCGGAGACGAGGACGGGAGTGTACCAACTTCCCCCGCTCCCAGCATGGACATGCAGGACGTGTGCAAACGCGCTGTGTCCAGGCTAAACATCTCTTGGCCTGCGGTCGTGGTGGTGCCCACCAGATCACGCTACGAGGGGAAGAAATTGTCCCTGACCAAGAGATCGGCAAAACAGCTACTTCCAGTTTTTCCTGAACTGCTGGAAGAGGTATCCTCTTCGTGGAAACACCTCCCTTTCAGCGGTAAGACCCCGATTCAGGGAGCTTCCTCCCTGGAGTTTGAGGGCATGGAAAAGCTGGGAATGTTCCGCATGCCCCCGATGGAGCCGTTGGTTGCAGCCCACCTCCACCCGCGGGTGACTGCGACAACCTCACGGAACCCCACACTGCCGTTGAAGGCGGACCGTTTCCAGTCTGCCTTGACAGAGAGGGCGTATAAAGCGGCAGCTTTAGCGGTGAGAGCTCTGAATGTCTCCTCCATGCTCACAGCGTACCAAGCGGAGCTCTGTGAGGACATGGTCACCAAACCAGAGCCTGCTGTGTGGGAAGAGATTACTGTGATCACGGACATCTGCCTCCGCGTGCAGCGGTGTGCGGTCCAGGCCACAGGTAAATCTATGGGGCTAAGGAAAGGGCTAGATGGCTCAATCTGACGAACCTGTCCGACAGGGAAAAAGAGGACATTTTAGACATGCCTGTCGTCCCCGACGGGGTCTTCGGCACCGCTCTGGCTTCAATGCAGCAGAGGTGTGAGGCGAAGAAGAAGGAAGACGAAAAGCTCTTCAACTCTGCCTCCCTCGGAAAGCCGAGCCTCCCCTGCCTGCAGCCACACGCCAGTCTTTCGCTCAAGCTGTCTCGCGGTCTGCTCAGTTCAAAATCCCCAAGCGGCCAGATCCCCAACTGCCCCACCTCAGCAGAAGGTGAGAGGGAGCTGGCCCAGGAAAGCCCCTGCGCAGACGGCTGCCCCACCGGGACAGCCAGCCCAGGCCGCTTTTCAGCAGGTAAAAAGGAAGAAGAGGGCGGTTTGACAAACGACCTCTCCCCACCTGCGTCGGAGCTGGAAGTTCCCCGTTCACCAGCCCCACGTTTTCTGTTCGCAAGTGTGATGCAGGAGGTTTCACAGCCCCCGAGCTCCCAGTTGTGGCGTGCGCTGCCAGACAGGCGCGTCCCTTCCAAGGGAAGCGAAGACTTTGTTGCGGCGAC
Organism: Etheostoma perlongum; assembly: GCA_026937815.1. NCBI lineage: Eukaryota > Metazoa > Chordata > Actinopteri > Perciformes > Percidae > Etheostoma > Etheostoma perlongum. The sequence goes on from CM049374.1 coordinate 11,056,459, forward strand.
GGCAGGCCCTGTCCCCCATCCAAGTCACCCAAGCATACACTCGCCCTTTTCAACAGAATTAAAGCATGTTCCACTGTCGCATCCAGACATAATGTCGAGGGCGCAGTTCGAAACAATGAACAAAAAAGCAATAAGTGGCTCTGTGGCTTCACCGCTCCGGAGAGAAGCCACGGCTACTCACGGGACGCGGGATGCCATCGACCCCCGTCAGTGCGCTGACACCTCGCGCATGCGCATTGTCGGCCACGGGTCACTCCCGAGTACCGCCACAAGATGGCCTCATAGCTCAGTTAATGAGGGCACAGAGCGTAGGGGACACGTTGGGGGCTGCCACTCCTCTCTCTTACCAGAGAGAGAGATGGACAGCTATCACAAATTCAGCCTGGATACTGAGAATGATATCTCGGGGCTACAGGCTTCAATTTGCTGTTACCCCCCCCCTCGCTTCTCGGGCATACTCTGTTCACAGGCCCGGGGGGAGTCAGCTCGCGTTCTACAGGAGGAAATTATCTCGCTGTTAGAAAGGAGAGCGATATGTGTGGTGCCTCCCGAGCTGAGTCGGAGCGGCTTTTACTCCAGGTATTTTCTGGTCCCAAAACGGGGAGGGAAAGGAATTCGCCCTATCCTGGACCTGCAGGCTCTGAACAAATACCTCCGAAAATACAAATTCAGGATGCTCACTCATGCGTCTCTGCTTCGTCTGGTGCGCCAGGGCGACTGGTTCACATCTGTCGATCTGAGAGACACGTATTTCCATATTGCGATCTATCCTCCGCACAGGAAATACAGAGTGTGATTAACACTATTCAGAGTGCCAGGGCGTCTTCCACCAGATCACTATATGACTGTAAGTGGAAGGTGTTTGAGGAGTGGTGTCTCAGGGAGGGACATGTCTCTTTTCAGTGCCCTGTTGGCGCAATTTTGTCATTCTTGCAGGACTTGATTGACAAACATAAAGCCTTCTCCACCATAAAAGTGTACCTGGCTGCCATTGCAGCTTGTCATGTGGGGTTTGAGGGTAAAACAGCTAGCCAACATCCTTTGGTTTGCCGTTTTATGAAAGGAGCACGACGGCTGCTCCCTGTTTCCAGGCCGTTGGCTCCCACATGGGACCTGGCAGTGGTGTTGGATGGGCTTGCTAGCCCCCCTTTTGAACCACTGGGGGAGGTCGACTTGAAGCATCTGTCTTTGAAGACAGTGCTGCTGCTGGCCTTGGCGTCTGCAAAACAGGTTGGCGACATTCATGCGCTCTCTGTGCATCCATCATGCACTCAGTTTGCCCCGGGGCGTGTCAGGGTGTTATTGAAACCTAATCCTGCCTTTGTGCCCAAGGTGGTTGGCTCATGCTCTCCCATTGACCTTTTGGCGCTCTGTTCCCCGCCTTTTTCTTCCTCAGAGGAACGGCGGTTGCACGCGCTGTGTCCAGTTCGTGCTCTGCACATTTACATGGACAGGACTACGGGTTTTCGACGGAGTGACCAGCTATTTGTGTCCTGGGCTAGCCCCCACAAGGGCAAGCCTGTGACGAAGTAACGGCTGTCTCATTGGGTTGTGGAATCCATTGCTCTGGCTTACACGTGTCAGGGTTTGCTGGCCCCGCACAGGGCCTGCGTGCTCACTCACCTCGCGGCCTTGCTGCTTCCTGGGCCTTATTTAGAGGCGTTTCAATCCAGGACATTTGTGCAGCGGCATGCTGGTCTTCTCCTCTCACTTTTGTTTGGTTTTATTTTTTTTTACTTGCGTAACCCCGGTTCTCAGAGTAGCATGAGTGAGATGTCTCACTATGGGATACGCCTCCCTGCGTATTCCTCAGAAGCATTTATCTCATTACGCCAATCCTGATTGGCTGGTGATCGAGTGTCCGCGTCACGTGGGTCCATCCCCCTTTAAATAGTTTACGCTATGACGCGAACACCATTCAAAATAAGCACCTCTTCTCGCTTCGCCCCAGCAAGAAGGGTTGTCTGGTGAGACATCTCACTCATGCTACTCTGAGAACCGGGGTTACGCAAGTAACCTAAAGTTTTAGCTACAGAGTGAGGCATCTCATTTCTGTTCCATCTTCCCTGTCGTTAGGAATGGGGAAAAAGTGAGTGTGTCAGCGTTTAATCACGCTTTAAAGCAGACGTGCTTTCTCCATCAAACAGCCTACAGTGAGGCATCTCACTTCTGTTCCATCTTTGTTGGGAGTTGTGAATGTGCAGTAGCTAGGTAAGGACTAGGGCTGCAACTAACGATTATTTAATCTGTTGAATAGTTTCTCGATTAATTGATCAGTTGTTAGGTCTATAAAATGTGAAAAAATGGTGAAAATGTGGATCAGTGTTTCCCAAAGCGCAAGATAACGTCCTCAAATGTCTTGTTTTGTCCACAACTCAAAGCTATTCCGTTTACTGTCAAAGAGGAGATAAGAAACTAGAAAATATTCACATTTAAGAAGCTGGAATCAAATAATATTTTACTTTTGTCTTAAAAAAAATGACTCAAATCAATTATCAAAATAGTTAAAAGATTAATTTAAAAGTTGACAACTAATCAATGAATCTTTGTAGCTCTAGTAAGCACTACTGGCCAGTCAGAAGCAGAGTATGGGGGCGTGCCACACTAGCAGCTAGGCGAGCATTATAACGTGTGTTACAAAGTGACCCACGTTGTCACGGAAGTAATGGCTGGATTACAATAGAGCTGTTTGGAGCAGTTGGTGAACAGTGTTTTCTGTTGGAGAACGTAGTAGGTCCCTTTGGTTGGACTTTGGGCTTTTTCACTTTGTAAACCTACAACAAGCATAAAAAAGATATATATAACACATTAAAGGGAAAAAGCCAAAAAAGGGAAAAAAATCCTTGATTATGCGGCATGTTTTCTTAAAAAAATGCGATGGAATATGCGGGATAATTTATGCAGGTTTTAATCAAATCGTGGGTCAAAAATTGTCATAAGAACCGAACCCTGGGTCTGGTGTATCGTTACAGCCCTAGTTTCTACAGTTTTCTCTGCTTTTCCACATCATGGCAACCTGTTGATAAGGTGTGGGCCATGAATCCAGTTAATTGGCCTTAAGAAGCATCTGTAGGTTTCATTACCACATGGTTACATTTTGTGCCTGTTTTTGAACAGCTGACCCCCCCCCCCCTGACTGGAACATGTGTAGTTTAATGGTCTTGACACCTATGCGGTTCAAACAAAAGTAACCATGTTGGTCACAAATCCATCAAATGACCTAGTTTTATGTTGAATAATTAAATTCCTTCAAGGTGTACTTTTTAACTCTGGCTCTTCCCTCTGTATATGTACATTCTGTCCATTTCTTTGACATAATCTTAAAGGTGCTGTGCTTTTTTTCTTTCCTTTCATGATTTAAAAGGGTTTGGTGCTTTTGTAGGCAGAGGGCCCTTCATGTGCTCACTCTGCAGCCAGTTAGGAATTCAGTCGTTTTGTACCTCTTCTGTTTTTTTTTTGACTGCTTCCAGATGTGAGGAACAGTGCCATGACGCAAAACATCATGTGTGCAGCCCATGCTGTATGCAGCAAAGGAATTAATGTTTTTCTTTTGTCCATCAAATTTAATGCAGAAATCATTTCAACGGCATTTATCTTGCATGAATAAGTGCAATGAATAAGCGTAATTACACCAGGGTAGGAGATATAGCTTGCATTTGTTTGTTTTTTGTTTTTTGGGGGGGTGGCGGGGTAGGAATGTGTGTTCATCAACCTTGACAGAGCATCGGCCTTTAATGCGTGGCAGACAGATTTCTCAGCACCTTCTTATTCATCCTAATCTGCGGTTCATCATTGTCCCTCAGCCATGCAGAAAACGAAGTGTCACGCTTGGAGACTGCTCTGCAACCCACCTGTCAAATTTCACTCTTCTCTCTTCACATCCGTTCTATGGTAGACATTTTTTTTGCCTCCCCCAGGCTCAGAGGAGATCCATGCCTACCCATGGGAAATACAGCTTTTATTTGTAAAACCACTGTTTTTCCAAATAACATTACATGCTGAAAGAAAAGGTGCTCTGTTAATTTTGTGTGCCACAGTTTTTTTTTTCTATGGCTACAGCTATGACAACATTTTTATGTTAAACATGTTCTTACAACCAGTGTGTGTATGTGGAGGACAAATAAGCTAGTAGGGCTGCACAATATGAGGAAAATATGCGAAAACGTTGTTGAATATTGCGATGACAATAGTGCTTGTGATAAATCAACAGACATTTAAGTGTAAGCAGGTCTGCTTTCAGTGCTAAAATGCAACAGTTGTTTGTTGAATTTAAAACAAAGAAAATGAAATAATTAAGCACCACTAACAAAAGGAATGGAAGTTTCAGTGTGCTTCTGTTGCGCCGATGGTCTATTTCTCGCTTAAAATGTTTTCAGAAACACGTTTCTAGGAATTATTTTTGTAAAATATGACATTGTATTCCGCCCGAGCCGCCATGACAGTGGTTTGAAATTCTCAAACGTGACATGTTTGTCCAATCCATATATTGTGCAGCCTTATAAGCTAGATGATGTCATTCTTAGCTTAAGCGTCCTTAGTATTACGAATGTTTCCATATTGTAGTGGGAGATACTCTGCAGTGCTCATTATATTTTAACGCCACAGCAGCACTAGCTCTGCAAAGAAAGCAAATTTCTACAACAGATAAAGGACCTCCTCTCTTTTGAGCATTGAGGAACAAAAGTGGTACCGGTGGGAACTCACAATGCTACAGAAGAGAGAGGAAAAAAAGTGAGTGTGTGTGGAGGTGGTGTTGGAACAATAAATAAAGGCACACATCTTTGAGAAAAATCCAATCTTTATCTTGTCTGTCTGACAGGAGGATGAACGTGATCATCAACCATTCTCTTGAATGCTTGACTTGTTTCTTCGGTTCTCATTAAGATATAAATAAATAGATAGATTTCTGTGCTTCTGATCGATGAAGTGACATGCCTTTACTGTCTAACACCACTATGTAGGGCTGCAGCGATAAACCGCTTTCACAGTATTGGCCCACTGTATGAAAGTTGTATGGTATTGCATGGTATCATACCAGGTCTACAGTATTGAAAGAAATAATTTATTTTCCAAAAGGGAAGACTGTTTACACATACTTTTATACTTTTACTATTTTAATTCTAATAAATCTTTTATAAAGCCACATCAGAATTTGAGAATGCTGTAATGTCAAGTATACTACTAATGTATTACCTTACTACTGTAAATGTGTGCTAAGTTGGTCAATTTGTCTATAGAAAGCGATCCAAGTTTACTTAAAGATTGAAGATGTTGGTTTTGCATAATTTCATATTTATGTGAAAACAACATACATTTCTGATTATTATGTGCAATATTATATACAAAACCAATAGTTTGTGGGTTTAATTTTTCTTTCAAGCTTTTTTGAATCACAATATTGGTCTGAAAGAATTATGGTTTAAAAAGTTGCCCATGTAGTTCAGCCGTTCTTCTACCCTTTTTAGTTCTACCACTGAGTCTATAATCACATGTTGTGCAGCTCAGCTTTGTTCAAATACCTAAAACTAAAACTGTTATGTTGTCATTGAAATATGTCAGGATAGAATTACAGAGAAATCATGTAACCAGAAAAGAAATGGTGTTTTGAATGTTATTTTTAATACAAGCTGTATGCAATGAAGCGGCTAAATGCAGTGTTTTATACAGTGAAATAAATGTTGATGCAAAAGAGAATTTTAAGAAGCACGAGGTTAGTAACGGCTCTAGTTACACAGCGGAGGGGATTAAGGGTGTTCCAGTGCTGTTTCATAGATTTTCCAATTATAGGGGAAGTGCTGAATTACTACAAAATGTAGGGAATTCTTTTTGGCTAAAATGTTCATGTAGGCTATAAATTGCCACAAATAAACACAGAATTTGTTGGCCCTAAAAAAATCAGAAATGTTGGTATCTGCCTTCAAAATATGATATCAATGTTGTTCAAACCTCATGTGGGTATTTTAAATTACAGTTTATCTTTCCTTACTTTCACTTTGAATGTATGTTTGGACTGAAGTGTAGTTCAGTGTAGTCTATATCGATGTTTCATTTTTGGGATTGTTCAGGCACCGCCGGAAATTCCGCTTTCTTTGTCTTGGTATTTTACACTTTATGAGAACTATGGCTAACTGCTCCTCAGATCTAGTCTATCTGTCCAATCTGAGTTTTCTGTTGCACGACTAAAACAACCTTTTAGCGTACACGTTTCAACAAAACAAGTTCTTTCCCAAGGCAATTTTGCAGAGGCACTGTTGCTTCATCCGGCGCTTAGCGCCGCCCAAGACGATTGTGATTGGTTTAAAGAAATGCCAATAAACCAGAGCACGTTTTTCTTCCATCACGGAATGCTGTGTGGACTAGCCAGACCCTCCTCCGCAGCTATGGAGGAAGACTAAGTTCATTACATCTCAGCAGCACGCAGGCCAATTTACAGGCGACAAGTGAGGGAAGCAAGGTTTGTGCAATCAGTGATTGTCAGCAAATCCAAACCTTCTCCACTTCACCCACACATGGCCTTGACCCATTTAGATCTGAAAACGTTGGGTGAAGACAAACTGCACATTATGTACATCATTTGTTGAATGGGGCTCATTTTATCTTGTACCAGACTGTTAGCAGTTTAGTACACTTTTCATATGTGTCTTTTGCATGTCTGTTTTAGCAAACCGAGGACTAACGTGGCCAGACCTGTGACAAGGCATAAACGAGCAGAGGAGGTCATGCACCTGGCTGTAGTGGCCTGTGGGAATCGTCTGGACGAGACCCTCACCATGGTCAAATCTGCCCTCCTGTTCAGCTTCAAGAGGATCACGTTTCACATTTTTGCAGAGGACCCTTTGGCCCCGCAGTTTAAAGAACGAGTAAGAAGCCTCCGGTGGCCTTATGCCCAAATTGATAACAGTGCAGGTTTTCACAAAAAGGCACATAGTCAAATGTGGTGCCACAGAGACTTTCAGCTATAAGCAACACTGTTTTGGTTTATTTCTAAAGTACCAGTCAAAAGTTTAGAAACATTTTCTTATTCAAGTGAATGGAAAAGTGTGTCCAAACCTTTAACTGGTACTCTGCCGGGCAAAGGCAAAGGGCGTAACATTGGTTTTGGGACATTCAAGACAATCCTTTATCACGTGGATAAGTATCTTGAGTTAATGTCGTTGTTGATTTTTTTTCGACAAAATAATGGGTTATCTTAACAGTAACTTCCAAAAGCCCAGGAGAAACCAAGTCAGAATACTGTAACACCTGTTGCTGCTCTTTGACTTTGTTTTGGAATGCTCAAATTGAGTTAGGGTACAGGATAGCAGTAAGTAGATGGCTATAAGTAATTGTAAATCATCAAAAATAAATGCCATGATCATTAGATTGCATACATGTGTTACTATAATATTTTTTTAAATGGTGATCAGCAACCAAACATTGATAATGTGGAAGTTACTGCCTTTTTGTGCTTAGCGTGACTTCTCACTTTTCGCAGCCAATACAAAGGCAGAGTACAGTAACCAAAAAAAGGTCAAAAGTCTGAGCTTAAGATTTTTTTATGTAGATAAATGTCATTACCAAACCATCTCATTGCCAGATTTCCAGTGTCCTGCCTATATTTTATTTGGCTGGACAACGAAATAACTTCAAAGTCATTTTTCTCAGCAAGTTAAGGTCTTTTGTCATTGTTGGACAGTACTGTATGTAGACTTTTTTTTTAGTGAGTCTCTCTCTGACTTCTGATTAAATCCAGAGCATGTTAAACATTCCCCCTCTCTTTGTAATAGATGATATCAAGATTAGAGCAGTTTTAACTCTGACTCACTATAGTACTGACATAAAACTCTTTTATCTCGAGGCTTGGGGAGTAATTCATCACCATGACACCCTGCCTTTTCTCTAGTACAATGTATCACTTCAAAGTCACCTTTACAGAGGTGCCTGGCATGGTTTGGATTAGTTCCCCTGATATTCTAACTTAGTCTATAAACATCACTTCTATTAATGGACCTTAAACAGCTTTAAATTCAAACCCTAAGCTTGTGAGCTTGCCGTCATGTGTGTGTGTGTGTGTGTGTGTGTGGGGGGGGATCATTGCCATGTGTTGAAAATCCCCTTGTGTGGGAGACTGGAGTTTTAGTAGCCAAGGCCTAGATAATAGAGCCCATATGCTGAGTATGTACAGCAAGGAGCTTACGTCCAGCCACACTGTAAAGAGACATGATGTATGTGTGTTGAGGGAGTTACAAGGGTTGTCTATAATCTCCTCAGATTTCTTGTCCTCACAGCACAAACGCTGCCAAAATGCTTGCGGTGCTCTCACTCTTTTCAGGGCCAAACAGTTGAACTGATGATTACCGAGGGTCTCGGCACTTAACAGGTCGGATAACACGAGCTTCAGTGAAACATTGTTGAGTTTAAAGGGCACCTTCCCTTGTTTAGACTGTAGCTTTTTAATCAAACAGCTCGTAAGTCTGCGAAAAAGAGGGGGGTATATTTCAGAGTAATGACTGTTTATAAGGGCTTTTTCTCAAACACTTTTCGTCACTCAACATTTCGAGAAGTCCATTAGACACTTCCTCTGTATGAAAGTTGATGTGTTACTTCACTTCCAGCTGAACCAGTGGCCCCGCTCCGTCTCTGCCAAGTTCCAGTACAGAATCTACCCCATCACCTTCTCTGTGGGGAACGCTGACGAGTGGAAGAAGCTCTTCAAGCCCTGTGCTGCTCAGAGACTCTTCCTCCCCGTAAGGCTGCAGCACGTATTTCCTTTCATATCCTCACCATGGATAATGTCATAAATCAGTGTTAAGAAAATAAGCCATTAATCCATTTTATTTCTACTTAAACAGCATTTTCCTAACCTTTTATAACCAGGATATGGCTCTAATATGGCTGTATTCATTACTTGATTATTGATGATTTCACACTGCAGTAGTTAACACATAACCCACCGATTTGAAGTTAAGGCGGTTGATTGTCTTTTTCCGCTGGTGTTCATTGAAATTACAGCCAGCTTACTTACCATGTTATGAACATATTGCAGTTGAGGCTTGCTGCAATGCAATCAGTAAACATTCACTATTACCTCTTTTGAGTATAGTCTTTCTGCCTCTACAATACAATAAATCTACAAATAGTCTTGACTAATGCAAGGGTTGGATTGGTCCGATCGATCGGCAACATAATCCAACAGAGCCAGCCCAGTCCATGGTTGAACACACCGCAGCATGGCGACTATGGGTGGGGGGGGAATATCGATACAGCATAGTATCACAATATTTTCAGTGGCAATACTGTATCGATACACAGGCGCAAAGTATCGATCTTTTATCATATGTGTCAGTTTGTCTGCTTGACAATCCCATTTTGCAGCAATAAAATTGAAGCGATATGAACAAACAGAGAAATGTATCTTTTTAGATAAAACAGATGTTGACAAAGTTTCCTTTTGTGGACATGATTTGAAAATGGGGAAAAAAAGGTTATACATTTCAATGTATTGCAGAATATTGCAATATGTTTAAAATTGCAATAATATTGTATTGTGATGATATCGTATTGGGAGTCGATTCCCACACCTAATTGCAACGTGGTTTCTTACTGCCAATCAAATCTCTCCACTCCCAGTTAGCATTGTTGATGTCTGAACTTCTGTCTGCCATATTCTAAAAGGCATATTGTGACAGGTAAACTCAGTGACAGCATGTGCGAAACAGTATAGTATTATATAATACACTCTGTCCACATACTGTATACTGGGAAGTCACTTTGGCTGTCTGAAATATAAGTTTCTCAGCTCTGAAGTCTGACTGCTGGTGCAATCTTATCTCAGCCAAACTGGCCCTGTAATTCGTCTGCCATGCTTTGACAGCACAATTCATCAGTGGATACAGGAAGTAATTGTCTCACCTGTGACTCATCATATTGTTCTCATCAGACAGTGGAAGTCAGCATTTTTCTTCTGTGAATTCTAAGATTCTCTTTCACAGATCACCTCTGTCTTATTACTGACTTTATGCGTTTTGCTTTCATCACACCATTGTAGTATACAGTATACTGTACATTATATTAGCAGCAGTGATGGGACAAAATCCTATGTTGTCAACTCTTTCTGAAGTGGGGAAATTGTTGAATGTTGAACTATATTTAAAGTCTCTTAAATCCCACTTTTTCACGCTCAAACATTTAGTTGATCAGAACTGGGCCGAAGCTTTTGATACTGGTTTATTGTTGGTTTTATTAACATTAGAGATGCACCAATAAGGAATATGTGACAATAACCAATATTATCTGTATTTTGTGTTATTGGCAACACAATAACTGATAATATTAATCCTACAAATGCAAAACATTAAGCGAATAGATATGTATTTTTGGACATTCTTTTTTTAAGTTTATTTTTGTAGTACAATACCAATATTTAGAGAGCCTTCATCATCCCTAGAATAAAGAATATATTAATTTATTGTAAACTTATTATAACCTTAATCTAACCTTAGTCTATATTATCGGGCCAATCTTTAATTGTGTCCAATACTTTGGTTTATGATCAAATTGTTGCAAAATTAATGACTTTCATCAGCTGCTCAGCTGAATTTTGTGCTCTGCTCCAATTAGCATATGTTAGCATGCTAACACACTAAACTAAGATGGTAAACATGGTAGACAGGAAACATGCAAGATTTTTCCATGTAAGACGTATTTGAAACTATTAACTATTATTAAGTGTATTTAACTTAAAGGTCCCATGACATGGTGCTCTTTGGATGCCTTTATATAGGCTGTAATGGTCCCCTAATACTGTATCTGAAGTCTCTTTCCCAAAATTCAGCCTTGGTGCAGAATTACAGCCACTAGAGCCAGTCCCACAATGAGCTTTCCTTAGCATGTGCCATTTCTGAGTCTGTAGCTTTTGAGGAGGAGAGATGGGGGGCAAAGTGGAGGTTAGGGGTGCGGCGTTGACCAACTGCCACTTTGCTCGTTTGAAAGCCATGATGTCTCTCTCTCATGGGCGGGCCAAATTCTCTGGGTGGGCAAAGCAGAGAAAGGGGAGGTAACCGTGCCCCTTATGACCTCATAAGAGGCATGGTGTAAAAATTAGGGATGTCCCGATCCCAATTGAAAGTATAGGAACGGAGCTGATATGGGCATTTTTTAATTGGATTGGGGATCGGCAGTCACCCTTAGCACCTTACCCTATTAATTTACGTTAGCAGAGCATAATTTTCTGCGGAGCGTAAACTTGCAAGTAACTCAGCAATACTCTTTACTATGGCTAAAATGTCATCAGTTGCAATACAATCATTTTGCAGGGCGGTAAAAGTTTTGGAAAAAATTGGATTGGGGACCAAAAAAACTGATCAAGACATCCCTAGTAATAATGCCCTTTCTAGTTCTTTAGATGAAATATTGTAGTCTCAAATCTTCTAATGACGACTATAATTGTGTCCTCCCAGGTCATCCTGAAAGACGTGGACTCGTTACTCTACGTAGACACCGATGTGCTGTTCCTGCGGCCCATGGATGATATCTGGAGTCTCTTGAAGTCCTTCAACAGCACTCAACTGGCAGCAATGGCCCCAGAGCACGAGGTCCCAAAGATTGGCTGGTACAGCCGCTTTGCACGCCACCCTTTCTATGGAGTAACGGGGGTCAACTCTGGTGTCATGCTGATGAATCTCACAAGGATCCGCAGCACAATGTTCAAAGTGAGGTCAAAACGTTGTCGTATTTATGCACACTCTGATCAGTAAAAAGCTGAAGTGAGCTATGGTTTCCCCTTTGCATTCTGAAGGTTATTTTCTTAGAGCTCCAGTGCTGTGAGTGGGCGGCAACTGAAGCTTTCTGATTATCACGCTAGAAGCACACACTTCTGCCATCAGAACTCAATTTAGCAGCTCTCCAGCTTTTAGCACTGCCAGCAGATTGCAAATTGGAAGTGGGAATGCAAATGTAGTCCTCCTTTGATGATGAATTTTGAGCTGTTTGCGAGTGAACGTTGTTTTTGGTATTTCAGAACAGTATGATCCCCAGTGGTCTGTCATGGGAGGATATTCTACATCCACTCTATCAGAAGTACAAGAACCACATCACCTGGGGAGACCAAGACCTTCTAAACATTATCTTCCACTACAACCCAGGTACAGTCCTTTTGAGTGCAGGCTACCCGCTGTGTCTTAAAAGTCTTTAAAAGGTCTTAAATGTATTATACAAAGTCACAAAGGTCTTACATTTGTATTATCCATACACAGGATTAAATAACGGCTTTATTTTTTGTCACAAACTATGTATGCATTGAGTACTACAATAAAATGTATTAAATTCAAATCCTTTCCATTATATCCTATACTCTTAACAGTCTGGCCAGAAATTTGGTATTAAATGCCATTCTAAAATGTTGTCTACAATGATCATAGAACATATTATTATCACACTGAAAACACATTATGTAACCCCAAGAAAGAGGCTTTAAAATGCTCTATTTAAGGCCCACAAAAGACATAATCAGAATATCAAACTGTGTATAAATCCATTTTAAAGGACTAGTGTGCACACTTTCAACACAGCAGTTTCACGCGACCAACATGTTTTCGTATTTCACTGTTGATAACCCACTCTACATTATGAATCTGAATCAGTAAACACACAAGGCTGTAGGCTACAGCAGAGTTCCAGCTGCAGCAGCCAGATGTGGACATTAAGTGCTAAGGCAGAGCTGGCATCGCTGGTGTTTGCCTGAAAACGCAGCCAACGACGTGTTTGTTAAACATGGAATGGCTTTGAGCTCTCTGCATTCACCAGAGGAATATTAACATTAGTCCAAAAGCATTGTTGTAACTTCTTTGTGTTTGTTCTGAAAAGCTTCTAAAGACTAATCTCTCCTCAGATATGGACTTGATAGAGAATCAAACAGATCCATGTGGTTTTTAAGTAGAAATTGGGAAGAAACATCCGTTTTTTTTGTATATTTTGTTTTTCTCTGTATATGTAGTTTTTGCCTGGTACTAGACATCACATCCAAAGACCAAAGCTTATGAAATATACACAACTGTATATAATATATTGCCATGGGTTCAAATGAACAAATATGTATCAACATCTGTGCAACTTTCTATGCACGATGGTCATTCATGCAGCATACACATTCCTTCCATGCAGCTGTAATAACCATCAGCCATTGAGCTGCTGTACTGGAGTGGTTGGAGGTTGATTCCCTTGCTTAAGCGTGCCTCTCGGTGTAAAGAATTTTGTGGTTTTTGCTGTCTTTGATTAGTTGCAAATAAATAGATGGGAGGAAAGAAACAATCAGGCTTGCAGACAGTACAGAGGAGGATGACACATCCCTATCTCTGTTCCCAATCACTTCATCTTGCATCTTTTTATTCCTTTTTCTTTAAATTGTTTATATGTGGAACACAAGCTCTATGTAGCAGAGTTTATGCCACAGTCAGTTGCATGATATCCAGAAAAATTTATTTCTATGGGGGGAAAAAAACAATTCACCTTGTAAACCATTAGGTGCAATAAACTCTCCAGTCTGATCAGCAAATTATTTTTTTAATTATGTGTGGCCACTTTGCCAGGTGAAGACAAAGAAAGACACATCAGTCTTTGAATACAGAAACCTAAAAACTTTCATCAGATAGATATATTGCGTCCCGTAGTGCTAGGGGTATCAAGACAGAAACATGAAACCCAATGTAATTGTTATTTGAAAGGATATTTTTTTTAGAATCAAGCAAAACAGAGCTTACAAATGGAAAAATGGGCCGATGGGTGCTGTGGAACTCCAAAACAGAGTATAACAAAAGAGATCCTCAAAAGGAAGACTATCACTACAAGTAAGAAACAAAAGGACGAACCAAAAAAATCCTCTCTAACTTAATTACTTAGTAAAACACAATACTCATAGAACCTCTGCACCTAATGTATTTTATACAAAGTCAAACCTGTTCCCTAAATAGATGCATAAAGCATATCAGTTTTTTATGGGACAACATGAACTCCTACTCCTGGCTGTTTGGTGTCTACATTCTCTACTGTTACAGGATGAATATTTAGTTGTTGTTATTTTTTTGTATTTGTTTCCAAAGTCCTCCAGTCATACAACCAATCTGCTGTGGTCCAGTGATAATGGTCGTCACATTTAATGTGGATATTTGATTTTCTTAACTTGTAAACCAGGTGAAAACGAAGAAGAAAATGGTGTATTTCATACATATATGTGGGACAGAAGGCTGTATACATGGCGAGTCCTGGCCTTCAGTTCCTGGCATGTCTGTCTGTTTTTGTGTTACTTTTGTCTTATATGCCAGTACTGTACCAAAGATACATTTCCATGTTATGCAGATCTAATGGACTAAAACGTACATATTCAGATTACTTTATTGTCCAAGTTTTCCATCCAGATTTTTTTAAGTGTCAAAGGAAATCAAACAGTCTACCAGTCATAAACCTGCCTTTGAAACCTTCATGAGTTACTGTCCTCACTGGGTCCCGGCATCGTATTTAGTGTTTGTTGTAATACATAGCAATGATGTGTTCTCATCTTGTGTGTTGTTGTCCCCCCCAGAGTGTCTCTTCATCTTTCCCTGTCAGTGGAACTACAGGCCAGATCACTGTATGTACGGGAGTAACTGTAAAGGCGCTGAAGAGGAGGGTGTGTCCATCCTCCATGGCAACCGTGGAGTGTATCATGATGACAAGCAGCCGGCGTTCAAAGTAGTCTATGATGCAATACGTGAAGTAAGTATCCCTGTTGGATATTCAGGTTTTGCTGACACAATATGGCATTGATGCATAGCGCCCTCTGTTGAAACCGCACATACAGTGCAAGGTGGTTGGTCACTTGGTAACAACATTTATGACTGTTTCATTCGTTTTAGTGTGTGCTATAAAAAATGATGATCCTTATGCCCAGTTCATTTCCACAAGTCATTAGCACCTAATTAGCTTAGATGGGAAACGGCAGAGAAGTTTTCAATCATGTAACTATTTGTATTTAAAAAAATAAATAAAAATAAATACTGTAAGTGAGATAATAGATTTACTTATGCCAAACATTTCACAGCGGACATGTTCCAGCAGAGAAAGACAGGTGTAACTAATTACATTCATGATGGCTGCATTCCAATCAGGTGTGTCAGTTTCAGGGTCTCGATATTGTACATCATTCATGTTATTAGTTACACCTGTGCTTTTCCTGCTGTGGCACATCAAACTATATGCTGTAAATGTGGTCTGCTGGGGTTGCGTATTAGAAGAGTAATATAATGAATGTTTTTTTTTTTTTTTATATATATTTATTTGAGTAATATGCCCAACTTAGTATATACTTGGCTTTGATTCGTAAGTGATTCTTTAAACAAATGTCAAGCTATTTAGATGAATTATGAGTATTATGTAGTTTATGGATGCAGCTAAACAACACCTACAAACATTAACCTATATAGCTAATTGTCCTAGCTAGGTCATTTCAAGCTCATTTAAACCATATATGATCAATGTGAATACAAAATATAGAGGAACAAATAAACTCTGCATCATACAGTGGCTTGCAGAAGTTTACACACCCATGCTAAAGTTGATTAGAAGAGGAATAAAAAAAACATCTTTTGGAAATTGATCTTAATGCCTTAATTAAAAAAAAAGTTGGCTAAATCCAACCTTTTAAGGACACCATTCTTCTTTGTGAAGGAATGATGTATTGTAAATAAATAAATGTTCTTCCTTAAAATACAAGGGGCATAAGTATACATACCCCTATGTTAAATTCCCGTAGAGGCAGGCACATTTTTATTTTTAAAGACCAGTTATTTCATGGATCCGGATAATGCTCCCTTGGCCTTTGGAATTAAACTAACCCCATATCATCACATACCCTTCACCATACCTAGAGATTGGCATGGTGTTATTTCAGTTAGCTTAATAGTTGGTTTGATTTGCATTGAGAGATGATGTTATGGAAAGTTCCCCATGCCTATCTCTGTGTATGACGAAGGGTATGTGATGATATGGGGTTATTTTAATTCCAAAGGCCAAGGGAACATTATAAGGATGCCGGTTTCTGGATCCATGTAATAACTGGCCTTTAAAAATAAAAATCTCTGCTTGCTTCTATGGGAACTTGACATAGGGGTGTCTATACTTATGCCCCCTGTATTTTAGGGAAGAACATTTATTTATTTACAATACAGTATTCATTCACAAAGAAAATTGGTGTCCTTAAAAGGTTGGATTTTCCTAATTTGTATTAAAAGGCATTACGATCAATTTCCAAATAGATGTTTTGTTTATTCATCTTTTAATCAACTTTAGCATGGGTGTGTAAACTTATGCAAGCCACTGTATACTCTTGTTTACTATTTAACCAGAGTCCGGTAAATAGGTCTATATAAATTTCAACTCTGTGCTTCCTAATACAGTCTTACATTTTTAGCCTAGCTTAGCACAAAGACTGGAAGCGGGGGGAACTGCTAGCCTAGCTCTATTACCACCCAACAACTGAATAAGTGGTAATATTCATCATTTCATCTGACTCTGTAATGCAAAGAAGCATATTTCTCTAAATGTTGGACTGTTCCTTTAATGACTTTAGCTCAAAAACGGAGCAGCTTTGCTCTGTGATATAAATTCTCTCTTGCTTGCATTAAACAATCTGGGTCACTTTTTAAATTTGGAATTTATTTTCTCCGGCAGCAGAGTCATTCACCCCCTGCTCTACTGAGATAAGCCTCTTAAAGACAAGCTGGGTCATAATTTATGATTAACACAGAACACCACCACCCCACCACACCCCTGCTGACAGAATTTGTAAATACAATAGTCTGTGATATGTTCTGTTTCAAAAAACTATCAGACTGAAATAGCTTTGGGATCAGAACTGACACAGGACAATGACTCTGTCCCTGCAGTTTCCCTTTGAGGACAACATGTTCCAGTCACTGTTCTACCCCATCCAGACCAAGTTCCTGGACACAGTCAACACCCTGTGTGGACGGGTTCCTCAAGTCTTCCTCAAGCAGATAGAAAAGACCATGAGAAAGGTGTTTGAGGACAAAGTGGTCCGGCATGTCAGACCACACAAATAACTGATGGATAAATGGATTGCCTGTTTTATCTGACAACACCAATAACCACCTTTCTGTGGACTATGTGTCATACCAGCATGTCCCAGACTGAACTGTCGGCTCTGCGTTTGCAGTGTATTCTACACATTCCATTTCCTGGAAGGGTCTTATGAACATTATGATCCTCTAATCATGGTATGGGTAATGAGCCTATGAATACAGAGAAGCATACAGTGCTGGCCAGTGATGCTGTAGAATAGGTTTGCCTTATTGCTGTCCTAAACTTTCTTACATTCCAGTTATGTACGGCAATTAATGTATGACAATGTTGAAAAGCTACAGTAAAAACGGCACAAATTCTTTTTTTTTATATCAATAATTAGGAAAGGATGAGCTCTTTATCTCCAGCAAAATGTTTATCATGTTTATGGCATTTTTGTGTATGTACTGTCTTTATTTTTCCTCATGAACATGGTGTACACTAAACAAAGCCAACTTTGGACTTTTCCTACTTGAAGTAGTAGATTTATAAACCGCTCCTCTGAAATTATGTGAATGTTTTACCAGCAAACGACTTGAACTATGAGCTTGTGGGAAGGAGAAGAGCTAAGTTCTTGGTCTATTCTTGGTCTGTTCTGCAGTTGCCTAATGCCACTGACAGTATTAAATACATCACAACAGAAGATATACAGAATTATGTTATATATGAATGTTAAAATGCACTTTCAGAATGATATTAGGACTGGATGGTTGTTTGTACGCAACATGTCTTCATTAGATGCTACACTGTCCGAGTGAAGTGCTAGCATTAAAAGAAATTATATTCATGTCTGTCATTTACTATTACAAGAAAATGAGTGGTATAGATGTGTATGTATGTATGTGTGTGTGTTTGAGAGGGTATCTTAGTTTATAATATGAGGTATTGTCTTTTGTGAACACATCCTATGTTTGAGCCGCATTACTTTCAATGTGATGTAATGATCTAAATATATCATTCAAACTGAAAACTGAACATGGCAGTACAGTCAACATGTGTTTCTAAATAAATCCATGCAATGTACTGTGTCTGTTACAACACAAAAGATCTGTCTTGACATAAGCATCTGTATTTATATTTAGTTTTGTTTGTAACTTAATGTGGTAACAATAGTTATTTTATATTGGACTTTAACTGAGCTTACCATTATGTTTCACCCATGGCTCATGGTAGTCATAAGATATTTTAATGTTTTAAGGAAATAAAATTAGCAAAATCATTAAGGCATTATATATTTATAAGGGTATAATACATAAGTAGGCTTTATGTATTTTAATATATATATATATATATATATATATATATATATATATATATATATATATATATATATTAAAAAAAAACATTGACTATTGTTTCTTTTGTATCTTTACCAAAGTTTAGATAATAAAGAGCCTTGGTAATGTCACTCTGTAAGGTTCAGTTTCTCAATAATATGTAACAGGTTTGTAACTTATTTTTTTAATCAATAAGTATAGTTTTTTTAAAATGAAAATACCTATTTTTCAAAACCTGTTGACAATGACTATACAAATGCCCCGTTCTAAAGAGGAAATGATTGATGGTCTAAACATGTTCAACAAAAACACAAAGCCCAATGTCTGTTTAATAATAATGAATAATAATTCACATTATCAGGTAGGCAGATGGAGGAGGGAGCACAGTAGTGCATACAGTAGATGTGTCATGCATATTGATCAAATACTCATATCTCTGTGAGATATAGGAATGACTATATACACACACTTGTATTTGTATTTCATTATTAGGGGGTGGCAGCTCAGTCCGTAGGGAGTTGGGTTGGGAACCGGAGGGTCACTGGTTCAAGTCCCCATACGTACCAAAAAGTACGGAGTGTGGATTGGTGGCTGGAGAAGAGATGCTACGTCACCTCCTGGGCACTGCCAGGTGCTCTTGAGCAAGGCAACGTACCCCCCCAACCGCTCAGGGCGCTGGTTCAGCTGGCAGCCCACTTACTCTGACATCTCTCCATTAGTGCATGTGTGTGTGTGTATTTCAGGCCTGTGTGGGATTACTAACAAAAAAGTGTGTACACAGAGTGTAAATTGTAATTTCCCCACTGAGGATTAATACATTAAAAATTAATCAATGTATTGCTATGTTTTGTCATATGCAGGCTAATTATTCTGTATTGCTAAATATTTTTGTTATAATATAGACAGCCTAGTTATTCTAAAAGGCTGTGTTGCTCTTACCAGTGCAGTGCCTTGTCCGTTGCTGAACAGGCAGTGACCTCACGGCGCCATATTAAAATGCTCCCTCCTCTTTGCCTGCTGTGAGATCGTAGCTAGCAGAAGTAGCAGCAGCTAGCCGGTAGCCGCCAGTCTGTTTTTTTTACATCCACAAGACAGAGGGCAACGTCGTGATGGAAATTGACTCGCTCCAAGAGGCGCTCAGAGGTCACTTCAGTTTATTTCAATAGATTTGTGTTTATTGAGACCAAGCGTAATACGTGTGCTTCCGCAATTGCTTTACCATAAAAAACTAACTGATTGTAGCTCACAAGCTAATGTCGCTAGCTAGCTGCTATTCATGACTAGCTAGCTGGCTAGCGCTACAATACACGGAAATGGTTAGCTGTCTGTCCAATTCATTTGCTACATATGATGCTTTTCTTTATGACGTAAGCTACATACTTTAGAACGTAACGCTATATTTATTTGCCCTCAAAATTTGATTCAACTTGCTGACAGATGTTTGTCAGAGATAACGTTAGATAACTGGCCAGTGTCACCGGCTATTGGTTACCGTTACTGTTTGCCGGCTAGGGTTTGCGGCTAACTTAACATGCTAGCAATAGTGCTACACTTAGCTAAGCTAGTTATAGCTAGCACCCACCAGCCCGCTAGCTACGTTATGTAAATAGCTAACGTTAATTAGCAATGTGATAATCTTCAGTCCAAGTGTTGCCAGAGACCTGCCAACAAGCTTAATTTAGTGGGCTAAATGCATGTTGCAAAAACACACAAGCTTTATAGCAGCCGAATGTCGAAACTGTAACGTTAGGCTAGGTTAAATCAAAGCATGTCCATCTCTGATCAGGCTAGTAGTTGCAAGTTGCACAACGTACTGTTCAACCCGTGGTTTGTTTTTTCTCCTCAGATTTTGACAAGCAAGCAAAGACGGAGGCATCTCCTCTTCTGGAGCAGTTTCTATGTCATATTGCCAAGACTGGAGAGACCATGTAAGTGAACATAGCAGGCCTGATGAATACATAAATAATACATTAATCTTATATAACACAGCATTCATATTATAACTGTATTTAAAAGTTTGTACAGTAGATGGTCGGTCCAGGAATAAGTTTTATACAGAGTTTGCTGAATCATATATATTTTTTTTTAGTTTGTGTAATTCTAATGTTAGTGTAGCCCAACTGTATTGTCATGCCTCTTCTTAATTAACATTTTACTATAGCCCAGGCAACATTCAGCCATAGTATGCTTTTGTCCAATTTGTCCAGTTTTTCCTCTATTATGTGTTAAGTCTTATTCTGCCTACCTTTTTTTTATTTTATTTTCTTTTTTCAAGGGTTCAGTGGTCTCAGTTTAAGAACTACTTCCTGTTTAAATTGGAGAAGGTGATGGATGACTTTAGAGCCTCAGCACCTGAACAAAGAGGTGCTGCAAATCCCAATGTGGAGTCAATTCCATTTGAAGATATGAAGGAGAGAATTCTGAAGATTGTGAATGGATACAATGGGTAGGTGAAAGTATGACAGTAATATTGGTAATCTGATTGTTTTTCACGGTTATCTGTGATTTGGGCCTCAGGTCGCATCATAGTTTGGGAAATCAGGAAGCGAAGCAGTAATGTTGTGGATGGCTAGCAGAAACCTCCTTAAGCAGACATGGATAAAGAAAAGGGTCTTTTGAATGACAAAAGTTTTAGTTTCAAAGCCCTTCCAGATGGTTTTCTCTGCAAGACTAAAGTTGTTCGCATGTACTGTTGATGTGAATTGAGTTACCACTAACTCTGACGCAGAGAACCCTCTTCCCACTTAGTGGGAAGTACAAAAAATAAGAAGTGCTAGTGTAAAGTGGGACACTACAATGTGTTATTACCAAGTAATGTTACATCTGTTGTGGCTTGATGGGCCGGAGTTTACCATATTATGCCTTTTTTGAGCATATTGTATTAATTTTTTGCAGAAAGCGAGCCTATTTTTCTGCTCAAATTTTGATCAGAGCATTCAAAACTTTAAAAGTATCCCTTTTTTAAACTACATTTGGAACAAATGTGTGATTAATTTGTGAATAATCGAGAGTTAACTATTGACAATCGTGATTAATTGTGATTTAAACATTTTAGAAACGATTGACAGCCCTAATAATATCACATTTAAGTAATGCTTGGATATTCAACATACAGGTAAAAGCCAGTAAATTAGAATATTTTGAAGAACTTGATTTATTTCAGTAATTGCATTCAAAAGGTGTAACTTGTACATTATATTTATTCATTGCACACAGACTGATGCATTCAAATGTTTATTTCATTTAATTTTGATGATTTGAAGTGGCAACAAATGAAAATCCAAAATTCCGTGTGTCACAAAATTAGAATATTAAGGCTAATACAAAAAAGGGAGTTTTTAGAAATGTTGGCCAACTGAAAAGTAAGAAAATGAAAAATATGAGCATGTACAATACTCAATACTTGGTTGGAGCTCCTTTTGCCTCAATTACTGCATTAATGCGGCGTGGCATGGAGTCGATGAGTTTCTGGCACTGCTCAGGTGTTATGAGAGCCCAGGTTGCTCTGATAGTGGCCTTCAACTCTTCTGCGTTTTTGGGTCTGGCATTCTGCATCTTCCTTTTCACAATACCCCACAGATTTTCCTGTGCCTCTCCTGTCTTCCTCCAGACTCTGGGACCTCGATTTCCAAAGGAAATGCAAAATTTGCTTTCGTCAGAAAACATGACTTTGGACCACTCAGCAGCAGTCCAGCTCTTTTTTTTCCTTAGCCCAGGTGAGACGCTTTTCGCGCTGTTTCTTGGTCAACAGTGGCTTGACACGAGGTATGCGGCAGTTGAAACCCATGTCTTTCAAGCGTCTCTTGGTGGTGGATCTTGAAGCACTGACTCCAGCAGCTGTCCACTCCTTGTGAATCTCCCCCACATTTTTGAATGGGTTTTTTTTTCACAATCTTGACTAGGGCGGTGATCCCTATCGCTTGTACACTTTTTCTGACCACAGTTTTTCCTTCCCTTTGCCTCTCTATTAATGTGTTTGGACACAGAGCTCTGAGAACAGCCAGCCTCTTCAGCAATAACCTTTTGTGTCTTTCCCTCCTTGTGCAATGTGTCGATGGTCGCCTTTTGGACAGCTGTCAAATCTGAAGTCTTCCCCATGTTTGTGTAGGCTTCAGAACTGGACTGAGAGACCATTTAAAGCCCTTTGCAGGTGTTTTGAGTTAATCAGCTGATTACTTTGTGGCACCAGGTGTCTTCAAAATTTAACCCTTACACAATATTCTAATTTTGTGACACACGGAATTTTGGATTTTCATTTGTTGCCACTTCAAATCATCAAAATTAAATGAAATAAACATTTGAATGCATCAGTCTGTGTGCAATGAATAAATATAATGTACAAGTTACACCTTTTGAATGCAATTACTGAAATAAATCAAGTTTTTCAAAATATTCTAATTTACTGGCTTTTACCTGTATGTTCTCTTCAGATGAACATATAAAAACATTGCAACTCAATAAAATGACTAAATCCGTGGAAGCCCTGGGTTTCCCTGCAACAAGACCGTTCCATCTAAGGGTAATGGGAGACAGCGGCACCTGAAGCGTGTTCCTTTTGTCCAGTTTATTCCGCACATTTGAAGTGCTTTTGATGCTACTTCAGGTTAGCTAGCTACATGCAACATGCACATCTACTGTAGTAGGTGACTGAGTGATGACCAACTGATGACTTTGCGTGTGTGTTGTGGACTAGATCAGGGTTAGGAAAGGTGCATCACAGACTGGCTGAGACAAGCTTGATGTTATTACATTATATAGTTTAGCCTGTAATGTCATGCCAATGCCAAATCATATTGTTTTCTTGCAGCCTGGTAACAAGTGCTACACATCCTGGTGGCTGGGGACCCCTGTTCTAGCTCAGCCTTTTTGTTACAGATATCTGTACCCTACAACATATTTTTTACGGAATTCGTCATCCCATGTTACAACTGTAACACACCATAGTATTGCATGTTTTGTCATTTTTGCACAGTGGTGGATCAGTATGTCCCAAATTTCTTGTCAAGGTCTGGCTCAAATCTGCGTATATTTAGATTTGCTTGAGTCATTTAGTATTTAATGTGCAATAAGGACCAGTGATGTATCTGCAATCACTCCCAATTTACTATGTAGCACACTTGTATTGACCCCATTTAGTGTCTGAATTATTAGACTACATCACTTACACATTATACATATTAGTTTTCAAACGCATCTTTTGCTATTGATATGCCTGGCGTCCACACTACAATGGGGTTTCCAGGTATGGAAAAAATGCAGACGTTGTTTTTAGTTTGAAAACTCAAGTTCAATTTTAGACTATACGCGCAGAAACAGAGGCCTTTAGAAACAATGATGCTAGGGCTGTCCTCGACTGAAGAAATTCTTAGTTGACACTAAGTTAACACTAATATGATTTTGTCGACTAATTGATAAGTTGATTTAATCGACAGCGCTGTGCGCTTTGAGAGAGACTAGAAAAGCACAATATAAATGTAGTTAATTAACCATCTGTAAAACTGAGTTCCTACACAATTAATCCTGCAAAAGCACCACTTTAAATCTTGTGTTCACCAGAAATGTGCTCATAAGTTTCTTGGAAATGAGTAATTAAGCATAAAATGACTTATCAACCAAACAAACCTTAGTCGACTAAGACCAAAACCACAGATTAGTCGACTAATCGACGAAGAGCCGACAGCCCTAGATGACGCAGACACCCAGGTTTGCTTCCTGATTCGGTCTTATCAGTCATGACATGTCCTTTCCTGATTGGTCACACCCCTGTCACGTGAGCCTTATCTGAAAGAAAAGTGTCACTGGCCTTGACTACCGGTGGTTATTCAACAGGATTTTAAATATTTTACTATGGCGTACATGCGAAGGAGGAAAGCTCTTACTCGATCGTATTGCGACTATTCAGTGTCTAGTAGTGTTATCAGGCCTACACTGTGTTTTCACCGGCATGCACGTGCCCAATGTACGTGAATAGTCTGTGGTAATGTGTTTTCAGGTGTGTTACTAAGAACGGCGATTAGTTCAAAATAGCTGCTACAACCCTTACGAAAATAGTATATGAAAATGCTGTTTTTAAAAGGAAAACATAGTAGTTTAGATGTATGCCCTACAAAGCTTTCCCCAAAGTTCCCGCAATGGAACTGTTAACTTACAATGCAGTGTGTGTTGACTCTGCACCTGTCAGTGAAGATGCGAAATAAAGTGACTTACATCTCAATTTACTTAAGCGTATGGTCAACTATTTACCAACACATTTTTCTATTCCAATGATTATACCGTAACACAAGATAAGGCCTGATGGTGAACATGCTCTGATCCATTTTGGAATTAGACGTGTTGATCCACAGACCAGAAACCAACAGCAAATGAACAGAACTTTACCCAGAGCCATTCCGGTGTCCCGTCTCCGTTACTAGGAACCGTGCGGACCCGTGACAACTTTACTTCATGGAGTAATTGGTAAAAGGAAGTGTAAAGAATCCTTAATGTTAGAATTTTTTTTTTAAAGGTTGGTTTGGCATCAATGTACTTTAGTAAAGTAATAGACTCAAAATAATTAGTCAACTAGGCAATTGACAGAAAATTACCCGATAACTAAATTGATAATCTATATTGCTATTTTTCCCTTTCTAGTGATGATAAATACGACTTGCCGCCTGCTGTGATTTCTCTCCAAGGCTCCCACTATCCCTTAGTACCAGATTGTATAAATAAAATGATTAAACTGAATTATTATAGAAGACCACCTAAATTACACGTTTTCTATAATCTGTATTTTGAGCCTTTTCTTTTTTCCCCATTTAATTTTAGAATTCCATTTACGATCCAGCGCTTGTGCGAGCTACTCACAGAACCCAAGAGGAACTACACAGGAACAGATAAGTTTCTTCGGGGGGTGGAGAAGGTATGTGCCAAGCAGCATGGCTGTTTTATTTTTGTTTGTTTTTCTCTCAAGTTGTTAACCTATTGTCAAGCTGTTGTTCTTGTTTTCCTCTAGAATGTAATGGTGGTCAGCTGTGTTCACCCAACCTCAGAGTAAGTGTCTTGTTCAAATGAGACACTTTTTTAGAATAAACGGAAAACCGACTTAATATGAAGTTTTGGGTATTATATTTTCCAACACTTAAGAGTTTTTTTTTTTCTTAACTTGCCTGTGCAGGAAAAATGGATGCAGCGCTGTCAACAGAATGAATGGAGTGATGCTTCCTGGGAACACATCTGCTTTTACGGAGAGGTTGTTTTGTGTCCAGATGTAGTCCTTGATCTTAAAATTGACATAAATTTGAATTTCAACAGATAATAACAGATGTGCTTTTTCTCTTTTATTGATGGCTTTTCAATAGGAAAGTGAACGGTCCTGGAACTCCCCGGCCGCTGAACCGACCGAAGGTGTCTCTGGCCAACTCCCTAGCAGCTAACGGCCTGCCAGACAGCACAGACGACAAAGACCTCAACACAGAGCAAGAAGGAGACAAGGACTCCAGGTATGTCAGAAGCTAGAACGCACCAGAAAATCTTATTCTTCATGGTCAACGTAAACCCACTGGAATCACATTTATATCTCCTGATTGATTAATTAATTAATTAATTATTGTTTGTATGTCAGTGAGGTTTCAGCGTCGGGAGGTTCCCTGGGGAGCTCGTTAAAAAACAAACACCCAGAAGACGCAGAAGAGGACATGGAAGCCGAGCAGCAGGAAGTGAAGAGACTTAAGTTCAGCAAGGAGGAGGAGGAAGAGGATGATGAGGAGGATGAAGAGGAAGAGCAGGAGGCGGACACTATGAGGCCTTTACATGCCACCTGCCTCTCAAAAGAGGCAGAAGCCATGGTCCAGGAAGAAGAGGAAGAGGAGAAGGTCGGGTACAGCAAGGAGAATGAAGCCTCTAGCAGGGCTGCTGCTGCTGCTGAGGACCAAGGTAGGGTTGTTGGTATTTTAACAGGAGTGTGTCTATGTTCCCACATTTCTAAGATGTTTTTCCAAAATCAAGCCCCATGTTTCCACATTTCCTGTATCACATTTGATCCCCCTTTCTCCCAATGTGGGGTTAGGGTTAACCTAACTTAATTAAATTTGATGCCTGCAACACGTTCCAAAAAAGCTGGGAAAAGTTGAGGAATGCTCAAAAAACACCTGTTTGAAACATTCCACAGGTGAAAAGGTTAATTGGAAACAGGTGTGTGTCATGATTGGGTATAAAAGGAGCAGGATGGATGTGGCCAGTTCACCACTTTGTGATCAAAGTTGTTCATAAAGCCCAAAGTCTTTCCCATAATCTATTTTTTATATTCAAATATTTAATGCAGCCTGTTAAATAATATGTTCTACACTACTTAGGCTTATGCATTGTCAATGCCACTATAAGCATGTGGTGGTTGTTCTGTCCACTAGAGGGACGTGTAACATTAGCCTGGCCTTAAAGGGACCTGCACGCAACTCTGTTTACATTCATTTTCCACCACGAGCACACAGCGACCAAAACAAATCAAACAGAGAACTCTGTAATGAAACATTTAACAAGTGTAGTGAAGCGGCATTTTTGTAAATGCTGAGGTGCTCGGTTAGCACAATGACATCATGTTAGAAAGCACAGCCGAAATGAATTTGCCATAAAGTAGGTAAGTAACGAACAATGTTAACTGCATTAAGCCAAACGGTGCTGTCACTATTTTAGTGATTTTTTTTTTTTTATAAGCATGTTTCTTACAGATTGTCTCGTTACTGAGAATACAGCTGTTGGAAGGTAACATACAAAGTCGAAGCTGCTCTGACAGCTGTAGGGCAGCTAACATAAACGTTAACATTTATGTTACCTCGCAAAAATAATGTTAACATACGGTAAGTACTTTGGCTCAGTAGATGTCGATTTTAAAGTCATGTCAAAACTATTTCCCGTTCTTATTTCCAGCCGCAGCCTGTTACCCCCCTCCCCCCTCAGTACGTAACGTTAGCTCCGTAATGTTGTACTAATGTTACTCGGAACATATTCTTAGCTTAGACCTCACAATGCCTTGTTTCTCACTCCCGCTAAGTTACTGTTGATAAGACGTGACACAAGCAGTTAGTCTAAGGTGAGAAGAGGGAGATTAGCTAACGTTAGCCAACATATTAATAAAAAAGTCACATTTGAGTAGTAATTTCAGCATTCGAATAGTACGGATTTATTTTTACTATTTGAATTATATTTGACTTTCTGCATTCGTTCCAAGAGCCCTAGTAGGAACGTGCATTCACAATAATATGGTTGACCAGTTTAAGGCGACATTGTGTTGGGAGTGAACCAGCTTGTGCAAGAATCTGCGCCAGGTTAAGTGTGCCATCAATAAAACCTAATGTGGGCCAATCTTTAGACTGAATTTTTTTTCTTTTTATAAGAGGCATAGTACTCATTCTTGACTTAAAATAAGTCAATCTAACATATGCAATAATTAAAAGAGAGATTTAATCCATTTTGTAAGCTTATGAGTGAATGTGACAAGTTCTGTCGAATGACAAAGTAGTGTGAGTGGTCACACAGGAAACCATTTACAGTGGGCACGGAAAGTATTCAGACCCCTTTAAATTTTTCACTCTTTGTTTCATTGCAGCCTTTTTCCAAAAATCAAAAAGTTCATTTTATTTCTCAGTAATGTACACTCAGCAACCCATCTTGACAGAAAAACAGAAATTTAGAAATTTTGCATATTTATTAAAAAACAAAAACTGAAATATCACATGGTCATAAGTATTCAGACCCTTTGTTCAGTATTTAGTAGAAGCACCCTTTTGATCTAATACAGCCATGAGTCGCTTTGGGAAAGATGCAACAAGTTTCTCACATCTGGATTTGGGTATCCTCTGCCATTCCTCCTTGCAGATCCAGGTTGGATCAGGTTGATGGTAAACGTTGGGACAGTCATTTTCAGGTCTCTCCAGAGATGCTCAATTGGGTTTAAGTCAGGGCTCTGGCTGGGCCATTCAAGAACAGCCACAGAGTTGTTGTGAAGCCACTCCTTCAGCGGTGTGCTTAGGGTCATTGTCTTGTTGGAAGGTAAACCTTCGGCCCAGTTTCCAGAGCACTTTTTTTCTATTTGAATTATTCATTTTCCCTCGACAACCAGTCGTCCTGTCCCTGCAGCTGAAAAACACCCCCAATGATGCTGCCACCACCATGCTTCACTGTTGAGACTGTATTGGACAGGTGATGAGCAGTGCCAGGTTTTCTCCACACACATACCGCTTAGAATTAAGGCCATTCTATCTTGGTCTCATCAGACCAGAGGATTTTATTTATCACCATCTTGGAGTCCTTCAGGTGTTTTTAGCAAACTCCATGCGGGCTTTCATGTGTCTTGCACTGAGGAGAGGCTTCCTTCGGGCCACTCTGCCATAAAGCCCCCGACTGGTGGATTGCTGCAGTGATGGTTGAACTACAACTTTCTCCCATCTCCCGACTGCATCTCTGGAGCTTAGCCACAGTGACCATTGGGTTCTTCTTTGCCTCTCTCACCAGGTCTTCTCCCCGAAGCTCAGTTTGCCGGACGGCCAGCTCAAAGGGTTCTGGTCGTCCCAAACCTTCCATTTGAGGATTATGGAGGCCACTGTGCTCTTAGGAACCTTAAGTGCAGCAAAATTTTTTGTAACCTTGACCAGATCTGAATTTTTGAGCTCTTCAGGCAGTTTTTGACCTCATGATTGTCATTTGGACATGCACTGTGAGCTGTAAGGTCTTATATCAGGTGTGTGACTTAAAATAAGTCCAATCAGTATAATCAAACACAGCTGGACTCCAATGAAGGTGTAGAACCATCTCAAGGATGATCAGAAGAAATAGACAGCACCTGAGTTACATATGACAAAAGGGTCTGAATACATATGACCATGTGATATTTCAGTTTTTTTTTTAATAAATATGAAAAATTTCAAAGTTTTTTTCTGTCAAGATGGGTTGCTGAGTGGAGAAATCTTTTTTGATTTTTGGAAAAAGGCTGCAATGAAACAAAGAGAAAAAATTTAAAGGGGTCCATTTATCTGTCTTAAATTGTCTGGGAAGATTTGGATCATTTCCTTCCAAAGAAGGCTAAAACATACTGTGGTGTTTTTTAATGTCTTTTTCACCACAGAACCCACGAGCAGCACGCAGGCCGAGGTGTGCTCGGGCTCTGGTCCAGAGGCCGAGCAGGCTGAGCGGGAGGTGCCCTGCGGCTCCCAGGAGGAGGGCAGTGACATGGATCAATCAGAGCAGCAGGCACCTGCAGGCGTCCTGGAGAGCCCCGAGACCAGCAGAGACAGCGAGGAGAGCAACAGTGACCCAGTCAGCAGCAGCAGCAGCAGTAGCAGCTGTAGCATAGAGGAGAGTGCTGAAGCGGCCAGAGAAGACGTAGCTCTCGCTCCCTCCAGCAGTACGACCGAACCTCCTACAGAGGGCGACATGGAAAGCGCGATCTTGAACACTGGGTCCACTGAGGAGCCCATGGAGCAGGACTAGATTGAAGGCCCCCCTGCAGCCATGTGTGACCATAAACCAGCTTATCCTTGAATCCAGCTTGACTGTGACTGGGAATATCATCTGCACCTCGTACGCAAGACGAACCCTCGTCCCGCTTTTGGACACTCCTCCAAAATGGCTACCTGGCATTGATGTGGGCATATACATTTTCATTTGAAGATTCTTCTTCTTTTCCTTTTTTTATTTTTTTAAACTGGAATATTTTATTGAGCTTCTTATCCTCTTGTTTTTAAGTTGCCGTTTAAAAAGGTTGGTTTCAGCAGCCTTGAGTTTCTTAGCTGGATTCTTATTTTAGTGTTCAATGGGCTTGTAGGATGCTGGTGTGGTCTGGTTCTTTTCTTATACCACTCAGTCCAACCATGTGGACATTGTGACAGGATTGGTAGTCTATGTTTTGTACCCTTAAAGCCCAGCGCACCCCACCACCAGGGTCAGAACAGAGCCATACCAGCCCCTGTTTACTTATGAAATAGTTTTCCAGGATATGAGCTACCACCACCATTTCTGTACACATATTCTTTAGTCAAGCACTGACCTGAAGGTAACACCCCACCACCACTATATTGTTACTCCACCAAGTTCCACCAGGCTGTTGAGAACATGCATTGTTTTAAAATGTATTTCTCCATCCTAATGAGATGGTAGACTTTTTTTTCCCTTCCATTGTGTCCTTATACTATTTTAACCATATTTTTTGCAATGATACACTACCAATCCCACTAACAATACAATGACATGCTACCTTGTTGAGGTGTCTTCTGTAAAATGATATATTTTGGATGCATAAAACCACCATAATTTATATGATCATTTCAATTCAATTAGTTATTTTGGAGTATGTTTCTGTTTTGTCTGCCAGTTGTAAAACCAGCTGTAAGTACAAAGACGACTTGTGCTTTCTTTGTATCGTGATGTCACCATGTTGTTTTACCGACCGATATCCAGAGCAGTTTCTGGTTCCAGTTCTACACCTGTTTCTGCAGCTGTACTTTTTGATATTTAGAATTTTAAATTTCTGTAAAGTAGATTTTTGTAGATTGTAATACAGTATGTGTTCACTGCCTTTGTGAAACCATATATAATTGTATAATTTCTGTGTATACTCTGAATGCTTTTGCTTTCAGTGCGGTATTCAGAAACAGCAATAAATGTTAACATTTTTATGCGTGATGGTCTTTCTTACTGTCACAGTGCATCTCGTTTATTCCGTGCATCAACATTGGCAGTTAACTGGCTCACTGAAATAGGACAATTAAAGAGCAGAGTTGTTAATGTCATTATGAGACCTGTGCTTTTCTTGTTACAACTTAAAATGTTGGAGTTAAAGTCATTTACATTACTTTCAACGCGTTGGAACTGTCCTCTGGTTTTGGTGCTACCTGTTGTCTCAACTACATGAAACTGCCGCTTCAGACCACCACTGCCAATTGATAAATCTTAAAGCAAAGTGTATTTAACAAAAAATGTAATACTTGTTTAGTTTTCCAGCACTTTTGCTCAAGCTTTCTTACCATCTTTACAGGTGTTAGTAGCTCTTCTATTTGCTTTCTTTGCCTTGTGCATTGTGGGACAGTAGTGTACATCAACCACTCAAAAATCAGGTCTTTTGTAGTATGCATACTGACTTGGAGTATACTTTTTAGTGTGAACACTACCCTGGTTAGTCTGTTATGGAGTGTGGAATTGGCACACTGCAGAATAATAACATGTACTTGTTAATGGCACCTTAGCTGTATTATTGTCTGATTAGTTGGCTGTGAGGTATCTGGGTTCTGAGCAGCAGAACAGGATGTTTCTCGCAGACATTTTAATTTGTCACAGCTGGAAAAGCATGAACTATGGCTACAATCAATTTGATGTTTGCCAGTATGCACAAAAACATGACAAACTAATAATGAAATGCAGCCAATATTATTTACACTATGTACAATTATGTTTACACGAGTTATTTTTCTATATTAACCCAGTTTGGCTGTCAAGTGTTCTTATCAGCTTTGATTTCCATAAGCTTATTTTCCTAGGTAGCAATGGTGGCACAAAACATGTGTATCTATTTAGTTAGGATTTTCATTCAAGAGCATCTCTGATGAAGGTGATTGTTAGTCAACACAAGATGTGTTTGGTAGGCGTCTGCTATAGAGACCCACCATCTGTTGAAGGGTCGGGTCAAAATCGCATTTAATACACAGAGGAGCGACCCCTTACCCATTAAATAAATCCCCAATATCGTCTGTCACTGCTGTCTTTTGACTGCTAAAATTTGCACAGGCTCTCCGAAGAAATAAGAAGTGGACTGCATCAATCTATGCCACACTGTTTTAACGGTGGATTTTAAAGATTTGTCTCCAGGGAAACAAATACCAGGTCAGGAGAGATATTAAAAGCAAGCTTGACACTGACTGGTTTTTAATCTGACCCTAGTTGTATGAATGGCAGATGATTTGGATAGAGGAGGATGGTGGCTTGGAGGTTTCACAGGCTTTTTAAAAACCTGCCCATATGGGTAGTGGACTTATCACACTTGTGTCCCAGTTTATAAATATGTAGTTACACCTTACTTTATATGCCAATACTGCCCTTGCAGATTTTGCTTTGCAAATTCTATCTTTACAGCCTTCTGTGTCTGCACCGGTGGGAACCAGGACTCTATTAGCAGGGGGATAATATTTTAGAAAAGTAAATACACCAGCCTGCTGATTGTCAGGTCCGCAAAGAGAAAAGCTACCTCTGGCTTCCCCGAGAAGAAAAAAATCAAATTAAATTGAAAATGAAAGCAAACACTGCAGGGCTATTTCTTGAAATGCAGCAGCATCACTTTTCTGTGCATTCCAAAGATATAAAAAAAAAATATTATAGATGTTTAATGTCCAATCTCTATAAATTGGCTGTTGGCAGGTACACTATGCGCATATAATTATAATAGTGATAGCGGCGGTGAGAAAAAGGAAAGCTTTTGATCAAACTAGTCAGTAAAATAACTCGGAAATTAAACTCTTCCTCATTTCGCTTCTGACACCGTGAGCGCCCTCATGGACCCCTGGGGGCCTCTGGACTACACTTAAAACCCACTGGGCTGCCGTATGTAGTTAAAGTTGAGTTTCATGCTTCACAGCCCGCCTCAAGAGAGGAAATTTTAAATGGATCTGTGGTCAGTAGTCGTGCATACCAAATCAAACTAGTTGTCTCGAGTCATCATGTTAAAGGAAAGAACTTCAGTGTTAGACACACTTGGTGACATTGGACATTGGCAGGATTAAAGGACAAATACATCAAGTCTTAAGAAAGTCATTATAATATATATATCTTGTGGATATATCCTACAAGAAGGGATCAAACCAAGGTGAAAGGTCATTTTGTCTGTATTTACTCTTTATAATTTGTCTTTTATTTTATTTTATGTAAGGGTTTTTATACATTTGTATTTTTTGTCTGCTACTGTGATTGCTGGAAGTCATTATAACGTAAGAGTTGCTCTTTTAGTTGAGAGATTTGAAGTGGTTGAACGGGATTTAAAGTTCACGAAGGAGCTACATCTGGTCATGTCCTCTCAGACGGGTTCAGACACCGCCGCACGCAATCTCCGTGTCATCCAATAGAGGGTACTGTTTAGTTTCTAAGCCAGACCAAACACGCTTTCCCTGCCCTGGAATCAGAATGCACACCGAGTCCTCCTGCTGCTTATGAATGCCGGCTGTGACACATTCAGTATGCCTCCATATACACTACCTTGAATTGCCTGGAAAAGCACACAGAGACATCATGACCTCCTTCAGCTACAGCCAATGCAGTCTGCCTGATGAACCCTCGCTTGGCTAATTTTGTTTCTTCTGGAGTGCACGCTGCCTGTGAAGGCTTGTGAATGAATATGAAATGACATAACCATTTTTTTTCCCACTTTATTGTCCAAATGCCAGTTAGAGTGTTAGTTTTTGTGGCTGCTTGGCTGAACCTGTGACACATTTATCACGCCTCTTCAAAAACCGCAGACATCAACTCCCACGTGTCTCATTTCACATGCTTTCATCAGAATGATCTAGAATATGCTGCTTGTAAATATTAGCTTCTTACCTTGTGGTGAGGACCCAGTCACATTGGTGATTTTCTCTACATTGTCTAATAGGTTTGTTAGTGTCCTCCGTTGGATATTTTTGACCCTTTTTAGGGAGGCTCAAGCCCTAAATTTCATCTCAGCCCCCCCTAAAAATTCTAATAATAATACAAAATAAATAAATGAATACATAAAATGTAGTGCATCAAGTTAGAGATTGTAAATGTGAGCAATGAGTTTTGGCCATTCGAAGGTTATGGGGCCGTTTCTATCTAATCTGTCAGAGGAAGAGCAGGAGTGTGGTTATGAAGTTTTTACCTTGGGAGTCCCCAGAGAAGAAGAAGTTGGAAATTTCATGGCACAGATTAGAACCCAAATTGAAACGTAAGCAACTAAAATTGCTGAAGGTTAGAACATTGTGTCAAATTGGTTGTTATTACTGTGACTTATAAAGTGTCATCTTTAGTTACAACATAGTGTTAATAGTGTTAAAAAAACGCTACCGCTGTAATTCTATGACATGGCTCATATGGTTTGGACCTGCCCAAAGTTAAGAGACTTTTGGTCAACGGTTTGCAAAACTTTAAATGAAGCATTGAAGCACTGATGAGGTCGAATGCAGAAACTAATTTTTGGTGTATTAGTAAGTGAGCACTAAGAGAAACAGGTTTTCTTTTGCCTCCCTGTTGGCTCGTAGAAGGATTGTGCTTGAGTGGAAATCTCCTAAACCACTGTATACGCCAGTCTGGCTTAACAACCTTATACTATTCCTGAAATTAGAAAAAATTAAGTAACTGACACAGTCCATAAAATATGGGATCTGTTGTTGTTGTACTTGCTTAACACTCCCCCCCCAAGATAATATAAGGCCCTAACAGCTCTGCCCAATATACACAGTTGCGTTGTCTGATACCTGATGTAAGCTTTACACAAAGTGGGAATTGCTCCCACTCTGAACCTCATCCCTCCTTTTATTTTATTTTTTTTGCTTTTGTTTTGTTGGTAATGACAGTATGTGGGTGGTGTGGGTGGGATACGATTGATTTTCAAATAAGAAAACAGAAAACAGAAACCAAAAGGCACTGTACCTAAATAAATGGATCTGGATTGACTTATCTTTCTTGAATAAAAAAACGTTAGCTGACGTTGTGGTTTAGTAGCTAGTTTATAGATTATTGGCTAATGAAATTACTGATTTAGCAGGGGGTTGGGGGGTTGTTAACTCTGTTGCAAGGCACTGTATCCATGTTACATTCTCATTAGGGGCTGAGCCCCCCTAAAGGTCTGATCCTAGAATCGCCCCCTGGTGTTCTCTGTTGAATATTTGGCACACAAGCAGATCAAGGATCAGGTGGGGGTTGGTGTCAATGCCAAGTGACATTATTTGGCACACAGCAGGGTCAAACATTCTGAACTACTCTGACAAAATGGCAAACACCAGCAGTGGGTGGGATGCCTTTCAGAATTTTGGCAGACTAGAAAAGTCTTGGGGTTGGGAAACATATTCTTCAAGACTACCAATCGGACCTAAAAATAGAGGCAGCAGGGAGGCTCCACCACTGGAGGCCTCCAGACAGACTTCACCAGCAGCGCTCAAGCAAAGTGGAGATGATGAGAAATACAATTTATTGATCTGAAATGGTCAGTGGAAAAACAGGTAGAGATTCAATTATTCTGACAACCAGGCTCCAGTGGGTTTGAGAAGTTGGATTTAAATAGGGCTCAGTGTGGGGGTGTGGGGGTGGCCAGCTCAGCGGGCACTAACCTCAGGTGGATGCTGCTTGAATTTCCACTTCTCTGTCAAAATGGCATCATCACATAGAAAGAGAAAAGGTAAGTGGAAAATTGCTTTGATTTAGCCGTCTATTTGTGCCATTGCCTATTGGCGTCTACTTTCAAATTGGCTTCACGTCCTGTCAACAATGCCAAGTTGGGAAATTCTAAGATATCACACATTACATAAAGTGTATGGTTGGCAATAAAATGCTGACTGTCAGTGGTCAGTGGTAAAAGATATGTAAGCAAAGGAGCAAGTGTGAGTTTGACTCATACAAGACCTTGTGTTTCTGTGGTTTTTCTCACAGACACATGGAAATTCTATACAGTAAATAGGAAACAAGCAAGCGAAACACATCAATCTGGCATGGTATTCCAGCAGCTAGTCCAACTTTTTTTTATTTTTTTTATTTTTTTTAAGATTTCTTTTGGGCATTTATTAGATAGGACAGCTGAAGACATGAATGTGGAGAGAGGGGGGAGACATGCAGCAAAGGACTGCAGCTTGGAATTGAACCCGCGGCCACTGTGGTAAAGACTGAGCTTTTTTGTACATGAGGCACATGCTCAACCAGGTGAACTACCAGGGCCACCCAACAACTGGAAGGCCTGGGGCAGATGACCTGAGATGCATCATATTTGATGAGCAGGTCCGAGAGGTAGTGCGGAGCTAGATCACGTGGGGTTAATAGGCTAGACGTAAATATTGCAGTCAATTGTGCAAACTACACGGAAGCCAATGCAGATATCTAAGGTGTTGAAATACAGTAGAATCAGCTCTGTCTTCTCTGGCTGTTTTGCCGCATTTTGAATTTAGCTGTAATCGGCACCAACTAACTAAATCTAAATAACTAGAGAGAAATTAAGTTTTTGTGTATCTGCCATGACAATGAATGTCTTACTTACTTCAGATATTTCTTTTTTAGGTACCCTAGCGGTGTGGCTCTATAGATGACAGGGTTGGTCTGTCATTCAGTCAGTCTACCACTTTGGTCCACACTAAAATATCTCAACAACTATTGGATGGATTTTCATCAAGATACCTACAGGATGAATCCTAAAGATGGGAGAGAATCTGTGACTTTTCCTGTAGTGGCCACTTTCTATAATGTCATTGGAGGAATTTGCGTGTCAGACAGTCAGTTGTCTTTAATGCATTCAACTAGGTAAATGATGGTAGGTTTCCCCCTTTTTGCCAAAGTGTTTCGTAGTGCCTCATCTCAACAAACCCACCGCCAGCACAAATACACTTACAATATCAATGTCTCAATGTTTTCTATGTTTTTGATGCTTAAGCAGTGACACAATTTACATTTTATTTGTTGCTAAAATATCCCTCTAAAATAAGAAACATTGCTAGTACTCATCAGGTTATGGCTTTCCTGCTTTCCTGGTTATGGTTTACTACACTCTAATGAAGTACACTAATTGACTGTACTCACCATGTTGGAGGCACAGGGCCTGTTTGTTTTTTTCTAGCCTCTCTGTCTAATGGCACTGAAGGGTCTTGTTTATAGCAGCCCCATGCTTTTAGAGGCCTTTTTCACAGATGCGACCTGCTCTTTGCGCCGGGTTGTAAAAAGTGTGTATGGGAGACTAATAAAGGTGCAATTACAGCAATTGAGTGTGTATGTGGTGATACCGCTGTTGCAGGATTGTATGTCTATGCCTCCTGCAGCTGAGGAGGCAGGTTGCTTGGATGCTTTATTATGATGATAATGGGTTGGTAGGCCACACAGGAGAGGCACAAATGAGAGTCTCTGTCTGAGCGGCTTGTACATGTCCAAGCAAACACTGTCATATACTAATTATTCAGGTCTGTGCTTCAAGTAGTCTGACAGCAAAGACATCAATAAATGAGAAAGTGACCGGGCTGGTTACATGAACTCTTTACACTAACTATAGAGTTTATTTATTTGAACCCCTCAAAAGCAGCTAAATGAAATGGACTCTTTTAAGATGGACACTTAAGCTGTATTGATTGGACTTTCAGCTGGAAGAACATAAAGTTGAAATGTAGCTTTTGAGAACTTGCGATGTATGAGAACTGCTGCTGTGTGAGGCCAGAGGAACTGAATGCCATAATCACAACGACAATAGAGCCTTTGTCACATTTAGAGCTGCATGTTGTATTCTAAATCAATAGGCAGGAAATATGAGCCTGCCACACAGCCAAAAGGCTCAAGAGACCAACATTTTATGTGCAAAGGACTTGAATTACTAGTGATACGTCATTGCACATACTTTATAAATGCACCAGCAAGTGGGAGATAGTAAATATTAAAAGGTTGACATCTAAATTGTAAAAATCAAACGCTCCAAAGTATGTGAACTT
This sequence comes from Etheostoma perlongum, assembly GCA_026937815.1. Taxonomy (NCBI): domain Eukaryota; kingdom Metazoa; phylum Chordata; class Actinopteri; order Perciformes; family Percidae; genus Etheostoma; species Etheostoma perlongum. Next base: position 11,094,470 of record CM049374.1, read on the forward strand.
CAGCCTTACCTCATGGTCCCCAGGGATATTTATAATTTCTAATGGTCAATAAAAGCCCCACTAAGCTTCACCCATACACATGCACCCATGTACATACATTTTGTATTGTATTGACCACAAATACACACACTGCCTTTTAGGCTCACATGCACACATTTCTGTCTGTTAACTTGGTGCTTATACTGTACGGATTTTAGAGAATATATATATATTTTTTTTTATCAAAATCACTGATGTATTTGTAATAAACAGACTAGTTTGAGCAAGTTTCTTTTCAGCAACTGAAAATGATGTCTTAGTGAAGTCTTTCAATTAGTGCTTGTAGCATGCTGAGATTCTAATTCCTTACTCCAGTGGTTCTCAAAGTGGAGCCCTTGGCAGGTTCCTTTTTTCATAATTTAATTTAGCATATTACTTTGTTAACTTGTAGAAGAAGGTGCAGACTGAAAGTCAAATGCCAATTTAAGATTAAAAAAAATGTCTGACATGGTCCGATGAATTATCTATGGCTTTGACAGGTTAAATGTTATATGTGTTTTAAACCTAATCTTGGGCTAAGAAGTGAAAATGCCCAACAGCAACATTTTGTTTCGACAAAAGTTACTGAAAATTTCAGTAACTTTCCACTATAGTAAATTAATTTGAAGAAACACTGCAGTAAATGTTTAAAAACCTGATCTCACAGAAATATGTGAAATGACCACAACCTCTTAACACCACGTTCCCACGAACCATACGAAGTTGTGGTTTCCTATGACGAGTTATGTGGAGTAACTAATCACTTTCTGGCTCCAGCCTTAATACTAGCTCCCGCTCCAAGAAGGTATCAATCCCCTCATCTAACCCTCAGAAAGAAACCGATATTTACCAAAATGTCAAAAAACATTTTGATCCCATTGGATATGTTATGTAAAGTAAATGTTCTCAGCACACTCTTAACTCTCAAAATTTACCAGTTAGTGAAGAATGTCTTTATCTTGCAGGAAGTTTGCCTGAACTTACTACTAAATGAATGCTTATGATATGTCCAAGAGAGGTTTCATGATCTGGGGAGCAAGACTTCAAGTGGCCATTGCAAACTATAGGCAGGACTGGTAGTGGAGACTTAGTGGTCTCATGTCTTCCCCATTAGGCCCCCATTGGGAATCTTTACTAGAATATGCAACGTTAACGTCCTTTTGCCGGGTTTTAATAAGGACTCACTAAAAAGTGCTTCTCAGACAGTGAAAAAAGTTCTGTTGTGTCATTTGGACACTTGGACATTGAACTTTATGTATTTTTAGTGACTTACAAAAACAAACAGTCCAAGAAGTTACACTCATGCTGGCTTCCAAAGCTTTGATCATTGCACATTGTCTGTGTACAATCTCTGTTATCAAAACTCTATTTTGCTCATTTGTTGGTGGCTGTAGATTTTCTACATCCATGCAGTTAGCCTGTCCTGGCTAGGGCTGTACTTAACACTTAATGATGTTGCTGTTATCAAGCACCACACTCTGCAGAGTCTCTTTGAACATGAGCACAAACACGCTCTGCACAATCTTGAGGTAAATCCTTTGGATCCAGTGTCAATTGTGGTGAAACAGAAGAATGACAGTATGTATTTCCCTTTCCTCCTCTCCTTCTCTTATTCCTTGCTCAATTGCCGCCATCCTGCTGACTGAAGCCTATAATTTGGAATGTGCATAATGGATAAATTAGCTGTCAACCGATAAATCTGTGAAAAGGGAGGCATAGAGGTTCATGCGATCTGACCCAGGAAACTGGGTTGTGAGAATAGTTAAGCAGGGAGGGACGAGCTGTGGGAGGACGGACAGTTGTGAGTTATGGCTTCGCTGGGCCATAAACAACACACAAGCGAATGGATCTTTGAAGCTAACCATGCAAGGGTCAAATAAGTAGTTAGAGACATTTGTGTGTCTTTGGCATTCAAAGAGTTGGCTCGTATTTTTGCATTCACGGTGGAAAAAATGTAAAAAGGTGGGAGAAAAATGATTTCAAATGAAGTTGGAAAAAGTTCAAATCAACATGAAGAAACTTCAAGTGTGCATAATCTCCTGTACAATATTTCATACAAAACCATATTATTTTTTGTTGAGTGAAGAAATAATACATCTGGATTCATTTGTGTGAAGGTTTCACGACAACACCTAATTTGCGTGTTTTCCAGTTCATGAGTATATAGTCCTCTTCATAGAGAGAAAAGCTAGCGCATCTACCCGGTGTACAGGTAGTTCTTGTTCTCCAATCTGCTCCCCAATATACATACAGTACATTAAGGCCTTTTGGAATATGAACATTCAAAATAATTTTTAAAACATCTATTACCTCAGTCCAAAATCTCTTTACAGATGCACAGTCACACAATAAATGTATAAAGGTGCCACGCTTTCCACAGCCATGCCAGCACAGTTCTGATGCATTTGGATCCATTTAAAACAAGTTGTTTTTAACTTATGTGGCGTAATATAAGCTCTATGTATGAACTTCATTCGTATAACTTTATACCTTACACGCTGGCACATCAAATACTTTGAATTGAAAGGGCAACTGAGATGTGGACTGTAGAGATGAACACAATTCAAACTAGAACTGCACGCAGTTACAACGGGGTCCAAGCCTCCCCGCGCCTGTCGACCCCGGCAACCCGGAAAGCGCACGAAAGTGGAACCCAAAGCGAAAGCGGAAGGGCAAACGTCGGGAAACATCGAGAGGCGCACGTAACGGTACGGATTAATAGCGCAATGACCCAGAAAAAACTCTGGTCTCCTAGTCTGGATACAAAACCTGGATAAAATGGCTCAAAATTGGCTATGTTGATCATAGCGCCCCCTAATGGCCTATCTTTACCAAATTTGGTACAGAGCCTCCGGGCGGCATGCCAAACAATCGTCACAGGTTTGGTGTCGATAGCATTTATTGTGGCAGAGATAATGCAATTGCAAATTTCCCATTTAAATGCATTGAGTGTTTTGACGAAACCAACAAATGTTGATTATATCGCCCCCTAATGGCTGATCTTTACCAAATTTGGTACAGAGCATCGGAAAAGCATGGTCAACACTACTAGCGTTTTTTTCAGCTATAGCGCCACCTAGTGGTGGACGTGGGTAAATTGTTTCGTCTGAGGTCTTTGCGGAGTTTTGGACCAGTCCTGAAAATGGTGCGTTGCCACCATGTACGGTTTAGGCTGCATTATGGGTTTTATGCGGTGAAGAAAAATAATAATAATCTCTAGGAAAACAATAGGGTTCCACTTGGACCCCTAATAAGTTATTATATATATATATATATATATATATATATATATATATATATATATATATATATATATATATATATATATATATATATATATATATATATATAGAATTTAAAGAATTTTACATGGTCGAAACATGACCAATATCTTTATTTTTTTTACACTCTTACAGTTTAGAAAATTACAACTTTACATGGTTGTCAGTCAAAGTGAACACACAATATTTTTGATAGGTTCCTGCATGTTGTCCACGCTCATATTGCCTGCATATGCTGTAAAATACAATAATGATGACATTTCTTAAAAACAATCATACGCTTGTATTTCAATGTTGCTAAATTTGACATTATTGCAAGCAGCATGATAGATGAAGTCTGTCAAAATACAGATACAGGTTCTTTACAGATATGTACATACGTACACACGGCTTGCACTACCACAGTCTATAGCTCACTAAAATGAAAATATCAGGGTTTATTTCCTTATGTTTTCATTCTAATGCCTAATTTAGTTGTTTAGGACCTTTGAAAACCATAGTTGAGGTAATGTTATATTCCACAATACATCACAAGGTTTTTATTGTATTTTTTATTTACCTCAAGTTAGAAAGTAGAATTTTGCGATATTTACATTTTTCCTGCTGAGCTCCAGTTTTGCATCAGCAATATTATTTTGGCTGCAGCTTCACGTTTTGTAACTAAAAAGCTCTGAGGACATGCCTCCACATCTAAGTACAATCTTTTTGACTGATGTTCAGACATGACTGAAGACAGTGTGAATATGTGGTTCAGCATTATACTTTCTGTTTATCCAGCAGCTTGCTCTCTTTAATCCAAGATGTGAGATGTGCTAACACAGTCTCAACACCTGCTGAACTAGCTGGAGTTATGTGGTGCCTCCGAGGTTTATCGCACCAAATAAAGATAAGAAAAATTGGTTATTTTAATTTAGGTCATGTAAAAATCAGACACTACAAGTTGATTTTTTTTTTTTTACCAAGAGGAACAGAGGGTCCCCTGAATTGAGTTCCACTGTCATCTGTCTAAATGAATACTGTGATGGCCGTCTTCTTGTAAATATGGCAATGTGAGAGATGATGTCTGGGCTTGTCCAGCAGGTTCCGAGCCCTTCAGTGCTTCTCAGTCCACGCAGTGATGCAGGATCAGAATCAGCAGAGCCGCCGCCTTATCACTTAATGGATGAGTACACTGGAATGTCGCCTTGTTTTCCGAGCTGGCATTTTAACTGATGAGTCCTGCTCTCCAGCCCAAACACAGGACCGTCAAACGCATGGGGAAACGAACATCTTTATCCCAAAGATAATACAAAATACATGGGGGTAATAAAGCCAAGAATGTGATTGACTAATCTCCCAGCTTTGTGTGGCGGTGGTGGGGGGAATTGGGGGGCATCCCAGAATTGATTGCTAGGGCTTTTTTGTTTGCCTTGCATGCCATATTGTTATCTCCTATTAAAGGAGTGTGTACAGAGACTTGTACCCAGACATAAATCACAGGGCTTGGGTTCGGTCAGGCTTTAAGGAGGAGTAATCAATTATACTCTACCAGACATAAAGGAAGAGGCTGAGCTTGCACCCTGGGCTGCTCTCATTATCATAATCATACCCGTTAAGTAATACAGGGTAAAACAAAATGGAGACGAGATTAATGCGTAAACTAACAGCTTTGCCAAATAAGGCAGACTGAACAGAGTGCCTTGGATTTCATATGTAACACAAATACAAATTACAGCCCTTTAGCATAAAATATAATTGATTTCAAGTAATTCTTGTGGTAATATGAGTTGTATGAGAGAGGGACATTTCGTGGCGAGGGGTAGTTAGAAGATTTAACGGGAGTCAGTGACCATGACAGTAAGACCTGTTTCCTCAGACATATTATGTCAACAACAACCTGATAATAATAAATATGATAAAATCAATCCCAATCAAACATATGTCAAAATATATGTATGACTTATGAGTGGTACTACTACTAAGGCATTGTTATGGGAAGTGTATATTCGTATAGTTTTTGACACACAGATTGACACACATTTGGGACATTTCATTTGAATTCAATTTTGACCATTTCTTTTTGAAAATCTGTCACTCACAATTTTTTCAAGGTGAAATACTAAATTGCTTTAAATAGTACGCTCATTACCTTGGTACTATTGTGTTCCAACAGTTAAAACAGCATTATTTGATATTTTGGCTATTAAGAGCATCTGGACAAGCTGAAAACACAACATTGATATATTATCACCTTACAAAGTTGATATGGCTGTCATGCAAATCTTTCATCGATGCAAACCAATGAGCTGAATGCCACTTAAATGCTTAGTAGAGCTGAGAAAAACTGAGTCAGGTGGTAGTTGTATGCAGCTGTGTCACATTGCACACAGTTAATATAAAGATATTATTAACAAGATTAGTGCAGCTTTAAGCTCAACCAGGCCAATACCCTAATTTGAAGTATTACGTTACAATTAGGAAAAGACACAGGTCAAACTCCTAAGTACTGAACTTGCAAATGCACTTGGTGAAGAGCGTAAATATTAATTTTGCCCTTATTGTTGTTGCCTCATTACAAACAAAACAAAAGGTGTGTTTGATGGAGGTTAGATGACAAAAGTAGTGTATCAGCGCCCGCACAGAGTCTGGGCTGCCTTTGTCCTCAGTAATGATGCACTGAACTGCTAATTGAAGGGTCATATGGAACTGAGGTTACGAGGTCCCTCTAACAGATGGTGGGAGTCTTGAGTCAGATAAATAAACTCTAGCCCAGCAAGGAAGCATCGCCATGTGAGGGAGCCTCATGCCAGCATCACAGACAACTTGGTTCCAACATAGGATATTCATTTTGAACTGATGGATGACTTTGTCAAATCAATAAAAGCTGAATGAGGGCAGCCGCAACTGCAAAATCCAAACTAAAGATAGACATTTTTTGTTGTTGGCCTTCAACCATCAGTTCTGGACAGCAGGGATCTCTGCTGATTGGACTGTTTGATGTTAATGCTAGTCTGACATGCTGTTGCCCTGCTTGGGCTCTGACATGAAACAAAGACACAGCCAATCGACTTCTCTTTGCCTCAGGATTCATGCTGTCATTACTACAAGTTGGCAAGCCTCTGATGCTGTGATTTCATTAAGAATGCATATCCTATATTTAAAAATGTATTAAGCAAAACAACAAAAAGGGGCTTTATTACCCTGTGTTAAACTCTACAATGGTAATGCTAAACAAGCACCAGAAAGAACAGGAAGCAAAGCAACTTCTGTGTTAACATTATTTTTCAAACCTAAGAGATATCCTTGTGGGTATTCTCTCACACATTCTGATGGATTATTGAAGTCTTCCCACTGTAGGCTACTGCTTTATAAAACTGGATGGAAAGAAGTTTTGTGGTGTTTTACATTATGTACAATCTTCCTATATGCATCCTCACCCATTCATACACACTGGCAATAAGAAATAATAGACATTGATGGTATCTACGGGGAGTACAGGAACACCTTTCCTAGCCTGATGGGGTCTGATTCTGCTCCATTGGGCTGTGAATATGGGGCGTTTCAACCGAACCAGGAAAGAAAATGCCTCTGCACTCAATTGGATAGACCTACAACCAATCAGAGCAACGGAGTATGTAACGTACTGTATGTTGAGCAACGCATAGTCAACATAACTTAACTGCACGCACACTGGAAATTAATGCGCTGTCGATATCTTCTATAGAGAACCTGCACATCTCAATTCTCCAGTAGCAGCAGCCATCTTTGTTATAAACAAATTCAACCCAAGTGCTCTTAGGTGATGTGGTTGATTCCATATGATCGTATTAAGCCTGCCCTGACAATTTGATTGGTCCGACCAGCTCTGGTTTGAGCATGGTTCGGATCAAATCCAGACCGAACTTCCCGACCTAAAATATTATGGGCGGGACTAAGTTCAGCTGGCATACGAGCTACACATTTCCAGTTAGAAGATTAAATTATTATTCCAGGGCGATTTCACTTTGAAGTCCCTAAAGTTGCAAAAAGAGTCCTGCTCACTGTCTTACTTGCACAGATAATTGAAACATTGCCAGCTATTAAATTATTTCTATTAAAAATCTTTGCATGTTAGACAGTGTGGGGCAGTTTCTTTGCAATGTCCCTCTCCATCGCACCAGTCTCATGTTAAGACGTGCAAAGTAGGTTTCTGTTCTTGACCTTGAAGAGCCCTCACCCATTGTCCACCCACACGGGTGTGTCTAGCTATTTGCCTGATTAGAGCGTGTGTGCATGTACTGCAGCGTGTGTGCATGTACAGAAAGTGTTTGATTGACATCTCTCTGAGAGAGTGAGGTTACATGTTTATCAGTTGTAAAAGGCGTTTGCAGTTTGGTGATCTCAGGTAATTCCAGTAACGTTAGCCAACACAAGTGAAAACATCTGCAAATTAAAGAATTTCTCCTAGACAAAAACATTTCAGATTACCTCAGTGCAAGTCTAACTAGCCTCTATATAAAATACACTTTGTGACATTATGTGCAGGGTTTACTTGGATTCGTTCTTCCCTTGTTTGGCCATATTTTGATGATCCAACAAACTCTTACAAAATGACAAATTCCAACAACATTTGAAAGCTCATCATATATAAAACAATAATTTATTATTTCTCTCATTTTACAAGACATCAAATTGTGTGGCTAAGTAAGGATTTGTTAAGCTGTTTCTTCTTTCCAATACATGAAACCCTAAGAAAAGCAAAAGTGACTACAATGTGTGCTTTAACAAACAGACATTTCAATTTCAATGTGAGGAACATCTTTGTCTAAAGATACGTACTTACACAATGATATCATGTTATGATGTCCATTACATTATGAAACGGATGGTACAACGCTGGTGTTATTAGCTTTGGGAAATCAGCACAATTAGAGAGAAATTAAAACCAAAAAAGTGGATTTGTTACAAAAATTATTATTTTTTTTTTAATTTACAAAAGACCTTTTGAAAAGGATTACGTGTTCTACCTTGCAGGAAAATAGCATTTTTTCCATAAAAGCACTAAGTATGCCTAACAGTAAAATACTCATAAGAGATATATAGTACAAACAAAATAATGCAAAATAGTGTAAATGCTGGCTGTTTATGTATGGCAAATAGTCTTTACACACTTTTAAAACCCTCTGAAAAAGTCACATATTGTGTTTGTGTTTCCAAAATTATTTAAAAGGGCAAGCACAAAGGTAGAAAAGGTTATTGAAAGAATATGAGAAAAAAAATGTTTTCAAAATCATCATCATAGCCATGTCCCATTCATGTCGAGTTCAACCATCATTATAAAAGCCTTCTCTTCACCGCAGTGGTGGAAAATGTTCGTCCAGGAAGGGCTTTCCTTATTTTCTATTTACAAAATGTTGCCACATTGAACGAGGCAGGAATATCTACCCCTACTGGTAGTGTCCTATGTACAGTCCATTACGCTCAAGTCCGTCCTCCTCTGGCTGACCCGCCACCAGAACCCAGAGCAGGACTTAGACTGTGGTCACAGACAGCAGTGAGTTGTAAACCCTTGTGCCATCTGGTGACTTGGTACCATGGGTCAGCAGTTCCTGGATGGTCATCCAGTTGTCAAATATTTTCTTATTTCTCTTTTTCATCATCTTTTTGTGGCTAAGTTCGATGATGTTGGGCTCCTTTTTGTCCTCTGGGCCGGGCGGCTCCTTCAGACAATCGGCCCGGCTCTGCTTCATGAACTCGCGGCGCTGCCTCTGCTCCTTGGCGCGGACTGCGTGCTGCTTCCTCTCCTCCTTGCTCCAGTAGCGGCCCATCTTTAGCTCGCTTATGGCGTCATCATCTGTGGTCATACCGCTGCGCTCCTCGTGAATGCGCAGGGCGCGCTCCCTCAGCAGCTTGTCCCGGACAGGCCGCTTGGTGATGTAGCGTGTGCCGTCGCTGCGGATCTTTACCTTCCACTCCATCTTAGGCTCCAGGTCACTGGGGCTGATGGCATCTCGGCACATGCTGACCAGACTCATCTGGCTCTGGGCGTACTCCACGGCGGATTTCTGCTGGATCAGCTGCATGTAGCTCTGGTAGTGCTGGGCGTGAGCTGGGATGTGGGCATGCTTATATGGTGAATGTGGCTGGGAAAAGCTCCGCCCGGACTTACTGGACTCTCCCAACTTCCTCTCCTTGCTCTCTGCTTGCAAGGCTCCATCGGGATCCTTGGAGGAGCCTCTGCTCCGACTGGGGCCACAGGCTTCCTGGACGGGGGACAGGAGAGGTTTGAGGATCTTGCCATTAGAGCTGGCGGAGCCAGACGCACCAGCCGGTTCCTGATTCTCTGCTCCTCGACGGAGCGAGTTGTCTGGAGACAGCTCCAACGTAAGAGGGGTGCTACGGCAGCTCTCGCCAGTGTTGTAGGCACTGGAGCTGTCCTTGTCCGATTTCTCTGGCAGCTCCGTGATGTCTGAGAGCTCGTGGCGACGTGCGTCGATGCTGGTATTGTAGTTGCGGAAGCCACTGTTGTGGAGCATCCAGGACTCGCGGCACTGCTCCCTCAACTGCTGCATCTTGTGAGCGCGGACGATGTTCAAGCACTCCAGCTCGATGGTGCGCAGCTCCTCGTTGAGCAACTCCAGCTCTTTGTCCACACACTCTTGGTCCTGACCTCCAGCCCCACCACCCTGGTAGTATAGACCCTGGGCTCCACCACTCCGCATCTGGCACTTTAGCTCCAGGAGTTCTCTGAAGCGCTCACACTCATCCACCGGGATGCCCAGGAAATCAGTGTCAGCGTAGTCCGCGGAGATGAACGACTCGCTGCTGAAGGGCAGGTCGGTGCTGCCGAGGGTGTCCTGGCTGTAGGTGAGCTTTCTGCAGCTGCCCAGAGTGTTGGTGGTGTGGTCGTCGCCGAGGTTCTCCTGCTCCGAGCTCTCGTCGTTTCGCGTACTCTCGTCTGTGCGACCCACCCCGCTGTCCTTCTCGTGGTGGTTGGACAGCAATGTGGCTGTGTCTGTGGTGCCTCCATCCTCCTCGTGCTTCTTCTGTAAAAATCAGACAACAGGACGACTCAGAAACACTGGCACATCATGCAAGTGTGTAAACCACTGTAATCATTAACCTTGGATTACAAAAATCTTGTAAACCAAAAATACAACACACATACTGTATATCAAGGTGCAAATAAATTGTTTGCGCAAATATAATTTATCTCCTTTAAAACCTGCTTCTAAAAATCCTCCTTTATTAACAACTACTCAGGATACCTTTTAACTCAAAATGGACCTATAGCAAAGGCTCCATATGTCTCCAGTTGTGGAATGTAACTAGTCTTTTCTTTTCATGCCACTTTCTACTTCTACACCACTACATTTCAGAGAGAAATATTGTACTCCACTACATTAATCTGACAGCTTTAGTTATTAGTTTTTTACAAATTAAGATTTTTGCACCCAAATCGCATGTAGTTTATAAAATATGATGTTTTATTATACATTAAACTACCCAACAATATACAGGCTTACAAGTACAGCTGAAATGAGATGTGTATATATATATATATATATATATATATATATATATATATATAACACTTAGTTGATTGATAGAAGTGTTCATTTCATTTCCAGTTTGTGAGGACTTTATCTTTTACAGTTTTTTTTACAATTGCTATGACAATTTCTTCAATACTTTAAACAATTTTCCTAAACTCACCAACACACCTACAACCCACAACTGGCAAAACCTTATGCTCAAAGTCACTCATTGTAATTTTCAAAATACAATAATACACTAACAAAATACATTATGTCTACCAAAACACTGCAAAACATGTCCCAAAATCACATAATTCTTCCAAAACACTAACATCTGTTCTCGTCTAACAGGAACATTTACACAGTCATAGCCCAATGTAATATCAGGTGGAATTACATAAAGTGTATTACTTTGTTTCAGGTCTGCCCTTATACAATAGACAATAGTATCTTGTTTTGATTATAGATTGTTTTTCACTGCAGTTTCTCTTGAAGCCTCTCTACATTTTTGTTTTGTTGGGTTTAGTAATGCATGCATTTTGTTTCTCTTGCTGCAGAAAGTCAAGACAAACATTAATGAGCCATCTCAGAGTAGCAATATAGAATGTACGATTTATGAAATAAAGGAAACAGAGATAGAATTTTAGCCCAAATAGTTCTTTATTTTACTGTATGTACTTACTGTATACTATTATACTGTATGTCTCAGCTTTGGCCAGGTTTGATTAAACAAACAAGGAATTGGACTTTGGTTACAGTAATCTTTGCTCTCAAAGTACAACACTCACCTACTACATATATATACAGTATATATATATATGCGATTGAAGGAACCTCAACAGCTCAGTGTTTCCTAGATGGGAATTAGCTGTCATTGATATATTTGCATATCTTCAATCAGCTGTTTCTCTCATTTACAGTAACTATGGGATACTGTAAAATGCAGGGGATATATTGTGTTTTCAATTTACAATATGAACAGCTGTTCATTTTGACTTTAGCCTAAGATAGGTTTAGAGCATGATGTTATCTGTTCTGACATACAGCATTTGCAAATTTGTCATTAAAAATCCATTGTTTTGGTCTTGGTTGAGCTTGTGTGTAAAAAAAGTTCAAGCATTTTAAATTTGCAACTGTATTCATTTCAAGAAATGTGTTCCTTGTATAGCCTACACAGATGAAGTGCTAACTGTGTTAAGAGTTTAGGAAAGTTGTTAAAAGTATTCAAAAAATTGTCATAACCATTGTACAAAATACTGTAATACTTTAAGTACATTTTCCTGATGATAGTTACATACTTTTTACGTAGTATCATTTTCAATGCAGGACTTTTATTTGGAACAGAGTATTTTTACAGTGTAGTATTAGTACTTCTACTTTAGAAAAGGATCTGAATACTTATTCCACCACCACATCTTCTTTCCACAAAGGGGAAAAAAATTTGGCCAAAAACAACTGAACAGCTGCTGACCTTAGCAGAACTGGCTTGGCCAAAATAATCTATAGATGAACATATGCGTTGGTGCAGATTGATTGTGCTTGTCTGCCTCTACATGCTGTGTGTATATGTGTGTACCTGCTGCAATCTGCTGGCAGTGAACTGCATGGCCTGATGGTGCTGCTGCTCCAGCATGTCCATGTGGAGGTCATCCAGGAAGTCGTTCCTATCATCATCCATCCAGCCCTCGTCCAGCTGAGATGCAGCGGGGACAAGATATAAGCCTCATTAGATGCAAATATTTCACTGCAAAGCTTTATTCAAAAAGTGGAAGATCTACTATTGAAAGTCTCACTCGTGTTTGTTAGCATGGAATTTGGTTCCACAAGTAACCATATCAGGCTGCACGATATGAGGAAAATATGCTATATACAATAGTCTCGCATTGCCAGACCTTCCTCCAGGGCTGGACTGGCCATCTGGAATACCGGGCATTTTCCCGGTGGGCTAACACACTTTTGGGACGAATCACCGATATAATTTATAGGCCTTTTTTTATTTTTTTGTCACGGCGGCCCATAAAGAAATGACAGCAGCCAGCCTATTGGTTAATTTTCTTTATTGGCACTGGCCTGACCCAATCAAATCCAGGAACCCCTACCCCACTATGGCCACGCCAAGACCCGCCATAAGAAGCAGCATGATTGGTTGGGGTTAGGGCCTGTACAAATGTGGTTACGTTATCTTGCGTAATTATGGACGCTTAGCCAATAAATGCTATTGAACGGCGGGTCTTGGCGTGGCCATAGTGGGATTCATAATATCGCTCCCCACTCCCGGTCCTGAGACATGAGCTGTAATAAATTTGATAAATTTTAGCATCCACGTCAAAATGGACAAGCAACCACAAAAGCGCAAGGGAGTAGCAGAGAAACTACAGGAGAAAAATATTAAGAATCTACAGGCGGATGCCTCAAAATGTCCCAACATTTCTGACATGTTTCGGGCTGTAGTAGCTGCTTCAACATCAGCATTACCTGAAGTAAAGGAAGGGGGAGAGGTGGGCTAGCCATACAGAGAAGCAGAAAAAACATCATGACAGGGAAGAAGCCGAGGAAGAGGAAAGTGATCATGACAGGGCCATGGGAGCGAGTGAGGAAAAGATGGAAAGGAAAGTAGTTGCCATCGTGGTAAGGAGTAGGCAAATTAACAGGGACTCTCAGGAAGGGAGGGAGGCTGTGTGTGTGTGTGTGTGTGTGTGCGTGTGTGTGTGCACTATGTGCGCCTTAAGTCATAACGACAACAAGCAGTTTGGCTGTAAAATTAAAGTTAGTGGCTGTCAGGTAACCTAACTGCTAAAGCTTACATTGAAATAGCTAGTGGTTGGCCTGTTGGGTAGTGGAAAGTCAGTGTGATCTATAAAGTCAGTGTAATCTATAAAGTCAGTGTGATCTATAAAGTCAGTGTGATCTATAAAGTCAGTGTAATCTATAAAGTCAGTGTAATCTATAAAGTCAGTGTTGATACAAGCATCAGTGTTCCTTGAATTGCTTTAGCTAATGTTATTCAGTAGCATTGAAAAGCAAAAGTTTCTTTGTGGAAGCCAGTTCCATTTAACCTATTTTAACTAATGTGGTGTTTAGCTAGCCTATTCGGTCCTTGTTTCACATGACTGTTGATACCCTAAATATGCAAGTCATAACTCTAAGAATGAATTAACTATTTAAGTGTAAGATCAACAGATAAATATGTCTTGAGACCCCTCTTGAAGTATCCAAAACTATCACATGAACGGAGAACACTAGTCAACTCATATCATAGAATACTCAGGTCATACAATACTCAGTATTCTGCTCAAATACAACACTACTTGTTAAATTTATGACCTTACCTTTCATACCTATGAAAGGAAATAATTTCCAACATTATTTTATCAAACAAATTGAACATAGAATTGAATATAAAAGGCACCACTAAAAAAAGAATGACAGTTACATTTTAAAGTGCAAGGTGCAAATGTCAGTGTCTTTCGCGACATGTCGGAGCCTTTTGCAATATTTATTGTTAAAAAAAAACAATATATTGTGCAACCCTTGTTTCAACATGTGATGTCTTGTTGTTATTGACATTTGCTGAGCTCACACCCATAATAATATTTAGACTATATTACCTGGATCTCTGGTCTGGCCACCAGCAGAGAGATATTCTGGTTCCCCTCACTGGTCAGCAGCGCTACAGCATCCTCCCGGTTCTGGATCTCAACACCATTGATCTTGTGGGACAGAAGGACATATTGCAATACCTGATCTTTTCCAAATAAAATTACAGTCTAAATTTGCACATTTATGCTACATTTATCTCTAACCACCACTTCTTGATATTTTGTTTTTAAATTGGTGATTAGTTTACAAGCAAGCAATGCAGTCCTAGACATATACATAAACTGAGTATTGAAGAGACAAATAAAACTACTGAGACTTTTCAGAGATCCTACCTGAATGATTTTGTCCCCTTCTCTAATTCTGCCATCCTTGGCAGCAATGCTGTTTGGATCAATCTAAAGAAAAAGGAAATAAAAGAGTAAGAGATTAAAGTTACTGCCGACGTACTTTGTCGACTCTGAGCATTAGCTTTTATTTATTTATATGTTTCTTCCATTTACTGAGTAAAAATGATCATCATCATGGCTGGCAGTCAATATTTACTTACTGTTAAAGTAGATTTTTGATCTACCCTGCACCACATACCTCACTAATGTAGATCCCAGCCTCATCCTCATCATCAGTCCTGTAGCAGATTGTCAGGCCCAGCTTCTCTTGGATATTGGCTCGGTACAAATCCACTTCCTGGTATGACACATGCACAAATTAATATCCCATACATCTGAGAGTATTGCCTTTTTTTTCTTGCAAGACCGAGTAGAAAATGGTTGTATATTTGCTGATGTTTCTCTGGACGGACTGAATATACCGACTACCAAATGGGATCATGGAGCAACGGTGATCCATCAATCACTGTAATGAATGTTTCAGCTGGACGCAGGGAAGCTATTGGCTTTCTTAGAGGCCCACTGACAGAATGAGAGATGATACAGTGGACTGTAGATGGGCAGAGAGCCATTTTTTACTTGTCAACACCTGTAATCTCACAGATACAGATGAAGATACGAGCAGCGCTGCTCTTCGAGGGCAGAGGATGGGCTCTGTGAGGGTTAACCCGCCCGAAATCTGAGTCGCACCTGAATACTGAAGACTATCTTAACAAAATAGTTTGACATTTACTCCTTTTTTGCTCGGCAGTTAGATGACAAATGTAGGAACATGTAAGAAGTAGTTTCACTTGTGTTATAGCTAGGCTAAACGTGAGTGGGGGAGGGTTTGGAACCGGAGGATTGCTGGTTCAAGTCCTATTTCTTTTGTATCTATTCTTGTGCGAATTTGAAACATTATGATCTATACTGAGTGACAAAGCATGAAAGGAAAATGATCCGAAGCAAGCAGAGCATCACTGGATCATTTGTCAACCATTCTTTTCTTAGACCGAGAGTCCTTCTGTGAGGACCCTGGGGTATGTCATGCTGCACATCTGCCATTAGCCGCCCAGAACTTCACCTTTCTGGTCTCAGCCTTATATAACTCCTCCATGGATATTATTAATGTCGAGCAGTAGGTGACTGGTGTTTAATGGGAGGGGGTGTCAGGGTTGGCGGAGGTCACCAAAGGAGCACAACGGAGGCTTGATCATGGTCTCATCCAGGCATCATCAGATTCATCACTGCAGACCTATTATCTGTGCCATCTAATTATCCACCAGCCGAGGAAGACTTATTAGGCCTTGTCACTTATAAGTAATGATGTCACTGTTGTGCATCTCTGCAACAAACCAGCAACTCGATTCCTGTCTGGCCTGCACTCAGTGTCTGCATGCAACTTAGATTTATCAGGACTTGTGACAATAAAGGCCATTGGACTGGAGACACAGAGGCGACCTTGGGTCTGCTTATGTAGCAATGATGCACTGCTGTCTGAATGTAGCTCTTCATTAAGTATGTGTACATGCACACTAATATTCTGCTATTATTTTTGAATTTTATACAGGTCACGTAAACAGCATATTCCTTTTGGATATTCTGAATAAGGAAGATATGCGGGTATTATTCAGGTTTTAGAAACATTCTTTGGACATGTAAACAGCACATTTGGAATATGCTTCTCAACTTGGATTTTTACTGGTAGAGATGTGCAGCCAACAGAAAAGAATGAGACACACAGCTACTTTTAAACCTTATGAAAGACTTGGGAAGCAACAGGTTTTTGGGCATGAAAAAACATCGTAACACCAACCTTTTCAAGAAGCTGGTTATAAGAAATGAAAGAGGGATGCTGTGTTCAGTCTGCCACCGGTGGAAAAGAAAAATCATATTTTGCACAGCTACATGTAAATGGGAATATTAGTGGAATATTCATTTTCATTAGCCATGTTAACAGCTCAGTGGGAAAAATGTCTTTTTCCGGAATAGGCAAAAACCAGAATATTACGTGTAGACGTAGTCATAGAGAGGAGAGTGGAGAAGAAGGTAGGGAATTGATGTTTACCTCATATTCAAGCTCTTCACGCTCTATGTCCTGCTGCATCACCTCCAGGAAGTCATTGGGGTCAAAGTATGCATGTGGAGGATGCCTGAGAAAGGAAAAATTGTGTAAGATACTGGAAACGAGTTGAATTTGGAAAAAAAAGAAAATCCTTTACTAACACATTTGTCAATCTGGATTTAATTTTGCCCCCGGAGTATGAACATGAAATGAGAAGGAAAGAGGACGTAATAAGAACTCAATGTAGAAATCACTCTTGGATCAGATATATTGAAGCTACATCCTGAGGCTAGTCACAAATTAACATGCCGTGTTATTAATTTGACTCAGAAATCAATTACAGGAATCACACTCATTTATTAAACAGCGACTGCTGCTGCCACAAGATGAAAAATTTAGCCAGCGCTGCAGGGCAGCACGCACACACACACGCACACGCACACGCACACGAACACGCACGCACGCACACACACACACACACACACACACACACACACACACACACACACACACACACACACACACACACACACACAAAGAAACAATTGGGAATTTGAAAATATGCATGACCTACACCATCATTTTAATGCGCCTGTGTGCCTCGGAGGAGCTGCCATCTCCAGTAGATGACAGTGACCTTTTTCCCTTTAAATTTATGACACATCTCGTCTGATCACAGCTGTGTGGTCCAAAGAAGAAGGTAAGGTGTGTTACTCTCTTAATTAAGTATTAAGGTGAAAAGTCTGACTGTGTCTCTGAGAGTGAAGTGACCTTTTTAACATTGTTGAGCTCTGACACCAAAGAATTGTTGTATCTTCTCATTTAAAGTGGATTTTCTGGAAACGTGTATTTTAAAAAGGTCAGTTTCAGGTCAATTGGTCTCAATTGGACATCTTTTTTTCCTTGTTTGTATATGAAACATTGCGGTTCAAATTATTTTCAACTGAGGAGCCAGTCAACTGTCAGCATACCCAGCTCTTTCTTGGCACCAGAGGACCAAATACAGCTCAGATTAGGCTAGATTTGTTTGGGTGTTGATTGGGCTTATTTGGGCTCAAAATCTGAATCAATTCTCCTTGCGCTCACACCAGCACTTGATCCCCAGCTATAGGTGGAATTATGAAGGCGTTCAGACCCAAAAATTGCATGGGGCTGTACTGGTGTGGGACAATAAAATACGATCCAGAAGTGCTTGTTTGTGTAATAGATCAGTTTGAAGAATAATCGGGATGTCAACAGTAGAAATACAGCATTAATGTAACAGAGTTACGGCTGTGTTGAGTTTGATCAGTCTGACAAGAGTCCAATAACCCATGTGTCAGATTTAGGCCACTGTGGATTTCTGTGTTATTGTTCTAATTTCACATACTTAAAAAAAAAAAAAAAAGTTTTTAAGCCTTCTGCCAAGGCAGCCCTGAATAAAATTCCCTGTTGACTTGTGTATAATGTGCGTGTGTACATGGGTATGTGAACATATTTGTGGATATATGTCAGGTTATGAATGACCACGTGTTTATTAGATGTATTGTTTGAACAATAAATCTTCACTGTATATATGCTAGTGGTGGTTCAATTTCTAAGCTGTCTATTCATTTTAGCAGCGTTTTCTTTCTAGTTCTTCATGAATGGAGTTGGTACTCACTCCTCTGGAAGTAGATACTCCTCCAGCTCCGTCATGGGGGGTGAAGATGGAGACAGCTTGTTGAGGGCCATGATGTGCTGGAGGGTGATGTCGGTCTGGGTGCTGATGTCTGAGACCTGGGTGTCACTAGCTGGGCTGACCACTTTGGGACGTGGGGCACGGCGCAGAACCTGGACCATGATAGGCTCCTTGGCGGTGCGGAAGGCCTCCACCGCCTGGTCGTGGTGGGTGGCCTTGGACAGGTCCTTGCCATTGACCTGGAAGAAGACGAAGCGAGAAACAAATCAGCAACTTTTGTTAAGGATTCTGTATGGTTTGTTGGTAGAGAAGAAAATGGAGGATAGAAAAGATGCAAGCTTTTTATTCCTTCCATTTGGTGTTGTGATCTCTGATACTGAGGAGGATATTTGTTATTGAAACTGATGTGATCATCATTTCTGATGTTTAAGGCCTCACATGGAGCACTCTGCACGGACAAGCTTGGCTGCAATATTCTGTCGGAGAAATGACTCATTACTGCTCAGCTTGTTTTACAAGGTCACAGTTGGGCCACGTAGAATAAGACCTTAATTAGGATGAGCCTCTTTTTAATTAATCAAGATCATTAGCTAAGGCTGCATGGAGGAGCCCTCATTTAGCTAAGCCATCTCTCCGCAGAGGATAAATTTCCCCCCCGTCAGGGACAGTGGAGTGGGTGCCGCCTGTTAACCTGAGATTAATTTTAGTAAAAGGCTGCAGAGTGTTGCAGAGAATAGGCCAAATTAGTTTTTTGAGCCACTTAACTCCTCCTGTGTGCTGATGAAAGTCCCTTTTCTGAATGGAATACCATTTTGATTGTGCTTTGGCCCAAATGCCGCTGTAAGCATCTTCTGTTGGAGCAGAAAGTGGAGACGTAAAAGCCCAAACATTATTTAACCCAGTGAACTTTAGAATTAAAGTCTCCTGTGGCTGACTGAATGAATATCCCATCCTGGGTCATCCCACTGGCGCTCTGACTTTATCAGGGTTAACACAGACCTGCTGTTTCCCTTTCAATCACCGTATCATACAGATTTAGTTGGTTTGTGATTTGTGCTTTGATAGAATCTCAGCCTGGGGCTCTGCTCATTTCACAGACTCAACACTCCCTCCTCCTGCCTCTCCAAAGCAGACATACACATGCTCAAAGCTTTCTTTAGAATCAAGTTACTTTCAATTATGCAGAGAATTGGACGTCATTAGGTGTACTATTAATCTTTAGCGTCCTTTCTCACTCCTCCTGACCTCTAAAATACATGCAAGTCCATGTTTGAGGATTCATTTTCTGATAAACGTGGCTGGTTGGTACGCCTGCCTCTGGCGATGGTTGTCTCATTTGAATTCAAGGCACACTTTGCAGACTTAACTGTGGTGCTGCACATAAGGAGAAACAGCAATAATAAATCTCCAGGGAATGGATGCTGTATATACAGTACATAACCTGACTTTGACTAGACAATGTAAAAACTTCGCAAATATTTCTTTAAAGGAGTACATGTAGAAACCAAAGGCACTGGGCTGGTGTGTGTGTGTGTGTGTGTGTGTGTGTGTGTGTTAAGAAAAAGAACAAAGGCAGGAAAAGGAGGGAACTTAATGCAGAAGTCAGAAGAGGCTATGTGCCCACTAATAACCAGAAGAGATTAATGCTAATCCTGGGTCTGCAGGATAATTGGATCATCTCAGTGGACTTCAACTTCTAGTTCCTCTACATCAAAAATGAAACACTCATCTATTTGCAGTTTGCTCTGAATAATTTGACGCTGAGAAAAGCGAGTTATCATATCACAAAATAATGATGTATGAAATCCCACTCAAAACGAAACTAAACAACCTTGACAGTTGCAAGAAAAAAAATCACCTGGCTTTGACTGTGAGCTGCAACACAAGCAAAACAAGTAACAAGTAACATCACACCATAACAGCATGCATCTAAATTCCCCTCTGTTGTTGCTGCTGGTATCAGTAATAAGCCTTCCTGAAGTCACACGGGACCTCACATCCTCAACTATCTTTGTTTTCCACAGCGAGCCATGATGTTGTACATCAGCTGAGAAATACAAGCGCCTTTGTGCTTTATTCTCTCTGCATGCAGGCTCCAACAGTCAAACCTGGTTGCCAGGAATCCCGGGGCTACTTGAAGTCAGTGAACCAAAGACAAAGCCTTTAGCCCCTGTCTTGTTGAGCCCGGAGAATTCTGCCTCAGTGCCCTCAATGGGGGGAGTCTCCTCCCAGCTGTGGAGGGGGTCCCACAACCTCCATTCACTACGCTCACCTCTGACACAGAGCGGCCCTTTGCAGCACACTGGGAAAAAAACACACAACACTCCCCTGACACAATACACAATGCTTCACCACCACTGGGCTCTCCAACTTATAGCTGGGTGATATAGAGAAAATCACATATCACGATAATCTTGATAAAATACATTGATGTCTATATTGCGACGATATTGTAGGGTTGACCATTGGTGCTTTCACAAAATATTGCCACAATGAGATTTTAGACAAATACACATCAATAATGTAGATATAATGACTAAGCGGGTAAAGGCAAATAATAAAACAGCTAGTAAGTCTGGTAAGTTCAAAAAATGAATTAACTTTACTGTAATACAG
This sequence comes from Etheostoma perlongum, assembly GCA_026937815.1. Taxonomy (NCBI): domain Eukaryota; kingdom Metazoa; phylum Chordata; class Actinopteri; order Perciformes; family Percidae; genus Etheostoma; species Etheostoma perlongum. The sequence continues at coordinate 11,115,571 of CM049374.1, forward strand.
ACACTTATGCCATATCACGATATCCAAAATCTAAGAAGACAACTAGTTCATATATCGATATAATATTGATATATTGCTGAGCCCTATCTCCAACTATGCCATGTTAACCCTCTGCCTTAACTTTTGTGTTGAGAAATATGGGTCTCTTTTAACTACCTAATTTTAATTACCCAAAAATAATGTGGGTGATTCCATACAACGCACTTTGCAAGTACAACATAAGTTTGGATCTCTACTTTAATTTAATTTTGTGTGTTTTGTTAAATATTTTAGCATTTGAAAAAGAAATTAAAATGTTTCAAAACGGTATCCTCACTGAACTTGAAATGTTAGCCTAAATTATTCATACTTTTGGACTAGGTATAATTTCCTATTAATGACGTTTACTGACCACAAATTCAAAAAATAAGTGTAAAACTGGTACTAAGTTGGCGTTAGTGGTGTTCATACATGGTAGTGAAAAGAAGTGTAAAACAGCACAAAAAAGCCTAAAACATTGAAAAAAGCATGTCAAAAAATGGGACAAAAACGTCATTTCAGTTTGAACCCTGGAGGACGACAAGTGCATGGTCGAATGGAAGACAACACCAGGGTTAAACCAGCGAAAAGCACAAAACTCAAGCTGATGCAGTAATGAGCCAAAGGAACCATACTCTGAATGCCTCCTTAACTGTAATCTAAGGCTAGATTCACCTTTGCAAACGCTTGAGCTGTGGTTCATGTTGACACAGCGCAACGATGACTGACACACAGAAATGACACTGGTGCATCCTCCGAAAGGGGTCTTTGTTAAATCCATTTTAATTACAAGAGGGAAGCAACGCCCTACTTAAAAGAATAGTAATTAGGTCTAAATCACACGTCAGCTGTGTCGGTGTTTGGTGAGGAATTTACACAGCTGTGGCTCTGCTATTCACTGCCTGTTTTCTTTAATTAAAATATCACATTTGACCTCTGGTGCAACAGTGGAATCGGGAACCTGTAATCCATGCACAGGATTTGGTTTAGGCTGTTTCAGAGCAAACCGGGATTTCAGATTTCATGACATATCTACGCCAGTCTTCAGCGCTCTGGGTAATAATTAGGAGCAGCAAGGGTCAGCCGTGTCTCGAGCACCGGCGCGGTATCTTCCACGGAAAGCAAATTAAGCTGTATTGAGATTCTGATTTGGGAATATACTGGTGTGTGTGTGATCAGTGATTTCTAACCTGCTGCCAAAGATGCTCATCTGCCAGGCAGAGAGCTCAATCTCTTTCATTGTTGCCTTTGTATAATGGTAGATGGGGTGAGGTTGCCTCAGCTTTTCATTTATTCCTTATTTAATCAGGTAGTGTCATTGATATTGAAATTGTTATTCATGAGATCCCTGATATCAACAAAGTAACACAAATCAGTCTAAAATTGAACTGATCGTATTGACAAGCCTTGCCTCCCTTAGTTATTGTTGCTATACCTGTCAAGTTATTGTGTTCCTACACAACTGCTGTTTATCACAACAGCAGATTTAGCCCTAAAAATTCCTAGTATATTTTTTGCTGGGTCCTTGATTTCAGACAGAGGTAGTTTGTCAGAGGTAGACAAACTGAGCTGAGCTCTTTGAGATTTATAGCCATCCTCTTGATACGTTTCTAAAAATACTGACGTATATGTTGCCATTTTTGGTGGCTACACTCTGCATTTTGCTCGATTAAAGATGGTGGCGGTGCTGCATTTTGTACCATGTGTTGTGTATTATGGTGTTATGTCCCTGGAGGGCAGGGTGAGAATATCATGCTCTCACCTATACACATCTGCAAGCTTAAATCATTCTAATGTTTCCTTTGTCACTACACCCTGAGGAAGGCGCAAGCCAACACGCATTGGTGTATTTTTAATGTCTTGCTTTTAAGCCTTTTATCACTTTTTGTAACCAAACTTGAATGCATGGACTTGATTTTTTATGACTTTTTTGGTCATAATTCTTTCTTTTTGTGAATTACATTCCCTTCAATGAGCACCAGTGATTAAATACCAGAAGCGCTCCTGCCACTTCTTTCGCTTACAGCCAACTTGTTTTAAAAACTGTAAAAGTAGTCTTAAATATGCACATGATAGCTACATACATGCTACTGTGCTCAAAGACTGAGGCTAATGTCTACAGGCTATAAGCAAAAAGCTTTTCAAATATTACTACTCAAAGCACAGTTACTATAGTAAAGGGACCTTTCACACACAAATTCATACACTGGTGGGTGAGGCTGCCATCCAAGGTGCAACCTGCTCATCAGACAAATATTCACACGCATTCACACACTGATGGGTTTTGCCCAAGGGCGCTTCAACATGAGACTGCAGGGCTGGGGATTAAACCACCGACCTTCCGATTGATAGACGACTGCTCTATCACCTGAGCCACCACAGCTGCCCAAAAAAGATTTGCATATGTTAAATTCTGATCATTATCACACAGAAAATCCTTTTTCTGTATGCAGTACGGTATTCAGCAGTATATTAAGACAATTCACTGCCTTTATTGTGTAACATTTGTCTTTGATACAGCCATTCAATCACCACCTAATCCTTTAATAAAGAGGAGAAGAACATCATTAATGAGCCAGTGTTTCTTGGGGGAACGCAGTGAGGTGAACAGAGTGGAAACTCTGCCAGGCAAACGGTGTCTTTCAAAGTCGGGCAGAGGAAACCCTGGGAACTTCACTCTATAGACGAGCATTTTAAAGAGCCTAAGAGCCGGAGCGGCCACCTCCTCATTCTGCTCGGATAAACTGCTTAGACAAATTCTTCAAAGTCTGTATTTCGGAACAGAGAGGAGAGCTGACGTGATAGAGAGCATGAAGACTTGCAGGCTATATAAGAGAGGCTAGATAACATTTGAGTGGCAGTCTAAATGTGGGTCATTCTACTTAAAAAACAGTTAATCCCTCTTTTATTTCACTTTTAACCATTTTCATAAGAAAGAAAGAAAGAAAATGCGTGTGTGTGTGTGTGTGTGTCAGGATGCGCACACTTTCAAGTGTGTCTTGAAATCTGCACACATCGTTCTTTTAACTGACTGGACTGAAATCTCTCCAAGGTGTGAGTCTTGGAAACACGACAGCCTTTATTTGCCACAGTGTGAGAGCTTACTGAGGATTACAGGAAAAACAGCTAAAACCTAATGCTGTCTGAAAGAGACACCACTGTTTACTAATCTGACCCAAGCATGGGAAAATTGTGTAATTCACATTTGATCAATTAAGAACCCAAATCCCTTCCAGTATGCTTTCCTCTCTCGTCTAATGAGACTAATGGAAGGTGTGAAGTGAGTCTCAGGGAGCTGCTGAACTTTACTTGACTTGGAATATGATTTATTTGACTTTTAAGCCCTTTAACAATAACCTGTTCTATCCATTGTGTTGACTAAGCTGTTAAAAAAATATTGCCTCTCTCAGAGAGATTTATTAGTAAAACACACTGGCAGTAACCTCCTATCGTTCAAAAACAGTGACTCAGACTTGATGCTAATCTGCAGAAGACTTGACTTGAAAGCAGACAAAACTCATAAAGTTTTATTAGTGTATTTAAAGTGAAAAATCTTGAATGCAAATACAACTTATAAAAAGGTGCAATGTGTCACATTTCACCAATCACTCAAATGTGTCTGAGCCATCAGTACAATTTCTTTTTTTTGTATGATTTATTTATGGGATTTTGAACATAACAGATACATAGTACACCTCATCTATAGAATGAAACCAATGCAGAGAGTCAATCTGTGACACAAGGTATTAACAGGTATATGATTTACACCCAGTTCCCACCCCCACCCTCCCCCACAAAGAGACATCATTAAGGTTAAATGAAATAGGGTAAAATGGGTCATGATGCAGGTAAGCAGGGCAATAGTAGTCTGATATAGGCTGTGTATGCCTTTACATATATACACTAACACACAGAACATGAATGCTCATACGCTCACAAAGACAAACAAATGATTAAAAAAATAAAAATAAATAAATAAATGATAATAATAAAATCAGGAGATAGTGTAAAAGCAAAAACGAAAACACCTACTGTGTTACAAGCTACTGCTTATGGGGGGTGAACAAGTAGTTGCCTAGACACCAGGGTCAATGTCCATTGGGAGAGACCTAACATGATCTAGGAAGGGTTGCCAAATTTGATGGAATTTCCATTCTGAGAAGCGAAGAGAATACTTAATGACCAGAACATGTGGGTTAGATTGGCTGGGCCTTGGTGGCATTTGTCACAGTTTGGATTAATGTCGGGGTAGATACGGGCAAGCCTACTTTTAGACCAGTGAACTCTATGAACCACTTTGCACTGTAACACTCCGTGGCGAGCACATACGGACGATGAGTGGACTCGACTGAGGGCGTATTCCCAGGCATCAGGACCTATGTCCTCACCAAGATCTGCAGACCAAACATCACGCAAAGCATCAGAGGTTCTTGTCTGACTTTTGAGAAGAGTATTGTACAGTATTGAAATTGAACCTTTTAGACTTGGGTCAATACCGAGTATAGTATCAATGAGAGTAGGGGAAGGGAGGGAAGGGAAGCCAGGAAAATGATTACGGACAAAGTCCCTGACTTGCAGATATCTAAAGAAATGGGTGGGTTTTAGGTTGAATACCTGAGTTAGTTGGTCGAAGGAAGCAAATATACCACTGATGTAAATCTGTTTTACTGACACAATCCCTAGGTCTTTCCAGACCAAAAAAGCCTGGTCAATAACTGACGGAGTGAACAGAGGGTTAGAATGTACTGGGGCTAGGACAGGTTACCTGTAGCCCAAAGTGCCACCTGAACTGGCTCCAAACTCTAAGGCAGTTTTTCACTACCACACTACTAGAGTGTGCGGTTGGTGACAAGGTCAGGGGGAAGGCACAACAGGGACATCAGAGAGGAGGGACTACATGAAGCTTCCTCAACCTGCAGCCATGGTGGAGATTGGCTGTTGATGTGGCACCAGTGCAATATTGTTCTGATGTTTGCAGCCCAATAGTAGAGCAAAAAGTTGGGCAGAGCTAGGCCGCCCAGGAGTTTAGGTTTTTGTAGAGTTCCTTTTTTGATTCTTGGGGTGCTTTGTTACAAATAAATTGTGAGATTAAGCTATCAAGAGAGTGGAAAAAGGGTTTAGGGAGGAAAATAGGTATGCACTGGAAAAGATACAGGAACTTGGGCAGTATATTCATTTTAATGCAATTTATTCGGCCATCAGTACAATTTCTAATGGCTGAAAAAAATGGCATGGCTCATTTAAAGGCTACCAAGCTGTCACACACTAAAGGCTGTTTTATACTTCTGCGTAAAATCTACACTGTTGCTACGAGCGTAGGTACTGTACGTGAAGACAAAGACCTACGCCGGACCTTATGACGTAACTTGACGTGCACCTCTCAAAAAAATTTAACTACACGTCGCAGTGACATACGTCCATACCATAAAACAGCCTTAACTGATAACTTGTAGCATATTTTTTGCTACTGTTAAGCTCTATCCCAGGGCCAAGTGAAGTCAGCAAAGTCAAGGACCGGATTTTCTGGACTATAAGTCGCTCCGGACCATATGTAAGTCGCATCAGTCAAAAAATGCATCGTGAAGATAGAGAGAGAAAAAACAAAAACAAAACATATATAAGTCACACTGGACTATAGGTTGCATTTATTTAGAAATTTATTTCACAAAATCCAAGACCAAGAACAGACATTTAGCAAACAGAACAACAGACTGAATACGGTAGGTGTCCGGTATGCTATCGTATATATTCAACTATACAATAGCACACATAACAACTACCAGGGCGTGGAGACGTAACTGCACCGCTGACAAACCTCTCCCGGCAGTACGTTGTTCAAGCACCCATCTGTGGACCCGTTCCTCCAGCTCATGCCATCCTGCTTTCAGCCTGCGATTAGGTTTCTTTGTTTTCTTCATGAGTAAGAGTAACCTTTTTGCCAATCCCTTGTTTCTCACTCTCTCCAAACGTTCTTTCTGCTGCTCTATTACCGTTTATGGCTGCATATTTTACTACAATCACCCTGATACGAGTTGATGAACCACTGAAACAGTTTTGGAAACATTATTTTAAGTTACAAAAAGTTCTCTAGTGCTGCTTTAACGGATCAGACTGATTAGTCTGTACAGCACATTGAAAACTAACATCTGTGACTCAATATGAATTTAGAGTTGTGCTGACTATTTATTTAGCCAGTGACTTTGCCATGTAGATAGCAAATGTAATAATCTCCTGCACTATTATATGAGAAGTGTTTTTTGGCTTGTTGGTGAATGACCTGAGAGTCTTGTCATTCAGGTGTTCATAACTGTAACACAGAATTTCCCTTCGGGGGATCAATAAAGAATTTCTGGTTCTAATAATTTGTGTTTGAAACGAAATATAATTTTTTTTTTTACCTTAAAGTTTTAGATATTATTTCAATAATAGGTAGACAAGATATGGCTTGCCTAGAACGCAGCATTAGTACCGCCTCATTCGTGAGGTGAGCGTGGCTGGTCGTCTGCCGTGATCTAACGCGCCACACAGAGATTTAGTTTGCAAAATAGGACTCATGGGACTTGATAATTATGATTGACATCCATGAGTGAAGTGACACTAATTTCTCAATGACATCTGACATGTATATTGAGTGAGATCTTTATGTGGTGGGGGTGGGTGATATGGGTAAACTCTTGACATTCTTATGTACTACATCAATATTTCCTTTCAACATGATCTCAAAGCTCGCTTAAATAGTTAGATTTGTCCTGCTGTATTGTCAGGATGTTGTTATATCTCTGTTGTGGCTGTGATCCCTCTTTGTCATTTGCTTTGGACTGACAGTAGGTACACAGGCTCCTGTGAGTGCTCCCCTGTGGCAGCCGGCCACCTGCTCCAGTGTTTAACAGATGTGACGGCAAACCAGGGCCAAGCTTAGCCGTTATTAAAAACACACCGTGTCAGGCTTCGGTGGCCACGCTCGGTGCTGGTGATCCCTGCTTTGTCTCCGTACGCCGTCTGTGTCAAGCCTCATTACAGGGGCTGGGGCCGAAATGGGCTGAGCTGCATCTTTGCAAGATCCTTTTTTCTGGTAACTGCTTTGATGACAGGGGTCTATGACAGCAGGGGGGTGCTGTCTTGTAGAAATATTTCCATCAAATGTTACTGTCTGTCTGGTCCAGAAGATGTCATACTGAGACCATCTGGCGCTGAGACAACTACAACTTGGCTTCTTGAGCTGAGAATGACATATTTGCACCCTTCAATCAGAAATATGGCTAATTAGACAGTGGCACTTGGAAAGCTTCAGATAGAAAATATTCCAGTGGGCTCATTTGTAAACTTCTATTGCTCAGCGTATCAATCGTTTTTTTTGGTTTAAGATGCTGTTACTTTGCAGAGAACACAGAAATAAAAACATCCACAGAGGGAGACCGATACAGATAGACCATAGAAAGCGAAGGACTTAGCAGACAAACAATAGTCTAGATCAGTTCAGCATGGATCAGAACCCCAAAAGCCAGCTTGTGCTGAGGCTCTAATTAAGCTCTGGGTCTTGTAAGAGCCGCAGCACGGCACCACAGCCATTACAGAGTACTTCTTGAGAGATTAAGAGCCCTTGGACTGTCAAACAGAGTTTCCAAGGCCTCTACCTTAAAGTCCCTGACAAAAACAGCTGAGCTTACATCTCCACATGGTGCTTACCTTTGGCTTTGAAGAAAGGACGGAGGGGTTCACTGCTGTCAGAAGGGTCAAGTTTAAAAGGCAGCACTGAGCTTGCCGCAGCTCAGGCCTTGAATGATTATTAGAAAAAGGGAAAACGCTTATCTAAAAAGCCATGTTGGCTGTTTTTAATAGACCTTAACAATGTTTGATCTCTAGGGCTCTAGTGACAGTGCTGTCAACAGAAATGTGCATAAAGTGCAATTCCTCTGACAAAATATTGTATGCAGATACCAACGGTCTTCATCAATTAAAGTCAAGCAAGTATTTCTAGTCCTGCCACGATTGATATAATACCTTCTAGTAGAGAAAAAAAAATTATGTGTGGTCTATTGACTTTTATATAACAGTTAAAAAGCATATTTTTCATGCTTCCAACATGGGAGTTGGAGCGAAGGTGTTTAATGAACTGGAAAGATTTCAAGTGTTCATGGATTATTAAGTCCTCAGAGAGATGAAGGGGAGAGCAGAGTAGGCGCTTTGTCAGGCTCACTGAACAAGAGGATCTGCCGGTATTATCAGTAAGGAGAAATAAGACCTCCCAGAATCCCCCCAGAGGCACAAGCTAGGGATGTGCTCACACAGATTTCATTAACCACCATCTACTGTACCATGGAAAGGCACAGCACCACAAAAATGCTAAAAGTTATTGCAAGGAAAAGGTTTATCTGGCCATTACTAGAAGAAGGCGGGCATCAAAAACACTTAATGACACTCTCATCATTGAGAACCAGTGCTAATTAAGCACTATTACACAAAGACATAACATCTTTATTGGCATGACAGTGATGCGGCTAGGCCCAAGGCGCTTGCAACGAGTTTCGAAAGCATCACTGAAATTCCAATAGCAGTTCTGTCAGAGCAAGACTCAAGTTACATGTCCTTGAGGGTGAGTCAAGTCTTAGCAAGGTAACATGTAAGCCTTTAACTGTCGCTGACCATGAACACTATTACAATATCGCAGCATTGGGTTGAGTGAACCTTACACATTTTCCTTTCAAAGTGTTTTGCACACATAGCTGACAATATAAAAGTTGTGCTGTACAATCACACCACGACTGCTTTAAAAAGTGTGAGATACTTCAAAAGCTTTACAATAACCTGCATTATGAATGCAGTCATGACCCGTCGGCCATCATTAACCAGTGCTACTAGTTGTACATTATGAATGCACCTTCTAGTAGGATATATGTAATGATTAAACATACAAAATGTGTCAGAAGGCTGGCCAAAGGCCTTGACAACCTCACTATTTCTTATAATTCTGGGTTAATAGACAAACTATTAAGCTCCTAGTTGTATTATTACTGTAATTCAGTCACTCTTTGGGTTTGCTGCCTGATGAGTATACAAACAGAGACATGCAAACTAGAGCTGTGCCTCTCCATCTGACCGACCAGAGAACACCTTATATACCTTTCAATTCTCTTGTTTGTCACGTCTGAGGATAAACAAGGAAACGTTGGCTGCCAAATGGTCGGCTGATGTTTTTCTTTGGGAAATGGAACACAGAAAAGTAGAGCTGCAATGCTTGATCAATTAATTGATTGGTTGATAGATAGATAGAAAAATAATCACAACTATTTTAACAAATCAATTCAACATTTCCAAATGTCTCTTTTTCCAGCATCTCATTTGTGAGGATTTACTTCTTTTCTCTGTTTATGTGAACATAAACTGAATGGACAGTTGGTAAGACAAAAGGGCATCTGAAGAAGTCACCTTAGGATCTGGATTTTTAAATTTTTCAACTACTTGAGGAAAGAATCGGCAGATGGTCAAATTCAGCCATATAGAAAATAGTTGCACAAGGCTGCCAATGTTTAAAAACAAACTGGCAAGTATGAAAAGAAATAGTTTCCCAGCCAAGACTTGGGTGGAATGACAAATTCCTTTCATAACTCTTCAGAGAGCATCACTATCATTAACCTTTTAAAACAGAATACACATTCACAGTGCATCAGAAACCATCAGTGTTATCGCTGTTGTCATGTAGGGCCGGGGGGCTTGGCTTGTCCAAGGGCAGCAACATGACGAATGACTTGTCGTCTTGAAGCCAGCACATTGACTTTCCCTACAGAGCCTCAGTGGCAGACAGAGTAACTGACAAAAGTAAAGACTGCTGTGAGACAGACAGAAGAGGGTGAATGGCCTGCCAATCCAGGATAACTGACAGGCACGGTGACATCGGGACCAAAGAGACAGCAGAACAAAAGAAGTGACAGCCCTCTTTCATATACCATGTTTGTGCTGTTATTATTAGTCTATTGGGGGTGGATAAGGTGGGGGGCTTTCTGACCCCAATATCCATTTATTATGCCAAAGCACAAAACCCATCTTTTCCTTGAGACGAGCAAAACCTTTTAGTCTTAGTGTTTCATGAACAGACCTGATTAAAGCCGAACAATTTTGCAGAAACATCAGACTTCCCCTGTTACCTTCCCCTGATGGGAGGGAGAAGAGTGAGAGAGATCTACGGAGAGCTCGACCATTATGTTCATTTAAACCAGCCACCACTCATCTAGCACCCTGTGCAGTAAATGGAGATGTAATTTGGTGTGATTGGAAGATAACACTTGGCCAAGGTCCATTATGGATTAAACGAACAAAAATTGGGGGAAAAAATTTATTTGAGCGTGGTACAGAAACCAGTCCTGGGCAACACAGCCAGTCGGAGACATACACTGTTTCCAGTAAGTTTCCACTCATTAGACCAGATTGCCCCTTGAATCCAAACACTTTCAGATGAATAAACCAGCACTCTGAATGAGCCGTCTCAATTAAAGTTGACGACGTAGCATAGCCCGCAAAAGATCAGAGAATGGCAACATGCTGTAGCTTTTGTTCTGAGGCACCACACGCCAGTCACACAGCAAATGATCTACCCACATTTTCTCCACTGAAGTAATAATCATTCAGTCAGCTAACATTCAGTATGACTTCAATATAAAAGACTTTTTATGCTACATTCTAATCAAAGATCAAATGATTTTGAGAACAGAGTAGGAGAAGGTGGGTTCATACTGAGTTCACCTGACGGCAGAGAAGATTCAGACAGAAAAGTAGAAGATGGGGAAATTAATAAAAATGTAATGAAAAAAATCAAACAGGGTTTATTTAACTTTTTTGAAATAAATCTTACATGCATGTATCCCAAACCAAAAATGTACAGCATTATGAATTTTAGGATTGGGGCAATTAAGTATTATTTCCATCATCCAACCAAACAAAAATCAAAGATATTCCACTAACAATGATTGAAAACAACAACAAGTAGAAAATCATTTCACATTTGAGAAGCTTGAAGCAGAACATGTTTGCCATTTCTGATAGATAAAAGCCGATTTATCAACTAACCAATACATTGTCACAGCACTAATTGGGGGTTGTACCAAAGTATTGTTCAAAAGAGCCTTTTAAAAACACAAACAAAAAAGCATGAAGCTGTTCTTGTGAAAACATTATCACTTTGCGTTAATGGTACATCTATAACTTGCATGCATGCTCTGTTTTCTTTGGTAGAGAAAAAAAAGAAAAGGTGCAAAACAAGCACTGGAGTGTTAAATATAAACTTTAGTGAAAGTCAAACAGGGGTTAAAGCTGGAAAGCTCAGAGTCAGCAATCAGTCGACAATGAGGAGGTAGGCAGTGGTCGGCACACACTAGCAGACACATTGAGAGAGCTGTCACCTCTTCGTCACCCCCCTCCTTTAAGAGCAGCGCGCCACCTCTCGCTGACCCCTGCGGCCAGAGTTCAGGCTGCTCAGCTGCATGAGCTCCAGCCGGCAACAACTCCACTCCGCTCTTCTCCCACTCAGCCAGTGACATGAGTGGAGCAGCGTCAGAATAAAATACGAAAACTGACTATGGCTCTTGCCGAAACAGCAAAAAGTACAATAACACAACTTAAAAAAAAAAAAAAAAAAAAAAATAGTCTGGTTTTAAAGAGGCTTGGTCACAATACCTGGCAGACTTCATAGAGTAGTTTATATTGCTCCTCAGGCTTCTGCAGGGTACACAGGCTGCATCCCATGGTGGAGGAGATCACACCATCCAGGCTGTCCCTCCAGCCACTCAGACAGAAAGACAGTGGACGATTCTTTTTCTTCTTCTGGCTCTGAAGTGACTCCCTCCTTCTACTCACAGCCACACAACGTATTTGGCTGACAGGATTGACTTCCCCCCAGCTTGTGGCAGTACTCTCCACTCAGCCTCGTCTCTCTCTCAAACATTCCCCCCCTCCTTGCCTCACATGCTCCCTCCCTCCTTCTCCGATGCTCTCCAGCCTTCTGCTGAGCTTACGGGGGGCCAGTGCCTGAGCTTGGCTGTATACACCCCCTTGGCCACTCATTGATTATTCATGATGGGGGCTAACTCATTAATGGGTTTTACCAAAGAGGCTGACATGCGAGATGAAGCCTTCTTAATTAATAAGCATCATTACATCTACCGTGCAGAAAGCATGTTGAGTGACAGAAAGGCTTGTCATTTCATGACACACACTCATATGTTTCCCTCAAGAGGCCCCCCCTAATCACGTTTGTTAACAGTTCCAGACTTTTAATTTGAAACCCTCAGTGTGACAAGAAGTCATTCATCTATGACAACAGATTAGAGAGCTACATATTTGTGACTTATGCTTCCAAAGCCATGCTCGGCAGTTCTGTTACAGCATACCCTTTTCGTGCCCCAGTTAAATTAGCACTTGGTGACCTCTGGTATACTAATCCAGCCGAAAGAGACACTGCGCGTTATTTCCTCATGTATGTCTCTCCAAATACACAAGCCCAAAGCCAGGGAAAACAAATAAACCAGATACATATTCATGCTGGCTCTCCCCAGAGCAGCCGGACAAGCTTTTACCCAGCGGAGCATCTTATGCGTAGTGTCATACAGTACAGTTCTCTGGGTTCTTCTTGCTGCCCTATGTGCAGACAATGGGTATGTCTTCATAAGCCGGACCTGGCATGCTGTTTGCTCTGGTGCCATACATCCAACCAAAGACAAATGTCCATTTGGGGCCAGAAGAGCAACAAATGCTGTTGCTGGTCCTGCCACATTACAGGCAGAAGGTGTGATACAGTATCAAAGCAGCCGGAGTGCAGTATTTGACCCTATTACGTCTTTGTTTACACCTTCATGATGCAATCCCCACTCTCTTTGCAAAATATGGTTTTTAGGCCGCATACCTAGATGGATTTCATGGCATGCGCTGGGGAGTGGGGGGTGAGGGTCCTGTGGGAGAAACCCTGACTGCTGGTGATAGCCAGATGTGTCCACTGATCCCTATCTATCAGCACCTCCTGCGTTTCTCCAGGACAGCTGCATTATTACCAAAGCTCTCCAGTCAAATGTCAAGAAAATGTTATGTAAATCTTTTCAAATGCCACAGAATAAAACCAGGACCAGGAACACAAGGCAAGAATCAAAGCTGTTCTAGGATGGCAACTAATAAAATGCCCATATTTCATACGGTCAAAGAATGAAAACCAAAAAATTAAACTCCACTAGAGTTCTTGGTTACAAACACTGCCACAGGTTGTTATGGCAGAATTTACAGTATATATTGGCAAAACCACTCTTGCCTCAAGCACAGATTATTTTATTTTATCATAATTTTTATTTAGCTTCCCCAATTTCAAATTTACATAAAACACTTGGATGGGAATTTGGCTAATGAGATTTCACTTTTCCATTTAATCTTTATGTTTGTATTCTATCCAACGGCTATTAACCAAAAGCTGTCCTCACATAAATTCTCATCTATTTCCCAGAACCATAACCACACAGAATACTGGACAATCTAAAAAAAAGAAAAAAAAGAGATCTTAAAATAAGATCCTTCAGGCAGGAGAAGCGATGGTGACAAAACGTTGCCTCGGGCAAACTGTGAAGGTATCTGTGTGAACCTAACAATCATTCATAATAACTGCAGGCTTTGCTTTTCTGTTGGCCTAACTCAAACTTTCATCCAGAGTAGCATGAAAAACTAATTCTACGCTCACATTAGCTGTACTGTTGCGCCTGGGGCTGGGATCAGTGGAGAGTTTTTGCCGGCGCTCTTGCTCGCCTAATCTTTCTTTCACACTGAGATTATCCCATTCACAAAGTCAAAACGGAGACAGCGCTCTGATATGAACAACTGCACTAAAGGTTATGGCAGCTGTTGCAGAAAAAATGTGTGCATTAATGAATAATCAGCAGCAGTAAAATATTGAGCAGAGAAGTTAACAGAGGACCTGTTCAACCACAGTGTCTGCACGCTGGCCGTCGTCGCGTTCAGAGATTTCATTTGGTCTATGCTAATTACATTTCTTGCCATCACCGGTGACAAAACCGTTCTTCTCCGTCCCTGTGGTGTGGTTTTATCTGTTCAGCACAGAGACACAACACACATTTCAGCTTTTATTCATTACTGGTCTAGACGGTGACACAGTGTCGGAGGTTCCTATCTCAGTGGGAGTGAGACCAAATGATAATAATGTCATGTGGTTTGTTAAAATAAACATCAACATTGTTTTTTTTTTTTTTTTTTTTGTAGAGACAAGAGGGTAGAGGTTACCACATCTCCTCCCAATTAGCAATGTGGTGCTAGGATCCTGTGCATTTGATCTATGCTTGGTTGGATCATTCATATTCATAGAGGCTGCCCGGTGTTGTTTCAGCGTCCCATTGGGCCCAGTTTAAGAGTCATGGCTTTAACTAGAGCCACAGTGGGATCAGGTGGCGATCAGTGCAGAGTACACCATCCCTGTGTGGTTTGGAACCCGCTAACACATCGTCTTCTCACTCTCTGAGCTCTTTGCGCTCCTCACATTTCTTATAAAATGGACAATTTCACCTGAAGAATATGGCTTTTACAAACAAAGCATACGGTTACTACATGGGCTGGAATGTACTGTATAATAGAATGGCGATTTACATTTTATTTTATTTACTCATAAAATAGTGAGAAATGGCCTTCACAATTTCCAATAACCCAAGGTAAGACTTCTAAATGCCTGTTGTGTCCAACCAACAGTTCAAAACCAAATACAGTGGGTACGGAAAGTATTCAGACCCCTTTAAATTTTTCACTCTTTGTTTCATTGCAGCCTTTTTCCAAAAATCAAAAAAGTTCATTTTATTTCTCAGTAATGTACACTCAGCAACCCATCTTGACAGAAAAAAACAGAAATTTAGAAATTTTTGCATATTTATTAAAAAACAAAAACTGAAATATCACATGGTCATATGTATTCAGACCCTTTGCCGTGACCCTCATATGTAACTCAGGTGCTGTCTATTTCTTCTGATCATCCTTGAGATGGTTCTACACCTTCATTGGAGTCCAGCTGTGTTTGATTATACTGATTGGACTTGATTAGGAAAAGCCACACCCTGTCTATATAAGACCTTACAGCTCACAGTGCATGTCAGAGCAAATGACAATCATGAGGTCAAAGGAACTGCCTGAAGAGCTCAGAGACAGAATTGTGGCAAGGCACAGATCTGGTCAAGGTTACAAAAAAATTTCTGCTGCACTTAAGGTTCCTAAGAGCACAGTGGCCTCCATAATCCTCAAATGGAAGACGTTTGGGACGACCAGAACCCTTCCTAGAGCTGGCCGTCCGGCCAAACTGAGCTATCGGGGAGAAGAGCCTTGGTGAGAGGGCAAAGAAGAACCCAATGGTCACTGTGGCTAAGCTCCAGAGATGCAGTCGGGAGATGGGAGAAAGTTGTAGTAAGTCAACCATCACTGCAGCAATCCACCAGTCGGGGCTTTATGGCAGAGTGGCCCGAAGGAAGCCTCTCCTCAGTGCAAGACACATGAAAGCCCGCATGGAGTTTGCTAAAAAACACCTGAAGGACTCCAAGATGGTGATAAATAAAATCCTCTGGTCTGATGAGACCAAGATAGAACTTTTGGCCTTAATTCTAAGCGGTATGTGTGGAGAAAACCAGGCACTGCTCATCACCTGTCCAATACAGTCTCAACAGTGAAGCATGGTGGTGGCAGCATCATGCTGTGGGGGTGTTTTTCAGCTGCAGGGACAGGACGACTGGTTGCAATCGAGGGAAAGATGAATGCGGCCAAGTACAGGGATATCCTGGGCGAAAACCTTTTCCAGAGTGCTCTGGACCTCAGACTGGGCCGAAGGTTTACCTTCCAACAAGACAATGACCCTAAGCACACCGCTAAAATAACGAAGGAGTGGCTTCACAACAACTCTGTGGCTGTTCTTGAATGGCCCAGCCAGAGCCCTGACTTAAACCCAATTGAGCATCTCTGGAGAGACCTGAAAATGACTGTCCACCAACGTTTACCATCCAACCTGACAGAACTGGAGAGGATCTGCAAGGAGGAATGGCAGAGGATACCCAAATCCAGATGTGAGAAACTTGTTGCATCTTTCCCAAAACGACTCTTGGCTGTATTAGATCAAAAGGGTGCTTCTACTAAATACTGAACAAAGGGTCTGAATACTTATGACCATGTGATATTTCAGTTTTTGTTTTTTAATAAATATGCAAAAATTTCTAAATTTCTGTTTTTTTCTGTCAAGATGGGTTTCTGAGTGTACATTACTGAGAAATAAAATGAACTTTTTTGATTTTTGGAAAAAGGCTGCAATGAAACAAAGAGTGAAAAATTTAAAGGGGTCTGAATACTTTCCGTACCCACTGTATATTCAATCGGTTATGGTATAAAATAGAGAAAAGCTGCAAATCTTCACACTTGAGAAGCTGCGACAAGCATCTATAGTAGAAAAATGGCCTAAATGATGACAATGAAAGAATAGTTCAACATTTTGGAAAATATGCTTATACACTTTCTTACCGAGAGTAAGATAACATGATTCATAGCTTGAGAAAGCAGCCAGTTAACTTAGCTTAGCATAAAGACTGAACGCAGGGGAAAACTGCTAGACTGGCTCTGTCTACGACAGACAAAATTCACCTATCAGCACCTCTAAAGCGGTTGTTAAACATGTTATATTTCATACAACTGAAGCATGAACACAATTATCTACCGTGTTATGGCATGCGCCTGACTTTTCCTTTGACGGTCAAGAAATAGTCTGGAATGTAACCCCTGTAAAATACAAAATGCTTCTGTTTTCGTACAGATCATTTTCAAAGTCCGTAGGCAAAAAAGCAAATAAGCACATTTACCTTGACTATCTGAAGATTTACAGTGTGTGACTTATATAGATATATCCTTATCCTTATATAGATGACCCTCATAGTCTTCAGTCTGCATGATGGCATCACTGCAGATCCCCTGAAATTAAGGTATCCATAACTCAAACTGGGCTTAACAGGGTGTCGAGACAAAGTCTGCAGAAGGTGACAACGTGGCAGACAAACACGTGAAGAAACAGGACACTGATGGCTGATAGTGATAACACAAGGAAAAAGCATGATGTCCAGGTCTTCTCACACGACTGTAATGCACTGTCCAGACGGCAGGATGAGGGGAAGGGGTGGGGGTGGGGGGGCGGCTGGAAGGCAAGGAACGATAGAGTGACGGGGGAAATCTAAATTGGTTACATATTGTGAATCCATGAGGAGAACGTCCTGTGGCTTGTCTGTTGTATAAAGTCATTGTTCTGTGCACCAGCAAAGGCTGGATTAACGTCACTTCACGTCATCTTATTTGAGTTTAGAAAAAAAAAAATCAGGACTTTCCACTGTTCTCAACTGTTCATACCTCTGTGGGATAAAACCACGAATGCTGAAAACATAAACAGGCAGATGATTAAATGTTGCTTTTTCCAACATGACTGGACAGACAGACTGGTTGGAAGTTGGATGCTACTACAAAGAGTACCTCTTTCTTGTGGGATGTTTTTCACTTTTAATAAGCCATTAAGTCAGTAGTTATAAATGTAAGTAAGTCATTATTAATTATTATTACTGTTTAACAAAAAACAGTGAATTTGTTAGAATTCACTACACAGGCTCATGACCTATTCATGCACAAATGGAGAAATGTGCTAGACCAGCGCCCTGAGCGGTTGGGCGGTACAGTGCCCTGCTCAAGAGCACCTGGCAGTGCCCAGGAGGTGAACTGGCATCTCTCCAACTACCAATCCCAATCCCAACCCAACTCCCTACAGACCGAGCTCTAACAAATGCGTTGAATACAATTCCTTCCATTGCAAAGCCACTTTCTTTTAATATTTTGGAAACTCCATTGTTAACTCCCATATTTTATTTGCTAGTTGTCTTCTTCCCTGCCGCCACCTGTTGATCAGTAGAATAACATGAAGCAGGAAAAGTGCATGGAGTCCCTACGTAACATTGCTCCATAGGGCTACTTGTGGTCAAAGTTACATGAGTGGGACAATCGCAGATGTGGAAAGTATAAGTAGTTGCCTTAAATGGTCAAACCAATACTACGGTTCACAAGTCAAACTATCTCAACCTCTGTTGCTTCAATTTTGACCGTCCTTTGCAAGTTCCTCAACTTAATGAAAGTGGAACCCCTAAACCCCTAGAACAACCCTTCATTACGAGGAAAAAGCAAGAGCAAGTGTCATGCTGGAATAAGATATCACCTTACGTTATTATTAACGGACCTATGCATTAGGGAATGATCTATGAAGCATTAATAGAGTAATCAGTTACAACCTTACAAAAGGGTACGCCATTAGAAAGATGTCACAACCAAAGATAGTTTTCCAGAAAAAACATTAATAATATGTTATACTGAACTGCTTAATAAAATATGTTCTTTTCCTCTACTACTTCTTTCTGAATCATCCATTTTCTCAAGCAATAGTCAACAGGTTTGGGCCAGTGAGTTCATTTTGGCCATATCTTCATATGGTTTGGTTTGAGCCCCCATATCAGTTCTCTATTCTGTAGAGGATATGAGAGGAAAAGGGAGCTACAGTTCCGGCCTGTTAATGGAGATACCACATGAGCATACAGGAGCGGCAAGGGGGAGCGAGAGCTAACACATGGGATGTTTAAAGAAGGTGTGAAGAAGGCACACACACAGGAGACGGAGAGACACAGAGAAGCCACAGAGGAGGGAACGGCAACAGAAACTAAATGTGTGGAAGAGTTTAATGAGTCTCCAGTCCGTCTCAACTGTACCGCTGGGGCCTGAGCGGTGCGAGGATCAGTGTGTGTGTGTGTGTGTGTGTGTGTGTGTGTGTGTGTGTGTATCCACCTCTGATACACTGGGCTGTGCATAATTTATCAGACAGCTGTCAGCTTTGTACTATTATTTACTCTGCGAGCTAGATCCTGTGCCAACAGGGAACCCAGCCAGCAAAAGTGACAGCCACCAAAACAGTTTAATTGAAGACTCACACAACTAATGATGCCATCACTATATCCTATTAGTGTAATACCTTAAGTATGAGGGGATGTTGCTAAGACTGATATCTTAAAATGTTATGATAATGCCCCTTTCACACACACATCCCAATGTATGACAATGGATATTTTTAGGATTTAGATTTTTGTTGGCATAAAATGTAAATCTGAAAAGCTTTTTTCCCTTTTTGTTTTTCAAGCTCCCTGAGGTTGTTTCCCATTATCAACAGCTTGGCAGTAAAATGCATAGAAATTTTCTCTGTGCTGTATAAAATCATCTTTATTTTTTTGGGGAAAAAACAGCTTCAGGCATTTGTTGTGGTGCAATCACTAAGGTGGTTTACACAAACAATACGACGCAAAAGCAATTATCAGTTTTTGTGTGTTTTCATCGTGCTAGGACCTCTGTTCCTCTGCCAACTTGTGGGAACAGTACCCACTTGTCAAAAAAAGAAAATTCTGTCACGTGCTTGAACTAAAAACAAACTCACAATGGAGTAAAGAGGACAGCTTGCTGGCTTTCTAAATGAGCCAGTATTGATGGATACAGGCTTGGACAGGAAGAGTTGTAGTGTAAATTAATTGGTCTTGGTGCGACAGACTAGCCCTTACAGAGATTCTCTTGGCCTGGTCCCCTGCAACCCACCCTTACCTATGGGATACCTGTATTTAGCTCCATAATAAGCAAAAAGAAATTACCACCTAACCTTTGCTACTATAAAAACGTCTCCACTACTGTGTGATAGCGAGGTACAATAAAATACTATTTACAGCTAATTATCCAAATGCCACGGCATTCCTGCGGAAGGTAACTCATAGCGCTTGTCAACACAGTTATTAGGTGGGATATTAAAAGGAGTTCATATTTCACCCCCTGTACTTACAGCAGGGCTCAATGATGTGACTCCACTCCGAGGCTCCCTGTAGGACTCTGCCAACTCTGGAGTCCACGCAGAGTTCCTGTCACCAGCTAATTCCCCAAGCCTTCATCACTCCCGGCAGTCAAAGTCACCAAAGTAAGCCTTCAGCTACATTGGTTGCAGAGTGAGGGAGCGTGAGTGAGTGTACAAACTGCTGCAGAGGTGGAATAACTCTGGACTGAGACTGTATAGTGGCATTAGGATGACTTTAACAAAGGTAGTCAAGTTTTGCTGATGGAGTGACAGGTTTTATGAATCATTCTACAGCAATAGAGATGTATTATGTACTGTACATCTGTGGTTCAGCAGTTAGAGTAAGTCATGCCTTAATCGCAGGGTTGGCGGTTTGATCCCAGGTCCCTCCTGCCAAAGTGTTTTTCAGCAAGATAGTGAACACTGTTTGCTCCTAATTGTTGGGCGAGTGGGTGTGCAAATAGGTAAATGAGAGGGAAACTGTAAAAGCAATATAAATGCAGTCCATTAACTTCCCAGAAACTTAACTAGACCCGGGTCTATTAGATTGATAGATTAGAGCATGGGGCAGGACGTGATCAGTCACAGCTGGCGTCATTCATGGGCAGATTGCTAATGCAGGGAGAAGCCAGGATGCAAAACACAACAGGTGATGCCAGGGGTCTTCAAAGAATTTGAAACTTTGACATTTATCCTCTTAACCCATATAATACAATGAGAACTGCCTCAAGAGTAAACCAAACTGGACAAAGCCAAAGGAAGCTACTATGAAGCCAGACCACTACATCAACAGGTGAGGCAAACCCGTTCCCCCCAAGCCCAGGGACACACAGAACACACTCATGAGGGATCAACAAGAACATCCTTAAGACTAACTTGCAACATGTAGGCAGGCAATGTGTTCACATTTCCCACAGAACCAAAACTTTCCCAAAAAAACTGCAACTTACAGTATTATCACCCCCTGCGCAGGCCTGTCATTTAGAGGTTCTCCCTATAGCAAAGGAATAACTGGAAATACAAGATACTAAATAATAACAGACCCTTTGGTGGTCTCTAAACGTTATGGCAATTCTGGTTCAGTTCCTGTAGTGGAAAGGGGGGGAATATGTCAACCCGTTTGAGTGAAAGGCTCCAAAGAGTGAGTTAGAGCCAGAGGTCCATGTTCAGCCCTCAGTCTCATTACATTACAGTGCTTTTCCAAATGAAAAGCTCTGAGGGAGAGCTGAGGTCATTGAGAGGTAACTGACTGACATGTTGGTTGACACCACTCAAATGTTTCAATACCCAGACGGATAGCTGGCTTTAACTGCCCAAAGTCAGCTGTGATAAATGAGCCCACTACCCTGTGCAGGGGAAATGCTATTTTTACACACATTCACGTCTTTAGCACTCCACGGAAATTTGATGAAATTGTTGGCTATGCTAACTGGATGTCTTGTCAGTAAATCTCTTTAGTATGTGACCCCCTAGCGCATTAGTCAGTCCGTGGCTATGACCTCAGGGGCCTTATGGGCAGTGAAGACCAATTCAAAGCCACCCTGTTGTTTTTGCTGAGCCAGTCAACAATTTGAAAACTGTGATATAAATTCAAATTTTGAAAGTCTCCGCCATTAATGTAATAGCTGGTGACATTGTGGTTTAGATGAACACTGTCTCTTTAACTATTCTAGGGTTTTTGAGAAGTGTGTGTAAATGACAAGTTCTACAGTGGATGTCATCATTAACCAAGAAATCCCACAGGATACCTGAGACAATCTGGTTTGATGATGACGGCTGACCTTTTGGACTGGACTAACCACAGAATTCATTTTCTCTGCCACTGCCACTTGGATAGTTAAAATGTCTTTGAGCAACACTGATTTGGTGACTTTAGCTTATCTGTCCAGGCTCTTATTGCTTTATCCTTACCATACAGCCCCCGGGGTGGGGTTTAAAAGATTATTGCAAGATTTCGTTGTTCTGATTGAAAACATCAATCAGGTTTTAAAGTGCAAACTGCAATCGGTATAAAATCAAGGGAATCTTCCTTGATGCATTCGGTTATACATTTTCAGATTGTGAGAGAACTAAAATAAAATACATTTGTAACTAGTAAATACACATAGCTGCTATAGAAGCAAGTAACAGTTTGAATGTGGCAGGATTTTACGTTATTGATAATGCAATCAGTCATGAGTAGCCTTTAATGAGTTAGATTTGGCCAACAAACTCCTCTCAAATGCTTCCCGTGACACATCTGCTCATGACAATACAAACCAGATTTGCCCAAAGTTAATTTAATTGTCAACTCCTAGGAAATGCAATTGTGTACAATGTCCCCATTCTCTATTACCGATTCAATAATTACCCCAAACTGTGGAGCTTTTAGAGAAGGATATGCTAATGCCATTAGCCTGCATGGGAAATTAATTTGTGACATATGTCAATAAATGTAGTGAAATTATTATGCAAATAGAAGCATTTAGTGTGCAAATGTGCTATTTAGAAAGTGTCCTAATGCTATGTACAGCATGAGTTATGATTTAAAATGGAAATATGAAGGGCAACTGCAAGAAGACGTTGAGGCTGTTGTTTCCCTATTTATTTTTCCAAATAAACAAGGCTTTTAGAGCCTTTACCAAACAGTCAGTGGATCTCAATGAAGCCTGTTTTTAGCATGTAGTGTATGTCTTTCAGAATGAAAGACATTAAATGCTTCAATTATGATGCTGCCAGAACAACAAGAAAATACTAATATCAATAGGAGGCGCTGGTCCAAAACATTTCATTTCTGACTCGGTGGAGGCTCAGTATATTTCACCCAAACTGGAAATTGGAAAATGGCCTCAAAGTGCATGTTTCCCCTTTGATGCTCTGAGCATCATTAGCCCAACTCAGCCTCCCACCCCAGCACGTCTCCCCCTTCACATCCCAGTCCCCTTCCAAATGGAACCAGAGGAAAATAGAAGCATGCTTTTAAGGAATCTAAGTCTGTAATTTCTATCTCATTCCAACTTCATTTGCACTGAAGTACCCTGCCTTTGCTGTGGTGATGCTAAGATTACCCAGTCCATTAAGAGAGAGAGAGAACTGTCTACTCTTTCGAGAAGAGCAGGGGAGCAACGGGTAAGAGACACAAAAGAGCAACAGACAGAGGTGAATGGTGGATGGCGGGAGCAGGGACTGGAGGCACTAATGAAAAGAAAAAAGAAAGAAGGAAGAGAAAAGGAGGGAGAGAAAGATAGAGCAAAGGCTGCAGTTTAATGAGGAGACAGTGATTTTAGGAGCGAGCAGAAGGGGGATGGTTTGATCTTTGACCTCTCAGATCCCTCGGTGCGTGTGACAGGCCTGAGTTCAGACGGAGGATTAAGGTAATCAAGGGTAGTAATGAGAACAGAGCACACATTCATGAGCCCAGACACTCCCTGAAAGAAACATGTATGCACCTTCCTCTCCTTTCTCCTGAGTGTGTGTCTGTACCTACACATCATCTTTGCCTGTGACAGAAGGGGGTCACTGCAGACAGATATAGATGTGTGTATAATAATGCCCACGAATACCCCTCCCCATTAATGGGATACCTAGCCTTTGTCCCACTTTTAGAAGACACTTCAATCCAACTTGACGGGAATGAGTTATTGGTGAGTGGATATTTATGGTACAAAAATCACCTGGGGTGAAGCTACGCTGTAGTGCTGGAACGCAAATTTGACTAACAGAAATTCAACCAGCGACAATTTTGATAACTGATTGTTAATTTCTGTCATTGAATTAGCAAAAAGGCCAAACATTCGCTGGTTCCTGCTCTTGAAATGTGCAGCTGGAACCAACTTGAACCTCCTGAGGATCAATTACCTATTTTCTGAGATTCCATAGCCCAAACCAAAAAATCATTGTTAGAGTAGCCATACTACATTGATAAATCAATTAGGGCAGCAGATTATTATTATTTACATTACTTATTATTTTCGTGATTAAAAGCCTACTGCTGGTCAATCATTTGGTCTATAAAACATCCAAAAGCAATACAAAAATACAAGGTGAGGTCAAGAAATTTTGTGTTTTGTACAAGCAACAGCCCAAAAGCCAACAATAAAAAACATTACCATTATGAAGGACAGGGAAAGGTTTGGCATCTTTGCTCAACCGTTGCCGATTAGTTTTCTGTTCATCGACCAATCTATCCGCCACTCTAAAAATCATGACCTCCATTCAAAAGTGGGTAGATTGATGTTAAGATCCACTTCATTGCATTTTTCTTCTTTATGATTAATTATAATGGATATTTGTTATATGTTCATTTTCTCTCCTAATACATTAAGTGTCTTTATTACTTCTGGCCCATCAGTTTGGAATGCTGAATGTGCACCAACAGTTTGGTTGAACAAGGGCCGGATTACAAAGCTCAAACATTTTTGCAAAAATCGTGTGATCAGGTACGTGGACAGGAATGAACCAACTCAGCTTTCAGAAATCCTGAAAACATTGTTTTAGCACTTAAAATTGGACCAATGTTTAGCTTAGGTGGATAAAGGATTTGCAAGTGAAGATACAATATAAAAGACATAAGGTATGCCAAAAAATCCAACATAAATAGCAATATTACAAAAAGAGAGAAACTGCACTTTGTAGACCTTTTTAAATCCTTACACTCAGCACAGTAGCAAGAAGACGAATAACAACCTTTGTGTATCCCAGCAGACACCCTGACAAGGCCAAGAGGGAGGAGGCACCTTAAAAGGCTACGCTCCGTCTGCAACAGACTGGTGGAACATGACTTCATTTTGAGGTTGGCACAATCCCTTCAATCACTTCAAAACTCCTGGCTCTGGTCTTAACACCTACAAAGAAGACGTTTAAGTCCTTATAATGAGGGTTACACATGCAGCTATCATCTTTCACAGGCTCCATTTGACCGCTGCTCCTGTTGGATGGAGTCACGTCCAGTGTTGCACAACCGTGCCTTTTTTTAATCACATGTTTTCAATTACTCTGGGAGAGCACAGAACCAGCTTGTGCTGTAATTCAATAAGAACACAAAGAAGCAGGTTGAGAGGGTGGGACAGTCAGGCATTGTCCTGGGACAGCTGAGTGACAGGGGTGAGTTTAGGTGCTCAGAGCAACACAGTGGTGACTCTGTACCTGTCAGTCAAGCTGTGACACGGACGGCCTGCCGGGGGACTTGGGGGGCACCTTGAGAGGCGAGCGAGGTGAGAGGTCCTCCACCACCGGGCAGTACCCCACCAGCAGGTGACTCCCACCCTCTGGCTTGAAAAAAAAAAACTTCACCCAATAAGAAGGGCAGAGCAGCTGGCTACTGCAACACAACAGTCTTCATGTCATTACTCAGCTTCAAAAAAGCACATGGTAATGTTACAAAAAATGTGTGTGTGTGTGTGTGTGTGTGTGTATATATATATATATATAAAAAAAGGTGGGCTATATGGAGAAAATCAAATACCACAATATTTTTGACCAAATACCTCAATTGCAACAATAGTGTAGCGTAACAATTGGTGCTTAAACAAAGTATTTACACAATGAGATGAGATAAATAATCCTCAACAATGCAAGTACAGTATGTATTAAGATACATAATAGAACAGCTAAAACAGTCTGGTTAGTTCAGAAAATTACATCCGTTTACTGTAATGCAGCCTTTAAAACCAGGAAAAAGCAACAGTTATGCCATTTTACAATATAACAATATCCAAAATGTAAGACGATATCTAGCCTCACATACTAATATGCATATAATATTGATATAATGCAAAACAGCACATCTTTTGCCTGCAGAACTTTGCAAAGTTTTCTGAGGATCAGGCACCACACTTCTCAAGCCAAAATTGGCTGCATTAAAAACCCTGTTTTGAAATTACTGACTGGTATAAAAAAAAAGCAGAGATAGACAGACGGTGGATTTTTGACAACATTTTGTGCTGATCCACCATGTACAATAGATGAGGAGCTACCTTACTGAATAAGTAAAAACCTTGACATGCTGGTGGTGCTGAATGAAAAGTTGCGGTATCACCAAAGACATTAGGATACAAATGGATATTTGTACCAGATTTCCTGGCAATCCATCCTGTAGTTCTCAAGATTTCAGTAATTAATATTAATGCCAATCACATAGGGATGAAAGGGTCAAATGTCCACAAACTTTTGGCCATGTAGTAAATAGTTCATTAGTAATTACAACTAAAATATTCCAAACACAAAACTCTTAAGCAAATAACATACTATTTCAGTTGAATTTAGTGCTGTTAAAACCATATACATTTGCAGTATCTATATGCACTAGTCCGTGCCAAAAGAACTGTTCCTCTCCACTGAGGCTCACACTCCGAGCTCTTTCAGCTCATCTATCTCTGTCAAAGCTTCTCACTACAGTGCTGCTTCCTCAGTCCACCTCTGACTACTTCCTTATCTAGTGCTCTCAGCTAATACGCCATTATTCAGACTGCTTCCGAGCCAGTGGACGTCCCTCAGCCAAGGAAAAAAAAGGATTGATTTTGGCTGCTGAGTGGTAGAGGTAAAGAGGTCTTATGCGAGCCAGTCACGGCTGGCTGTGCTGCCAGCTGGAGGGAATTGGCTGTGGACAGCAAACTAACAAACCTGAAGATCAACGCTGAATACAAAAGCAAAATGTAAAAAAGGAAACACTGGCTCATTTACTGTTGGAGATGTTGTAGTTTGTTTCGCTGCTGCCGACTGCAGCAATCTAGCTTAATACCGGACCAAATTCAAAGATTGTTGTTCCCATCAGTCACTTAGACACAAAAACAGGAAAATAGGGTCCAGGTTGAAAAAAAGCATTTGCTGTGAGTAGCTTGGTTTGTGGCTGATATACTGTATATTGTGCAAAGCCCCCTTTGAATATTCAGTGCATAACTGAGTAAAACTTGAAAATACAGTTGACTAATAGGGGTTTTGGAAGACTAAACTATACACTGGTATTTTGGGTTTAATAGATGGGATCCTGTGCTAATCATCTCCATCTTTAAATGCCAATTTTCATTCCAAAAAAGCTTTAAGGTTTCATTGTTTCTAACATTTTGCAGAATTGATCATGGCAAAGATACTAACGTGATTTCAGGTCCTCTGTTAATGTCAATATAAAACTCCATTATATTCAGTTATATTCATTCAGTCATAGCCTGGGGTGCCACAGCAGTCCCTGGTTTGATGTTGCCTCACATAAAAATTATCAACTGAGTCCAATGCAGTGTGGTACAGACTTTAAAATAAATATAAATAAACAAACTTTACATTTGTGGTATAGTGCTGGTACCAGTACTACTCTGTATCCTGAATGAAGGTATTGGAACAGGTATAGATTATAGATAGCAATAGATTTCAGGACCACGAAAGCTTTGAAACAAACTTTTTTTATTTTTAATTCTTTAAGTGTAAACACTAAGGCCGAGAGTGTCTTTCTATTCAGTAGCAGAGAAAACTCTGGGTACCCAACTGACTTCATACTATTATAATAAAAAAGAAACCTTAATGCAAACTCAAAATAAATAAATGTACAATTTAAATACAAACTCATCACATATTTTGCCCCCCCCAAAAAAGCCCAAATCAAACCTAAGCAAGCCAGAACAAAAGAAAAGATGTTTGGGTTTATGACCCAGCATGTGTCTTCGCTTCTCCCCCCCTCCCAAGTCCCAGTGGGCTGTCTTTAGCTTTTCCGGGGGTAATATCTCTTTCTAATTGAGAGCCCCTGGTTGACATTGTGTCTCACTAACCCCTTGGCTTTGATGCTGTCCTTTCACCCTTGCCTCACAGATGTTCCTAACGGGAGAAACAGGTGAGCAGGTAGAACCATTAGCCAACCTCAGTATCGTTAAAAAAGACAGTGTCTCAAAAAACAGATGAAGATAAAGTAAGACAGACGCTTTGTGTATAGAAATTGAGAAATGAATAGGATAGGATGGACCTGATTAATACAAGCTGAAAATGGGCAAGGAAGTTTCTATTAGACTATTAGAGGCAGCCACAATTACTTTGGTGAAATATTTTTTTCCCAAGATAACCTGTGTGCAGTATGTGTGTGAGTGTGAGTGTGTGTGTGTGTGTGTGTGTGTGTGTGTGTATGGGATTAAGAGGCTGTCAGGCAGGCAGCGTCAGAGAGGACAGCAACAATGAAGCTCATGCACATGCCATGCAAGACCCCAGTCGCCAAGGAAACACAACTTGCTTCTGATCATCACCATGGCAACCTGCATCCCAAAAGTGTCAAGGGCTCGCTTCAAGGGGCCATTGTTAAAAATTTGTCTTTAGCGGTTATCTGTCTCCATCAGACTGTACGTTACAAAATGAAAATAAGCCATAATAATGCAAATGCATTTTTTAAGATTTTTTATTTTAATTTAACAATTAAACATTGTGCAAACTCAACTAACCCTCTAAGGTCACACCATCCTTTCAATTGTATAATAATCTGAGATAATCCTTTATAATCAGTAAGAAAAGAATTCACATGCTGAAATACCAGTAAATGTGCCAAAAAATGCTAATATATTTGTTTTTGTTTCTTACATAGAGAATGAAAACCAATGCTCATTGATTGGGCAGTCGGTCCAACCCTGTCTACATCAGCGTGCTTGGCCCTGAGCTCCGGCTCAGGTGGCTGTTGAACCAGCTTAGCTACACACAAAGTCATGTTATGCAACCTGAGCTGGGCCGAGAATGTGATTTTCTCCGTCTAGCGGGCTCTAATGCTGCTCTTGTGCAGTGTAATGAGTATGAGGGTCCAGGTGACCTGGAGCGTTTGCTCTCTCTCGTGAGCTCGCCATGGTAATGAGATTATTGGTTCAGATGGGAGTTGGAAGGGTTGAAGGATGGCAGAGCTGCAGATATAGAGAGTGTGTGTATGTGTGCGTGTGTATTTGGGAATGAGGTTTACATGCATGCTTGGGTTGACTGCCCTGAGGGGCTGATCAGCAAACAACAGGGCAGAGATTAACTCCCGATTACATCGCAAATCTGCCCCAAACTGCTGTCCTTCGCCAATACATGCGACACTGAGATTTGGACTGTAGAATCCACCGCTGGTGACACACACACACACACACACACACACACACACACACACACACACACACACACACACACACACACACACACACACACACACACACACACACACACAGAGGAGAGATGTCGGGGAGGACAAAGAAGGAGGACAGGATACAGAGCCTACAATTGTGACACTTTACACAAACAAACTCTCTTCTAGCACGCACTTTCACTCACATTCCAGCACTAATGGGGAACCACAAACAACTTGCCTATGCAAAACATACAGTACATAAAAAGTGAAACCCTCACAGAGAGAGAACAGAGGCCACAGAGAGTTCAGCTGCTGTCCAGACTAAACAACCCTTGGCGAGCTGTGATCACTTGATCTGCTCAAACGACAGGAAGGTCATGTCATCTGTGAGTGACAGAAAGAGATATCCACCTCGGGGTTACATCCACACGGTTAGACAATTTACAGACAGCGAGAAAGAAAGGTAAAGGTTGCCATAGAGTGGACCACCTGGATTCTCCAAAGACCTTCTGTAGGGTGAAATCAATACAGTTGTGAATACAGTTGACCTGTTGTCTTGCATACTCCCTCAAATTGCACATGTGGTGAGTATATTGCCTTGCAATTGCTGTTCCATAGCAGTCTAATCTCATGATAATCTCTCACAACATATACTGGGAAATATGTACTATACAGTTTGAGAATATGCTCTTATTAATTCAGTACGAGAGTTCTGGCTTCCTGATGAACAGCATAGCATGTGTTATCCTCACATTTGCGCAACATTTCTAAAGCATGGTGGTTGATTGAACGTGCTCCGCCTTCAAAATATTTTTATCTATCTCATTATAAGCAGACTAAAAAAAAGTCAACAATAAAATAATCAAGTAGTAAACTTTCGTAAACATCATCCGCAGACGGTGTTTTGCTGAAGGGAAGTGGGATCAAATAAGGGCAAGGAATAGAGGTGATTTATTAAAGAGAGTTCTGAGCAAGCTTCTGAAGAGTCATATCGCCACCTACTGGTGATATCTGAAAGTCTGGGAGTGAACACATGTTGAGGGAACCTTTAAAATGTTCAAAGCTTTTTGTTTTGCTTTCATGTTGCATACATGTTAAACAGAGACTCTGTACTGACTTTTACAGATGTTCAAAAAGGAAAAGAAAATGGTGAGGTAGAGAAAGTAAGTGGAGGAGAAAAGGTAGACAGACACAAAGTGAGCGTAAGAGCGGGCGTGTGGCTTTTAGCAAACAGAGGATTTGTGCTTCAACAGCTTCAACAAGTGGCTTAATCCCAGAGTGCTGCTCTGGGGGGGAGGAGGGGCCACACTGGTGTTTACCTGCTAGATTCTACAGCAGGCCATCAATCTTAATGTGGCCCTCACACCGCCCGCTCCTACTCCTTCTGGCGGTGCATCACTCCTTCTGTCCTCCCATCAAGTACCTCTCAAACACGTCTGTGTGTATGTTTGGATGTTTCAGGAGCCCAGCTGGTTATGTCGACAGTGGGAGGAGAGGTAGGAATAAAAAGAGGTAAAGGAGCTTCAGGAGCCAGAGCCATGGCTCCAGTCTAGCATGACTCAGTCTGGGTGTATTTATGCCCCTGGGGAAAAACACACAAAATATGTACCAAAACACACTGCTCTCTCGCCCCTCCTCACCCTCTGTAATCAGTGTGTTCAGATGCTCACTTTCCCCCATTTAACAAGCATTTCCATGTCTCTTAGCCCAGCTGCTCAGAAACAGTAATAACAGCAATGCCAGGAAGGCTAGAAAAGCATTAGTGCTAGAGTCTGTCTGGGCTTTTCTGCAAAGAGAGAGCTGGCAAGAAAGATCTGTGCTCGGCTGCTCCCCTGCTGCAGAGACGGCTGTGGACTGAAGAATGCGACGCACAGGAGAGAGCACAAACTGGACGACATGAGAGGGGCCTGAGCGTTTACAGCCCCAGGGGGGATGGCCCACCTGTTCAAACAGCCAGAGCTATCTGAGGAAATGAAAACTTCCATCTCTGCAGAGCTGTGCAGATACTGCACACCAAATCCCTTTTACTTCCTCGCTGGCTCACACACTATCTTCTGTTTCCACAGCTGGCTCCAGGAACGTCTTTCCCTGCCTATCTGGATTTCTAGACCCGGCACAGAACCAAAATAAAATTCCCTTAACTCATTAAGGTTGAAAATGAACATTTTCTGCAGTATGTCAAATATATGTCTATAAAAGTTGTGGTATGTAAAAAAACTAGGGCTGGGTATCGTAAAAAATGTTCAATACAGGTACCAATACTGTAACCAATACCAGTTCCTGAATGCTAATTTTTCAATACCAATTTTATAAAATCCATTTGAACCAAAAACATTATATGATAGGGCACAAATCTTAAGATTCATTTTTCAGCTCCTTCTACTTGAAGCATATCTCTGTGCATAACGTAGAGTTTTTCCAGCGTGTCTCTACAACGTGTAACGTTAGACAGCTAAACACCAGCATTACTAGATCTTAGTAGAAGCATGCCACATGTAATGGCTCACTGACTCTCACTGATGAAATTTTCTTGAAATTTGGTATTGAATGACAAGGCATTTTTTGAAACTCGATGCTAAGGAGGCTATTTAGGGGAGTGCTTAAAAAATATTAAATTCGGTACCCTGCCCTAAAGACAACTAAAAGGTGAGTCATAATAATTATTCACCAGCCCTTTCACGCAGAAAGACCCCATTGGAGCTTTATTGAACTGGTGTTGTAGCAGAGGTCAAAGTCCAATACAGAGTGCCATGGATGTGTGGCAGTGAGGAGGACAGGGACAAACGTGAACAGTGACTGGCCTTGGCCGGTCATTGCTCAGGTCACTGCTCACACCAAGGCGTGGGATGACTCTGAGGTCAGGGTAAGACCCTTCTGACCTTAAAATACCATTCTGTTGTGCTGTTTTTAGACAGCAACAAATAGACCCATTATACAGCAAAAAACTTCAAAATGTAACTCTCTGACATTTTTATGATTTATTAAGTGATACTGTCTCTGCTATAAACCAGTTAACAAGGCTGTAAGGAAATACAGTCATTACTTTGCTGTTCCACAAATGGGAATAAAGTTTCTCTTGCATAACTTTACCCTAAAGCAAAGCAAACGTCTCCCAGACTGGGTATTCACCTTGAGTCCCTGTCTCTCCCCAGCCAGTCTCGGCCTTATCAGCAGACGCAGACTCCTGGCGTCGCACGGGGCAGACAGAGGTACCTAGGAATAAACACCACCTTAACGGCACCCATTGCCATGGAGATACCCTCAGGGGAGAGGCCAATGAAATACCTGACAATGGGGGGGGGGGACAGCTAGCCAGCGGGTGCCATCAGCTCTTTTTTACGAGCGACTAATGTACTCCCTTTGTCGGGGCTGTCCGTTAATACCGCTCTTCACTTAGTCCTCTCAGACAGATTCAGCTGATGACTCATGCTATGGAGCAGGAGAAGGTGAAGAGAAAAGAAGAGGTGTTGCTCATGTATGCTGTCACCTTCTCACTTCAGTACAGGTATAAAAGCCTAAACCTTTGGGTGTCAGAGGGGGAGCTTCCACCAGAAACCTCAATTACACCTTTCAGAGGAGTCATAAATCAGCTTGTTGGTTAAATGCTTTTGTGTCAGACATAAAACATAAGCCTGACAGGTGAGGAAAAGGGAATCAGCTAGTCAAATGAAGAGAATGAATGGAACTGCTGTGGGGAGCCATCAAACTAACTAATTCATAACAACCACCAGTGACATGTTCCTTTCACTAGGACCTTTCATTTTTGACAAGCTGATTTGAAGAGAAAAATGGCTCTGAAGTTGTAAGTGCCCACTGTAGCCACCAGGGGTCGCTCCATCCCTCCAGTGTCCTGTTTTACAGATTAGGGCAAAGCCAGCTGGACAGGAGTCAAGAATGATCTTCACAGAACTGAGCCTCTATCCAGATTCAAAACCCAGCCTACAAGAAGCACGCAGCTCCAGCAGGTCGACCAGCGCTCTTTCACAGACAACAGCTCCAGTTGCATATAAAATGCATATTTTAGGGAGCATATAAATACTTTATAGAACTGCCACAGCTGGCACCAAAACCTGTAAATCCCTTTTGATTTGTAGAAACATCTGCCAAAATACTCCTTTGTCTTGGGATTATTACTAAAGTACAACTCCCAGGGCTCATTTGGAGAACAATGTGGGCAAAAAAGAAAACACAGGAAGATACACTGTCTAGATGTAACGGCCACAAAGACGCATCGCTGTTTGAATTAGTTTGTAACAGGCCACACCTGAGAAGAGGGAGAAGCACACACACAATACGATGAGAAATGCATAGCTCTCTGCTTAACATTTAACTATCTCTGCAGATGTTGGTGACAAAGTTATCTCTTTTATCAAAATGGTCCATAAGAACAGCAGAGTGCGGGAGGTGGAAAAGTTGAAAAATAGAGAGAAAAAACGTTGGAGGTTTAAAGCCCTTTTGCTGTTCCCATAGGACATTGCAGGAGGAGCAACGGTGCAAAGCTCATGGTTGACTTGGTCTATCACGTCGCATTCGTACTTTTCCAGCAGGCAGACAGGAAGCACCTGGGTCCAATGGCCGGAGAATGGCGGCAACCCAATGCAACACATCATCAACTCGACTAGAAGGGTCCTGTACTGGCTCCATAGCTCTAAACAGCACTCCCTGGCTGCCTGTGTGTAAACAAACATGCCTCCTCTGTTCGTAGCAGCGGCACAGGGGAGTACGTTCTTTCATTCTGCTTCAACCCGCAGGCACAGAAAATGCTGAGGAAGAAAGCGTGCAGTACAACTGTTGGCTCTGAGACCTGCTTCTTTACACTAAAAACTTCAACGAATTAAATGGTTTTCCCTCAGCAAGGCTTGATATTCAAACTGTAGAAAGCTGCCACTAGAAAGGGGAGGGAAAAAAGAGGGCTTGCATGAAAGACATGACTGATGGAGCTCTGTGGGGTTTTGGGCGGAGCACAAGCGGCTGGGTGGGAGCCTGGGTGAGCTGGGCCTGGCGGGCACTGGGTTGTGTTTTGGTAACTGTGTGGCTGCTCCAGCTGGGCTCAATGGGCGATAAGAGGCTGGCCACAGCAGCCAGAGGCAAGTGGCCCAATGTAAACAGCTCATTCTGGCGGTAAGGCTAGGGAGCTGCTGTAATTACTGCTGGTCATGAGACGATGAATAGAAATTTAGAGAAAGGGAGGAGAAGAAGTAGAAGAAGAAGAGGAGGATGAAAACGGGACCATGAGCAGTGGAGCAAGAGGTTGGGACACGGGGCGTGATTCCAGCTCTCAAATCAATCTTTATCTACAGTATAACAGATTCCTAGGGAAAGAATTATTTGGAGAACAGGCCCGAGAATGGGAGTCACACCAGCGCTGCGCTGTGAAGTCATACACTTCTTGTTACATTCTCTGTTCCAGAAGCCCTTGGCAAATCAACTCTAATGCTATGGAGAGCCAAAGCGCTGAAAATTAAGTTAGTGGAAATTCATTTTCCTGTTACAATGGACTAACATAAAAAAAGCAAAAATCGGTTTAAATTTTTGTTGTGCCTGCGACCTGCTGTGTCTAGAAAAATCCATGTGGGCGTATAGTTGATACATGCTTAAGTATTTCCCAATCTAGTGTCAGGAAATGAAAATATTCCTTGAAATAAGTGGAAATGTAACCACTAGACCTCAAAAGTACATTGACTTTTGCACTTATGTTGTTGTTGCTGATGTTTTTCTGCTCGCCCTTCTCTTTATATAACAAAGGCTCCTTATCAAACCCCACAAAGATGGCCAATTAGCGCCTCTTATTTTGCAACATGCCAACCTTGATCTGAAGTGAAAAACAAGTGAAAACCACTCAGGGGGCTATTATTCTTTGAAGGAGCTTCTACAGCCGACAAATACGGGTTACTCTTTAACTATAACCCCTTCTGTGTGAATGATAAAAGAGCCTTTTTGTCAAACATTGCTCTGAAACCCTGAGTGTTTCAAAGACTGTCTACTGGGCCACGAGTTGACCAGAGTTTAACTATTGTGTTGCCATATTCATGTTGGGGCAACAACTAATGAAAGTTGGAAAAAAAGTTAACATCACTATTTTTTAGTTTGTTTTCTCTAACCAAGTCCAAAACTCAATCAGATAGCCAACTAAAATGATCTTGCTATGCATAATGGAAGGATTTAGGTCATTTGTTTTTACCAAATGTATTTCTGTTTCAATCCACCAATATATGTGTATCTATATATCATAAACCCCTTTATGCATAGGTCAGAGGTTATAACCCCCCCTCCGACTAACAGCTACTCTGACTCATCCTCTGATCCCTGCTAGACCTTTCCTCGAACCCAGCTATGATTAACAAATTAATGAGCTCTGGGAATTTATCCAGGCCTCAGGTAGCGGTGCAGGAGTACGAGACCCGACTGCTGAGGATTAAGGATCTTTTATACACAGATTACACAGCACTTTACCCCCCTGGCAGAAATAAAAGGTGGGGAGGGTGTGCGTTTGTGGGAGTCAGAGAGGGGAGGGGCATCAGGTGTGCCCTCGCAGATTAGCGTAAAGCTCCTGGTAATGAAAGAAGCGATGACCGCTGCTCCCTGTGTTGCCTTTGAAGTCTGATCAGACATGGGAATAAAAGGCATTCCCCCTCCCCAAAAGGAGCCCCCAGAGGATCAGGATCCACACACAGCCTCCCAGAGGTCGGCACTGATAAGGAGGACCGGGATTAGACCCATCCGGCCTCGAGTTCTCTCTGTCTCTCACTTGCCACACAGCCCAGTCTTCCTGCCCTTGCACCCACTAATTGAATTAGATTTTCTCATATTAGATTAGAAGCCTTGCTAAAAGCCAAAGGTAACAGGGAAAGTCTTGTTCCTACCTTTTCTTGCTGTTGATTGAGTTTGAGTTTACAGAAGTAGCTCTGCTGAGGTTTAGTGGTGCTACTGAAACTAAAAGAAAAGTGAATCCTACAGAAGGTGTGATACAGTTTGGATTGATCGGAGTTTTCTTTGCTCTTTTTAGGCAAAGCTGAGCAAAGCCGATCAGGAAGAGAAAGTCCGGAAAAATTGTCCCACCGCATGTTCATACACATTAAATAAGGATTTGGAGGAAAAAAAAGACACATTAGGACTCTGTAAAACCCAGGGCTCGCCTATGGAGCAGAAAGGGATGTCACTGATGGACATGTCTGACATTGTACTAACAAGCAGCCTGTGGATTGCACAGCACACATATACACTCAGAATCTACAACAGAATGTGAAAACACACTGTGCATTGCACAGACACTAATAGTATTTCTATCCCAGTGGGAACCCACTATTGACCACTATTATTTTCCAACCCTGCCGCCCCATACATACATCTGTTTAATTTATAATTCATTCCCATTTTATACCATTCAGGGACAGCATTTTTGAGCAAATCAATGTATTTGTTATTAGCAAATGCTTCTATATGTAGTAATTGTCATTGTTAGTGGCGCAGTCTACCATTATTGCCATTCCCACCATGTGCTTGTTGTGTTATGGTTGTCTTGTAACTGGATGCCTAAAATTTTCTTCAGGAAGAATAAAGTATCTATCTATCTGTCTATACACTACACTGCAAGTATAACTATAAACAAATCCTAACTCTAATAGGGTTAACACAAAGGCTTAACCCAAACATTACCAATAGGTATGAGGTCTTCACTCAACAATTTGTTCAACGACTTATGGTCCTCATAAAAGACAGACAACAAAAGACACAAACACATTTTTCTGTCTGAGCAACTCCCATCTGATCCAAAGCTTGGTTCAGTTGCTACATGAAGGGTTTTAAATAGGGTGAAGGATCCTCTGACCAATCCCTGCCCTGGGTAAGAGGAATGCACCCTTGTATGTGTGTGAGCCTATCTGGGGAGGGGGGTGGTTTACACAATGTACTAGCGGATTTGTATCCAGTGAACAGGGCTCCCTCCAGCTGTGCTGCAGTCCAATGGGGTTAAATTAAAAGGCAAGCTAAACAGTGTTGGCACTCTTTTTAAACCCAGGATTTCGTTACAACAGCCTGGCTCATTTTCAAATGATCTTCTCCCAGATAAATGTCAGTGACCCCTGATTCATTTCCAAAAGGCTTTAACTAGCAATGTTTCACTGACTTTTGAAGCTGGATTTGGCAGTTTGAAGGGTAAAGTGGCATTTGAGCCAGATCTGTCAGTATGCTGCCAGCCAGTTACGACTTGCTGTCATCCCCCCCAAAAAAAAATCTACAGATGCCAAGGCACTGCAATCATTCACCCTGATGAGCCAGAGCTGCTAGCTCATCGTGAACTGAGCTGTAATCCCTGTTCTTCTGACCCTTTGTGAAAGTCATCAGCTGATCGGCAAATGCCCTCTCTCGGCATCTACACTTGACTCGGGGCTGATTAAGGGGATTTGTGGAGAGAGAAAGAGATAATAATGGAAGAAAAATGAGAAAAAAAACAATGGGTAGAATGCTGAAGAAGAACACATGCTTACTCACAGAGACAACCCAGAAGAGAGAGGAAGGCTGCCAGCCAGTTAGTAATTGGTACTGTAAACGAAGCACAATCAGAGCGGCAGATGGCACTGATAAGATGGAAGTGTTGTGGAGGGGAGAATGTGAAGAACTAAGACCAGGCTCATTATCACCTCTCTCTGCATCACATGGCACATCACCACCCCCACCCCCCCCTTTCCATCACCTTTCTTCTCATCTGATAATGGTGCATTACTCTACCAGCATGGCCTCTCAGCTTCCACAGTGAAAAGCATAGAGCCCACAACACTTTAGCCCACACCAATTAGAAAGGAAATAAATCCCTATGCTTCAACAAATCTGAAATCAAATACAACAATAGAAAAGTTATTTCAACCTAATTTGCTACCTTGAGAATTCGTAGTACATGTAATTGCCTCTGAATCTTTTGCCTTTTCGTCTATCTGATAACAAATTCACTCATCTGTTTCTGTCTTCAAGTAACCTTAGCAACTGCACTACATGCCAACGATTTAATTTTAAAGCTCAAAACTTGCATGACAGGATCTCTGATTTCACCACGACCTTCTTCGCCACCCCTATTCTGAGGACTAAACACTCCAAATCAGGCCTGAATTGATCAGTCCTGGTAGAGCCAGACTGAGCACTTTACTAGCTGCCCACATGATGTTTATCACGGCTGCTGTGGCCCTTTGTAACCTCCTGCTCAACCCATCCACTGTGCATTTTTACAGGCAGCCCGGCCAACGCCAAACCGCATAAAACAGCATGACTTTAGAATTTACAGTGCAAAATTTGGTCTACTTGACAGCCATGTTTCTGTTCACCTTCCAAAAAAATACTAATTTCAGATTATTACATTGAGCAAATGCAATCATAACTGTTTATAAATACAGAGGGGTACCTCAAGCTCTGCTCTGCTGTAAACCATAAATGCCATTGAGGGTAGTTAGCAGCCAAGCGCGGCTGAATGTGATCCCTATCTGAGGTCATGAGTGCCCGGTTGTGTGTAAGGGAGAATATAAGCAAGCCAGCAGAACTATAGATGGTTAAAGATGTGTGGTCTGGCCAAAGTGGATGAAGGTTTGGAAAGGAAATGAGGTTGAATGTGAGACTGCAAAACATGCTCTGTTCCTCAATCCCAACGGTCGGGTTGGCTGGCCCTCTGGAGAACCGAGTTCAAATGTTCTATTTAACCGAGGAACCCAAACACACTCTCAACGTGGTCTCTGGGTGACGCAGCTGTTTCTTCACAAGAACGGCAATCCTAATGGGCAAATCAGCGCTTATGTCAGCCATTACAGGCAACACAAGGATAGCAATTGGTAATGGAGGAACGTCCCAGAGTTTGAAATGTGGTGAGATCAGAGGTCAAAATTTAGAATATTAACAGGGGGGTCTTTAAAGTGAAAGTGCTGTGCTCTTACTTCTGTGCTTGGGACGTTACTCTGAATGGAAAGACGTGTTCTGGTGGAGCAGTAATTTCTGCTCCTGGTCCTGACGTGGTGCATCGACGGCACCATCAGGATTTACTGTTCTGACTGTAATACTGTACTCCACTGCGTCATCCACGCATCTTGACCAACCACGCTACTGTGCTGTGCAAAAACTCTATCTGCCAATTTAGGGAAGAGTTCAGTTTGACTTGGTGATATAATA
Organism: Etheostoma perlongum; assembly: GCA_026937815.1. Classification (NCBI taxonomy): domain Eukaryota; kingdom Metazoa; phylum Chordata; class Actinopteri; order Perciformes; family Percidae; genus Etheostoma; species Etheostoma perlongum. The sequence goes on from CM049374.1 coordinate 11,154,687, forward strand.
CTGCAAAAACGTCTGTATTTGCTTCCCATTTTCAGTGTCAGGCATTCTTCTCCCCTTCCGCTATCTCCGCTATCTATTTTTGCTGCATCCAGGGCTTAGCACTGCCCAATACAATTGTGACTGGTTTAAAGAAACACAAACACAGCTGATTATCTACAACTACCTACACATTGATTTGTCATTTGTATTACTTGTTGTCAGATTCTTGCCACTGTTGCACATACCACAAAATCAAACTCTTTCCATTGTTGACTTTGTTCATTGTTAATGATAAGGCTGTCTACAACTTCCCCACAATGTTTGAGTAAACATGCTTATCTTTAACAGCCCCTTGCCCTCCACCCCTCCTCCGCTCCCTGTTGCACCCAGGATGTGGCTGAGGTCGGAGAAAGGCAGGTGGGTTATGTAAGCAAGAGTTATGGGTTTTCGTTGAAGTGTAAATGTGTGTGAACATGTGTGTGTGTGTTAATGCTGATGGAAGAGTGTTGCAGTCTGAATGTAGTAGTAAAAAGACCACTACACCCCCCACACCCACCACTTTTTAACACTTTGGGAGTGTCCTGTCCCCTCTGGACAGCAGTGTTATAGTATTTGAGATCGTTCTTGGTCTTAAGACCGGTCTCAAGACCACTTCTTGAAGGTCTCGGCCTACTGCAGGGATATCCGTAATTGCCTGTGTATCGTCTGAGTTTTATGTGTTAACATCATTACTGTGATTGGATGTAAAACTCATTTCTAATAAACCCCCTCTCCCCGCCCCATTAACACACACTCCCAAGAAAGTGAATCTTGGTGAGAGAAAAAAGACGTTTTGGCTGTCTGGCACTGGTCTGGTCTTGGTCTAGTCCTGGCCTTGATACACTCTGGTCTTAATGATGACTTGGTCTCAGTTAAGGTGGTCTTGACTACAACACTACATGGCAGATACAGACAGTGTTTTTTATATATTTTAGAAATTTAGCTGACACTTTTTTTGGGTTCAACAGGAGATGTTTTTAGACACCAAAAAATAGCTTGGGTAGAGTAAAATAAGAGCTACAGAAAAAGACTAAAGGAAGTCTAAATGCACTCCCATTTTTTAACGGACAATCTAAGGACCAAGGAGTTCTTTTATTAATTTCTGTATCTCATTCTCCTATATCTTTGAGCCTGAGCTCACGGCCCGTTAGTACCGATTACAACCAGTGTCAGTCATCTGTTTACCTCTGCCCTATTAACTTGTAATAATCACACACTCCCAACTGGAAGTTACTCTTTAGCAGTAGTTTAAGGATTATGCAAAGGAGTAAGTCAATACAGGTTAAGTCTCTATTGTCGCAGAGCCAAAATTTGCCTCCTGGCGCCAAATTGCTAACGTTAAAAGGCTCCTTTTGTGGCGTCCACACAATAGAAAAAAGGAGGAGAGATAGCATCGGCTTGTGCCTGCAATCAGCGGCCATGTTTGACTGACGCGCGGCATTATTAGCATGACACAGGCTAAGGAATGGGAGCTCCCAGATTACAATTTACACGCTATCTTCTAACACTGCTTGAGGCAAGAGCCTGTCACAACAACAGGTACCCTGGGGATCACACACACACACACACACACACACACACACACACACACACACACACACACACACACACACACACACACACACACACACACACACACACACACACACACACACACACACACACACACACACACACACACACACACACACACACACACACACACACACACACACGAGGTGTCGGGAAGGAGGAGGACAGGATAGAGAGCCTAAAATTGTAACACTTTACTTACATGGCAGATCCCAAAAGCTTTTTAGCACAGGAAATGGTTCTTACCTGCAGAGAAGAAAACAAAACAGAGTTAGAAAATGTTAAGTGTATTTATTTAGTGCAAAGTGTTCTTGTCACTTGTCGGCAAGTTGCTTTTGCTTCATTCTCGTCTTCCTCAGGAAGATGGAGAGGGCGACTGGATGTCCATATTTGGCCGCGTGGCCATCGCTCCATAAGATGGTCTCTGTTTAATAAAACAGTGCCTGGTTTCAGCTGGTTGGGCATAATTCCTGGCTCTCTACAGTTAACTCCAATCTAGAACAAGCCCGTACACACAGACACCACAGGCCGATGTACAGGATTCCCAGGAGTAATATTATTGTATTGCTTGTTGGTACAACTACTACTCTTACCATTATGATTCATTTAGTTAAAGGCATACTATGCAGGAATTGTCAAAACTACATTGCAGTTCCCCTCAGCTCTACAGAGTGTTTCAGCATTATTTTGTTTTTCACTGTCACTGCTTAAAACCTCATTTCCAGCAGCAGGCACCAAAAGAGCTCTGATAAGCACACTGTACACTCCTTGCCATGCGCTAAATGGCAGACGGACACAGTTAGCAACTAGCTGGTGAACATGGTGGAGCATTTAGTAGCTAAAGAGACAGATATTTCCCCAAGAACTTGGTAGAGAACAGTTAAGAGACTATTGTACATAAGAATTTCCAGGGGACCAGGATCCTGACTTTAAATGAACGCTAATGTTGCTCTGTCTGTTGTCTGTGTAAATAGGCAGCTATTTGCTAACATATCCATCATACCGGCTTCATAAGGACATAATATATACTAGCTTTTATTTTTGTTTAGTTTAGACATTTTAATTTCATCTTATTTTAATTAGTTTTTGAGTATGTTTACTAGTTTCAGTTTTTCAGAAAGGTTAAGTTCAGTTTCAGTTCACAGTACACATTAGTTTGAGAGTTTACAGTAGTTTTAGTTTGTTTTTTTATAATGTCTCAGAAGTATGTAGCTACATACACAATACATGAAAGGCCATAAGTTTAAGTCTTGTGATCAGGGAATCTCCTGTTTTTGGTAGTGATCAAAATGTTCACTGAATTTCAACATTTCAATTGGAAATTGAAATGCAAGTTATTCTGGTATTTAAGTGTGCTACTTTTTGCCGCATCAATGTCTGGTTGTTACACACTGGTTGTGTTAATTAGGACTACTGCCTTTAGAAACAATAAAAATCCTACTGCTGGATATAAAAAGAAAAAAAAGTAAAAGAAAAAGTAGCAGCATTGTTCCCCTACAGCAGGCGCACAATTCATTAGAGAGACAGAGAGGGGCTGGGCTTCCTCTTAATTCCCTGTCTAATTACTCGTCCCCGGCTCACCCCAGGTCAAAGACCCTGCAGGTCCCACTCTAATCCGTCTCCCCGGCCCACTTCAAAGGGCCCTGATTACAGGGAGGAGAAAAATGAAGAGAGATAGAGAGAGAGAGAGGGACAGGACGGAAAGACACAGGGATGAAAGGAAGGAAGGATAGAATAAAGAAGGGAAGGAAGGAAAGTGGACAAAGCCTGAATGGAAACACATCTTGTCTGTCTTTGAGCTGTCTGCTTTGTGAGGTCCGTTTAGCTCCCCGATTGATGCTTCTTCGCTGGCTTAGCTCAGCCCTTGAAGACACAAGCCATGCGGGACTCTGCTCAAATCTGAAGCATTTAATAGTACAAGGCACACACGAGGGTATACACTCAAAGCCACGTAGACAAATACTTTTGAGACTGGTCAAACTCTCCCGTCTACTAGATGATGTGAGGAGCCAAAACATTCAGAGGAGAGAAGAGGATAGATGAGTACATCAGTAGGAGTGAGCCAACAGACTCTTATTATAACCCCAAACAAGTAAGTTGAGTACAATGAGTCTGTGTCTACCTAGGTTGAGGTCAGATAACTATCAATGTACTCAATATTCAAAATGCAGTACACTTGGCCCTTTTTTTGGTATCATGTCTGTTCCTTAGGTTGTCTCTTGGCATTTTCTTTCTTTCGGCATGGTGACAATCACTGCTGTGGCTTTATATTTTATTTACTGCCATTCCAAACAAACCAGTTGCGCTGCAGCTTAAGCTATAAAACGCATCACTTCCAGTGTGCCTGAGTTTTTTTTTCCTGGGAAACATCCTCCCAGGTGTTCATAAAAGCAAATGAAATGAAAAACAGCTCAAATTGAATCATTGTTGTGTTACAGCCGTCAGGTAAAAGATGCCAAATGTATTTGTTGGAAAACATTAATTAGTTAAAAATGGCAACTTTTCAAAGCCAAAAGAAAGTCCTGAAAGGATTGAATAGTAAATGAATTCCAATGGCGCACTATGTTTCACCTCACCAATGCTCTAAGTACTCTAATATATACATTTTGTTCGCCCACTTGTGTAGGGTCTGGAGGCTGGAGAACATAGCATGAGTTATAAAGTATAATTTCAAAGCAGAGAGAAAACAGATGAAGGGAAGAAAGGGAGTGAGAGGAGTAGGAGGATAGATTTTAAAGGCCCGAGGCTGTCTCTCTCTCTCTCTCTCTCTCTCTCTCTCTGTCTCTCTGTGTCTCTCTCTGTCTCTGTCTCTCTCTCTCTCCATGCCGTGGATGATCAGCGGCTGGAATGAGGCTGGCCGCTGGCTAGACTTGTCTGTCCACAGGTTTAAATTTAGGCTAGATCAGACGGCCCTCGCCCTTGCAGCCAGCCGGCCAGTCACTTGTGGAAGCCATCGCTGACCACATTATCATTTCTCCTCACCTCTCAGCAAGGAGGAAGCATTCAAAAGTCTTGGGATTTAAGGGCCTTCTTCATAATGGGTGCAGCAGTGAATTCAAGTGAAAGCATTTTCTCTTATGAAAAGGAAACTTTTGGCTACAAGACTGCCTATATAAGGCTGATAAATATATGTTTTAGGACATTTGTGAGGACATTTGATGTCTCTTTTTTTAAGTAATTGTGGTTTAAATTTGCAAGCATAGCTCCCACCTACAAATCAAAATACTGTATACATTATACTCTAAAGTTCTAGACTGACCACCAACTACATTTCCAGTGTATATACTGTATAAACAGAGAAGGGGGTTTCATTGCCAATCTTTCTTTAGTATTACTCTGACAACACAGAAAACTGAGAAAGAAAGATTATAAAGCATTGACAATAAACTGTCCTGCTGATTCTGCAGTGTACAAACAGATCAACCAGAGGTAATGATAATAATGAGATGTCTTATCAGAGCTTCTGATGTGGAAAGTCTGACCAGCATTTAAATCAGCAAATGACACATAATTGCAGACGGGCTCATTCAAGTCTTTTGAGGTACACATCTCTTTCCATCAAATAATACGGGCCGGAGAGTATCTGTTTACAAGCTATTCCTCACTTCCCCTTCTTGCTGGCTTTTTGTCCACATTATGCTATCTTTTTCTGTAATTGCGCCTTATTATGCTGGACTGATAAGCAAACGATGAAACGGGGACACCGCCTCTCATGTAAACTATTATATGGGATTTTGGTTCACGCTATCTTAGCTGTTCAGTGTCAGTGTCTAACGTGTGCCTGTGTTATGTCGGGGGTGTAAACCTCCGGCAGTAGACGAGCCGCGACCTTCTGAGCAACAACTGAGGAGAACAGACAGCGTGGAGTCTCTGCAGCTGTTTCTCCGCGGCCGCAGAGGAGAGCTTTTAATTGAATTTGAATGTTTCTTGCAAAGGCTTTTAATTTGGCTTTGGCTGGAGAGACACACAACAGGGGTGGGTGAGGTGGGGTTGGGTAGGGGGAGGGGGAAGCAGTTGAGCAGGCAGCCCCTGCTTCATCCCCACTATCACATCCCACCTCACCTTACACCCCCCCCTTCTCAATCTACACATCCCACGCCTCTAATTACTAACCAGTGGAAAGCTGGGAAAACAACAACAATTTTTACAACATGCAACAACAACAACGAGACATTGTGATGTGCAAAGATCAAGCTGCAACATCCGCTGAGCCTGGAATTAAATTAGGGCTCACGGACAAAAAACAATGCAGAGGAAAAAAAGAAGAAGGAGGCGGCTCAGCTGTATCCCTGCGTAATGAGCAGAGGAACGGACACGTGATGGGTGGCCTATGGCCAGTGTATGTACGCTACATTACAAGGAATGTCTATCTTTTTAAACAGCTGTAATTGTGTGATAACTCCATCGTCTAGGTGGTGACGTGGAACAACCAAGGAGGGCCTCCCCTAGCCATCTCTCTGCAGCACACAAGCACCTCAGTGGAAAACATCACATGACAAATAGATGGAAATCCATGCAACGGTTCATTTCTTTTCATTCAGTAACTCACGATGCCTGTGCGTTTGGCATGTGGGTTTCATTTGTGCTCTGCTGTAGGTAGGGGTGAAGAAGGACAGAACTAATAGCCCGAGGAAACTAAACTTCCATCAACAACTTCGATTCTGGATTTAATGTCCTTGTGGGAAGGGTGCTCGGCTGACTTGCAAGCACTTGTAATAAGTGCAAATGCAAAGCAACAGCCAGTTCTGTTTGCTTTCTTCATGAAATATGGGACTGTTTAATGTCAATGATGAGCCCAGTTTGTTGTTGTAGCACCACCCCCCCAACCCGCCCCGCATATGTGCGTACACACACATAACCACACAAACACAAGCAGACAGGCAGGGGGAATGTGAGCCTTGTGTACCCATCCATGAAAAGCACACATACTCAGTGCTCCTCCACACCGCTGGGTCCTGAGACAGAGCACCTTTTCAACAGACGGCACTAACTCAACTCATGGGTTTGCAGTTAAACTGCCTCAGGCCATGACAGTGGTGTGAGGGCCAAAGGCATGTAAACACCAGACGACAATGAGCAGACTGACCAGAGTGCACGCTTCTGTCGTTCAAACCCTCTTTACAGCCCTGTTCCCACAAGCCGCAGAGCTGTGCTGGAAAACAATGCTTTCACTTTGCCTCACTCATATTCTGGCAAGTTAGGCTCACTCAGGCCAAGCTGAGGGGATAGTGAACTGGAGGAAGTAGAGAAAAAAGAAAAATAATAATAATAATACTGTGCATGAACTCAGCGGAATGCTGCCCTGCTCGACAATGACAAGCCTTTGAGGAGTTTCAGGGTTTTTTTGTGTCAGAAAAAAAACTTCTCTAAAACAAGATTCATCAGTCGGCTCCAGGGAGAAAAAATATCATCTTAAAAGCCTCATGAGGCATTTGTTTGGACCTTTTTCAAATTACATCTGGAGATGTTTAAATGTCATTAAAATATGTGCTGGCTGAACAACTTGGGCTCAAATTACAGCCCCAAAACGTCTGGAGAAACATGCAAGTCTAGCATCTATCGTCATCACACTTTTTGTCATCACTCTCTCCCACCGTGAGCCATCGCGCACAGCTTTATCTGTGAAACCTTTACGCTCCGGCAGTGTGAAAACTGGTTAAGGGGGAAAGCAGATAAAGGCTTTGTTTCCTTGTAAATTTATGAAGACGAGAGCAGGGGCGGAGACGAGGAGCGACGGGGGGGAAAAGAGAGGTAGTGATGGTGGAACTTCAGTTCTGTGTGTCTGTGTGCGGCCGTTGCCAAGAAAAACAGGGCCAGAGAGACGCTGGGATCTGATTTCAGCATGGAGGCATGGCAGGAAACTGGTTCCTCTGGGTGGGTGTGTGTGTGTGTGTGTGTATATATATATATATGTGTGTATTGGGGGGTGGGGGGGTGTTGCCTACACTTCATGTTCAGCGATAGTCCTGCCAGTAACACTTTCACAGTGTTCACAGAGTCGGGCACGAGTCCATGTCGATCCTTGTGCCATCAAGAGGTCAGCTCAGTTCAGAGCCTTGTATCTGCATCTGGATCACTTCTCCACTGCTGGAGAGCTGGAGGGATACCACTCAGCACATGTGTAGAGAATTAGCTGCGCAGCGTTTGGAGGCTTAAAGATCCTTTGTTACTCAGCCTCCATGTAACACACAGTCTTGATCTTATTTGTCACCGTTTTTTTTTTTTTTTTTTACTGCTTCTGGGCATCTTCGTTACGACAGAGACTTTCAAGTGTGTGGTAGCTGCAAGCTGCTGGCACTTCTGCAGGCAGCCGGAGTTCAACTACAAGTGGTACATGAGGGGAAAAGAAAATGGAGATGATGGAAAATTTTGGTGTCTCAAAGGGTGTGAGGTATGGCGGGGCTTGTTGAGAAATGAAGAAACTTTTGTGTCGGTGGCATTCCCCACATAAACAAAGCAAGTAGTCTCTTGTTTTTGTCATTCTTGCATCATATTTCATCTGAATTTAATTAAAAAACACACACACAACAACAAAAAGTAAGCATCAGGGTTACTAGCGCCGATGACATACCCGAGTTTCATTACCAATACAAAAAGGTTTTCATAACTTACATTGAGAAATGCTCTATTGCTCAAGCAAATTATTAACACAACAAGCCAAACTTCTCAAAGGCTAAATGTCTAAAGAAGAAGACAATCATCAGATTTTTTTTAAACATTTAAATATCAATATTGGAATCAATCCCAAAAATCCAGGTCAGGCTGTGAAGACAATAGAGTCCAAAATGAACAAATCTGGATTTAAACCAGGAACTATATGATCAAAGAATAAGTAAACAACACTATGAATCTGACCAGACAATGAATGCCACTTTTCTGTACTACGGCCCAGGATATTCACAGAGGTGCTACACATTCTCATTTTGACAAATAAATCACTCAAGTGTTAGCATGGAACACTGAAGCCAACTGTCTACCAAAGAAGTGTTCTATGAAAATGGCATAACAGGTTTTCCTATAAATTTTTTTCATTTTACAAAAAACCCAAACTTCTCGAACATGAAATGCTATCAAACACAAGCAACCATACAAGAGCACTGCCTCAAGAGAGTACAGAGTAAATTCAGTATAACTGGGATTTAGGTGGTAGAGTTTCTACAGTCAGATTTTCATTTCTCTCACTCTAAAAATAAATCACTCAACTTATTAAGCGTTAGCATAGATCACTGGATGCAAACACAGAGACAATTTCCTGTTTTATGTAATAGAGCATTAAGACAGAGATAATATTAGCTTCTGCATTCTCATAGCTTAGCAGATTTAACAATTGGCAATTTCCCCCAACACTGTGTATAGCAGAGCCCAAGCACCTCCGAGTAAAGAAACAAGTGTTGCTTTGAAGACCATTTTCGGGCCTGTGCCGGAAGACCTTGAGGGCAGAGAGGACTAAAAACAAACACTGGGGGGGGGGCTTGGCCAGCAAACACAAACAGAGCCAATGTGGCTTTTAGCTAAACCCTCAACATCAGGTACCACTGCCCCTGAGAGCCCACACTAACCAACCCCCCCCCCAATCCCTCCTCCATGCTGGACAATGCCGAGGTGGAGGAAGTAATGACACCACATGTGACCAATCAAGCTTATAAAGAGCAGGGTCTGCTGTGGGCCGACGCACAGCTGCACCCGCAGCTGTGCGCTGTTGTCAGGTCAGCTTGCTCGCTCAGAGAGAGAGAGAGAGAGAGAGAGAGAGAGAGAGAGAGAGAGAGAAAGAGAGGAAGAAAAAAAAAGAGATAAGGATGGGGGAGAAACAGCCGTACCGTCTTTAAAATAATCCACGATCAAAGCATCGTCATCTGTGACAGATTCATCACTTTGAACCCAATAAAAGACTGTCACTGCATTTCTACACTCTTGTATTCTATTCTGTTCTTTGCTCCCCCTCTCTTTCTCTTTCATACACACTGTCGGTCTCCCCTCCTCTCCCGTGCCGGGACAGGGCCTGCTCAACACATTAGCAAGATATCCTGTTCTGACAGCAGGGTTAGACCAAATCCAGCCATCATGAAGAGTTATGCCATCGTAGCAAGCTGTGGATTTGGGATATATTATATCAATCTAACCTCCAGGGACCCGGGGGAAGAAGGATAAGAAAAAATGCTGTTGTAAAACAACAACGAGGGAAAACTGGAGGAGTCAAAAATTCGGAGGCATCGCGTATAACACTGACTGTTTGCACACACTGAAATCATTTGATCTTAATGTGATAAAATATTGAGGCTACATGTCTATGAATATTGCAAACGTTTGTGGAAAATATGCATGTGATATGCACTGCCTCAATGTCTTTCAGAGTAAAGTTTATTTATATTAATTTTTCATATTATTCCCTTATGCCTATTACAATGCCACATAATTCAGGAATTTTCAAGCACCAAGGGAGTTTGACACAAGGCAGAAGAAGTCTTAATATTAAGAAATTGCCACTTGACTCAAAGACGGGAACTTGTACAGGCAGATTTCTTCACTTGTTTTGTGAAAAAAAATACAATATTTCAACTTAATACAAGCTGAAATGATGTAAGATTGTTTCTCGCAGTGTGCTCACATCGTCCCATGCCCTTAAAAATGGAAAGTAGCACAGGCTTGCTTACTTTTCCCCCCTTTGTTTATTTTCCTCTTGCCTTTGTCCATCCATCTCCCCTACTGCGTCCCCTTCCCTGCCACGGAGTTCAGACATTTTATGAACAATCTGGCCAAATTAAGATATAGCTGCAGCCGGCCGACACAGCAGCATGCTGCTAGATAAAGTTATGGGATGTTTGGGGCAGCCATGTTATGTTATGGTTTGGAAATTGAATCTACGGCTGATTCTGTTGACTCTCTCAACTTTAAGAACACTTACTTTCCAGCCATTAAAAGTGCTTATTACACAAAAGGTGCTCGCCACAGTGTAAGGCTTTCAGTATCTCATTTTCCACACACCCACACCCACATTACAGAGTAATTGTGTACTGCATCTTCAAGGCAATTACAGTGATTGTCATGTCGGTGCTTTAATCAAAGTATGGTTGTTATCAGTGTAAACACAACCTGATTAAAAACCCCTCGCTTCCGGCTTCATCTTTGATTTTCCCTGGGCGTTTAAATAGATATATAGATTTATTCAGGTTTCCTTCAGTTTTTATTTATTTTGTTGACGACTTGGCAAGTGGCAACAACCATCTGAAAGTAAATGAAAAGGACCGATCAAAGAAAGTTTTGGCGAGGGATTTAAAAAATATGAACAACGAGATTTTGTAGCAATTCAAATTATGTCAACATTGTAAATGAAATATCAACCTAATCTAATCAATCATGGTAATGATACCCTCGTGGGCATGTAGTAGGGCATCAGTTTAAGATGCTGGGTTCCTTCTTCTCCTGAGGCTTGGTGGCAGGGATAAGTGGTAAGACAGGTTTTGAAAAAAATAAAATACATAAAAACAAATAAAACCTTTCAGACTGTCGTTAAAAACAAGCACCACTCATTCGTTCAAGCCTTTTGTTCAGACTGTGCAAAAACCAATGCTCATGATTGACTCAGGATTATCAGAGTCCAAGCTTAGGGTGGACTAAATGTTGCATACAGAAATTGGATTCTTGTCCGAAGTGTGTGTGTTTTTTTTAACCTCTCTCCCACAGGAGCTGACACAGCTCAGCTTCAGACCAATCACACAACAGGAGCTCTGTTATATGCTTGGCGAGCTTTTGGCCACTAGATGAATGTGGACCTTTAAGAGTAAACCACATGCAAACGCACACACATAGACAGACACACACACACATTCACATGCACACACACATGGGTAGGCAGAGAAGCACAGTTGGAAAACAGTGTGCACATAAAAAAGGGGAGCTAGAACTTTTCATAATTAAGACCCCATGTCATTTGCAGGATGTTTAGAAGCGAGCGGCGTGCCACTCATGATTATTACATAAACAAACAACACAAGTCAAACCTGAGCAGCGACGGGAGTGAGCAGCCACACACCATGTCTTTCACTGTACGACAAAATCTGGACAAAGACATACTTTTAGACAGGGACCTCTCTCACTTTTAGCCCTGCTGCTCAAAGCAGGCCTCCAAGGTGTAAGGATACAAATGACCTAATCCAGGATAAACATATAGCTGGGCGGTAGAGGAGAAGGTTTATATGTCTGCTGTATGGGGCTAACAGCATGACAGTATTTTAGGAGGCAAACTACCCAGAATACCTCATGGTTGCGTTCCGTGCAAATCGACATCTGAAAGTGTTGGCTATTAATAAAGACTGTTTATGAGTCTGTCGCACTCTTGGATATATACATGGGATTTTTATGCACTCAACCCTAGTTTATGCAGGTGGTTATCAGCGTAAATCCACATGAAGGCATGTGCAGGCTGGAGATGAAGTTACACAGCTATGTGCTCATCAATGCTATTAGTTTCCACCAACGTTGATTGCTTTGACACTTCGTGCCGTCCAACCGTGGCGATAAAACAGATCAGTTTCCACGATGCCAAATTAAAGGCTGATATACAGCTTCTATTTCAAGGCGAGGAATCAATGCCAGCCTGAGAGCATGTGAATCAACAGCAGACTTGTAATTGCAGGATCCGCGAAAGATAACTGACATTTAAAAAATGACAAAAGACACACCCAAGGACTGATCAAGTGCTCTGCTGTCACTCGCAAGACGGACCATGAAGAAGCAGTGTATACAGTGTGAGAATCGTAGTGGCACCTGTTAGTGGGTGGGCACAAATTGTGAGTTGTCCTGCCAGGGCCTGGACCAAAAACAAAAACAGAACCCAGACGTCTCGCTACTCTAGCATGATACATAAATGTCTGTTTCTTAGCATCAGAGAGCAGAACATAAGACATTTCAGTGGCGTTGCAATTCGGTCCAGTAGGTAACGGTTGTTAAGGCACCGGTGCCGTATTTGAATTCACACTGAACTAACATTGTGTTGTATCCATATCAACAAAAAATGTTTTTACTGTGTAGACCACAGTAGGTTTTTGAAGTCCCCACCAATAAAAACTCTTCGGAAACTCTTTGTGAATGACATTTTCCCTATTCAAAATGACAATTTTTCGCAGAAAACTAGTTTGCAGGTATGATTAACAATGGGTCAAATGTCTATGTGTGATGTGAAAGGTATTCCTTGTGACAAATCCACGCAGAATTGTCATCAAACTCTGAAGCTGTGTGGAGCTTTTTTACCCTTATTTTGCATTTGATGATTGTTTAGGTTTTCCAGTCCAGAAGCTCTCTTCTCATGCTGATAATATGTCAATGTTGTGTTTACAGCTTGTTCTGCTAAACTTAAAAAAAAAACATATTGGCATTAAGGATTCTTTAGTTGATAAATAATCAATAACAATGCAAGTTAGTCAAAACATAGCTTGAAATTAGTATGAGCTTAACACCAAAAAGCTCTGCTTCGTCAGTAACGTGTGGGTGTAGTTTCATCAGATTTAATTGACAGTGGCATCTCCCTGGCAACACAGGCAAACTACCAATCAAGTGTCACTAGATACTAATTCTTATATTGTTCAAATCTGAATGGTTCATGGAAATAGGTGAAATAGGTGACCGTTATCCAATAGCGCCCTGCCCACTTCAAACCAGTGAGAAAACACTGACAAAAAAAAAACATATATACAAAAATCTCTCATGTGAAATGACGAGCATTGTTTGGACGTTGGTAGAAAAGATGTTTGTGCAGTTCAGTTGGAGTATACAAAATACAAACACCACACACAGATCAAAACAGAGAATATGCTAATATATAAAAAGATGCAGACAAAATACAACAATATACACACATAAATAAACACACACAAGCACACACACACACACACACTCTCTTAGCAAGATGCTAATCTGCAAATAGGTTTCATTTACAGCAGGAGATAACAAGAGTTACTTGACAAAAATAGTTACTTTGAGCAAGCAGAAACAGTGCTTAGTCTTGAAGTTGTGTTTGTAGTTATTATAAGCATAATTTGAAAGGACAGTTTCAAAAACATTATAAGAGATTTAGGTCATTACTAGAGCAACTAAACATTGCTCACCCTGATCTGACTGATGATGTCTAACTCCAACAATGTGACCACACAGGGCAGGGAGATATTAATGATGTCTGTAAATACATGTCTCCTTAGTCCAATCACACACACACACACACACACACACACACACACACTTCTTTACTCAGGCCTGAGTCAGACCAGAGAATTGAGCTCAGCTCCAGCTGGATGCTGAGGCAAGCTTTAAGTCAGTCACCCACTCCCCCGGCCCAGAACAGCTCAGCACAGACTGCACTGCCAACTTTAACATGGCTGCTTGCTACAGTACCTATATCAGAACTGCTCTAAATCAGCAACACTCCTGAGCACATGCAATATTTCATGAGCATGTTGTTTTTCAGCCAGATTTGTGGAGGGGGAAGCAGAGGCTGTATACATATTCTGCTAATGAAATTAGAATCTGTGTGGACGTGAAAACCGCTATAGTATGCGGACCTCGGCGAGCTGCCCGCGCTCTGACTGGGTCAGCTTTAAGCAGATTTATGGTCTCCGGTGGGGGAACAGGGGGATTTTCGGTCCAGATCTAAATCATGACTGAAACTATGTGAAGCTAATTAGGAGAGCAGCAGTACTGAGACAGTGTGGTTTTCAGTAGGTCCACCACCACTGAGCATTGTGCTACACCCAGAAAGCCTCTCTTTACCTTACATGGTGGCTAGCAGCAGCAGTGTAAAGTGTGCTAAAATCCACACTGGAACTTGAGTGCTGAGTCACCTCCAAGTCTGACTTACTGGTGGTTGTGAAGTGGCCATCTGGGCAGCTTTCAGTAGGCAGAACACTACCCATTGAGATCAGAGCTATTAGCTGTTCATGGTTTTGACAAATGTGTGATGGGCTCTGGGACTCATCCCGGCATAATATTAAATGGCAATGGAGAAGCAGAAAAACTGTTTTTATCTGCACTGCGGCAGATCTTGCAGAATCAAAAAGAGAGTCCTTCAAATCTACTGATTTTCTGAGGGAAGAAATCAATTACACATCAGTCTGCTTTTTTAACAATAGCAGTGCAAAAAAGGGGAGTGACTGAAATTATAACAAGTTCTAAGTGCAAGAAATCAATATAATAAAACAATATTAGCTGGGGTCCGTTTCAGTCTATACGTAAACAGTGCTCCATTTTCAGGGAATGTCAGTTAAAGGAACAAAATCCCTCCATTTGGAACAGCAATGTCAGCAACAATGATGACATCACTTCCTCCGTTACCCTGGAAACACCACCAATACGTTGTTTCTACTGTGGACATTTTACTACGGAAATAAAATGAATACCATTACAAACTTATCCTAATTAAATGTATGTAACTTGATACTTGTAACTTGTAACGTGATTAAATGTAATTTGATTCATTTACAGGATGTAGTGTCGTTCCAACGGTGCATGGTGACTGATGGGCAATCATATATCAACTTCCAGTGAACTGATGACCCGTTGATCAGATCTTCCCTTCACAGTTCCCATGAAACCGGGCACTTTAGCTTCCTATGGTTTGGAATTTTTCTCAACATGGCTGAATTACTTGTGTAGTCAACTTCTCAGGGAACTACTAGGTGATCGGAACACACCCATTGATTGCATTGCAGCATGGTGGCCCAATGGTTAGCACTGTGTCCTCACAAAAAATAAATAAATAAAAAGGTTCTGGGTTTGAATCCAGGTTGTTCCGGGCCTTTCTGTGTGGAGTTTGTATGTTCTCCCCATGTTTGCGTTGCGTAGGTTTCCTCTGGGTGCTCAAGTTTCATGTAACATGTACTAGGTTCTCCAATGAGTGCCCTTGATCAAGGCATTGGCTCCGATCTGAAGTTGGTCCCCGGGTGATGTAAACGGCGGCACACTGCTCCCTTGAGGGATGGGTTAAATGAGAAAAGTGTATGTGTATGTGACAATAAAGTACCTTTACCTTATTAAGGCGCACACTCCTGCTCAACAGCTCATCAGTCTGTTCCCACCACTTGCACCAAACTCAGGCCCACACCCTACACTAACTAGGCAACATGTGTTGGTAATTTGCAAGCAGTTGATGTTGATTAGCTGGGTTATGACACCCTGTGACCTTGGCTGTAGCCAAGTACATAGACATACATTCTCCAATTAGTCCCATGGCGTTTGGATATCAGGCTTTACGGGGCCATAAGACGGACTTATGTGAAAAGTCTACAGGGCTTTGACCCTCACACACACAGTGGGACACAAGCCCACATCTATATAGGAAGACATAGTTGCCAACAGCATAATTCATCCATAGAACCAGTAATACTGTTATATATTCAGATATTTACATTGACAGAGAGTGCATCTGAGCAGCTGCTCAAGTTTAACGTAACAATGAACTCCCCATCCAGACAGCTAATGATGTGTACATTATAATGTGCTCTTTTATTCATTACAAGTTTCACAACTCCTAACTCAACTACTGTTATCCCCTTATACAACCTAAATATGACCTCTTAACTAACTTTGTTTTTCGCAGGCATACTGTTGCTGGGAGTGTGAATAAGTCGGAGTCAGAGTGTCAGAGTCATTTGGAGAAGTGGTGTGAAACAACAAGAACACAAGGCTTAGCACCACCTGATACCACTTCTCTACTTCACTTAATTTTTGTATACTATTGGCAAGTAAACTCCAACATATTCAAAATATAACAACTTGTGTACTGGACGTTTACCTAGGTTATATTCAGTCTTCCATCCCTACAGCCACATGGAAAGTGTGCTAGTGATTTTTGGTTTTCTGATGCACATTCACAGTTTAACCAGTGAAAAACGTTTCAGTCTTTTGTTCTGCTTGGGCAGATATAATCCAACAGCAGTAAATCTTGTTGCTATCAAGATTGATATCTGGTCAAGCACATAGTGAAAGTAGCGCATATGTGATAGCAGATACTAGCTAGCAGAAAAACAGACACCAGATCAGATTAGAGAGCTGAGTCCCACAGAGCTGAGGCCAGCAGCAGTCTTCCCACCTTGATTTACTTCCTCAAAATGACTCTATTGCCGTGATCAGAGGTAGCATTCTAGCAAAAGAGCTCAATGCTTTCTTGGCCTGAGCGGTGGGCGTGTGACAGATTAAGTGCTGTTCTTGGATCCTATGGGGCTGAAATTACTTAATAAAGTGAAGCTGACATTTTGAGTACAAAAGTGGAAGTCTGAAGTTGAGAGGTTGGAACAGAGACACCAGGACTGTTTCCTATCCAGTCGGACGAGTGTGTGAGTGCACAGATCCACTGAAACCACCACAACATGATCTACAGCAGAACATGCAGTAAAGACCCTCATCTACTGGAGGAAGGCAACCATGGCAACCACTACCAAGTAAGCTTCCTGTGTAGGAAGCCTGGAGAAACCAAATATACCAAAATGAAAATCAACCTCAAGAAGAAGCCACCTCAACCATTTTGGGACCTACATGCCACTTTATGATGTGAGAGATTGCTTGCCTGGGTTGATGATCAAATTCCTTTTTTGATTCCATGGTAAACCTAAATGAAGCCCAAAACCCAAAGCTTAGTCCTAAAATAGAATCTTGCAGAAGTGGGAACTGGCCAAAATGACTTCACTTTACAAAGCTTTCTGACTCCAAAGGTCTGAAGGGGCTCCCACAAAGATGAAAACCCCAGAACACACACGGACATAAACCACACACACAGACACACACAGACACTTTAATTCCTTGCATTTACAGAATCAAACACAAACAGAGAATATTACAGTAGAATAATACAGAACCAGTCCTCTGTGTTTTCCTTGACTTGCCAACAAGCTAGACCAGTTCTTTGAGTGTGTGCGAGACTGTACCCCTCACCCCTACTCCGCTCTCTTGTCCCACCACTCCTCTCCCTCCCAGACATGCTCTGATGGAGAGATAAGTTGAAGGTCATCCTGAGAGAACAAAGGCTGTGCTCAGGAATGTGTGGAATAACACTCTCTTGTTCTGTGGACAGAAAGCATATCAGAAGCTGCAGTCGTGTCATATGGGCCTGTGTCATCACTGCCGTCAATATGAGCCGGGGATTGATGACTTGATTTGGGAGAGCTTGGAGGGTGACACGCACAGTCAGCAGCTAGTAACAACCCCAATTTTCTCTGATTATTCTCTTTTATTATGTGAAAAATGCTAAAAAATGAGGTGAGATGAGACTAAATGTGAGATTAAATTTCAACACTGGCAAACTATCAATCCAAAACTGAAATAATTCCAAAGCTGTGTCTTGGGTGCAGCTGATTTATGCAACCAAAGCAGTTGTTATGGTGCTAAAACGCTCCGAAAATCAGCAGAGAGGCAAACTATTAAATAAGATTGGAGGGAAAAATGGGACGCAGTTCTGAAAAAATATCTCTTTAAAGAATCTTGTAAAAAATGTAATTCCTTTTACTTTATGCCAAGATGTTTTGTTTCCAAAAATGAAATAACACATTGTGATATCACATGAACTTAATGGGAACACTGACATCAAACTGACGAAATATGAACACTTATCTAGTTTAAAAACTGATGTTTGGATAGGCATCAGAACAAGACCCCCCCCCTACCCAACATCCATTAGTTCAACCCCATTACTTAAAACGATAAAGAGATCCAACTGACACATCAAGGATATGGACAATGGAAAAATTAGATCTCTACTGGCAGTGTCAGTCTTGCTCTACACATTTATAATGTGCTTGCGACATGTGAGCCTCCCAGCTGGTCCCATCCAGAGCTGTGAAGGCGGGATGAATCAGCCGAGTGAGCTGGAATAAAATGAATATGGCTGCAGATCTGTCAGAGCATGATAGTAACCTTGCCAAGCTCACTTCTGACATGTCATGATCCAATAATCACCAAAATGCACAACCATAGATATCTTGGAAATGAAGTATAGAAGACTTCTGGTCAAGGCAAGACAAGAAATTATGACTGTATGATCACCCAATTTGACACAGTTACCATCTTGACAGGCAAAACTATTATGTAGCCTGATCCCAGCATTACCTCAGCTGGAATCAAATCATTAGCTACTAGCACATCAAATCGCCCATGTAATAAGAAAGAGCATTTACCTCAAAGATAGGCCATGTGGATATAAAAGGGGACTACATGACATCCATCATTTTGGCACTATGTAACTGATTGACTGTTACTAATGCTTACACAAGAATCACAGCAAAGCTCCAACACAAACAAGGAAGAAAAGACTGCGAGATGAAATATTTCTGTAAAAAAATACAGAAATCAAAATATGACAAAAGATATTAAATGAGGAAAGAAATCCATTGTGTTTATTATGCGGTTACGTACACTTAAGTTGGCACAAATACATATTTTTATGTTAGCAAGATCATTAATCTAATCCTTCTTGGTTTTCCATGGCTACATGCAAATCAGAGTAGGCCCATGGGAGGTGGTTTGAGCAATGTTATTTTATCTGCTTTTTGGTTGCATCTCATTTTCCCAAGACACACTGAATGTCAAGGGTAACTGGGGTCAATATGTTTTGGTGAGTAACACTGAATGAAAGAAGAAAAAACTCCACTAGATACATTTAGATATTCAGGACATAACTGATCCTAAAGGAAATTGACTTTTCAAAGCAAATGGATGGATGGATGGGTGGGTGGATGTTTTTTTAATATCATGGCATTTGTATTTTGGTGCAGGCCTAACTGGCCTTCCCTTCTCCTTGGTGGTCCCTGTGCTGCCGGCCTTTTACCACACTCACAATGGACGACACAAACAGCTTAAATGACAATACATTGGGGCTGAAAGTGAACAGTGGGTCAAAAACTGGACCATACTGGATGTGCTTAGATAAGCAGAACCGGAGGGATGTTTAGAGCAATAGAGCAGATAGAGAGCCAGCAAACAGCCCCCAGGCACTACAGCTTTTGAATAAACCAGCAGGAATAGGGAGATGCTGTTTTAATTCCACTCCTCTCTTTGTCTCCTTCATATTTTCTTTTGCCAATATGGTTATGTAGCCTTTTTATGTGCTCCAGATGGGAAGCTGCACAGGAATGTTTTCTCAAGCTTTCTCTACACTGACCAGACATACACTGTTCCCTCTTTTGTCCCTGCGTGTTTTACAGTATACAAAGCTCCTTTCAGTACCCTCGACACAATCTTTGTACAGACTTGACAAGCTAGTGATGTCACACTTTCTAATCAGTGTGCAATGTGGCCATTTAGCACAACCCTTCACAGTGGAAATGTTGCACCTCAAAAAATCTGTTTGTCCAGATGAACAGCTAATACCTTGAGCCCGCAATGCAACCCACGATTGCTCGAGCATCTGCAACAGTTTTTCAGTTCAGGAAAAATATATGACAAAAGTATTGATATTTCAAGTGCACAAAATGCGCTCCATTGCAGCAGGTCAGTAACAATAACAAGGGAAGGAATTTGAAACAAGACTCATTTCCTATGAAAGGGTGTCCAATCTCCCATACTGAGCATGTTGTACTTGCTTTAAACTAACAAATCCTACAAGCCTGAGCCGCGCACACAGGCTTCTTTATAGTTTCAAAAACCCAAATATCTAAACGATGCGTTCAGCGAGCATGCCTTGCCACAATATTTCCACGCTGCGCTACCATGGGGTTAAGACGTGGAAAAATGAATAATTAAGCTTGACATGCCAATATTTTGGCACCGCTTGAAACCTAATTTTATATACACAGTTGATTTATGGCTACAATTTGCAGGTTATAAATGATATGTGTCCAAGAGAAAGACAAAGGTTTGTGTTATTATCCTTCTTTGAATCTTACCTCAAAGTGTAGTCATCTTTAGCTTTGGGTCTTCCTGATCACTTTCTCCTGACATGCCCCCCCTCATTCTTTTTTCAGGGCCCTGGGCTTCTCCTTAAAGACATGCTTGTTTACAATTTACAGATTAGGCCCTGGAATGAACAGCACAAAGGCAAGATATTTTTGAGGTATAAAAAGCTTTGTTGTACGAACAAGCTGAACAAGCTAATTGACTAAAGTGAATCATATGTTTGTAGACGAGCGTTCCTCCCCTGGTTCCAGCTGGATGATTCTTGTTCTTGTGATAAGGGGAAGGCAGTTTAACTCTCTAAGTTGACTTTTACTTTCTGTGTACAAGCTGGACAAATTCAGCTCAGTCTGCTATGAAAGCCCATGTTTCCTCCAAAGATATGACAACAAGGGGAGCGGGGGCGACACTACAGCCAGGTGATGGGCGTTGAAGATTACCGTAATCCTTGTTTAAAGGTGCTCTAAGCGGGGAAGGGGACGGGATGAGGAGGAGGGAAGGGCAAGCTAGTGTCGTTTTGTTTGAAAATGCTTCTAACTTTAACAAGAAGTTACGTCACCCAATATCGCTTAGAGCATGTTTAAGTAATGTAAATGATATGCAGCGTGATATGCTGTGTTTCTATCTAAACCAACCTTCTCTTTGGCACTCGAACCTCTCTCATACAAGTTTGTTTTCTCTTTACAACAATATGTACAACAGTGAGCTTTATGGAGATTGCGGAGACCACAGACATCCTGGGAGAATTACACTACGCGGCACTTCATTACCAAGGTGTACTTTTTAACTTGCATGTGTCCGTCATATTACAACTCAATGGTTTTGGTTTGGTTTATACTGTGTAATTATTAATGCTTGGATGTAAGATTACAATGACTTGTATTCATGATGGAGACTTTAATGGAACTTTTCCCCAACGTCCAGACTTAATATTTAGCTCTAAAGATTACACATGTGGACACACTGACAAGAAACGCAGCATCAAAACCACCAAGTTGCATTTTTTCCTGGGAGAGTCATACTTGATTAATCAGAGGTTGGGGGACGAGAGAACAAATGTGTTCTCACGATGAGGAGAGAACCATCTGAGAAAACAGTAAAAGAAAGGCTGAGAGAGAGAGAGAGAGCGAGAGAAAGAGAGAGAGAGACTTTCAAAGTCAGGATCGGCTACTTGTCATTTCAGCGTGATGGCACAGAATCCTCTTGGAAAAGGCAAACCAGAAGGGTTATTTCATCGCCCCTCACCGCTGAGTGAGTGGAGTCTCCAGTCTGGCCCCCTAGAGTTTCTGCATCATGTAATTTAATTCATGGGCCACGAAACACAGCCAAGCGAGGCTCAAATAGGAAGAAGACACATAACCACAGCAGCCATTTATGAACGATGTTGATTTAGTTTTCACTGCCAGACAAATGACTGTAAAAAAACATCTGAGAAAGCATTTTCAGGGATTGTAATAGCAAAGTTAATCCCCCTTCTTGTCTGTAAACATGGAGTGCTAGAATTTAAGCGTTCTGTGAAATCTTATACTGTAGTTCGCTCTTGACATACCGGTACCAGTGGTGGACGTTTTATTGCCCTTGACCTCATAGTGTTGGCGTGCTCTTTTCAACGCACAAAAAAGGTAACGATTTGTTTTTCTAATCCTGCAGAGCCATGTTTTAGCTATTCTTAGATACCTTATGGTTACAGAAATGGATTACAAATGGTTACAATTATAGGAGCACAGAAAAAAGAAAAGTCAGTTTACTGCTTTGACGGGTACTGCCAATCATACTACTTACAGCCATTATACAACGAACGCATGATCTTGTTGAATAATTGATTTAGGAGCATTTGAATTACACTGCAAAAAATCTGGGTAGTACTATGCATGTTCAATGGATTTGAACGCCATCCTTGTATTGCTGTACCATTCATTATTTGCCTTTAGGTGCTTGACACTGAAAGGAATTTAACTTCTGTCACTGCGATGTGTCAGAGTGAAGTGAGATGTCGAGGGCAGTCGGCTAGGTAGGCCACGGGGGGGAGGGCAAAAACCTCGGCCCTCCATGTATGAAGCTGTGCTCAAGTCCCTGGCGAACACCCAGCCTGACATCTGATTACCCCCAGCCTGGTTTGAGGCTTCTTTGAGTTGAGTCAGAGGAAGGTCAGAGATGAAAGAAACGTTTGATCAGAGCTCTGTCGGCCTGCCCCTAATGTACATGCTTAGAAAAACATTGACTAGATTTGGAGCGCGATGTAAATTGTTCAGTTATAGTAAAGCAGGGAGATGGCTGCAGCACGCATAAAGGAGTCCTTCAGGCTTTGAACATGTTTGAAAGTGTTGACTTTCGCCACTTGATGAATCACTCACACTTCAAAGAACTCCTGTGATAATGAACAGTGTTTGCTCACTCAAATGTATGCATACATGCTGATGTCCACAGTTTTAATGCAGCTGCGGGTGACATGAAAACCGAGTCCACTCACTTAGCACTTGCAAATTGAAAGTGATGGATGAGAAAGGCATTTGTCTAGACACATTTTTGAATGAGCCTTTAAAAGGTTGGCTCAAGTAAGGATTTGTGTATTTGTCTAAAAACCTGCCCGATGACTCCCTGACAAATGATGTTGTGTAAACAAACTGTCGGGCCTGTGAGCAGCCCTGTTCTCACTGTTGGAATGTTCTGCCCGAGAAGAGCTGAGGCAGACAGCGATAGTGGGAAAAAAAACATCTATTGTCGCTCACATTGAGCCACTCTGCACAGTGAGTCTTTCAACAAAGGTCGCAACGCACAGCACATTTGGTTCAGATCAGTAAGGTCGTGACCCACACGGGGTTTATTTGGACCTTTGCTCCAAAATAATCACAGGAATCTGACTCTGCTGTGACAGACATTAACAGTCTGGAACCACTTCTCTTTCTAACCCCCACCTAAAACTTGAACTTTCGCGGGCTAGTCAGTGCCCTGAACACTTCCTAATTATTGTTTGAATTATGTGACTTCTGGAAGTGGAACTGTTTCTTGCAGGAGGCAAAATGCTTTTCTGGGGGCAGGAGAGTATGTTGGCACTGTGCACTGCGGTTGTGGTTTGTCTGCAGGAGCAAGTCGGCTTCTTGGAGGTAAGGGACAGTGGGGAGGTTCAGATGAAACACAGAAACATTCATTAACCTATACCTTTATGTACAGAAAACGGCCACACGTGGTCCTTATTATCACAGCATGCTTAACACGCAGTCGTAATGTTCAAAAATATTATTGCAACCATCGAATCTAGTGAAAAAAAAAAATGAGCGGTGGCATACTAAAGAAAAAAATGTTGCTCTGTTCCTACACATGTAGGGGTTTGTCCTGGTTGACGGTCCCAGAGCCGCTGGCCCCAATGCTGTTTAAGGCTGTTGCCTGTGAACAGACAGAGCTGCAGCAGTACTGTACAAACAGCGCCAACTCAAACTTTCCAAAAATCTGATAAAGGTCTTGTCTTGATGTGCCAAGGGACAGCTGGGAGAGGGCTTACATCTCTTTGGCTCCGATTCAAGGAATTTGAGTCGTGGAGCAAAACGCACACCCTTTACCTGTGATACCTTGTCTAAATCTTCAAATGCTGGGTAAGACAGCAGCTATGCAGCACAAACCATATTTTGTACAGACATTCAAGGTTTCCATTCATGAATACATGTTTTTGTTTCTTCTACTAATTAAAATCACAGATAGAGCTGTGTGTGTTTTTTCTTCTTCTTCTAAGTCATAAGCCCAAAAATAAAAGGGCCTTGTGTAAGATCCGGTGTGTGTGGAAGCCAAGCCCCAGCAGTTAACATGCCTTTGCTGAGAGACAGCAGCTGCTGGCCTGATATAGAGGAGAGACATGAGAGGCCACAGTGTTAAAAACCAGGCTAGGTCGTTCGCAACCTCTCTAAGAAAGACTGTAGAAATTCTGGGATAAAATTAAAGAATTAAATCCTAAAGGATTCCAAACCCAAACAGAGCGATGCCATTTTCCCCTCATTATGGCCAAATTCTGCGTTATCTACATAAGTCCTGCTTCAGGTGGCTGGATTCCTGAGCTCTCATATTTTCCAGGTTGTGTTCTTGTTCTGTTATCGCCAAGAGTGCGTGTCCTAGCAGAATAAGGCGAGGTGATGCCACACGATATGAAAACAAAAGAGAAGTTATCTGGTGTAAATTTAGGTCGTATCTCGATGGTGGTGATCTTGTGTATAGCAATGCTAGACAGAGCAGAAGTCAAGGAGGATTAGATGGGTTAACTCTAACGATGACCTTAACATTCAGAGACAGAGAAAAAGCCCTCTGTAGGATAAATTATATCCAATATTCAGAGCAAGTGGACACAACCAAATCCAGTCTCCTTTTAGACCGTAAACCGAACCAGGGCCCTCATCTTTGTCATCTCATCTGTCAGGTACATGCATCCCAGTTGAATCTCACAAAACCCTTTTTAGCCTGTGCGGACTCTCCCGTCTTTCACCGATGCACACATAAACCGAAACACATCAGCACTCTGCAGGAGAAAAGGCTCCCTGCTTTACCAGGTAATACATTTTCCATCTTCCCTCTTGGCACTTGCCTCCTCCTTCCATTTATTTTCAGGGTAAACTGTCGTAGAAGAGGGGATTGTGGAAACTGTAGTGACCAAAAACTAAATTGCCTTGTATTTAAAAGTAAGCCTAAGGCAGCTTGGCTTATGGTGTTGAAAAAGAGCCTACAATGGAATTACAAAGGCCTATTGTCCAGCCAGGATAGGCATGACGTTAGATGCATTAGAAGTTAAATTCCACTTGTTTTTCTTTTCCTGGCCTGATCCGACTTTCTGTTTTGAGACTACTGTTTTCATAAGATGGCAAAGAGGGAAAAATTCTCTTTCAAGTTAGCAGGGAACTCTTACTCTGGAATATATCCTTTACCACCTGCACATATCAATCACGCATTTGGCCAAGCGCTCGGCTGGAATATGGAGGGAAGAAGGGGGGAATCTCTTTGAATCTCACTCCAAGACGCAGACAAAATGGCTGCCACTGTGCATCTGCTGGCATACCTCTCTGATTAAATGCTACATATTCTTGCTGTGGTTTTAATCAAAGCACCCCTCTGTTAGCGGGAAGTAAAGGTATCTTTATTGACACCTTGGCAGTGACGTTGGCACAGTGCTCTGTGCTCTCAGCCGGTGGTCCTGGGCTTCTCCTGAGCCTGCCAGTTATTTTCTCTGCCTAAGCACGATCGTATGTCATAATCTACACAGATTTCTGGACACAACCTATTCAACCCCAGGTACAAGGTGTACCATTATGAGGAAAAGACAAAATGCGCTGTGGATCAGAGTGAATGGCAGAGGCAATTTTTTTAACATGTGCTTGTGATAAAACAGTTTAATAGAACTGCAAGCTCATTCTGAAATGCAGAAAATTAACTATTCACAGGCGGCCTCAAAATTATAGTGCTGTCTTTCAAGCTATGTCCAGTCATATTCTGTAAAGCTAAAAGCTATAGATATTTTTCTGATTACTGAATACAGAACATGTGGCATATATCACCGTATATATCCAGGTGCAATTAAAAGGCAGAGAAGTCTTCACTTGCAGGGAAAGCACCTGTATATACTCAGAGAAAAGGGAATATTTGGAGAAAGCTAGCTTTACTTGCCACTATAGAATAACTCATCCTCTGAGGGGGGGAATAAGACATGAGGACGTCTGAGCGAGGCGCCTGCAGAACATCTCTCTCTTTCTCTTTTTCTCCCTATGCCTGATAGCTGAAAAGCTTGCTCAATGAGCCGGCGACAGCCATTTCTCCAGGCTGTTTGTCAAAAGGAAAGAGGAAGTCTTGAATGAGATGGAGAGGTAACACTTGAAATGGGAACATCTCTCTCAGGGGAACAAGAGAAAGGAAAGAGCAAAGCGGCGTAACAGAGGCGGAAAAGCACACTGATGAACAATGTTGTCTATTTGCACACATTTGCATGAGAAAAGGAAACGCTGCGGCCACCAGTTCCACTTGAATGAATGGGAGCTCATGAGAGGTGAATGGGAAGCACATTTAAAGCGGGATGTGTCGTCAGGATCCGTCGGAGTGAAGAACACATTTTGATCGGGGACACCGGATCCGCTTGTTTGCTGTGGCCCATCACTGCCAGTTGAACCATATAGGCCTTTCACCATTCTCTATCCAGAGAGGGGATGCTCATCATGTTCATGTTGAAAAAGAGCAGGTGTGCATATTAATTGTGCACTGCAGGACTACTGTACACACACACATGTATTCAAATTAGCTCAGATATTAGCTTAGATATTGTATCACTGAACATCTGTCATGTACAGGAGGGACAATTATGTACGGTGATGTCAACCCTGTGTGTTTTGGATCTGTTAAGTCCTAATGGGGCCTTACAGTGAATGGTCAGATTAGGCCTACTTCAGAAAAGCTTCAGGCTTGTTCTGAAGGTCAGACTGGCACTTCAGGTATTAACGAGTGATTCATCTTGGAAAAGTCATCTTTTTTTTTTTTTTTAACCACAAATGAGAATTAGCTTTAGATCAGCAGAAGTACTGTACCTGTCAAATGAACAAATAGTAAGACAGAATGAATGAAATGCTGCCAATAAGGGGATTTGATAGACTATTCTACACTGCTAGTTAAATGGTTTTTGTACCAAAAAAAAAAATAAAAAATCACAGCCTACACAACTCCACCTACAGAGTCCATTCAAATATGCTTGTGATAACTTTTGAGGGAATAAATAGGCAAGGCAGTGTCTACATTTGATCTGAAATGCCTACTCGTGACCCAAACTAACTAAATGGGTCAGACTCATTTGCATTAGGTTGAGATTGAGTGTACTATCTCATTTCTGACCCTGCTCTCCTTTGTATTGCCCTGTTGCATGTTGATAGTAAGTCTTGCACCTTCATAAGCTCTGAGGAATACTGCAGGATTGGGCATCGAGAACCGGTTCCAACTTGGAATCGTTTAAAAAAAAATTACGATTCCATTGGAATCGTTTCTTTATTGGAATCGTTTGGAAGATTCGGTTCCAAATTTATTAAAGTTATGGTTTTCGTAGCGGCCATGGAGCACAGTAAGTGGCGCTCTAGTGTGGCTTTATTTCATGTTGCACTGGTAATGTCACTGAGCAAAAAAAAAAAAAATTTAAAAATTGAATAGAACCTACTGTACATGATTAACAGTGAGTTGGGATTAAAGTCATACAGAGCTGCTGGAAAAGAAATGAAGTCCACTTTATCATCTCACTGGACTGGAGCAAAAACCCTGGCATTTTGATTGATGAGGGAAATCTATAGCCTATAATCTACTGAGGGACCCATGTTGGATCATAAAATGCCTCACAAACTCATGTTTAAATCACTGTCAGCCCATAGCCATTTCCATAGAACCAAATACATATGTCACAGAGTCTGCCACCAACTAGTGAGACATGGAATCTGTATAATAAATCAGGAAACTCCCTTTGTGTATCATAATAATGTTGGCATTGGTCATAAAACTCCAATTGTTGGGTCACAAGAGAAAAGACTGAAGGCATTGGTCTTACTTTCTATTCAAAAACTATGAAATGTAACAACACAAATTCTACAAACAAAGCTGCATGCATGTCAACATCTTGTGAGTTATTCTTAAGTCTACTAAGGGCTAGGCAATAGGGAGAAAGTCAGACATCACAATGTTCTTGACCAAATACCTCAATATTGATATTGCGGTGATATTCTAGGGTTGATAATTAGTGCTTTGACAAAATATCTTCACACTTAGATTTTTGATGAATAATCATCAGTAATGTGGACATAATGTCTAAGTGGGGAAAAGGCAAATAATAGAACAGCTAGAACAGTCTGGTAAGTTCAGATAAAGTATATGACTTTACTGTAATGCAGGCTTCAAAACCAGGAAAAAACAACACTTATGTCATATCACAATATTACGATATCCAAAATCTAAGACGATATCTAGTCTCATATCACGATCGATATTATATCAATATATGGCCCAGCCCTAAGTCTACTGCTGAGGCTTGGCAGCCGGTTTCTTTCATATAATCGATTTCCCTGCATGGAGCGTTCCCTTAATCAGCAGTCCCGCATTTCATTTTTATGTTTGCCATAATGTCATTATATATCAGCTCTAAGTGGAAAAACTCCCTCTATATAGTTATAATGTTAAGCACTCTTAGTTTATTTGACAAAACCACCATGGGGAAGTATTTTACTGTCTTGAGTCATTTCTGCTGACTGTCCCTAAAGCTTACACAGACCAGTAAGAAAGGCATTCAAGATCCCTGGCTTCTCTGCAGCAGGAAACCAGCACAACGATTTACAACTTCGTTAATGTTGGGAGCACAGAGTTTCAAACTGTGGTGTACACAATGGATGAAAAAAACTGTCAACGCGTTCCTTTAGCTGATGGTTTTAGAACCATGCCACTGTTTTCTATTTTGGTTTTGCTCCCTTGTGAGATTCCTACTGTGATCATCTCAAATATTAAGAAAGGGACATTGACATGCTAGGCTATTTATGGTGCAGTTGAACAGAAGACTGTCACAGGACTACAGTAGAGTGCAGCACTGATACACATACAGTTTAAGTACACAGGGTTTCTTGGTTTGTATTCAGATTGGGGTCACTTTGGCAGACATATTTTTATTTGTTGAATTCCTAATTAAAATGCACTTGGAAATACAGGGAACTGAAAACTCATATTAGTTACTCAAATTAACATGAAAAGAGAGAGAGAGAGAGAGAGAGAGATTAACATGCTGCAGTCAGGATGCACTTCAGAGGGGCACTGGGAGGAAACAACAGGCCATTACAGCACAACTAAGGGTCTGTTAATCAGCCTATTAGGGTTTAATTGAGGGTAGTTAATTAGGAGTTGGTGGGCAGTCTGGGCTTGGGGGTAAGGCTAACATGAGAAGCAGCTGGCTGAGCAACCTGAGACAATTGTTACTGACCCATTTACACAAGAAGAGTGATTGATTGGCAGAATAATTTGCCTCAATTACACCTGTCTATTTCTGCCCACTTTAAACTTTTTAGGAGCTATATATTAACCCACTAGCTCCAATGAACAAGGAGTCAGGCGAGACTGTGTTGTAGCAGAGCAAACACAGTTACGGTAGGCCCAGACTCTATGTCTCCGCAAAAATCATCAAGCGCCGTCTGCCTTTGAGGACACAAGCTGTTTAAACCGAGTGGAAAATACAATATTCTGTGTGTGTGTGGAGGGACAGAGACAAAAGCAGCCTTCTGGCAGCAGCGAGGCATAAGCTCACCTCACACCATCTCTAGACTGACGTCTCCACATCTTAAACCCCCTCCTCCCCCACCAACGACCCCCGAGCAGTGGAAAACAAAGGTGTGCTTGTCCTCACTTCTTGAAAACAGCTCTGCATACGGCAGCGGCTACCACCAGAAGCTGATTATGGACTCTTAAAAGTTAGATTTGATTTAATGTCCTGCTCCTGCCTCAGCTGGACCACGGGGCACAGGAATGTGACTTGCTGCTAAGATTGGCCTGCTTAGCCTGGGGTGGATTCATCCTGTGTAGATCCAGGCAGGAGAAACAGAGCAGTGCCACATTCAGTTTGCCCATCTGGGGAATAAACACACTGCTTGCACAGGGGCCAAAATCCAATAAAGAGCCTGACAAAGGCCTACTTCTTGCCTTAGAATGCCAAACAACATGTGATCCCCCTTAGGGAAATAACTTCTATGTCTGTTTCTCACAGCCCTCCGGGTCAAAAATAACGCCTGGGGAACTTTTAGCACATGTCCTGCTTAGGATGCCATATGCTGTGACAACTTATCAGTGACAGTGGGGTTCAGCCAATCACACACTTCAGTAGTAATCTTACAGTTATTGACATGCCAAATACATTGTCAGATGTGAAAACTGCTGTCGGATATAATGACATTACATGTGATCTGCTTTGGAAGCAATACTCAAAAACAATCAGTGGATTTATAAAGCATACAGAGCTTACACATACTAAAAGTGTAAAATTTCACTTGAGATCAACGATGTACAACATGCCATAAAATACAGCGAGAACAGTACTGAACACTTACTGAAACAACTATAATCAAACTAAGCTTTATGGCATCACAGCCTTCCAGGGATCAGAATCTTATCTGGAATGTCTAAAGGAAAAATGCATCTAAATTGCAACAAAAGGCAGCACTTTGCTTCCAAACTAGCTTTCTTGTTGCCAAATAAAGGCTCGTTGACATGCATGTTTGAAACCCGCCTCCCACACAGCTCACTTCGCATTTCAGTCAGTCACTGCTAAGTGCTATCTGTCGGGGTTTTGAGCTGTGTCTGGCCTGGTGACTTGACACTTAAGTAACTGTGGGGAGGTCTTAGGTGTTTAGTGGCTCACTGTGGGTAACCTCGCAACTCATACAGCTAGTGACGAGTCAGAAACTGCAGATGCGCTGTCTTAAGCAGTATCACCGTTCACAATATACATATGTTAAATTACTCTCAGCAGCTTAAGATACAATGCATTATTTTTGCAGTATGAAATAAACTTTTTTTTTCCTCAAGTTTTAAACATCTGCAATGGATTTAACAAGGCCAAAAGCCCATTGATTCTTTGATACTTAGTATAAGCTGTAGCAATATGTCATGGGAACAGGTTGTGTCAAACGCAATGAAGCTAATGTGGGTGTAGGGAGTTACAAAGTCTCAGCACAATTTTATATCCTTTGCAAATAATAAAATGCTATATTTAGAGCAGCCTATTTTGCATTTCAGACACGCTTGATTGTGATCCCTGGCATTTCTCCAACTTCTCCTGGTCTTCTTCCAGCTAATAACTCAAAAACTACATTATGCATCTCTAACAAGTTACATGAACAGAAGTAACTGCCAGCTATTCCAACTTACATCATCTGTAACAAAACTGTGCCGGCACAAACACGCCTGTTTTGATCCATGTTTTCTGACGCTGTCTTGTATCAGGCAGTTGACGCTGAATGAAAATGTTGGTGCTCTTGAATTTTAGCCTTGCAATCTCCACTTTTCGATTCAAATGGCATCAGCAGGGACAAATTCCTGCCGCTTCTCAATCCACACACACACACACACACACACACACACACACACACACACACACACACACACACACACACACACACACACACACACACACAGTCCTCCATATTAGAACTGGCTTCTCTCAATGTCAGTTTATTTTAAA
This sequence comes from Etheostoma perlongum, assembly GCA_026937815.1. NCBI lineage: Eukaryota > Metazoa > Chordata > Actinopteri > Perciformes > Percidae > Etheostoma > Etheostoma perlongum. Next base: position 11,186,353 of record CM049374.1, read on the forward strand.
GTAGTTGTTGCCGTTTGCCCTCCTCGACCTAAGAATGTTTGCCAAGGATTTACAAGGCGACATTTACGACAAGCAGCCCAGGCATCTCCATTCTCTTCCTATTTTCACACTCAAAAAACCCACACTGAAAACATCCCCTCCAATCCGAGAGCTCAGGCGCGGCCGTTCTTGGATTATGACATTGGCTTAGCCATGTTACACAAGCAAAGAGGCATGAAGAAAGTTGAAGGCCATTTTTTCTAGGAAAAAAAAAACAGCAAGACAAAGCATTGCTCATTGTGAAGTCCCATTAAAGAAATAATTGCTGGGATTACATTTATATGGTAGACATCTAAAAAAACATGTAAGTATACAATCAATCAGCTATCTCAAAATCCATGCTGCAGAGCAGAGTCCTTCATACCAGACCAATCCCCTTGTAACACTGAATCAGAACTTATTCATGAAATCCCGGCAAAACACGGATCCTGACCAGAGGGCAGAGATTTTTTAGCTCGCCGAGGGGGCTAGTGAAAGCAAACACAGCTCGAGGGTTTTTATGAGAAAAAATGTCCGGCTGAACAAGGAGGCATTCATGTGCTGATTCATACCAGCCTGTAGCTCAGTTAGAAGACAGCCATCTGCTATCACACTCCCCCGCTTGTGAGCCTGTTATAGAGTGACGAGCCGTGGAACATCATGTACATGTTGCATCCATATAGACTTAGTGGAAATAACACCTCTACTACAGGTCGAGAAAACAGCTCTGCCTCCCCAGGTGAATGCGCTTTTCACCGCTCCATGTAATATGATTGTTTTTTCTATACAGTGTCAAAATGACATTATCGTTCCACTATCATGACGGTGGCGACACTAAAAATTAAACCTTAGAATTTTCTGAATATGACCTTTACAGCTGCACTAATCAATTTTTTTTGGTAACACTTTACTTGAAGTTTTCTATGCTAAGTGACATGACACAGTCATGACACGTGAAACCTAACCCTAACCTGTCATGACAAAACCAAATGACACTAAAAGAAGCGTTGTCATAAACATTTATGACTTGTTTATGTTTCATGACAGTGTCATGTCACTCTTATGTAGATACCTTCAAGTAAAGTGTGACCATTTTTTACATTAAATGTGGATCCAATGATCGAATGTGTGACTAATGTGAATAAATTTGCTGGTAGTGACAAACCCCCTGAGAGTTATCACCCAACTATGCAGTTCCCCTCAGCTCTATAGTGCGTTTTGGCTTCTTTTAGCTTATTGTTTTTGGTTTCCCAACTCTGCTCTAATCAACCTTGAAAAAAAACATGTTTCTTGTCTTTTCAGCTTCATTTGCAAAAGCTGATATAAGATCAACTTTTTTTCTAGATTGTTCATGAAGCTTTCTGACTTGATCAATTCAGTTATAAAAGGAAAAAAAAATCTTGGGATTTTCTCTTTTTTATCATTATAAACTGAATAGAGTTTTGGACTATTAGTCTGACAAAAGCTCTTTTGGAAAGAAAGAATGACAATTTAAGGATATCTGGAAAATGTTGGGTAGAGTGGGTAGATTAAAAGGTTGAATCTTTTTTTTTAAGATTATTTCTTGGCCATTTCAAGCCTTTATTTAGTATGACACGCAGCAAAGGGTTGCAGGCCAAAGCCGAACACGGACCCGCCACGTCGAGGAGCAAACCTCCACCAAGCACCCAAAAAGGTTGAATCTAAAAGATAATCAAGAGGTTGACTGAAGATGAAAAGTAATCATTAGCTTCAACCGTGATCACAAAAAAGTCTCACATCTTGGTTGATTTTTACAAATTGTATGGCTTCTTTAAGGACTTCTGGTGTACTTTCGACAACATCGAACTGTAGATATGTGTGAAAGCCACTGATACTGTAAAAAAAGGTGTGATTAGAAACCAAATTTGAAGGCTTCCGCTTTTCTAACGCACTGCGTGCCACACAGGATGCTAAATAGGTCGGAGTTAAGAGTTGTTGGTTTCAACCCACATGAAACTGCCTTTGGGTGCTTTGTATTCAATTCCCTCGATATTCACCACTGTAAACCAGTTCATAGACCCAATCACCCGAGGTTAAAGATGCAACCCACACAATTGAAAACGTTGTTATTACGTTGCATTTCTTATTATGGTCAGGAAAACCATGACATGGAACTTTTTGCTTTAAGCAGCTAACAAAGAGGGAGTCTTCGAAATATGAACCACCTTCACTATCAGGTTTCCCATTTGATGAAAAGCGCCAATGTGGAACAACAACTCAACAATTTCTACTTCAATGGCTGAATGATTTATTTTGTTGCATTTTGTCTATTAATCCCTCACCTCTTGAAAAGAAAAAGGTCACTTAATAGGGTGCTTTGCTACTTCCTTAGGCTCTTTGCGTCCTCTCTGCTCAAGTGTTCTCCACATTGGAGAGATTTTTGTGACTTCACCCACAATAGCTCAAAAACAAGACACACAAGTGCAGCATTATCCTAAAGCAAAATCTGTACTCTTTTTGTTCTTTTTTTTTCTTTTTAGAGCCGATGAAGGGTGAATGGCTATCTCAACACGAAATCTTACCCAAGATATCTTCTCAAGTAACCAAATACAGCAACATCTGGTCCATTAACATGATTCCCCAACCTTCATACACGCCCAGGCTAAGCTCATTAAAACAGACACTGCAGATGCATGCAAAGATACACATTTTAGTTCTACTTATACACGGCCATGTGACATATGAGCTCATCTCTCTTCGCTCATCAGCATGTGGCCCACTTGGAGTCTTTTGTTGGCCTCAAGTCTTCAGGATATGAGCGCATCGCTGTCCTTTGTAGTCAAGTAGCAGGGAGCTTTGAGACACTTGATTGTGTTACTGGATGATTATACTGTATATGAGGCCAAACATGTCACATCTTAGTTATGGTGCTGCCTTACTTACAAGCATGATATTTAGAACCAAAGCGTGAGGCTTGTGCTAGAGGACTTGTGGCATTTTTGTATTGACTGCATAAATGACAGGATAGAGTGAGCAGTCCAGATGTCTTCTTTTCTTGTAAACACTTTCCACAAACATCTCTGTGAGCAACGTGCTGGTCAAAATACTACGCAATTTCACTGAGGTTTGACAATAAAGCCTGCGTCAAACCATATTTGTCATCTTGTGGCACGCGGTAATACACACTTGTAATCCACATAAACATCTATGTTCAATGCAACCATTGTGTAAGAGTCTGCTTGACAACGCTTCTATAAAAGCAACCTTTGTGATGTAGAGTTTTTCAACGCATCCCTCAAGTTGACCTTAGGGCGAGCTAGCCTTTCCACACAAGATTCTGTTTCAAGGCGAGAGGAGGATGCTACACGACAGCTCTGTCAGAAGGGATTTGTCGGCTATGAAGATAACACAGGGCTCTTTCTCACTCAGCAAAACCAAAGACAGACAACACTGCCTCAAATTTAAAATCGATCTATCTGCGGTGATGACCCACTTAATACAGCATTCGTTTGAGTGTTGATTGGTAGAAGTACTGTATATGTTGACACGTTTGCTGCCTGCAGGATTTACTTTCTTGAGCTGAAATAAAAGCTCAAATTGTTAAAGCTCAAATTCATAAGGAGCATACATACTGAGTGGTGGGTTCGTGCTTCCTCACTGTCGTCATCTGTATAGGGCATACAGCAGCTGTCACCTAATCCAACTTCCTCATCTACAGTATATAATACTCCTCTATATGAAATACTACAGTCTTGGCCACATACCTCTAGTATTCTGTCGTGGATTTGAAGGCCTTCTTCCTTGTCCGCCGGACCTTCCTCGATGATCTTGGATACAAAGATTCCTTCATTGGAAGTGCTGTCATTGTCATCCTATGGAAAAAATTGCAGTTATTGTCGGTGTTCCGGGAATGTTTAGGAGAAAAGTGGCATACACATTTCTAAATGCAAAAATCTTCAAAATGTAGTTCTGACAGGTGCCTGGCTGGCTCACCTGGTAGAGCAGGCAGCAATATATAGGTTTACACCTTGACGCAGGGGCCGCAGGTTCGACTCTGCCCTGCAGCCTTTTGCTGCATGTCATTTCTCCTCTCTCTCTCCTTTCATGTCTTCAGCTGTTCTATATAAATAAAGGCCTAAAATGCCCAAAAAGTAATCTTAAAAAAAATATATATATATATATATACACACACAGTATATATCTGATACGATGACATCTTAACAAAAGAAGTGTCCACTCAATCTCGCAATAAAACTTGGTAGGTTACTTCTAAAAACCCTGGGAACATTATGCAGTTTCTCCCCCTAAACCAAATACTTTTTGTGAGTCAGATAACATTAAAAACACCAACAAAAAACATCTTTTGTTCACCCAACAACACCCAGTGACACACCTTTCCGTCATGCATGCATGCACACAAACACATACTTTTCTTTTGCTCTTTTCAATATCCTTTTTCTTTTTCTGGGCGAAGAAAAGTACTCCTGTTCCTAAAATTTGGATTTTGAATACTTGTATTTAGAGAACGTGTGGTCCTCCATGTTTCCTTCTTCAAACTTGCCGGGGCCAGGAAGCGACAATACCCATTAGCAGCATAAGCAGCACCTGTGAGTTTATCAAGTGACAGTGGCTGTATGTCCCTTACTGGCAAACATATTTCAAGATAGCGCATGAATATGGAGCATCTAACCCCAGTTCATGTAAATGGAAATGGAAATTTCAAGCCAAAAAGGAATACTTGGAATTTATGGTTCTGGTAAATATTAATGAGAAGGACAGGACAACACAGATTTAGATAATAAATAAAGGCCCAGTGTGTAAACACGTTACACACTGTGGACTTCTATTAAGGATTAGCTTTAACTTCAGATGCTTCCCAGGACTGAAAGGGCAATTCTGGCCTGCAAAAGGGCCTAAATGTTGACATGTGGACATGTTGGATGGACACGAGATAGTCTATGTCCCACACTGTGGCCATGACCCCAGAATCAGAGCTAAGGCATCACTCTAAGCACTTTTTAAAAAACCACAAGAAATGTTTTCTACACTTCTGCTGAGCTCTGCAACGCAACTTTAATTTATTATTTCTGGTCTGCTTCCTCTTTCAGGGCCATCATGTACAGTACCGTGTTAACTCGGCTATGCTTTACTACAAATCTTTTGACAAACGTAATACTTTGCTTTACAATTACCCCTATCTTCAGAGTTGTAGACAAACTAGCTCTTCCAGAGACCACAAAACCTGGCAGCTGATTGCTCTTACCAAGCCATGCCAAAATAACAGCCACATAAAGCACATGTGTCAAAGAGCTACGTGGATATTAGCTATTTCCATTTTAATGAATAGCTTCTTACACAGACTGCTGATTTGAGGCGAGCAGGGAAAGCAAAAGCCAAGTATTATCTCTGCTCTCTTATGGTTGGGTTTGATACATGGTTTTGTCACAAGAGTGAGAAAGGTTGCAAATCTACTCTGGTAAAAAACACAGCTTTTTATTTGTAGATCTTTTTATAGTTTCCCTCTATAAAAAGTTTTACTATGGTAATCTATGTTGCTGCAGAAAAGTGCGTCACTGTGGCAGTGGAAAAAAAGCAACAGTTGAATACAGTCCTGATGAAACAGATATAGGGAAAGCCATTTCAATAGGACCTTCGCTGCAGAAAGAAGCTCCATGTATGGAAGAGTTGTAACCAGTGTTGCGATATTTTCAACCCTTCACTCAGCAGAGTGTGTGGCATCATTAATGACTTTCACCTCAGAACCCTGAGGGAGTGAAGTAGCTGTGAAAAGTTCAGGCTGGTAGAAAAGACCCTTTCCTCTCCTCTGTGTTTACCTCACCACTGAAATCCCCTCAATTAGAGACAAAACAACTGCGACCAAAGCCATAATCCCAGATTTAACGCTCATAAAAGTAATTATAGTTTTTTTAATCTGTAATGCTAAATCCGCTAAACCAGACCAATATATAAACACAATAAAACTTGATAGATGCGGTCCATCTATCCACAGACTAGAAAACACATGCACAACTGTCTAAGTTGTGTCAGTCAGTAATGAGAACGCCTGTAGTGCTTCAAGTATGTGCTATTCATTCCTGCGTTGCCATATGACACTTGGCTGATCACCGGGGGAGATGAAACCTCCAAGACGCTCGGCTTTCAACCTACCGCGCATGGCCTTCCTCCTATGATGTTAAAACCCAGAGATCCGTCCTCACGAAGAAGGACAACCGTCAAGCTTAAAGTCTCGCCTTCCTACAGACAGACAGACAGACAGAAGAGAGAAATGTTAACACAGAGATGACAGGAGGTTATAACATGTTAAGGCATTACTAACTCCAGGAGAGTGGCAAAATACTGGGTACTTCAAGAGGAAGAAAAGAGCATAAAAAATTAAAACTAATGACCTGTTTGATGTACACTATTGTATCATTGAACTCAACAGAGAGTTCCCATTGTCATTGGTCATGTTTGGCTAGCCCCCTATGCTTTAGCCGTGACCCCTTTCACAGCTAAAGAACTGTGTGATAAGGAGCGGCACCCAACAGTAACCCCAACGCACACAGAGGAGCGAGGGCCCGTCCAATGCTGCTTGCAGTTTTAATTAATTATTTAAAAATTTGATATCAAAACCACAGTTTAAAACTTAAGCTAAATTAGCCAATATGACATAGTTAACGGCTTCATCTTCCAATGTGTAGGAAATTAAAATTTTACACACCGCTAACATATTGCTGGCATATTCTACTTAGCTTTGGCTAATTGGTGTTAATTCTGTAAGTTAGCAAAACGAAGAAGAGCCTGACGTTGTTATTGACTGTTCTCTAGTTAATAAGCTCTCTGTCTGCGTCTGCACTATTACAAATAAGCCACAGATGGTTTTGGCGAAAGCTAACATCGCTTACTACACAAAACGACCAAAAGACTGCCGAGTCTTTCTCAAAATAAACATTCTAGCTAATCAGCTAACTAAGACTGACAGTTAGCTAACAGATAACGTTAGCTCTGTAGTTATCAAAGTAATGACAAGGAGCTGGTGGACAGAGTTGTTGGAATTGCATGGTTACACTTTCAGCTACATTATGTAGGTATATTATGCTTATCAACCAAAAAGCTCTGAATGAAAAAAGTTCATACAGTAAATCTTTGAAGTTAACATTAGCTTAAGCAGCTCCAGTGCTGAGCAATCAATAGTAGGATTAGGGGTTGTTCGTTGGATATTGTAATTGTTATTATCAAATAGAGGTCCACTGCTAAATGTCATAATTATATCTGAATGTTATTGAGTAATGACATGTGATATCTTAACAAATGTTGACTAAACTGATCAGTTCTTCTATGGAAAACTTGCCATTTGTTTAATTGAAATTTCACTTTTCCCCAACTGACTGGTTGTGGAAGAAAGATCTCTGACATGACCTCAATCACAATTTAAGTCCCAATCCCAATATTGGTGAAAAAAAGGAAGAAAACTACAATTGATTTTTTTTTTCAAGGCTTAGCCAGTCCAAAAGCCAGAAGTGTCCAGTCCAAACCAGCCCTTCCCTCTCACAAACGGTTGTCCTATGTAAATTAATACACAACAGAACCACATACTCAGTGGCAACATGACATGAAAACCTCTGAGAAACTCACAGAGTCAGCTCTTAATCTGTCAAGCAGGACTTAAGGGGAGTTATGAGGTACCATAATTTCAGCTGCCACTCCAGTATGCTGCGACATAGGCTAAGACTAAATATAAAGCTTGGCATGTACAGTGTCCTGACTGCCATGTATTCTAAAAAGACCATCATGTGCATGTCAGGCCATTCTGGAATGTGTGTGCTCCTGCACTGTGCCTTGGCAGCATTAGCGACACATGCTTTTACATTAAAGTGACTACAGCCGTTACTGTCAACAAGAAGACAGTTGGGCATTAAGTGAAAATGCAAAAAGAATTAACAGGCTAGTTCAGCCACTTGGGTTGTACTGAATCGGCCACAAGCCTCAAAACAAATTGGATGGATTTTAAAGGTGTTTTTTACATTTCGTCTGCGAGAGCCATTAAAATGAACTCAGAGTAATTAAGGAGAGGTTTTTTTTCCACATCTGTGAACACTCTTGCGAAGCTCAAATCCCCAAGAATTAAGTTAATCTCTTCAGGAGGTTGTGTATTTACTAAAACAAAAAGGTATGCCTAGGTGATAAAAAAAACATGTCCTTACCACCAATAACAACACTGACATCACTGGGGGGGGGGGGCACACACATGGAACCTATGTCAAGCAAACAAACGTTTAACATTAACTTTAATGGGAAAAGAAGAACGGGGCAGTTTGTTACTGAGGAAAGAGAGCAAACAACAAAGCAGTGGTGACTTGGCCCACTCACAGCGAGCCTTCACCTCAGCAACAGTCACACTTTCCGAGTCTGTCCTGCATCATACTGCTTCCCCTCCGTCTGCCTCCTAACATAGTGTATTTAATTATAGTGTAGGTACTGTAGTGCAAAATGAAAAAGAAAAATATTTATTCACAAACTATTGGCCTGTGATTAAAAGGCAGAGACTCTGTGGCCTGATAATTGAAATATCAGATTGTGGAGCATGTTGTTTGGTAGATTTCAAATCAATTAAGAGGATTATTACTCAGTGAAGCTAAGGTATGTATACAAATGAAGCAGCAGCTTTATCAATGTCTTCTGTCAAAGGTTTACATTCAAACATAATAGCCAAAACTCATGTTTTCATTGACTTCTGGTTCTGGATAACTATGACCTATGCGTTCAAGATAACTAATGGACTACATTATTCTGTTAAATTATCTCATAGATTAAGGCTTTGAAATTAGACCACAATTAGCCTTATGAGATAAAACCCATGATTACCCAGATCAAATTCAATGGAGGCTCAATCGGTTTGATGTTTTGTTATGTAGACTCTTCATCGCATCAAGTAGCGCAAACACGGGCATGCATAGCAGCTGAAGAGGAACTTGGTTCAAAATAGAGATCTGAGGCTGAATGGAAAGTGTGACAGCAATTCTAGCAGCCCTGAAGTCAACCAGACGGAGATCTGAGCTTTTTGTTTTTGCTTTGTTTTATTGCTCTGGCTGGCTCACTGAAGCGGTTTGAAAAGTGTTAGGACTATTACTGGAAACTCAAGTCAGTTATTCCACATAGTCAGGTCATCCTGATCTCCCTCACAGTCACACTGCCTGGATAATAAAAGATGACATTAAAATCCTCCATCTGGCTCAGGAAGCCTAAGCGGAGGAGTGATGGAGACGCAAAAAATAAAAATAAAAACTAAAGTAGGTTACTTGTCATGATTCCCTCTTTGACAGTGATTTGAGGAAGAAATATGCCACGACAAATCTGCATCAGACACTTCTTATCATGGAAATTTAGATTTGTGAAATATTGCTAGTAACGGATGAAATGCATTGAGTGTTCCAGGTTCATGGTATTGGGAATGCTGGCTCACTAGCATGGCTTCAAAATGGAACAGAGCCATCATACATGTTATTACCTGGGCTTTTCCTGTTTTGACAAGTCCAAATATCCTCTGTGAGAGGGGTTGGAAAGGCAATACATGTCACCAAGTTTGATAACAATTGATCAGTGTCATCATGTTAGGCCCTGAGAGAGTTTTAGTGACAGTCTGCAAGTTGCCCACCTCTCACAGCTAATCCCACTTGTGATGCTCTGTTTCATATTGCCATGAGTGTATTTAAGTTCTCCCACCCAACAATCCTGCTCTCTGCTTGACTGGACCCAATGAATGAGCCTTTCTAGAAAAAGAAAAAAAAAAAAGAAGATTTCCAACAAACCACATCATCCACAAAATGTAGTTTCTTCTTCTCCAGGTCTGCTCTTTCTCTTATGTCAGTGGTTCCCGGAACAATTCCCGTATCTTTTATGCATATTCAAGGCTTTTTACGACAAGGGACTTTATTCATTCGGTTCAACATTAGTAGAGCTAATACACTTAACATATCTCAGTGGAAGGCCTGGGACTGAAACGCCTCTGTCAAACCAACTATGATAATCAACTGTGCTACTGGCCCAGCAAGCTTCTGTATACCAGCATGAGCGATTTCCCCATTTCCCCGCATCGGTGCTTTTGATGCACAATTTACCAGTCTACCGGAACACATTTCACTGGGAACTGAGCCCATAACAAAAACAATGAAACCACCAAGAAATAAAAGGCCAAAGAAATACATAAATGAGAGTAAAAGAGTAAAGTCTTTGAAATATGTCACTTGCACGTGCAGATGTGTGAAAAAAAGAAACTTCAGTGCCAAAAATAGGGAGTTCAGAGGTAAAATATAAAAAAATAAAAATAAAGTAGGATAACATCCAAGAAAGGTGCCCATTCATCCACATTACTTTATGTAACACTGTCAGCAGTGTGTGCCCAATCAAAAGCTCCTCCTCCTGTTCTTGGACAGATTTTATAACTTAGCCTGATTACAGTGGGACACTCCCATCTGCTGATCCCAGCAGCAGAGCAACCACCATGCACTAATTCAATTTATTAACTGACTTATGAACTCCTGTATCCTTTATGATGTTGATAATTGGTCATTAAAGGAGGCTTTAGGTTTTGAATTTGAATCATAAAACACCCTTACACCAGGGTTTATGGACCTTTTCTTCAATATGAGCCTGACTTAGATACATTATTAACCAGTGACCATCAGAAATCCTACATATTGTATCACTGTAGGTGGATGGGAACAAATGTCAAATATGTCTCAACATCCAAGTGTGCAGAATCCACAAAACATTTCCAAAAGGACTTTTAGTCTTCCCAAATGTTGATACTCATATTCACTGTCTTCCACAACACTCCAGTAACTCTTCTACTGCATATCCATGATTCTAATGTGTTATGATTGTCTCGGGAAAAGGGTGAACATTCGATGACAGAAAACCTCAAACAAGCATGCTGCGAGGAGGCAATATAACTAGAACCTGGCTCTAGTTGTGTACAGTAGTGCAGTAAATATTTGGCCCTCCCCCATTTGACTGCCAGCTGGCCAGAGGCACAGCTGACATCCATGTCTCAAAGCAAGCAGTGAAGAAACAAACTTGTGAGCACTGCAGGACTCCTGACAACTTGATTTCCAAGCAGTAGGCCTATAATTCTCAGATAAATCCTCAAAAAAGTTATACTTTAATCTAGGGTGTTGTTAAAAAACAACAACATGGAGGTCCAGTAAACTGAGATACCAAGTCCCAGAGAGCAAGCAAAATATCTTGAGAAAAAATTAAAAAGTTATATTAAGACCCTGTAACAGTTGTAGTTTAGATGGACCAAACTAGGCTAGCCTACTGTATATGTTTCTGATATATTTAGGGAGAAATGTAGACCACTGCCTGGGTCTTCACTATCAGAATGTAGCCTACTTTTGGGAATCATATAGAAGTGAATAGAATAGAATATAGATTGCTAATATTGCAGGTCACCCCTCAGTGACAGGGAGAAAGTAACTGGATTAGAAGGTGGGGAAAGTTACAAGTGCTCCCTGAAAGTATAAACAGCTTACCTTGCAGGAGAAAGCCACGGTCTTGGTTAAGGAATCGATCCTCTCGCTGTACTCTGTGAATTTCTTCTGATATTTCAGAGCTGTCATTTGCAGCTCGGTGTGCACGGCGGAAAGTTGTGCCAAGAGTGACTTCTCTCTCTTGTTGGCTTTAATAGTCTGCTTCTTGAACTCTCTATCCAGGCTGATAATTTTGCAGTGCAGCGCGCTGTTGTGCGCCTTCAGGGCTCTCATACAGCAGTGGCTGTTTAATATCTGCTCTCTACGAGTGAGCATCAATCCGCAGCCGCTCTCGCATATCCCCACCGGTCTGTAGTCGCAAGTGTCCCGCATATGAGCATCCATGTCCCGGAGGCTAAGCACCTCGTTGCATCCTTTATTCCTGCACTTCTCCGGGGAGTAGTCGCACATCTCGGCGTGCTCGGCCAGATGCTGCAACTTCACCACCGCATCGCAACCCCTCGCGTGGTTGTCACATTTGATCTCCAGCTTCAAGATGAGGTTTTTCAGAGGCAGGACGTGGTTCAGCTCTTTGGTTGAGATCCGCTGACATTTGACGGGGCAGCTGCTCTGCTGGACGACCCAGGGCAGCACGCAGCCGGAGCAGAAGACGTGACCGCACGGAGTCGTCAGCGGGTCTTCCAGGACTTTATTGCACAAGTTGCATTTAAAATCCGGGTCCACGGTCCCCTTGAAGCGGTCCAGCTCGAATCCCATGTTTTTCAAAGTCCTAATCCAAATTTGTCGACTCCCCACCCCCGCAGATCTGAGTTTTTAGATGGTCATCAGTGGAGCGCTCACAGACCGACTACAAGTACAAGCTCCCCTCAATGTCTAAACTCTTCTAATTGACCGAGACTTTTGGTGCCTTCAGGGGCGCCTCGTAAGCCTGCAACTTCAAAGTTTTCGAAGTTTGTAAGCCTAAAATGTAATTACTTTAGTTAACTTTTTAAGTAGAAACAACCTTGCGGTGGAACTGCAAAATGAAAGTGACACAATCTGGATACAGGTTATTGTTGTTAGAGGATATGAAACCTAAAAGTTATACCTTACAAATAGATATGTAAAGCTACAAAAATGCCAAACTTATAGGCCTAGTCTCTATTGATAACACTACAGACGTGGTCTTTGTCATAGAAATATGAAATGTAAACTATCATATGCTAGTCACGTGACCTAAACCGGCAAAGACAATCCCCGTTTCTCAATGTCAAGGATCCTTCCTTGGTAGGACTAGTCCTTCCAAGGAAGGATCCTTCAGGAGCAGGTCAGAGTCCTCCTTAGCATTTGGAGAACATGTACAATGGAACAGGCTATCAAGTGCACGTCATTGCGGGCTCGCATCATTGAATTTTTTTGGCGCATTTCAAAACACTGGATGAAATGGTTGTGGAAGTGTTAACTGTGCTGTTTAATTATGCTGTTAGGATGGAGACGATGAATTAGCAGCCGTTTCTTAATGTCAAGGAAGTATCCTCCAAAGCCAGGAGGAGGACGCTACGTCATCGACGTCCGTCGAAGGACCGTTCCAATGTCGAGGATCCTCCGAATTCCTCCAAGGACTGAGTCCTTCATTCAGAAAATTTCCTATAGACAGAAAAGGATGCATATGTGTATCCTTCGCGGTCCCAAATCACCCAAAATCCTATGCGCGGGCCTTTGCCATCTCGTTAAAAAATAAAATAGCGGACCTAAGCGGGAGTTCGAGCGGCATCGCTGACGGTGAAATGATAATTTAAATGTAAGTATTACTGTGTGCCGTACATTTGTTATCACCGTTAATGTTTTACATCAATGTAAAGCTTAACGCTTTAATGCTTGTACAAATTGCTATAATAATTAGGTAGATACACCCCGAGCTAACGTTAGCTAACTGAACCTGTAATTTAACATTCGGCTGTTAGCTAGCTAGGTTGCTGTCTTTGTACAGTTTAATGTACGGTGGCATGTTCATCTCTTTTCATATGCCGTTACGTATACGTAACGTTAGCAGAGATTTAGAAAGTTGGTGTTTATCACTGGTTGTATCTGTAGACGGGAGGTAACACTGCACCGTGTTAACTTCACTAGCAACATCCAACGAAGGCTGACATGTATGAGTACTTTCCCATGTAATAACGTTGTGTTATAGCATTCATAACGTAAACATCTTTTTGTTGTGTCTTTTAACAGGGACTAACGGAGGCGGTCACCAAGGATGGCAAAGCCAACGACCAGCAGGGAGACAGAGGCCAAAGAGAGATGTTGAATACATTATTTGCTATATTAAAAATTGGCATTCTAACAAATGCTTTAAATAAACTGGTTTGTCTGTGTCATTAAGTTCTTGGGCGTGTGTATATAATATAAACTGTTTTTCAATGTCTATTTTTCCATCAAATTGTGACCTGGACTGAGGAAACTTCAAACAATTATATTCAGATGCTATCTGTTTTTATAACTCGTAAGGTATACATGTTTAAAAAAAGAAAAGTAGCAGTTAAAATTAGCTCGTAGTTTACTGCATACATATAACATTAGCTTATTTTACAGGTCAAGAAATGCAAAATATGATCAACTACAAGGTAAACGCTACCAGGTAATGAGCTACCACGGGCAGGTATGACATGCAGTAAACTGCAAGTGAGAAAGATTAAATAGTACTGTAGACACACAAGCGTAAATCAACATGAAAAGTCATAACACCATTGATAAACACCAGCTAACACAGAAAAGGTAGGTGTTAGTGTGTTAAATGGTCAAGAGTTGTCAGTTCATAATGGAGAAAACTACACAGTGGACTTTAACTGTATTCTTAAATATACTTGTGATACAACTGTAATCTTACCAGGACAGGTTGGATGACTAAAACTTTCTCCTTGTCTGCAGTCTGGAAGCAACACCATCATCGGCAGCTGTGTCTGATTGCCCTTCATGTTGAATATACAGTGGGTACGGAAAGTATTCAGACCCCTTTAAATTTTTCACTCTTTGTTTCATTGCAGCCTTTTTCCAAAAATCAAAAATGTTCATTTTATTTCTCAGTAATGTACACTCAGCAACCCATCTTGACAGAAAAAAACAGAAATTTAGAAATTTTTGCATATTTATTAAAAAACAAAAACTGAAATATCACATGGTCATATGTATTCAGACCCTTTGCCGTGACCCTCATATGTAACTCAGGTGCTGTCTATTTCTTCTGATCATCCTTGAGATGGTTCTACACCTTCATTGGAGTCCAGCTGTGTTTGATTATACTGATTGGACTTGATTAGGACAGCCACACACCTGTCTATATAAGACCTTACAGCTCACAGTGCATGTCAGAGCAAATGACAATCATGAGGTCAAAGGAACTGCCTGAAGAGCTCAGAGACAGAATTGTGGCAAGGCACAGATCTGGTCAAGGTTACAAAAAAATTTCTGCTGCACTTAAGGTTCCTAAGAGCACAGTGGCCTCCATAATCCTCAAATGGAAGACGTTTGGGACGACCAGAACCCTTCCTAGAGCTGGCCGTCCGGCCAAACTGAGCTATCGGGGAGAAGAGCCTTGGTGAGAGAGGCAAAGAAGAACCCAATGGTCACTGTGGCTAAGCTCCAGAGATGCAGTCGGGAGATGGGAGAAAGTTGTAGTAAGTCAACCATCACTGCAGCAATCCACCAGTCGGGGCTTTATGGCAGAGTGGCCCGAAGGAAGCCTCTCCTCAGTGCAAGACACATGAAAGCCCGCATGGAGTTTGCTAAAAAACACCTGAAGGACTCCAAGATGGTGATAAATAAAATCCTCTGGTCTGATGAGACCAAGATAGAACTTTTGGCCTTAATTCTAAGCGGTATGTGTGGAGAAAACCTGGCACTGCTCATCACCTGTCCAATACAGTCTCAACAGTGAAGCATGGTGGTGTGGCAGCATCATGCTGTGGGGGTGTTTTTCAGCTGCAGGGACAGGACGACTGGTTGCAATCGAGGGAAAGATGAATGCGGCCAAGTACAGGGATATCCTGGACGAAAACCTTTTCAGAGTGCTCTGGACCTCAGACTGGGCCGAAGGTTTACCTTCCAACAAGACAATGACCCTAAGCACACCGCTAAAATAACGAAGGAGTGGCTTCACAACAACTCTGTGGCTGTTCTTGAATGGCCCAGCCAGAGCCCTGACTTAAACCCAATTGAGCATCTCTGGAGAGACCTGAAAATGACTGTCCACCAACGTTTACCATCCAACCTGACAGAACTGGAGAGGATCTGCAAGGAGGAATGGCAGAGGATACCCAAATCCAGATGTGAGAAACTTGTTGCATTTTTCCCAAAACGACTCATGGCTGTATTAGATCAAAAGGGTGCTTCTACTAAATACTGAACAAAGGGTCTGAATACTTATGACCATGTGATATTTCAGTTTTTGTTTTTTAATAAATATGCAAAAATTTCTAAATTTCTGTTTTTTTCTGTCAAGATGGGTTGCTGAGTGTACATTACTGAGAAATAAAATGAACTTTTTTGATTTTTGGAAAAAGGCTGCAATGAAACAAAGAGTGAAAAATTTAAAGGGGTCTGAATACTTTCCGTACCCACTGTATTTGTGTGTACAGTATATAGTAATGTTTGAAAAAATGTTATAGTAAAGATACGTAAACCTTACGAAGTTTTACAACAGATGGCATCTGGATAATTCCAGGTCCATGTCACAATTTAACAGAAAAAAACTGTTTATATTATATACACACGCCCAAGAACTTAATGACAAAGACAAACCAGTTAATTTAAAGCATTTATTGTTAGAATGCCAATCTTTAATATAGCAAATAATGTATTCAACATCTCTCTTTGGCCTCTGTCTCCCTGCTGGTCTTTGGCTTTGCCATCCTTGGTGACCGCTTCCGTTAGTCCTGTTAAAAGACAGTTAAAACAAAAAGATGTTTACGTTATAAATGCTATGACATTAGGCTACGTTATTACATAGGAAAGTACTCATACATGTTAGCCTTCGTTGAACGTTGCTAGTGAAGTTAACGCTAACACGGTGCAGTGTTACCTCCCGTCTACAGATACAACCCGTGATAAAAACCAACTTTTTAAATCTCTGCTAACGTTACACATATACGGTAACGGCATATGAAAAGAGATGAACATGCCACCGTACATTAAACTGTACAAAGACAGCAACCTAGCTAGCTAACAGCTTATGTTAAATTACAGGTTCAGTTAACCTAGCTAACGTTAGCTCGGGGTGTACCTACCTAATTATTATAGCAATTTGTACAAGCATTAAAGCGTTAAGCTTTACATTGATGTAAAACATTAACGGTGATAACAAATGTACGGCACACAGTAATACTTACATTTAAATTATCATTTCACCGTCAGCGATGCCGCTCGAACTCCCGCTTAGGTCCACTATTATTTTTTAACGAGACGGCAAAGGCCCGCGCATAGGATTTTGGGTGATTTGGGACCGCGAAGGATACACACATATGCATCCTTCTCTGTCTATATGGGAAATTTTCTGAATGAAGGACTCAGTCCTTGGTGGAATTCGGAGGATTCTTGACATTGGAACGGTCCTTCGACGGACGTTGATGACGTTGATGACGTGGCATCCTCCAAATTCTGGCTTTGGAGGATCCTTCCTTGACATTGGGAAACACCCAATGATTCTTACAGTCAGTGAAGGCAGCACTTTTAGGGGAAAAGGAATTCTCTACCGTAACTACTCTATTAACTGCGCATATAAGGTTGAGAGACAGGCATGACAAAATATTTTTTAGTTTTAAAAGAGGTAATTCATCTTATGCATCTTCTTGTAACCACTGTACACAACATGGTTTCATTTATTGATTTGAAATATGGACTGATTATACCTTTTTTAGACTAATATGATACATTATAGTGCCTACTTGACCTAGGTGGCCCTATTTGTTTTCATACATAGTCTAGAATTTAGATGCAACCTACATAGGCCTACTGTAGGGATACTAATTTAGATAAAGTATAACATGGAGCCCTATAACTATATTCCTCACCTGAATGATAAGTGATAAACTGCCAAATTCCATACGTAAATGTAAGACAAGCTGACATGACAGTTACGTAGATATTTAGAACACGGCGGGTGAGCGTTCAGGCATGCACAACCCTTGTGAAAACAAGCAACTTTGGAAGGACATTACAAGTACAACCACAAGCAAGACTTTCAAGTTACAACACACTATAAGGGGGAGATCAGGTAAACGTTGGGAAAATCAAAACGGATCACAATGTGTGGTTTCAAAATGAATATTTGAGACACCACCATGAGAGTCTTGTTTGAACACACCTCTCACCACACTCCTTTTGTAAAGAAAGCAAGATATTACACACTTTATCACTTTACCAATTGAGTGCTTTTTCAATCCCAGCAGGAGGCCCTTCACTGAATGTATTTACATTGTAAATGAAACGCCAGTGGGCACACTAGATGTGCTCAGTGAAGGAAAAGAATAGCCTCCGCTGCTTAGGCAGGAGCACACAGCCTGTTGGTTGTGACCCTGCCTTGATTAGATACCCATTCCAACCGGTTGCCTCCTCTTTCGTAAATCCAGTTTTATGCAATGCCATGCTCAATAAAACCTTTCCATATGTGCATTATCCAGAACTAAAAACAAGGGCTTATCAAAGACTTCATGGATAAAGTGTGACAGAGAAAGTCTGAGCTTCCAGGTAATCCTACACTGATGTTATGGGTTGTCTTAGATGGAGTGGAAGAAAAACACCCTGTGCAGTTACGTCAAAGGACCTTGCACTGTGTGTATACAGCCAGTTTCATAGGCCATACTCACTGTACAATTACATACTTTTTTAGCAGGTACTCTTTAGGTCATTGCTTGGTTTAAAAAAAAAACTTAAGAGAGACAAATGGGAACAAATGGGAAAAAAAATAAATGGATGAAAAATGAGAAAGAGAGCTTATGTTTTACTTTAACACCTGTTTCTTTGGGCCAGTTTAAAACATTAATTGGGAGTTATTTCATGCTGATGAACATCAGCTGTACATGGCCATGTATAATTTCACAGTTCGGAGCTCAAGCTTGATAACTAATCTAGCACTTTTGTTCAGGGTACCTTGGCAGTGTTATCCTGGAATATTGAGCTCAACAATGCAGAATCAAACCAGCTGCCCACCAGCTACAACCAGCTTCTTGACCTCTGGGCCAACCCGCCGCCTGTGATTTATCATTCTTGTCCAGGAACAAGCAACCTGCCTGTCTGTGTATGGCTGTTTACTGTGAGAGTGCCTCACTTGGAGAAATGTTTGCTCTCAAAATGGAGTGAAAATAAATAAGCAGTTGTTTTTAAAGACTGGTGTCGGAGTCAGAGCAAGCGTGAAGCTATATGAGCGACTGAAGCTTTTGGATTTTTCGTGGTACAGTATGTTAAAGGAACTGATATGCTATCTTCCGGGCTGGTCTGTTTAGGAATGTTTTCCACAAAGCTGGGTGAGGTGGCAACAGGAGAGGGCTTAGATGAGTCCCTGTTGGGTCCCAAAAGACAGACAACGTCCCAGAAGAGATAAGAGTTAATCCCAGTCCTCCAACCTAAACTGTGAGTGAAGGATCAGGACAGACTGGACTGAAATGCCCCCCCCCCCCTCCAGACCTGCAAGTCAAAATAGCATTTTATGATTATTTCCATGCAAGAATCCAAGCTTCTAGTTTTTGTTTAAGCTGCGTGGCACCAGCTGATTCTGATTTAAAGGAGTAGTTTGACATTTTTGGAAAGTCTTTGCAAATTAAAATGTACGTGCTGTTCTATTTCTTGGCGGGGCGCTGAGAGATATTGTGAGTTTTTTTATTCTACGTATTAAAAAAACAAGATGTAACTTGTAATAAGTGAGCTGTAAAGGTGCTGGTAGGCATTTAGGCATTTATCCAGTCTTATACTAAGCTAAACTAATAGCCTGGTGGCTGTAGCTTTATATTTAGCGTACAAACAGGAGAGTGATATCAATCTAATCTTAAGTAACTCTTGACAAGAAAGCAAGTATGCCTAGTTCCCTACGCCTATTTCTATCTAACTATTGCTTTAATAAAAAATCTGCAAACACTTTGCTTTCTTTTAAAATATCTATCCCATAATTGATGCACAAGAAATGTGCAAAGTAATGCATGCTTTGATTGACATGAACAGAGTAGTCCTGGATTTTTCCTTTGTTGAACCCTCTTACTTGAAGCCTTTGTTGTAAGGCAACAGAGGGATCGAGTTTTCAGCATGTGTGATGAGGGTGTTTTGTATATGCCTTTGGAGTTCTGCCATTTAGTAATCATCACCACTCTTCTTTAGATATGTCAAAGACATGAGGGGGAACTGCAAAGATGAGTTATTGCTGTTTGGGATGCCTTTTAATGTTGCGCTGAAACATGATGTACTTACAAAAGGAATACACTATCCATCTCGCTGTGGTTTCCCATGCGCCTGCAAGTCCCTCGGGAGTCGGTAATATTGTCAAAACTGAAGTCTAGCCCCCAAGTGATTTATACGCCAATGGTATGGTTTGTTTTTCTTGCAAACATCAGTAACTTATTGTGCTTTTCACGGGGGGAATTGGAGTTTTGTGGCTCCAGCGCTTTGAGTAAATGAGTAACTTTTAGGACTGTTTGGAAAGATTTCAGGGTGACCTTATGGACTGGTTATGGTTGTGGCGGAAACCATCAAGGCTACACTGGTCTTCTAGCATGCCACTGACATATGGTGTGAACCAAATAACCACTCCGGCCCTGTCGGTCTGTTATGACAGAGAACAGCAGCTCAACCGTCACAACATCTTCACAGGCATAAACATGTTAATGTGCAATTGGTATTGCACAACACAAGTGTCAGCTGCGGTGTTGCTGAAATACACTCTTAATAGTATTCAAGTATGACTCTCCAAATTTATTGTAAACATGTCGTGCCACACAAGCAATGTCTCACTTAGTGCAATTGTTAATCAAATGCAGAAAAAACAAAAATAGATCCAAGGAGATAGTGATGTGCATAATATTTGCCGTTGCTAAACAGATCTTTATCACAAACTGCTGATGTGTACATGAAGGAAAGCCAATACCTGTTTTGCTTTGTTTCTCACAGTAGGCTGTTCTGAGTTCTCACAGGGAGGTTAGAAACAGGATGTTGGTCCGTGGAACCCGGGTTTACCCAACAGCAAAACTGTACAAGAGAGAAAATTCCCATTTTATATGAACTAAGTCAAAGTCTCAGAACAAAGTCTGACCTAAATCTGCAGTCACACACAGTAGCTAATTAAATTGTCATGGTAGAGATGTGCAAACAGAGTATACAGACAATGTGTCTTTGCCCTGGCTGAAGTGCCCTTCTGGACCAAAGAAAAACTATAATTATTATTATTACAAGTTTTGTTAGTGTTGCCACTACTACTGCTGCTGCTAGTGCTAATATTAAAATAATCATTAAGAGAAAGCCTGCCCTCTACACGTTTCTTTCTTGGTTAGTACATGAATGAGCATGTAAGTCTTCTATTATTATGGACATGATCTTTAGTTAGAAGTTATGGTTTGGTATGGTTGCTTTGCATGTCTGCCTGAGACTACTTTATGACTCTTCAATACTAAGCGTAATAATAATAATATTTGATGTAACCGTGTACCAAAAGACTTTCCCAGGATAAGATAAAAAAATTCTTTTGTGAAAATACCAAATTTAAGAGCTACTGCAACAACTTATATCTAATAATGAGTGTATAAAGATTTGGGGGGGAATTCCCATTGTGTTGAAACTATCTGTCTGTATTAGCATTAGTTATCTTGTAGCTCATAGTTGCTTAACACTGTTCTAAAAGCTAATTGTTGACTGTTGCAATGTAGCTTCATGAATAAACTACATTAACAGGCAGAAATGAAGAAACCCATTTTTACAAAGCAGCAGGAGACTCATTATGACTGAAATATTGAGCCTTATACCAGCACTTTTTACAGTTTATTTCCATAATTATCTTTGTCTCTTCACCTTTTCTTATAGTTAGACATAAAACTAACAACATTATATACATTAAAGCCTATCTTGTAAATTAGATAGGGCTGTACTACTGTATGTGGGGATACTATTCTGCTGTATACATTCCAAAAGGAATTGGTGCACATTGGTAAACCCTAATGTAAGGAGATTCATGAGTTCTATGTCCCATATGGAAATAATACATTTTAGTGTATATGGCAGTTTTCTGGCCTGCAACAAAAATATTTGGCCCCCTGGTGAAAGCTTAAGTTTTTCCTTTCATAGTTTATAGCAAACATTTCATGATTTTTCATAAAACTGCTGTACATAACAATGTATGTACAAGGATCATGTAAATCCTGATAAATATGACCTTGTAATATCATCTAAAACCACCCCCACATGAAGAGAAGCATGCACACTGAACTATAAAGTGGATCCCTGTTGCTGTGTGGAAACCAATAACCATCAAAGCATCTTTCTTACTCCAACAGAACATACATTTCTGTATATATGTTATGAGACCTTTTTGCCAAATTAGTATTTACACAAGCTGCTCTAACTCTGTTAGCCCAATGGGAAAAATGGCATCTGCTCTTGGGTACAACTAAAAAACAAACAGTTCTATAAATCACAAAATACACTTCCTCATTTCTTCTGTGATGTGAGCCAAATCAACAAGTAAAAAGTGAATATTTTGTCCTCCGCAAATTTGAGATGTGCTACCTTTTCAGATTTTTTGGAACATGCTTGTTTAAT
This sequence comes from Etheostoma perlongum, assembly GCA_026937815.1. NCBI lineage: Eukaryota > Metazoa > Chordata > Actinopteri > Perciformes > Percidae > Etheostoma > Etheostoma perlongum. Next base: position 11,208,591 of record CM049374.1, read on the forward strand.
TTGGGGTTTAGCACTGATAATCTCACTGTTCTCTTTTTTCCAATACAGTTCTATAAATCAATTTTATAATTTAAAGAATTCAAAAGAAATAAACAATCAAAAATATAAGAATGACTTTGACCATGTAAAATGTTTGCCCAGTAATAAAGAATGCTGAGGAAAAAAACGGACCTATGGTAGAATATTATTGCTAACCACTTAGTGTACAGCATTACATGTTATATTCTCAAGTAATTATAATGTGTAATCATGTGTTTCCTGGGTAAGTATACCTGAACATACAATAACTGCAGACTGAGATCTGAGCGATAGAATTTGTATAACGCCTTCAGCCTTTTTCAGATGGACTAGCATAATGCATTAGTTACAGAGGTTTCCAAAGCACAAGTGTGTTATATTAGAAACAGATGAGTCCCTCTGCAGGGGGGACGAGGGGAAGAAGGCACTTGAGAAGTTCCTTTCTGTGGCCTGTGAAGCACTGCTGATTTTCTGGAAGCTCTGTTCCCACTGGGTCGGGTCCATAAATAACATTCAAAGTATACTTGGCACATCCTATCTTGGCTTATTAGAGAAGAAAAAATGCTTAGACATAGAAGTTAAAAGATAAACCATGGATATGATTTCAGAACCCTATAAAGCACATTTAACACGTAATACATTTTACCTATTATGCAGGCCCTAAGGATACTCATGTCAGTATATCAATTTAGGTCCTGATCTTCTCTTTAGCGCCACCATCAGGTCAACTTTTCTACTTTACCATGTGGAAAACTAAAGATTGAATCTACTGTAAATATTGATGGGCCGTACATGTGGATACAGTTTAGCCACTCAGCCCTTGTGCCAATTTGCCTATTGACCACTTGTGGTACTGCAATAAAAAATCCCCTACAGAATGCCATAAGCATTTCCCCATAGACTGCCATTATAAAAAAGACACTTGTAAAACTGTTAACAGGACAGCTACAACTGAAAACAAGGTCAGTTATGAGTCTTTGTATGATGAACTTTCGTACCATGAATGTAAGATTTTTTTTATATGTGAGTGACTTCATCCCAATGTAAAGTCTATGGGCTGAGCAGGCAGTGTCAAAAAAAGAAACACTAATGCACATGTGCAGGGTGCCGCACAATGCAGAAGCAAACTAGGAAGTGAAGAAAATGTACTGGGAGTGAAACTTTTATTCAAATGAATGGGCACCATCTTGGAGTCCAGTATCCATTTCTTATAAGACATTCATCATGCAGACACAGACAGTGTAGTATGATCAATACAGCGTGCATGTTCACTATCAATTGTTGTAAGAGAATAATCATAATAATCCACTGCCTAAAAGTCCCCCAAACAATCAATTATAGCAGGTTTAAATACATTATATCTGGCATGTATTTTCTGACACTGCTCAGTGACTAATCTATGGGTTTTGAAGAAGCTGCTGTAACACATGAAGCAGGGTAACAGCATGACTGCAGCTGCAGATAAAAGCTGCTATGATGAAAGCTTCTTGATAATGAGAACAGTGACCATGAGCCAGAAAGCTGTGACTATAGCGTCAACAGGTCATCAAACCGGCATAGTTCACACTTTCTCATGCATGGTTGATGAACATGTGCATGATTCATTTCACTTTTGAGAATTGGACCACCATTGATTGTTTTCACACTTAAATACCAACCCCCAAAATCTGACATTTAAAATACACTTTGGATTAAACTAATTATGGATCACAGGAAACTTCATGTAAGTTATCTTTGATAACACATGTTTTTAAAAATCCTAAAAGCAGGCTGAAGGGTTAAAAACTGAGAGTGGACTGAGAGTGGATCCGTTACTTCAGCTGACCCAGCGATGGTTTCATGAGTTCCTGCAGAGAGTGAAGCCAGATTGCAACTCAACTGAAACAGAGGATCTGACGGTGCAAATGAAGTTGCATTTCAGTGCCACTCGCTCACCACAAAGTCTCTAGGCTAGGTGTTCAGTGACCACTCTGCCTCCATTTGTGTCACATTGATGTGGCTGATGAACATGACAGTATATCCCCTCTGTATAGCAGTCGGAGTCGACAGGATAGGACACATGCAGATGCTTTTCTATTTTAGCTCTGGCATGCAGTTTTAATACATCTTCAGCAAACATAGACAATTTTGAATATAGTTATGGAACACTGTCAAGATTTCTCTGCTTTTATTATACAAGTCTGCAAGCAGCTCATTAGATTACTTATATTTGAATATGGTAATGGTAATGCATACTAATGTAACAAGACCGATGCTGGATATAAACACGGACTGGAAGCTGTTGTTATTATAACTGAGATATGAAGTCTCTCAGCTGCAAAAATCACATTTATTTCTGACTGTATATTAAAGGGCTGTTTTGGTTTGAGTTCACTTCACATTTGTCACATCTCCAAATTGTAAAATACAATATTGTTCAAAATAGACCAGCATCAAGATTGATATTGAGATACTTTTCTTTTTTTAATGGAGTTTTTTTTTTTTTATAGAGGAGAAAAGGAAATGAGGGATACAGCAGGAAATGTTCCCCCTTGCTGGTGTCTTTTGCTTGGTGAATCTCACATGGATACATGTGAAGTTTTGTTTTACAAATAAATTAATGATTTACAGTGGGTGATCTGTGCTGCCTGCATGATCTGTCATGCGCAAGATGTTCGCACATGTGCAGATGATAATCCTTTTTTTAAGGATTCATGGGACTGCACGATCTGTTCCACGCTTCTGGTCGTAGTTGTGGAGGTCTGCCGTTAGTTTAACTAACAGCTAATTCGGCTAACCGCGAGCTGACAGCTTGATTCAGTCTAAAATAACATTAACTCAAACTAAACACTAGGAAAAGCAGGCTACAGCTAAATCAAGATTTTACAGTAATAACTAAAAAGACAAGTAATGATCGATTGTATTTTAAATGAGCACACGTAAAGTAGAACTGTCGTTACAGCTGTTGTATAATTTACATAATTTATTCTTAGCAAGAGGTTAAGCTGATGGCTTCTCTTTTGAAAAGGTGTCAGAGGTGAGATCAGTGAGCTTGGCTAGCTACAGATAACGTACAGTTGGCTACTGGAGGGAACTAAATACAGTCAGAAAAACACTTTAGTGGTAAAATTTATGTGGTGAAGACTGGCTTTGCCCACATTTAGGGAGAAGAGTGTGATAGATGATTGGGTGGTCAAAGCGTCTGACTTAGCAGTAACTGCCACTGTTGTTTCTAAGTAGATTTAGTGGCCTAAACTCAGAAAAAAAACGTAATAATAAGATCAGAGAACACTCTTTTTATCTATTCATTATTTTTTATTATATTTATTATTTTCATAACAGTTATTTGTAACATTGCTGCACTGGCAAACACTGATATGGATCCAGATCAGAAAACGCTCATAAATTTAATTTTGAAAGACAAAACAAATTAGATGTTTTTGTTAGGGCTTATTGTCCTTATATATTAATATTAGTCTTCGTATAACTAATAATCAAATGTACAGAAGAAAGCAGAGGAATAACATTGTTTTTCACATCCATGTTTTTTTTTTGGGGGGGGCATTTTTTTCCCTTTGTTATATAGAACAGTTGAAGATGTAAAGGGCGAGAGAGAGGGGTAATGACATGCAGCAAAGGGCCGCAAGTCGGAGTCATACCTAGGACTGCTGCGACAAGGGCCGAGCCTTTGTACATGAGGCACAAGCTCTACCAGGTGAGCTATATCCAAGCGACCCGACCACAGCCACTTCACAGAATAATTAAAGCCATTCATCCAGATATCAGTTCTTTCTCATGGGGGTCTCAGGACTATTTAATGGAGTGATCACTTAAATTGGAAACATTAGGTGAATTAGGGCGGCTGTGGCTCAGTGGTAGAGCGGTTGCCTGTCGATTGGAAGGTTGGTGGTTCAATCCCCGGCCTTGTCGAAGTGTCCTTGGGCAAGACACTGAACCCCGAGTTGCCCCCAATGCTGTGTCATCGGAGTGTGAATGTGTGTGCATGTTTATCTGATGAGCAGATGGCAGCCTTGTACAGCAGCCTCAGCCACAGTGTATGAATGTGTGTGAATGGTGAATGGTTCCTGTACTATGTAAAAGCGCTTTGAGTAGTCGTTCAGACTAGAAAAGCGCTATATAAATACAGCACATTTACATTTACATATACTGGGTTAAAAAAAGAAAAAGAATAATGGACTGACATTACTGTGTATGTGATCAAGGACAAAAACAAACAGCCTAATTGGGACCAGTCAACCCAGTTTTTCCAGCAGTACACCATGGTGAGAGATAACTCAATATGCACGGAAACAAGGCAATGGCCTGTGTAAGTAACATTAGGAGCTAATCGGAAACAAGCCTCTTCTAATTATCCATTACCAAAATAACAGACTGAGGTCATAGTTATTGCTTTCCCTGATGGGAAATTTGAGCATTTGCAGAAATTAGGTATTTTTAGACTCTGAGTTTGAAATTAACCATTATCTCAACACACACCCTCATAATCAAGTGACTGTTGTCTCTGATGTTGTCATATGAGTAAATACAGATTAAAGAGTAAACTGGCATTAATTATGGTATTTTGATCTTTAGCTCATATTAGTGGTGTGATTTTAGAGATTGCTTGTAAGGCAATGTACATGTTGAGAAATTGGAATTTTCTGCTGAAGTTGTTTAAAGGCACCAAAAACCTTTTTTCCTTAATCAGCTTCTTACTATGAGTAATGTTGTCTTAAATGAATATACACTATTCTGCCAAGGTTAGGCTCAGTGGGGGGAAGGCGGTATCTCATACTTTATCTGTTATTGTTCATTATTTAGTCATGACTATTTACTTTATAGAGACATGCTTGAAATTGAAATTTAAAACAAGTTTCAAGGCATTTTAAATGTTATTCTTGAGAATGCAAATTGCTTAGAACAGGGATCTTAAACAGGGGGTCTGGGTCTTATTCTCAGAATTCTGACTTTAAACTCAGAATTCAATACATTTTTCACATATGGCCCTAACCCTCTTTCCTTTTCACTGGTCTATAGTCACTAAGATAGATACAGTTAATCCTAAGGATTCACTGCGCCACATGTGTTTTAACATTAAAAAAGGATTTATGAAATCATGTTAACAATTATTAGGCTATGTTAATATCTTACTATTATATACAAAAAATATAGGCATAAAGGGTTTAGGCCCTCCTACATGTAATTGTAGGCCCTGTTGAATATACAAAATATGTAGTAGGGGTCCCTGCTCCATCCCTCTTTCAGTTAGGAGGTCCTTGGCTTAAAAAAGACTGCTGGCTTAGAAAGAGCTACCAGAAAGCTGTTGCATAAGTCAATATAATAAATTATAAGGATTTATTGCCTTACATTATTTTAATTTAATTAGTTAATTTTGCAAAGGAGAGAGGTAGAATCACCTGATTGCATAGCTGATTATGCTCCTCTCTCACTGTGCTACTTCAGATGCCTGAGAGGCAAATACCTCGACTCCATTCGGTCTTCGCAGGCTGCCAATGCTACTGCTCTACCTGGCCAAATCAGATGGGAATGGAGATAGCCTCTCTGCTTATTTTCTTTGGAGCGGTGTGAAAACAAACACACCCCCTTTCCACAGCTGAAGACAACCTTCCTGTAAACACTGTCCAAAAAAAAGCCCACTCTCTTTTATTTGGCCATTTTAGATGCTGGCTGTTCTGCTGTGGATCACGGTGTGAGATAAATCTCACAAAGGGAACAGTGTGTGGGCTAGCTCCAAAATAACATGCGGTAGCTTTGGTTTAAAAACACTGTGTGCAAAAATATTAATTCTTTGTAAAAAAACACTTATATCTTATTTAGTATTCCAGTTTCTGACCTACTTGTTACACACAAATGAGCAAGGCTTGAATACATCTTTTGTGCTTTGTAGAAGAATAAGAAATTATTAACTTTGAAGCTGTCCTGGTTTGTGTCTTTGAACACATTGTGCGTCTCTTTTGGCTGCTGTAACGACATAATGTAGAGTAGATGTGTGGTGTGGAGTGAATATTGATAAGCAAACAGTGAAATGACAAATTAAAGGTAGAAAAATACAAGTTCCACACATGAACGGAAAGCAGAGTTGTGGAAAAATAAATGAGGACAGATTAAATGTAAAACAAGTTACACATTAAAAGGAAAATATGACTATGTTTCATTTAAAATATGCTAATATGCTTTTTGCCAGCTAGACTGTACATGGTGATCAATAGACACATTCAGTAGCATGGAGCTAATTTGAGCCAAAGTTTACTAGTGGTTTTAATTAGTAAAGAAAGTTAGAAATGTAATACCGGTACTATCTTTTCTACTGCTCTAAACATCCAATGGTTTCCATTCATTTCTTCATGATATGAAAATCTACAGTTATGCAATATAAAAGCAATGTGTTGATTGGATGATTGATTTGAAAACTCTGTATGGCATTACCTCATAACAATAATATAACTTTGACAAAAATTAATGCAGATTTGATATTCCCTGTGACGGAATTCAAGCGAATTTCAAGAGTCAGCATTACTATTCTTATCCTGTGGGAAGATGAATGGAAACCAAAGGCTGCCTGGAATCAAAAATAGATCCAACATTCTAAAAAATGTATTCCAAGCATTCAAAAATGTAGGGTATCACCTTTCAATGTTAATTATTTGTGTTTGAAGTCCTCCAAATCAAACAATAAAATCAGTTTCTGTCTATTTCTAGAAGGACACAAAAGTGTTTTCTTATCTGAACTGTTTTAGGATGTGACAACACAATGCTTAAGGCCAGGTCAGATTTAGGCACAAAAATGAGGAAAAAAATGAGGTTTAAGGAAGGATCATGGTTTGGATTAAGATAAGTACTTTGCTAAGATTAGGGGACTTTCGTTGGTGGTTACAATAATTAACATGTGGCCATGCTTTAAAAAAACTATGTTGGTTTTAAAAGATAAATGCTCTCTTTGTTCTTGTTCATAATTACAACAGTCGCTAGAGGGTACTGTCACTTTGACATAACCAAAAGTCAATTTGGGGCACTTGCCACAATGAAAGTATAGTTTTTAAAGGTGCGTTCACACAGACGTTAGCCTCATGTTGCCAGACCTTCCTCCACACCGCTGCAGGGGGAGGAGGGTCTGGCGAGTCAACAGAGCATTCCCGGATGGGAGAAAAACGTGCTCTGGTTTATTGGCATTTCTTTAAACCAATCACAATCATCTTGGGCGGCACTATGCGTCAAATGGAGCCATGGTGCCGCTGCAAAATAGACTCAGGAAGGAACTTGTTATGGTGGAACATGTGTACATTTAGAGGTAGTTTTAGTCGTGCAATAGAATACCCCGATTGGACAGTAGGGGTGCACGATTCAGAAAATGTCACAATTTGATTTGGTATTGATTTTTAGGCTCAAGATTTGATTCAAAATCAATATTCGATTCAAAAAAGATTCTCAATTAAAAACTATTCACAGTAGGGATGCACTGAATCCAGGATGCGGGTTTGAATTCGGACAAATATTGGGCCTCTTGACGGGGTTCGGTTTCTGACGACCTTTGAATTTTTTTCCACCGAACCGAACCCTACGCTTACACTGCTACGCTGCTACGCTGGTCAACGTAATGACTCCGCTGATGATTACGGGAAGGTGTTTACATAGGTGGACCGTTCAATGCAGTTGGCTGTGAGAAAGTGAAAATTGTTGTTTGGCTGTATTTTCAATCAAAAGAAGTCAATTCAAGTCAAGCTACATGTTCAATTTGCAATGCCAATTTGTCTCGTGGGGGCAAGGACCCTAAACAATACAAACACTGCCGCTGTTAAAACAAATGCATATGAAAAGAATACGAGTTGTTGTTGATGGCTTTGGTTTGATTTGCTCAGTTTTTGAAATATCCAACTCTGAGATGTCAGCCTCCTGCTACCAAACCCATGGAGGTGAGTGGAATTGTTGTATTGTTTGCAATGTATTTAAAAAAACCTCAATGTCAATGTCCTGGTTCCTCTGCCTAACCCACAGACCTTGAAATTACAGTGACACTGTTTTGGAAAGTGATGTTTAATTTTCTACAAATTTGTTATTTTTCAATGTTGTGAGCACCACAAATTAACGTTCACTGGCATTGTGTAGTGGAGGTAGACCATGGATTATCTCAAAACCTTGACCCCAAACTGTGTGGGGGGTTGGGGGCTCAGGCAGAACTTACACTGGTCACAGAATAATAAGTCCATTGGGACATCATTAGTCACTTTGAGAATAGCAACTCAAATACTTGGATGTGTTTTCTAAACAACGTGTACAGCACTGAGTCAATAACACGCTATTCATCACACTTTATTTATATGTATAATACTTTCTGGACACTTCAGTGGTTTTGTTTTTGTTTTCCAAATGAAAATTATGAGCATGTAATGAGCTTGATAATGATCGTTCAGGAAGCAATCTCCTATTAAGGAGTCCTGGTACTTTGCACCCCCCCCTCCCCCCTCACCCCTCCCAAAGTTAAAAAATGACTTCCTTCTGTTTTAATAAGTGGTGTTATCAAAACATTCATATTCATGATGTTGTGATGTTTTCACATATTCACGGATAGTTTACACCTGAGAGGTGTTCTTATCTATTCTATGAGATGATATGCAAAATCTTTGATGCTCTGTATCTGAGAGATACTGAATGTTTAGAATTTGATGTTTCACAAAATTCCATTAAGTATGCACTGGTCTGTGTGAGCTGCCCACCTGGCTGCCCTGATGCCCCTCACACTCAAACGTTGACTCTGCAGCAAGTCCAAATCAGTGATCTTCAAGGAAGACTATAATAAGGGCTTGTGTAATCCTTTCATGCCGTATATAATAAAGCGCTGAGCCTTCGTACAAAGTCCTCACACCAGATGGGGCTTAAATGGCTTGCATATCCTGCCACTTTTATCTGGACGTTCTCCAGCATAGCTTTAAGTTAGCCCATGATGTCATGCTTCTCAGTTTTGTGGCCAAGTGCTTTTGTTGTACTGAACTATGTCAATATCTTTGCTCATGAGAACACAGCAAAACCACAAGAAAGGTAGGACTTTGACATGAACCAAGTTTTTACAAAGTAGAACAGCCCCTCATCCCTACTTACTAATCTGCTTCAATTAATCGACTTTGTTCTTTAAATACTGTAGCAGAGAACCACTTGCTGTGCTCAAAAGTCATACCATCTGTGGTAAATCTGTGGTCTATTTAATATGGAGCAAATTTATACTATTAAAAAATTATGATTGAGAAGTGTAATGGTTGATAGTGACATGTAAAATGAGGCAATAGGGCCTACATGAATACATTTAAGTTGGTAATGCAAGATTTTACAGTTAACATAAGTGATGTCTTTGGGATTATCTTAGTTTGGAGACGACAGATTTATAGCAGCAAAGTTACAAACTGGCAGTGTGGACCTTTAAAGCAACCCACTCTCACTCTAAACTCATAAAAAACGGACGCTTGGGCATGGGCTGTCAACATCAGATATGACACAAACCAACCTTTTGTCGGGTTGATTTATCTAACCGTAAAGACAGCTAAACGCGGGGGAGAAATTCGGGACAGGGGAGATTTTCAGCACTAACGGGTCATTAAACTGCTGTTAGCGTTGTAAGCACCAGGCACTGGAGTTAAGTGCTGGCCTTAGTATATATATTGCATATATATACATATATTGTATATATATATATACATATATATATATATATATATATATATATATATATATATATATATATACCCACCACAGTTAAGTCATACAGGGGGAAATTAGCTATAGAGAGGCTGTAAACATGTTTACCTCTGCTGTAAAGTTGAGCATTTTAACATGGGGATTGACTACCTTTTGGAGCCAGCTTCAAGTGGACACTCTATGAACTGCAGTTTTTGGCATTGGCTTAATTCTTCAGGACCAGGGTTGCAGCTTGGTTTGCACATAAAAAAACACCACTGTGCCAAAGTACAGCCTCAGAAAGCACGGCAGGAGACTAAAGCTGGGAGAGCAATGGCCTGCTATTCATTGTGAATGGGCCGCCCGCTGAGCTACAGAGATTTAAAAAGGTGCCCAAAAGGTACAACAACAATGTGTATTGCATATATCAGTGCACAACCTAAAATGTTCTTGTGTGTATCATCAGATAACATCAGAACACAGAGCAGAGTGTAACTTACATGCTCAAGGCAACACATCCACAAAGCTACAGCTTCATGCCTGCTACTTTGTTTCTGTGTGTGTAAGTCACTGTATCACAAGACAATGTTTTGAAAGAACATTAAATCTCTCCAAGCACATACGGTTGCTGTCATTCCAGAAACAAAGTGATCATAAAATCACATGATAAATAGATAAGTTGCACAAATAAGAAATACATAGGATAATATATTGGAAAGGTTTCATTTGTGTGTAACACACGTGTTTGCAGTGCTAGTTGTTGAAAATGTCTACAACCTCATGAGGTTAAAACATTACAAAGAAGTTAGTCTGACACAAATAAGCACAGACTCACAAAATGACAATACTGCCCATCACATACTGCGGCAATGATTATTCCACCACAATTTCTTCACTGTTGATGTTATTCTAATAAACATTCTTTCCTTTTTTGATACTTAAAAATCATCAGCTAATGGGTTAAGTAAACCATTTTGCTTGAGTGCGTCAATAATAATAGATGGGCTCACCAAAAATATAGAGAAGACACATATTTATGTGATAGAGTCACATTTTATAAGCAAACAAAGTGAGCTCATACGATGTTTGAATTATTGATGCCAGAACCAAAAAAATTAAGTTTTTCCAGTGATTTTCGATTTGTGGCTTTCACTGATTCAATGCAGAGAGAGTTCAGCTCGGCTCAGAACACTTAGATGAAAATAGCATTCACAAGCTCTAAGAGTGTCATTATATGATATTAGTTCACATAAGCCTGACTTAGACATCTGTCGCCCTGTAGGATGTCGGCAGCAGGTCTAATATACCTGCTGGATGCAAATCATTGTTTTCTCACAACAGAGAGGTTTGACATTGTGGAATCCTAATTAGGTTATTATGAAGATTTACACATACCCAGAGACACATGAGATTTTATTAATAGTAAAGTTATTAATAGTGTATGTTGAACATGCCTGGAAAAAAAAGAGGGAAATTAGAAGAAGAAAAAGTCATACGTTACGTTATAAGACCACAACAAATCTTAAGGAAACTGACTTTCTCCCTCAAATCACTCAATTCCTTTCAATAATCCCAATCAATTCAAATATCAACACCAGTTTTACAGCAAAATTAACTGCACAGTTATCCAGTCAAACTTCAATTCTTGATGCAAGTGGGGAAAAGAAGAAAAGTGTACTGATGTTTAACATAGATGCTGCCCTGCAATTAGTGTTTGAGATTTGGCAACTACATGGTTCCAGCCCCCCCACCCCCCTCTCAGTTCCTTCTTTAATCTGCTTGTGCACGCTGAAACCACTTCAGCATTGAACCGCAGAGGATGTGGAGGAACGACTTGGAGTCCCCGCGGTCAAAGCCTCATCGTTAACCTTCTGGAACGCCACCAGCAACAACCGACTGTCCATTGTTGCTTAGCGATGGACACTTAGCTCTACAAAACACACAAATCAATAGTGGTTGGTCCCACATTTGAGATGGGCCAGATCTGCGTCCCCCAAGGGAAAACCAAGAAAAGGTTTTTAAATGAGCTGGTAAAAGTGCAAATGAATGCATAAAGTGCAACGCAGAGTGCAAGAGTTGAAAAGGGCAAACATTTGTAACTATTTCAGAGCTGCTGATGACAGAGCGCTGCAGTGTGCGTGCACACGTCTCTTCAGGCTAAGGAGCCCTAAGCTGAAAGAGAGACGAGGCTGGGACCCCCTACTAATATTGTATAAAATTGAGTTACATGTTAACCTGGGCCTCCAATAATGTGTAGGGAGGCTTAAGGACTTTACAAATAGCTTTTTTATGGTGCATACAATACTAAGCAATTAAAATAATTGTTGAAATACATCATGTTTAATGCTAAACATACGTGTGGCACAGTGAATCCTTACACTTACTGGATGGCTTACCTATCGGCCAGTAAATCATCACTAATGAGTAATTTTTTTCTTCCCACTAATAGGCTGATTTATCTTTGGTAATAATATGTTGGATTAACAATTCAATTTTATAAAAAATAAAAAAACGTTTCTGAAAAATTATCAAACAATAATTTGGTGGCCCCCCTGGAGTAACTCTGAGGACGCTCTGGAGGTCTTTGGATTAGAGGCTACTAGGACTTTCCAAAAAATGATTTGTCAATTACGTATTTACAGAAAGTACTTGTTTGTGTATGTGTAGCTTCACCAGCAGTGTGCTGAGTGTCTCTCAGATGTACCCCAGGGTTAACCAGACTGGTGAAAGCACCAAACCTCCGGCCCAAGAGTTTGTAAACTATCCCAACCGCATGTGTGGAGTTGGGCATCTGCTGCTGAAATGTAGGCCCTGTCATGTGCTAAGCCCCAGAGAGATAGCATAATTAAAAGGGCCTTGATGAACCATTGACATAAGTTCAAAATATGGTTCACAAATCCATTAGAAAAATATACCAAACAGATGAAAAGCAGCGTTTTTGCTTTACGTGTCACATGTGTGAGCTTCTTGCTGAGGGAGCAGTGAGCAGTATGGGTTATTGGGCTCCCAGGGACCTCTGCTGCAAGACATATGTCTTCTATTACAGTTCATTTTCAAACATTTCTCCAGGACTTGTGGCTTCACAGTCTACTTGAGAAGGAGGATTAGGCCCTCCTGAAATTAATTTATTTCTGCGCCCTAACTGTTTATTAAATATAATTGACCATCAAAGTTGTCACAGAGAGGAGGGAAAAAAAGGAACTGCTACATGTATACCGCAAAAAAGGGGAGCTTTCTTTGAAAAGCTTTTTATCTAAAGAATGTCTTAGTTAGAGGCTGGACTGGGAGGCAGAAAATAGGTCATATTTCAACCACTTATACTACCACACTTGGTGGCTGCTGGATTAATTAGAGCCAAAGTCACATTAAATTTGATAATTTGTCTTGAGGAAATAGTGGGGTTATGCAGAACTCGGAAAAATGAGCTCCCTAAAATAACTCTCTCTAAATATTCAATATGGAAATTACAAGTGTATCTCACATTATGGTAAAACCAATTCATATTCAAGTTGATAAGAATGTTGACAGATTTCCACTCTTGTGAACATTTTGTTAGATATAAGGTCACAAAACCTATGTCTGTCTGTGCAGCCCTGTCCTCTGAAAATGACTTTCCCCTACAATGACACTGCATTCTCAATGAATATTCTTTCCCAGATTACGTTCGTCACAATTACTTTGGTCATGAAAGTCAGCAGTAGATGGATGGATGGGTCAAACAAACAAACATTCACCCACAAGGCCGCTGTTCATGTACTGTGACTTGTAAATGTCACATACACTTGACCTATGTCACATACATAATGTAACATATTTAATTGACCCAAATATCTTTTTTTAAACCTAACCAAGTAGTTTTGTTGCCTAAATCTAAACAATTAGTTTTTTTCTTCAATTCACATAGATATCCATGTGTTTAAAACACATTGCATGGGGATGTATGTTTTTTAGGAGACAGGGTGAGTCTATGGATGTGGCTGAAAACAACTTAAAAGGTTTTACTTAAAAATTGCAACCATGACAGATGCTGCCTGACTGACATCAACCAAAACAGCACTCAAAGTGTGTCACAGCCATGGTGGTCTGATCGCCATTATCTGTGTCTTAAACAGACATATGTCTGGGGTCTTTCAAATGCCACGCAGATACCAGACACACTACAAAAGCCCAAATTGCCTTTCTTCTTCTGTGTTGTAAGCTGACAATTTAAAGACAATCCCTCTATACTGTCTCAAAGGCAAAATGATAAAAGCCATAAAACAATAAATGCTTGAATGTTACTCATATCACAAATTACTATCTTCCCCCCTCCCAATGTGTGATTGAAAAAACACTTAATCACTATAACATACAGTATATCTAAATATATTGAATTAAATACAGCTATTGGTAGAGTGTCAATGAAAATAGAGGATAAGTGCAAGAAAAGACAAAAAGACATGTCATTTAACACTAATGTCAATTTCAACATGCTTATTTTTCTGTACATTTTCATGAAGTTGTGATTTCAGCGTAAGAAAAAACCCAAACTGCATTATCTTGTGTCGGCATATACTTTGTGGCTATTTGTGAGCAACATATGTATTAATTTCCCAAATTGGGTTATGTTTATGTATTTTGGTATGTTAGTTTGATGAGGTTGGTTTGTATTTTAAGTATAGAAAGTTGGTTTAGAAAGATGTTTTTTCAGAAATATCTGCATAATGTAAACCAGGCTAACCAGGCACCTACAGTGGCCTGTTAGACATGCTTTTCATATCAGTGCTACACTGTGAAAAATCAATTCCATGCCTGTTTTCTAATGCTAAATCACACCATGTCCCTACAAAAGCTAAAGTTAATAAGGACATATGTATTCTGTTATATCCTCAGAGGATAGCAAGTAAACTTCTATATTATTACTGCCAACTGTTAGAAAGACGCCTCTGCCTTCTCCTTAGTGTGACCCTGTCTATTAAGTGAAGCGTGCAGTGCAGCTGAGAAATGGCGGTGCAAAGCGAGACTATCTTCAAATGGCTGTGGTCCATTAGCAATACCTCCCCAACTCGTAGGTAAGGTCGCTTAGATGTACTTTTTTCTGCATGTCTGATTGATGAAAGCTAATGTGCCTTTGGGTCACATTAAGAGAAATAGAGAAGAGCAACAGTAAAGCAGCACTGTTTAACACAGGTACCGTTAGCTAGACATGGCTGCAGTGAAAGTGATAAATTGGGCATTACGTTTTAGATGTTGTTTTGCTGCCCACTTACCGGTGGCTTTTTTATTTTATTTTTTTAAGTACTGATTTCTGTAGAGGAACGGAGTCTCAGCAGAGGTTGTGTGTAAATCAGAGTGCCATTGTGGCTGGTCGGATTGCAACTAAAACCAGTTGAAAAATTGGCCTGTCCCATAGGCTGTATTTGATTGTTAATGTGGCTTGAATTGTTACTGGCATCCATGGCGGGCCATAAGCCTGTCTCTTTTTTTTAAACCTAGCCTTGTGAAAACTCATAAATTGAGTTAAGGTAAAGCCAGGCAGCTCTTTCCATTCTTCCTTAAATTTCCACTCCATCTCACACTTGAGTTGAACCATGTTTAGTTTCTTTTGGCCTCTATGGTAATGGGAAATTGATCTAAGTTGTCTATGCCTTTGAGTCATTATTATCCACGTTAAGGACACACAGAGATGGGAAGTAACAAAGTACACATACTTTGTTACTGTACTCAAGTACATTTTTCAGATATTTTTACTTTATTATATTTTTGTGCCGACTTTTTACTTTGACTCCTTACATTTTTAACACAAATATCGGTACTTTCTACTCATTACATTTTACAAAATTGGCTTGTTACTTTAGTTTCAAATAATTTCAGTGGAGTTACCGTTATTATTATTTGCGTCATCATAAGAATTCAATCTAACTGGATGGGAATATATGTAGCACTTCCGCACCACTACAAGACAACAGATTTGGCGGCAAATCATTGCATAGTAGTATGAACAGTGACATGATTGAAAATGAAGAAAACATTGTGAGCCTGACTTATTACATTTATTATTAGTAGCGCTCCAATTTTAAAAAAATGACTAGCTGTCAGTTCATTTTCTCATTCACAAGGCTACTTTTACTTTTATACATTAAGTAAATTTCCAAGCCTTTACTTTGTTACTTTTACTTGAGTAACGAAGTTAAATCAGTACTTCTACTTTTACCAGAGTATTTTTTAACACAAGTATCTGTACTTCTGCTTGAGTACGGGAAGTGAGTACTTTTGCCATCTCTGAGGACACATGACCAAAAGGACAGCGTATCCTTTAGGTCAGTGGTTCCCATCCTGGGGTCTGGGCCCCCCCTCAAGAGGGCGCCAAAGATCACATGGGAGTGTGTGAAAGTTTGTCTGCTTTGAGGTTGTCAAAATTAGATTTGTACATATAAAATCATAATAATACACTTTCTAAATCATACATGCAAAAGTGTTCTCACTCAAAAATAGATTATAAAGTATTTCTGATTCTGATTACTTGGTAGGCCACTCCTCTGTGACCTCTCAACCTCTGTGACCAGCGCTTCCATCAGTTTTGTCTAGCTCAAACTCGCTTTCCCTGCAGTCAGAGCATCATTATTTAATGAATGAATCAATGAATGAAACATGTCTGTGACCTAGTATCAAAAAAGAAAGTAAGGCTATAACTTTTGATATCATCATATCAAAGACACAATATCACGAGATCACGGGAAAATTACAGGCTAACATATCACACAAAAATCCATCTTGTCAGGAAACAATATCAGGCTGGGGGAATGCCACATGCTTTTCTTAGATCCAAGTGGGGGAGGTGGTGGTGATGGCGGTGGGGGTACAAGGAAAAAGGTTGGAAACCACTGCTTTAGATCATCTCTTGGCTGTGCTGATGTGGTCAAAATGAGCTGTTACCCCTTTAATTACCCTAGAAATTCAGATTCAACTTTTCACAAAGATGAATACCATTAGGACTCTGAAATGTGTTGACAGCAAGGGAAGAATCAGTGTGATAGATCTTCATCCATCATCATTATGTAGTTTGCCATTTTTTGCCGTTTTAGTTGACAGGCTCCACTCCTGAAGCCGACACAGTAGCAAACAGAAACTGTAATGATCTGTGTCATTGATGAAAGCTCCCCACATAACTGAGCTGCAAGCGATTTCTACGAACACTGACTCTTAATCATTTCCAACATCTGGAACGACTATGGAATACATAAACAAAGGGCTGGGGCGGCAGTTGAGGTTGGGTGCCATCATCACAAGGAATTCAAAGGAGTGTGGGGTAGCTTGAGACAGAGTGGAGGGTTTACAAGATGGAATGTAAACAGTACTGACAGATCGCTCAGTAAAGCTCTCCGTTGTCCTGAGGAAGTCTGGTCAAGACCTGCAGGACCCCCGCCAATAGGCCAGAGTATGAGGAAATGGGATCGTTGCTCTGGGGAGAGCATTCTTCTGCTCGTGCTGTGCTCTTACAGTGTATCAAAGTCACATCTGAGGCTTCCTCTGTATGTTTTCTTCTCCTATGTTCTGACCTATTGCCTTGCATGCTGCTGGGTTTTTAGATGATGTACAAGTAATGTTCAAACTGAAAATTCCTTTTTTGCAAAGCCGTTTTCAAAACTTACCTCACTTAGTCATGCTGAGGTTTTAAGGGGATTTAAGTCAAATAATGGAGTGGAGAGACATTTGAGCCTGTTGCCAAGTTAGAAATGATGAATGTGAACATGTAAGGATAAGAGACAATTACAATTAAAACTGTAAAACTATAAAATAGCTTTGCTGCTTCAAAGAGAATAACTAAATATAAAGCATGCAAAAAAAATTAAACAAATGTAAGTGTTGATTGCTTGGGGAAATTGTAGGGGAAGTGAAAAGCAGAACAATGAAAATGCACATGCACCACATGTATCATGGCTCAAGTGTTCAAACTTTCATGATCCCCAGAGGATGAAACTGACTGACTGTGGTGATCCCATGATGTTTCATCTAGTCCCACCAGCTGGTCAAAGTTTGCAATTATCCTGTGAAATATCACACCATTTACTCGATAGATTGGCTCAAATTTTTGTTCAAACATTCATGGTTCCCAGATGATGTACCCTTATGACTGTGATGGGGATTTCTTGACGTTTCCTTTTTTTCCAACAAGGATTTGGAAAAATGTTTGGGAAGGCACAGACAAATGATGTTGTCGTACCAACGGAGGTGGCAAATCAGAAAACACAATCTATGTGTCTTCCTAAAGTGCATAGACGAATGTATTTTTTGCTTCATTTTGCTTAACTTTTTTAGTTTAGTGCTTATTAGCAAATGTTGCAATGCTTACGTGCTAAACTAAAATGATGACCATGGTAAACATTATTGTATAATAGTGATATTCTCAATCCATTGAATGGGAATATATAGGTTACAATATACTTAAAAATGTGCATTCAAGAATAGGTTAAAACTACTAAGTTAAGATGCTGTAACTCATTGTACTGCTTGGTTAAAAAGATGTAATTCATTTCTTTATTGAGTTAAAATGCACTATGATCTGTAGATCGGGATACCATTGCTTTGACCTTATCACGTAAAGTAGGCTTAAAAGAAAAATAGGATTAAAAGATAATTTGTGTTTAATATGCTGTCTATGTGTTTTATTTCTGTAAGGAAGGAATGGAGTAAATTATTAGTTACGGAAATAATTAAGCATGTGAATTTTGCGGATTAAATGTAAACGTGTTGCTCTATTGTAGCCTGCAGGCTAACTGGGTCGCTATAGGTGAAGGTGTATAAAGTTATAGGTGAAGGATTATACTAACGTAATGTAACACAACCTTTGTCTTGTTTTCACTCATTTTATATTGTTTGTATGAGAATGCTATTGCTGCAATTTAAGAATGATAGTGTTAACATGTTGTCGGGTCAAATTTGACCCGCTTTCAACAAGTTTCTATATCAGAAATTTGGGTTTCTTGCAACCAAAATAATGTGGA
This sequence comes from Etheostoma perlongum, assembly GCA_026937815.1. Lineage (NCBI taxonomy): Eukaryota > Metazoa > Chordata > Actinopteri > Perciformes > Percidae > Etheostoma > Etheostoma perlongum. The sequence goes on from CM049374.1 coordinate 11,227,256, forward strand.
TGGTTCTGTACAACGCTCTACACAAGTAATATAAATGAAAACTTGTAAATGATTCTGGATTAATAAATAAATGCATAGCAGAAGTATTTTGCAAGGTACAGCTATTTTGTTTGTTATTGAAAATCCTGTTTCACTGTTACTTTCAAAAACTTTCAGATACTTAAAGGTACATTATTGTGTTATGAATAGAGAAAATACATGGGTTGTTACATCTTGTAAACCTACTAATATGATGTTACTGAAAAAAATACATTACAACATTGAACATCGTGTCCATGTGTTTAATTCTATTTTCCTCTTTTAGCTCAAAACATCACTCTGCCTAAGTACAGCCTCACAGAGTAGCAATCTTGGCTTTAAAGATCCTTATTGAAAAGATTTTTTTTTTCATTTGAAAATTTAGACTACCTTTGTAGCCAAGCAGCCTCACATTAGAACCTGAATGGAAGGTGATACATATTTATATCTTTGCCGTGGGTGCTATTTACATACCCAGGAGAGGAGCTTTCTTGTCAAAAGCTAATTTCCCCTCCAGATCTAAATCGGTTGACAGGGTTGTGTAAAATCTAACCCTTAGGACGACATATTAAACATTAAGCTCTGGAGTAAACAACATGCTGGAGAAAAATATATTGCAGTGTTTTTATGTGGTTGCTTTTTATTATCGTGTGTCCTTATCACAACAGGCTTTTTGAGACACATCAACGCCCGCTTGTTCCCAGGCCAGACAATCACATGGCTTATCTGAGCGCTGACTGTTCACTATCAACACTCAGATGCAGGGATGCATGCGGGACAATTAAGGCATGTATGCTGAGCCTGTTGTCAGGTAAGACAGATCTGTAAGACAAGAAGCCATCAGTCAGGTCCTGACCTGTCTTATAAGACATTTCTGCTCCGGAGAAGTGTCAGTGAAATGAATGATGCTTAATGTTCAGTGTCACTGCCGTATTTGGTTGGCCTTGTCATAAAATGTAAGATGTGGACTAGAGGAGATACAGATTTACAACGGAAGGGTTTGTTGTTGACTTCACTGTGTAAAACACAAGATTGTATTTTGAATATTATAGACATTTATGATAAAGCTATACTTGTAAATCACTGCACAAATGTGTTTCCTGCTGATTGCATGCCCTATTAAGTAAATTTCATTGTAACATTTGCATATAAAATCCTGGCCCACATTGCTCACAGCACAGAGCAAAAATCCATTCTGAAGCACATTTTGCATTTGCTGATGGTTTTCTAATGCTTCCTAGTTGTTCATTTTTCAGTCTATACTTAAAGAAAAATTAACAACTCTCTCCAAAGATTATAAACCAGAAGACCAAGGCTGTTATCTGTGAGGCAAAACCTGGAGCTGCTCCACTCACATGAAAACTGAAGGACTGACAGAGTGTGTTTGTTAGAATTTTGACTTCAAACCCATATTTTCTATCTTAATTTACTTTGGCTACTATCACTCTTTTCACAAGCTTTTACATCCTTCGTGAAGCAATGACTAGCATGAAGAATGTCTTGTTTCTTTCTGAAAAAAGACTGCCGTGTTCAAGGTCATAAATACAATACACGCACACACACATTCTGCTTAAATTGGATTTGTTTCCTATGCAAATATCTACATAAATTATTAACGCATATAGATTAAGCAAAGTTCTCAGAATAAGAATGCAACCGACGGCTTTCTGAAAAAGATGATCTACCTCATGGTTCTACCTAATGCCTTTCCTATATTATGTATTAATAGTATATATGGCAAATCTTCTTTTTAGTCAGAAAGACAAATTATTGTGGATTTAACAGACAATTTGTTGTTCATGCTATACATAATCACAGCATGTGATGCAGAGATGCTATTAGTTTTACTGAAAACAAAAGGAACAAGATAACCCGTAGTAGTGGCTCTGTGAGGTTACACTTAGGCACAGCAGTGCTTTGAGCTACATGTTAACATACTGATGTTTAGCAGGTACATCACTTACAGTGCTAATTCAATAATCAGCACTAAACATCAAGTACAACACAGGCCGATGAATGACAGGCTCTGGTCTTAACGTTAATATGTTGACAAAAACATGGCGCTTGATTCAGTAAATTCATCCTGAGTTATCTCCACAGTCATAAGTTGGAGTCATCTTCTGGGAACCATGACCGTAAAAATGGTTTGCCAATTCATACAGTAAACGTTGAGATATTTCACAGCATAACTAAAAACTCTGACCAGCTGGTGACGTACAGTAGGCTTCATCCTCTGGGGAGCATGAATCTCTCTCATGAGGTAATGCCAATGCAGGAAGTAGTTGACGACATATTTTAGTTTCAACCAAAATGGTGGGCTTAACATAGGTGGCAGCTTCTCTAATTTTAATTTCAGTTTAATTTTGATTTAGTTCAATTATAGTAAAACCATTATTTCCGTTTCAGACCTTCCCTGCCTAGTTCCCTCCCACATCTATAACACACAGAGTATATGGCTTACATCATAAATGACAATAATCTCCTGCGTCAAAAAAGATGAAGTGGTGAGGATGGGAAACAGATGTACTGTAGCTTTAGTTCTTGAGGTGGTTGACAACAGCACTGTAGTTGGCATAGGCTAAGCATCATAGACTAGATGTACACACATGTATAGGGGTGATGAGCAGGGAAATAAGTCAATATCGTCCAGTATCAGAATGTGTTATAATATAGCTGTCAAATGAGTATTTGTGAAGTTCTGAGGGTATAGTATTGGTCTAATGTGTACTGTATGTCAGATGTGCAGGTTTGTTTAGAATTTTACACATGATAGATTCAGTCACATTTTAATGCCCCCCCCCCCCAACTCAGTCAGTGTCCTACTCAGTAAAGCATTTTCATGGTATTACTGCAGCAGTCTTAAAATGGAGCACCAGATATATAAAATCCAGTGGACTGTCTATGTTAAATATAGACATATGGTTATTGTGATTGCTTTTAACCATTGCCTTGATTTGAGAAGGCCACTCGTGATCAACACCCTGAAGAAGTAATCTTTAGCAGATGTTCTCCAATGCCTTGTCCAAAACTGTTTCATTTGCGCTTTGACAAAGCTAAAATAGAACATCAATTGCTACCAGTGCATAGGGTAAATTTGAAGTTGTCATTTCTGTATGAGAAAGAATTTTAGAAGAACGTCCCTTTGATCAGACACCAATTCCTTTCTTTATTCTAGGAAGTGAAGTCATTTCTCTCAACATTAAATTCCATTTTCCTGCAAAGTTGATGACTTGGAGCCAGAGAGGAGTAGTGAGCCGAATAAAATCTTTTATAATTACATAATTATGTCAATGTAGAAGTGCAAATAGAATTTACAGAGCATGCATGTGTGCTTTTGCAGAATACATTATATTATTGTTGGACTTCAAATGTATATTTCAGTTGGACTTCAGTTGACTTGAATGGGCCTGACATTTTGCTGATTGCTTTCTTGTCAATTAAAACATTTTCCATGTCCTGAAAGACTTGCTACCATCTGTAGCGTGGTACCATTCTAAAAATCAACCAGCCTTCATTTCACACATGAAAAGTCGGAGGACAGATGCTAAAGGTTTGGACGCTACCCAGGCAGGTTTACTGATGCACGTTGATGTGATCCCCTTGAGCTTAACACCAGTATGAGTCTGCATCCTGTGTCTGCTCCTCGGACCTCAACATCTGTTCCTGTTTGGTATCAACACTTTGAGCACTTCCATCAGCCATATCAGGCTGTTGGCTACCTTATGACTCTCTATCATTACAAAATCTCAAGTTACAAACAAGTCAAAAAAAATGAGCTTTAAAGTGCCCTATTATGAAAAAATCTTTTTCTGGGATTTGGGGTGTTATTTTGTTTCTCTGGTGCTTCCACACACATACGACCTTGAAAAATAAAAACTATTCATGCTGTTTTCAGTGAGATACAGTTTCTGAATGTCCTCTGCCTTCAGTCTCTGGGTGTGCTGTTCAAAATCTGCATGGCCTTCTACGTTACTAGCTGAGACGAGGTGGCTAACCTTGCATGCTAGCTCGTTCTCAATGGCAAAACACTGCTACAACATACTCTAGTTCACCATAATCTGTTCTGCAGGTATTCCTCAAGTTCCCCTCGTTTAGAAGAAGTCTCCCAGCTAACCCCGCCTTGTACTGACCAAAGTTGGAGAAACAGTTATCTAGCTGATGAGATCTTACCTAGCTACTGCACATGTGCGACTCCTAACAAAGATGGTATAGCTAGTCTGTAGCTAAAATAGGTATCTAAACACACAGGGTGAAAAGAGGATCTGCAGTACAAAAAAATATGGTGTTTTTTGAAAATGAAACCAAGAAAACCTATTCTGGTATAACCTCAAAATACAATTAGGAACCTGAAAATGAGCATAATATGGGCGCTTTAAACCGCTTATTAACGTGAGTTATCTAGATGATGTGAGCTTACCTAGCTACTGCGTATGTGCAACTCCAAACAAAGATAGTATAGACGTGAGATGTCTCACTCTGTAGCTAAAACAGAAACCTAAACACACAAGGTGAAAACAGTATCTGCAGCAATGTGCAGTACAAGAAAAATATGGTGTTTTTTGTACAACCTCAAAATACAATTATGAACCTGAAAATTAGCACAATATGGGCGCTTTGAAGGTGTCACTTGACTTCATACATTTTTTTTTTCTGTTTTAAATGGAGTCTTCCGCTGGCTGACAAACTGCATTACAGGCCGTACTTGTGCATTGATTGAAGAGCTCTTGACCATAATACGCTACACTTTCCTTCTGTTCTTGCACAATACTCAGGTTTACAAAGGCAAACATTGGTTTGTCCTGTCATCCATCAAACTGGCTAACACTAATGCAAACTGTTGTTGTGTTATCTTGTGGTTGTGTCTTGTATTCTGTTGCACTGCAGAACAGTTACCCACTGGGAGTATAACAACGTCTGGACTGATTTCAGAGACTGCAGAAAGGTACTGACCGTGAGCCAAAATGTCTCTTTTGGTCTGACCTGACATGTGTCGCTGCAGGTCATAGTGCTGATGATTCGGCGTTGGAGGGAGCAGAAAAGAGCCCAAGAGATGCGTTTCAAAATTCCTCTGTCCTTGACTGTGAGGACTCTGACAGCGTTGATTCCTTCTATCATGCTAACTCATCTCATCATGTACATCTCCAAAGGACGAATACGCTGCTGTTCTTTCTCAGACGCCACCTGGCCCGTGTCCTCGCTGACTTTCTGACCTCTAGCTCAAAATGCCACTGGGAAGTATACGTAGGCTGCGGTGTTCACAACTACAGTATTCTGTAATGTTAAAGCCTTAGGCGGTATTTCAAATACGAATGCAAATTTGAGATGAAAACAAGCAACATTCTTCATGAGCTGAACAGCTTCTATACCAGATACTAGTGCTGTCAAACAATTCAAATATTCAATCGCGATTAATTGCATTAATGTCATAGTTAACTCACAATTAATCACACATTTTTATTTAAATCTAAATGTCCCTTTTCTTTTTTCTTTTTGTCCCTTTCTTTTCTCTCATGTTAATGCTCTTATCAACATGGAAAAGTGGATTGGCTTGCTTTGTGCAAATGTTTTTTTTTATTGAAAACAACATTGGTATATAGCCTACTGTAGCTTTCAATTTCAAACGTAACAATCTCACTTGGAGCAGTCATTCACACTTGGAGCAAATAATCTCTCACACAATGTAACACTGTCTATCAATAAAAGGGTAAAAAACACACTTTGACGGGGGGGGATTGGCATCAGCTGTGTGCTGGACCGTTGACTGGTATTTCAGACTGGACGTGCTGCGATGTTAGCTCAGTTAACAAGGACAAAACACACAGATCACTTTGGTGTTGTACATGGAACCATTTGGCAACTTTTAAAAAGTGAACTTTCCACTCAGTATTTTATTGGCATCCATTTTGGCGTATTGCGCTCGCCATCCACTCAAAACGTAACATTACTCCTCTTTGGCCGGCTCACAAGCCCAAACAAGTGTGCGCAGCGTACCTGTTGTTTTGTTTACGGTCTAGCTAGATCTGGTGTGGCGCTGTAGTTTTTCTAACGTTACTAGTTGTTGCAACAACATGTGAAAGAAACATTGCTAGTCCAAAAACAATTGACGCTGTTAAAATGGGTTAGCGTTAACACCCTTAATAACGCATTTAACTAACAGCACTAAACCCTTTGTAGGGTTTTAAACCAAGAGTGGCTTAATCAAAGATGATTTGGCATCCAGGTCAACATTAAGCTCCAGCCACCTCCCCTGAGCAGCTTGCATGTGAACAGAGATTGGACAGAGTAAAGACAGCTAAATTAGACCCTGCAGATAGTTGTGGAGGGACTTTCCTTTCAGAATTAGCAGGGAAATGAGGAGTCAGAGAATCAGATGGAGTAGATTTGCGGTCCAGAAGCCAGTGTGGCTGGGGAAAATGTGCCTCAGATGATAATGAGTCTAACAGGGCATCCTGTACACCCTCACCGCCGCTCTGCTTCCTCATGATGTTGCAGCAAAGATATTGACTAAGACGGGCTTTAACCCAAACTATTTTCTACAGGAGTCGTGTTGTCGCTGCTACTGCGTTTATTTCCTTCCCAAAGTTACATTACAAACAGTAGAGCTCAAAGAAGTCTTTCGCATCACTCAGACTCAAATGGTATGTGTCTGTCACCATCCAGGCGCTGTTTACACATCTGAGAGTCTCCCATCAGATAGAGGAGAGTAAAAGAAGAAAAGACAAAATTTCAAGTGGAGCTCATCAGCAAATTTGATTGTGACAAAGCTCATTCTCTCCCCTTGTTGAAAGCTCTCAAAATAAACAACTACTGACCTAAAATCATTCTCCCTGCCATCTCAAATAACACATGGCACAACCCAGCCAAAGTCCACAAACCACTAAATTACATACGTAATATTCCCTCTGCTGGACTGTTGAATGTGAATGTGTTGTAAGTGAAAAATCAGCGAAATGTTAAGAGCCTTAGACAAGCAGGCACCAAATAATTGAACGTCACGACTCAATTAAACATCTAAGTCATGTCAGTGTAGGTTAGGCAAACCTTGAACGTAAAAAAAAGAACATCTGGATGAACCACTTTTTCTTGTTAACATGGATTCTCAGCACAGGTCTTGTCTTCATGTTGTTATTTACAACTCTGTTTCAGAGTAACAACAAGTATTGCACAAGCCAGCATGAGAGCGCAAGCCCCATAATTGCCAACCGCTGGAAGAGGAAATGTAATCATATACAAAATACAAATTATGGCTCAATAAAGATTAGGTAACAGCATGAACAAATTAAAGTGCTGTGAAAACGGAAGGATTAGCGCAATTACACTCATTACACAACATCCATCTCTCTGACCGAAGTCTGGGCTGAAAAAGAGTACAGGAAGGCGGAATCCATAAAAGTGGAGGAGGGAAAAGGCAGGATTGTGAGGAATGCTGGAATCTCTTAATGCACACATCCAGGATGGAGGAAGAAAATAGCAACATGTCTGAACAGCAGTTGGAGGAATACTGACGGGAGCTAAAGACACAGTCGCTGTAGAACTCCCTTTTGCTGCAGGGCTTCTTAACAAATGATTTGAGAGATACACAATGGAGAAATATCAAGTGAGAAGATAATGTTTTCTTAAAAAGGAACATCTGCGTCATGAGTCAAATTGGAGTCAACAAACACGTTCTCAATCTTATCTGGACCAGGTTACTTGACGAGCAACGTCTCAGATGATGAGGAAGCTCAGAAAGCCTCTCTGGCATTGAGCCAGCTATTTATTGTTTCTTCAAATTAAAATCAGTTCTGCACAGTTGAACAACAGGGACACCTTCCCAATCAGCAGGAGTAATGACAGAACATCATCCTCTATTTACTTTTGCTATTTACCTACATGACCATCCATGCGAGTCAAAGCTTCTAAACACCTCAATTTTAAGCAAATTCTGCTGTTACTTTCAAAGCTTGATGGAAAGTGTGCCTTTGTTTGGGCGGATACTGATAATACTGATGATGCTGACGATCACAGTTATGATAATAATTAGAGAGGCAACAGAGGTGCCATTGATGTCAGTGGGTGGCGATTACAAATGCTGATTGGGATAATGAGGACAATAATGATGATAACAATTATTACAACTATTAGGGGAAAGTAAAAAGAGAGAGACAGACACATGGATCAGTGTTTTCGCTTGACCTCATCTTGTTAACGTCTCATTAGGGAATATTCAGGTTATGCTCACTTGTGTCAGGGCAATTATTATGAAAGGTTATACACACACATAATGAACTAAGTACAGATGATGCTCTATAGAAGACTGTGACAGAACAAGAAAGGATCATGAAGTCGTCTCGCCATTTGTTTGACTTTATATGACTTCATGTTATTTGGCACATGCAGAGGCACCATGGCTGATTTTTACAAGCATAAGTCAGCCATTGTGCTAAAAACAAAGGAACTGGCTTCCACAACATAATTGAAAATGTGTGATGAGCAAACAATTTATCTCTGAGTGAATCTCATGCTGGTGCTTTTAATCAGCACAACTCCTAAAAGTACATTTCCATTCTTCTTCATCTCTCTCTCTCTCTCTGAACCGGTGCAATTACAAACCTGTCAGAGCCATCACTTTTAAATGGCTTAAAGTTAAAGGCACACAGCATTGAACAGAAAAACAAAACAAAATGACTTCCTAAATGCGCAGCTGAATTGCTGGAACAAGAGGACGCTGTTTTTTTATGTTTTGACCCTCTCTCTGGCTGAGGCATTTAAGCTCACGCACATCCTTCTGAAGTTCAAGGGGAGAAAAGTGAAAGGAAATCTGAACACATGACCCTCTTAAAAGATACGCCTCAACTGGCCCTTTGTGTTGGCTTCGCTTGACAGACACCAGGTGCACAAAGAAAAATTCTTTGGGGGGGGGGGTTAAAGGCTCCTAGCCGAGGTGGGTTCCACATTAGAAACAGCACACATTATATCAGACGTTTGGAGAAAACTATTCAAATCACAAAACAATACAGAAAAAGAGACATTCTTTTTTTTAATAACATCAAGCAACTTAATAAAATTAGAACTGAAATCTAATTTATTTTTGCTAATTTACTTGTGAACTCATTTGATCATGATCCCAGTCAACTAGCATCCACTTTTCAAGCGCGTCTTCCAGCAACGCTGGCTCTCAGATTTCAGTAAACTGCCATGGATATGCCAACCAGAGGCCTGAAGCTTAGACACTGTTTCTACAAAGATGTTTATCCTCATTTGAAATATTGAAAATCACACACAATATCTGCATTAAAAGCCGCATCTGATTACATAAAAGTAAGGAGCTCAACTTTCGAAGCAGTAATGAATGGACAAAACCCATCAGCGAAAAGCGTGCAAAAATATTCAGAAAGACACACACACACACATGCTCCAAAGTGAAAAGAAAGACAGGCTCTAATAGGACATAATGGATTCTGGGTCAACACCTGGTAATCCTTACATCAGTGAAGGGGAGGGCCTTGACATTTTCCAGAAAGGGCAATACAACATGCCTATAATAAGAAGGTCAACTAAATTTCAAATAGGGGCAGGTTGGAACAAAGGAAGCACACAAACAGAATATTTGAAGCTTTCAGATTTAAAATCAGAAAACTAACATATTACTCCATCTAGAATTGAAAGCAAAGCTGAAAAGAAAGAATAACTTTTGAAATTAAATTGTGTTTTTTCATATGTGGCAGCTGCAGCTTCCCTTGGAAATGTTGAATGGAGCTTTTAATCACTGGGTTGGTGATTTGAACTTCTAACCAGCTAATCTTGTTTTGGCAATGACAGTAACGTGTTCTGCCTCAGCTGCATTTATAGGTTGGCTTAGGTTGCTCGTGAGTTTGTGTGCGCGCGCATGCATGTGTTAAACCACAGTCATTAAATGAAATAGCGTATGTAGTCAATGTTTCAGATGATTTCTCTATTTATAGACGTGTAGAGGATATGGTTGACCCATAAGAACTTTTCCTTCAGGATGGTCTGTTCTATGTCTAGAGACAGCCCATTTGGTTCAATTCCTTTGTAGGGAAATTAAAAATACCAGTATAATTCAGATACTGAATTAGAGCAAACTAACTTCAAAGGAAAGAGAGCTAGTCATCTCAGCCAGTGTATGGAGTTATTTTTAGTCACCATCCCAATCTGATTGGCTTTGATACGGCAGAAAGGCCAGAGATGATGGAGGACTTCTGTGTTCTGGCTATGCGTTTGGCAACACAATAACGCCCCCTGCTGTCTGACCAATCCCCCCCCCCGCACCCCCCCAATCCCCCTCCCTACCCCAATCACACACACACACACACACACACACACACCCCTGCTGCTCCAACCACCCAACCTGGCTGCTGAGAGCATTGCCTGGTGTGGTGTGTGACCTCACGACTCTTCACGTAGACCCATCACAACAATGAACTCCTTGACCCCTCGAGCCCTTTTATCACCACACAGACTCTCAAGAAGAAAAAAAAACCTTGCTAGAGCTGTGCATTCCTCACGGTTTGGCTTGGAGAAAACCCTCCGAACCACATCTGGTTTTGCTTTGCTGAAATCTCTCCCCACATTCAATTGGGTCTTAAAAATACGGTTATAGTAATAAATGGAGGGTTGTGCTGCTTATTTGTACACTGTATGATGAAATTACAGGCTCTTTAATTGGTGACATCCATAGTTGCATTGGAAATAATTTATGTACTGCCTTAGGGAAGCCAAATGAGTAATTCTAAAATGATAATAGCAGTGAAATAAGTAAACATTTATTGGATCTTCTCTCTGGATCCTGTCATTTCAGCCCAAGGGACATTTGTGGAAGCAAGCACTGATAGAATTGGTTAAGGCGATAGCATGCTGGAGTGTGTGCGTGTGTTTGTGTGAGTGTGTGTACGTGACACTGAGTCGTAGTATTTTTAGAGAGCCACTGGAGGGCAGTGAAAGTACTATGTGTGGCAGGCAGGATCATCACTGTTCAAGTATGTGCATGTAAGCCCAGTAAACAATCAGCAGGATGTGAAAGAGAGGTCATGCATCATTGGCTTCTAAACACAAGCATGGAGCTCTGCCTTGTCTGTCCCACCGCGTCTCTCCTTCTCTGTGCTTTCCCATGACCTACTGCCGTGCAAATCTAAGAGACTGCAGAGCTCTTGGTTGAAATATTCAACCTGTAATAGACACATGAAATTGGCTTTGAGCTTTTGTTGTTTGGGTTGGGATACAGAATATGATGTGCAAAAGAAAAGGGTTCAGTACTACAGAGCTTGGGAACATAGAGAGTTATCGCTATGGCCGTGGCTTTACAATAATAACAGCTTGTTACTGCTGTTTCTCGGGGGACTCTTTTGCATGTAACTGAGACATCTGTAGAAGGAAATAATCTAACTGTAGTTATAACAGGATAATGAAGTCATAGAAGTTAAGTAGACTACAGTTGACTAAACTACTTCCCGAGAGGACAAAGGTAGCCCCATTGTATTAAAGATTCAAGGCCGGTGAGGGGGAATTGAATTTAGAGTCAGGGTGTACAGCGGCATGAGAACCGTAGGCTGCTGGCTAAACTGGATTCATGTTTGAAACCTTAACAGTCAAAGCTTAAGGCTTTTCTTGTGTCTGGCGCTTCAAAAGTGTCTTTTTTGTGCAAATCACAGCACACTGCTCTGTAGCTTAGATCATGTGCTGACACTCGCAAAGGTCACACAGGGAACGACCTCAACTTTTAAGAAAAAACTCATTCTGACAGCACGGATAGCTGATCGAGTTGACACCATTTTTTTTTTCTGCTGTCATTCACCTGTGTATTCACATTACATCAGTGGGCATCCCCTTTGGGACTGCATCATAAAGTTGACAGTTAGCATCACTGTTCTCCTCCAGCCTTGGCTAACCTTGTACATTCCCACCCTGTAACAGTGTTTGCATTGATTGCTTTTGTGATATCCTACAAAACCTAAATGTCCTTCAAAGTTGCATAGTTTGGTTTTAATTGTAGCATTTATTTGCAGATTACCCTGTCCAAGCAATTACCTATTAAAGCTGCGTAACTTTTTAATATTAATGAACGTCCGTTACATTGAAGCCATTGCAAAATGAGTTGCTAAAAAGCTAATTAAGACTATCAGTGCCACAAAACTCTCTCTGTATGGCTATGTTCAAAAGATTGGGTCATCAGGCAACTTTCGTGCGCATAAACTTGAGCAAAGTAAAAGGTAAATTTGGGTTGGGCTCGGTCACATCAGTGCGATAAGGCATTTGTTGTAAAACGGTGCTGCAGCTCCTTTAAGAAAGCTCAGTGTGTGTGTGTGTGTGTGTGTGTGTGTGAAAGTGGGCAGAAGAAAGATAGAGAAAGAGAAGGCAGACATGTAGCCTAGATGCGAACAGAGAAGAATTGGTGGAATAAGTTTAAGTTTTGTACACAGTGGGTGCAGTGTCCAAAATAAAGCCCAGACTGAAAGCCACGTTCATTAATTTGCTCACCCTGACGTTAATCATTGTATAATGTGGGCCCTGGAGGTACAAGTCTCCACTGGTTTTCTGATCATCAAAGTCGGAAACAAAGCAATCAGGAAAGGTTAACACATTGAACATTTGAAATTAAAGTGTCCATATTATGAAAAAAAATCCCTTTTTCTGGGATTTGGGGTGTTATTTTGTGTCTCAGGTGCTTCCACACGACTACAAACTTGGAAAAAACCCATCCATGCTGTTTTGAGTAAGATATGGGTTTCTGAATGTCCTCTGCCTTCAGTCTCCAGGTGAGCTGTTCAAAATCTGCATCTGGAGACGAGGATGCTATGCATGCTAGCTCGTTCTCAACGGCAAAATACTGCTTCAACACACAAGTTGAAGTTCACCATAATCTACAAAATAACTATTTACATGTTCCTGTTCTGCAGGTATTCCTACTGACCAAAGTTGGAGAAAGAGTTATCTAGCTGATGGGATCTTACCTAGCTACTGCACATGTGCAACTCCCAACAAAGATAGTATAGCTATAGCTAAATGTGCAGTACAAACAAATATGGTGTTTTTCAAAAATAAAACCTTTAATCCTCCATGTCTTCCATGATTACTAGCAACTGCGTGGAGGAAGGGTGGGGTCTGTGCACGATCATGGAAGGCTTGTATCATGTGGATGCGCCAGTTTTGTTGTCATTATATAGAATTCCTCATGGGGGGGCGACAGAAAACTACACACTATAGCTTTAAAATGTGAGAGGATCCATTTTGCAATTACATTTTTGGAAAAATATTTGCAATCTCCTAATAACTCCCCGATGCTCCTGTGGTAGAGGGAAATGACAAAATGCCACAATTCAGAGGATTGTTACTATTAATAAGATGCCACTTATGGGAAAGCATGTTTTTTATTGTTTTTGTTATTTAGAACTAAATTCTATCACAGACAGATGGTGGTAGTGGGCCTCACACACAGGTTAATATTGTGCTTATACATTACTTTAAATGATGTGTATCATAAATAGAACATGAGATCAACAACAACGGATTGACAATGGTGCCAAGAGGATATCTGAGGGCCAATTTACTGAAGAAAGATCCGGCATCTGAGCAGCTGATCCCTTCAGATAAGAGCACAAAGCTCATTTTCAGCTCCTTACAAACATATTCCGCCCGTGCAGGCTTTGGGTTTTTCACATTACCTTCCCAAGGTTATTGGGGGGAACCATCACCATTCAGTTTACAACTAACAGCTTTTAATGGCTAAGGCAATCTAAAATCCTTACTTAGTTATAGAGAAATACAAGACAGATGAAATCCAATGTGTGCAGGGAGGTGTTTACACCCCTACGGTTTTTCAGGGCGAGAAAACTGTAAAAAGTTACTTTGCAGATATGGATATAGGAAGCTATTATGCCTTAAAACTTTTTTTTGCGTTTAAACATGTATTAAGAAAGACTTTTTAGTCAATCTTAATTTCTCAGCATCACAATAAGGTAAAAAAAGTAATAAAAGTAAAGGTTGAAATAATGTTAGTTTTATTTCTAAAGCAGCTATGTCCCATGATTTAATGTGTCATGGAAATAAACAACTTCATAAATATATAATATATACTAAGCTACAGCAGCTTAAGCTCAAACATTTTAAGTGGAAATGCAATAATTTGCATATCCAACTGTAATGAAATAGAAGCACTGTGGCCAGATGTGTCATGTTGAGCACATGCTTACAGGCCTTCATTTAGTCAGAGATACAAAATAGAGAATACATTTAAAGCAACTCTCCAACCAAAATCTGTCTTTAAAGTATTAAACACTGACCTCATGACTTAAAAGCTTCACAGTAAAACGGTTTGTGGAGAGATTGTGATCAGTTTGCATTCATGTCAGTTATAATACAATTAATTGGCGAGGTTTTCTCAAACGTCTACTGCAGCATAATCCAAATCTCCACTGTCCATCTGTATGATCAGTATGTTCCAAACTGTCATTGCGTTGCCAACAATGGTTAAATGCCCCTTCTCTTCTGTAATATCTCTTTTACACCAATGACCCGGGTTGGACCAGGTTTATCTGACCAGAGATTAACCCTTCTTTTATCAATTCATTGCATTACCAATAACTCACATGCTGGAAATAGGAGGGGGGTTTACACATTATATTCGGTGTTAGAAAGTACAGTTATAAGTACAGTTAGTACAGTTATTAGCACTTTGCCAGTCCTTCCTCGGGTGTGGCTGTGGCTCAGTAGTAGAGCGGTCGCCTGCAAATTGGAAGGTTGGTCGTTGGTCAATCCCTGGCCCTGCAGCACCATGTCAAAGTGTCCTTGGGAAAGACACTGAAACCTGAAGCTTCCCCCCAATACTGTGCCATCGGTTGGTAAATGTGTGTGAGTGTTTATCTGATCTTGGGGAGGCAGTCAGTCCGACTGCCTTTTCTGCCGATGGCCGGTCATCAGGTTGGTGTGTCCTTTTTCATGAATATTTACCACCACCATCAATTCCAAGTATTCCTATTGGCTTGAAATTTTCCATTTTCATTTGATGAACTGGGTTAGATGCTCCATATTCATGCACCATCTTAAAATACGTTGGTAAGGGACAGATAGGACATACTGCTCCGCCTTTCGTGTTTTCGCTGTCACGTGATAAACTCACAGGTACTGCTAATCTGCAAATGGGTATCGTCGGAAACTAATATTCAAAATCCAAATTTCAGGAATAGTTCTTCTTCGCCTACAAAAAGAAAAAGGATATTGAAAAGAGCAAAAGACCGGCTTTTTGAAGCGTGAAGGCTACCGTGGCTATTATACGTACTTTGAACTGCGTGGCGCGAGAGAGTTGATTGCGATATATATGATCTCAACGTTAGATGGAAGAAATTCTTATACATTGGAACTTTAAAGAAGAGAGTCGGACACAGCCACAATATGCCGTCTCACTGGGAGGCAAGGCCACCCTGTAGCGGAAATTTAGAATACAGCTTACAAAATTAATTTACACCAAATAAAAGAAATTAGGCCCTTGTTAAGCAATAAACATATGCCAACTATTAAAGATATACAGAATTAAACCACATAATGTGACAATTGCTGATGAATCTGATGAAGGAATCTTACTCTATTCTACTCCCTGTCAAGATAACATTTGTAATAACACAAATTACTAAAACATCTTTCTTGGAACATTACTGAACAGTATGTTGAGTGCTAAGTTCAAAGAAAATATGATTGCTTACAGTGGTTATTTCCTAATTATGGCTTTCATTGGTAATGAAAATAATTGCATAAGCTTCAGAAGATGTTAAAAAACAAAGTTATGATGACAGAAGTACCCATGCTGCCACCCTTTCAGTAACAAAGGAAATACTAAATATGGAATTAAATCGTGATGGTGCTAGGTGAAGGGTATGTTGCACACTGGTCTCGGGGCAGGCGGTGTTGAAAAGACTGGAAGGAATGGCCAGTTGCTCCCAGTTATCTCATTAGCACCTCAGCCACAGACCTGCAAGTTCACAAATACAAAACAACAGGATCTGGGCCGTCACACTCTCTGACATTAGTATGTGTACAGTACTGGATCGGTAAACATGTTTCACTGGCAGCGAGAGACCTACAGGGCATGATGTGTAGTTTCCACCTTCAAAGTGTCATGCTTTTGCCTGATGCCCCCTTTAGAAAACAGTGTTGAAACCTAATGAAAATGGAACAAAACAGAGTTGTGCCAAACGTTCGTATGTCGAGCGTCTCTGCTGCCATGCACATATGTGACAGAGCACACTCACTTAGACTACATCCAGGAGACACTGTGATGCATTGACCACACAGATGAGGCCAGATGAGAGAGGTTTACCAATGCCCTTTGATCACACACACACACACACACACACACACACCACACACCCACACACACACACACCACACACACACACACACACACACACACACACACACACACACACACACACACACACACACACACACACACACACACACTCAGGATTTCTTCCTATTTTTACATTTTATCTCAGATTGCTTTTAACAGAGCCTCTCCTGTGCTGTGCTACGCATCTGCTGTATTATCAATCTCTGTTCTTCATAACCAGTGGCAGTGTTGGGGGCTGTCTGCAAGATGAGCACACAGGCTCAATGGAATAAAGCTGTGAATTTGTATGTGGCTGAGTGGGTGTGTTTGGCTACATTCACACAGACCTTCATGCTCAGTTCTGAATTGCTGCTTATATCTGACGTTCTTGGACTGCTGTCCCAGTCTATTCTAGGATGCATCTGATACCAATATGAAAGCGATGTGAAAAAGATGACATACAAAAGATTTTTTATATGTGTGCTCTTTTGCTTGTTTGAACACATTTTATTTTCAACCTTTGACTTAACTGAGACATCTCCCCAGATACTAATCAAGGGCAGATATTTGATATTGCTGCACCTGCGTATATGACTATTTCCTCAGGAGGATAATGTCAACTTTACTTTATCACCCCATAGATTCTGATGTAAGTGACTGCATGACCCAGAAACTGATTTCTTTTCCTTTAAAAAAAAAAAAAAAAATCAGAATTATTCATTCAGGTCATTATTTTCTGGATTCATTTTTCTATATAAATTAATCCGAGGATTTGCTGGTGAATTTATTTTGATTATTCCAAAAATGTGTGAAAATAAGATTAAAAAATATATAAGAGTCAATACCAATAATAAAAACCTGGTTATTAAATATTTTCAAATGCTAGTGTGTTTGCAAGGCATATTTTTCTCCTTACTTAATATTACTAGAAGATTGTATAAGCTGTTATAACACAGGAAACACAACGTTTGGATATGAACTTCAGAAAAAAAAAAATCTTAAAAATCAACACGCACCTTTTGTGCAAACTAAAAAGTCCCACACCCAGTAGGAGTCATTTGATCAGTGTCATAGGTCAGAGAAAACAATTGTAAATGCATTGTTTATTGGACAACGGTGGGCAGGTGTGTGAATTGTACACATTTCAACAACAGAATACAACAAAATGTAGGGCATAGCTCTTAACCCTTTGACAAGTGGAATTGGTGCACTTTACACCAGCTGTGCTTTCGTCTCGCTTTGTCAGACCTTCCTCCACAGCACTGCGAAGGAAGGTCTGGCGAATCCACACAGCATTCTGGGATGGGAGAAAAACGTACGCAGGTTTTTTTTCCCAAAGAAAGCGGAAGGTATCGGACATTTGGCCGAAAACAGTGAAATCCTGGAAGTTGAACGTCGTGGATTTAGACTAGACACAGTTATTGAGCAAATATGAGAGAGATCCTCCCCTATCTTTTGAAGTGTCCAAATTATGGTAGAGAAAAAAAGCCCTCCTAGGCCTGGTTTGATTCAAACCCTTTTGGGTCTTTTGAAAGCGGATATAAAGTATCCAGAGCATAGAAGACTCAGGAAATACTGAGCACTGTGGTTGAGATATTGGATTGCTTTCCTACTCTTGTTACAGCATCCTTCTGTGCCCCGGGCCTCCTATCACCACGCACTGTGGTGCCGGCAGTTAGTGTAACAGCTGGTCTCCATGCTTACCGCCAATCTCTGTCCCAAAACACCCAGCTACTACGGTCTCTCATCAAGTCCTGTGAGCCAATCCAGGCTTTTAATTTCCTGACAGCTACAGTTGCTAGTTTAAATCATTCATATATAGCTTTCTGCTGCTCTTGGAAAGCACTGAGATGTCTTTTTCTGTTGTTTGTTTTTTTCCTTGCGGAGTTTGTGGATTGGACCTTACCTGGTTCATTAGCTAGACAGTGGGAGTATTTTCAGAGTGGTACTGCTTCCATCAGCTGTAATGCAGATATGACACATTGCTCATAAGCCTGATCAAGCCATGGCCATGGCAGTAGGCTGAGAGGCTTAGGGAGATTGCCTACTGCAGAGTCACGGGGCTTTGGTAGTTTCCACTTGGTTAAGCCCGACTCAATGCACTTGGCTCTGGCTTTAATTCAAAAACTGCAATTGGAAAAAATGTAATGAGAAAGTCAAATTCATAGATATTTAATAATTGACTTTGCTGAACATCTAGGACTCCAAAGGAGTTTGATTAGTGGAACCTAATCATAGTTTAATTAGTGGATTTAGAGTAGATACAGCTTCCTCAGAGGATCTTATGGAACAGCGGATCAAGAAGGCGCTAAGAGACAGTGATTGAGATGTAATTTACGTTAACATCTCATCCTGCTGCAGCTCTCCATTTCCTCTTTGCCTGATTTGATCTACTTTCCATTCTCAGATTTTTATACACCATCGCACACTCTTCCGTGATTGCAAGCTGCTACACTAATAGAGTACATTGTATCTCAAGCTGCTGTTGAAAGCCAAAGAAAGCAATCAGCCTTATACTTATCTCTTCAGGGTTTTTCCGCTACATCGTCACCTCATGTTTGTTATATTCAAGTTATCCTGCAAGGCCTTTATGCAGCATTGTCGGCTGCTGTCTCGTCATCTCTATTGAGTCTGTTTTCATCTTGTCTTTTCTATCTTCTGATGTTTTCCTGAGAAGATAAAATGAGCTATGAATATTTCAACCCGTTCTCACACCAAATGCATAAAATACAGACGTTTGGGCAGTGGCCCAATGTGTGCTGCAACAAAAAAAGGCACCCTTCGGGGTGTGTAAAGAACGTGGAGAGAGCAGCATGTAGATGGCGTTTGTGTCCCGCGTGCGTCCTTAACTGTCTCGCTATTGCTGCGTGTCAGGGAAGCCTTTTGTTCATTAACCGTTATTACCGTGTGTCACGAAACCGTAAGCCCATCCACGACCTTTTCCTAAACCCAACCGTCCCGTTGCTGCGAGTCACAGAACCGTAAACCCACCCATGATATTTCCCATAACCCAACCGTTGGAACCTTAAGCCCACCCACAATTTTTTTTTGACCTAACAGCGTCAAGGAAACATGTTACAGTGAGGAAAATAAGTATTTGAACACCCTGCTATTTTGCAAGTTCTCCCACTTAGAAATCATGGAGGGGTCTGGAATTGTCATCGTAGGTGCATGTCCACTGTGAGAGACATAATCTAAAAAAAAAAATCCAGGAATCACAATGTATATAACAATGTTAATATTTGGTACAGTAGCCTTTGTTTGCAATGACAGAGGTTATTCCGTTTCCTGTAGTTTTTCACCAGGTTTGCACACACTGCAGAAGGGATTTTGGCCCACTCCTTCACACAGATCTTCTCTAGATCAGTCAGGTTTCTGGGCTGTCGCTGAGAAACACGGAGTTTGAGCTCCCTCCATAGATTCTCTATTGGGTTTAGGTCTGGAGACTGGCTAGGCTGCTTGAACTATGCTTCTTACAGAGCCACTCCTTGGTTATCCTGGCTGTGTGCTTCGGGTCATTGTCATGTTGGAAGACCCAGCCTCGACCCATCTTCAATGCTCTAACTGAGAGAAGGAGGTTGTGCCCCAAAATACTCGCAATACATGGCCCCGGTCATCCTCTCCTTAATACAGTGCAGTCGCCCTGTCCTATGTGCAGAAAAACACCTCCAAAGCATGATGCTACCACCCCCATGCTTCAGAGTAGGGATGGTGTTCTTGGGATGGTACTCATCATTCTTCTTCCTCCAAACATGGTTAGTGGAATTATGACCAAAAAGTTCTATTTTGGTCCTCTCACAATAATTTTCCGTGTGCAATGGATATTAGTTCACTTCGGTATTTTAGATTGAATACAAATTAAGTTTATTACAATTTAAGTCTTAAAGCAATGCTTAAAGCAATTTTTTGTAATTTAAAATAATGTTTCCAAAACCGTTTCAGTGGTTCATTGACTCGTAGTGAACGGCACTTCTGCATTCACTTTGCGGCTCCTTACCGGCTATAACCGCACAATGCAAGTTTGCCAGATTGGTAGGATCGGATCCTGAGACATAATGGGACAATTCCGCTTCCAACTTGTAGGAGGACTGAAGCGGGAAAAGTTACATAGTGTTGCTTTAACATGTAGGTTTGTAGCTAGGAAAAATAGAAAATAAGCTAACATTAAATGTTGGAAATAATTAGTTGAATAGTCAGTTTGGGTGGTCATTTTTATGTGATTGGCTGAGTCCATCGTCAGTTGAGTTTTTAGGGAAGTATTTTCATTTTATTTTACTAATTAATTGGTTTACCTCTGAAGAACACGTAAGAGCCACTACTCAGTGACAGACCTGTTTAGCAGTAGCACAAAAAGGCCAGAAACGGCAGAGAGGGGCACTGGGGAAATCTACAGCAATTGGTTAATTAAGGGTTTATTTTGACCTAGCCAAGAGGGTTTTGGTGAGTTTTATGTTGTTTTATCGAGATTTAATAAAGTGTGTTTTGATAAGTTAACTAGACACTTTGGCTAGTCTTAGTTTGGTTAAAGAGAGAAACTTGAATTGACAACTGCCGGTTGTTAATTTAATGGTGGCCAGTGGTAAACACTTACTATAACTACAGTTGGGAAGAAACACAAATGCAAAGGGAGTTTTCTTTCCACTATCGACCACAAGGGGCAGCAATGAGCCAATTCTAGGCACAGCTTTCAGGCAAATCTGGACAAGCCATCAAAGGTAACATGTAGGATTTTTCAAACAGGATGAGAATTAAATCTGATTACATGTATGTCCCAAATAGGGCTGGCCGAATACGTTAATATGTTTAAACCTGATTGTCTGACTTCTCGTGATCTTTGCCCTGCTTGTTATTAGCAATGTTGCCGTTTTCTTTCTTAAATGATAATCATAAAATCAAAGGGCTACATAGGGGAAAAGGAGAGGAAAAAGACCTGTGATAATTGTCCTTACCTGGAATAATGCCCAGGATTTTGCAGTTACATGGTTATTACAAGTTTGTACTACAGACCAATGAGCCTTTGGGTGACATTTTAACTTGTGTTAATGTTATTATAGACAGGCAGGGACTGCAGAAGGCAGCAACAACAAACTCTGCTTCAGGTGTTTTGAAGGCATTTTCCCCAGAAAAATCTACTACTTTATATTTGCTCCATGTGTCTGCCTTGCTTCCACCCACAACGTGACATAGTTAATCTATGTCAAGGCGTGAATAGATTTTTATTTCTATTTTCCCCATTGTGATTGCACACATGCCACCCATAGCCAGTGAGGTGCAACAGTGCACCCACTGTCACTTAGTCAACAATATTATTGATTTGTAAACCACCCTCCAAGTACCAAGTATGGTCACTCTACAAAAAACACACTTATTGCTATTTATTTCTTAATTTAATGTGGCATAGTGACTGTGTTCTTATAAGATCCAACATACTACTTTAAACTTTGCACATTAAAGAGGGATAATTAAAAAAAAATAATACTCACTGCTATTCCCTTCTCAAACAACAGACCACCTATGTCTGCTTGAGGAATTGGAAAACAGTCAGAAAATGAATCTCCCAGTGATAGGAGAGCACCCGTGTTTCCAGTTCTCTCTGCTGAATTTGAGCCATCCCAAAAACAATGTCCCACATACACAGAGCAACAATCAGTTATCTGTGCACTTCTAACAAGACATCATAAATCTCAACCCTCAAGCTGCTTCACAAGACAACACCCCAATAGAGTGGCATCCTCCCTGGCGCTCCCTCTTCTCCTCACATTAATCTATCCGTGTGCACCCTGGGTCATCCATTAACCGTCCCAGTTTCTGTCTCCCCCATTTACTGAAAAACCCTGCTAGCAGGCCTCTCAGACAGTCAACATCAAGCTCTCAAAAACACAGGCACGTAGTTTAAGGTTTCTTCAGTTGTGGAACCACTAAAGATGTGAGCGCAAGGTGTATAATAGAGGATGGGAATGAACCTTCAGGTGATTAATCCATAGGCACCCTGCTTCTTCCAGATGGCATTTCACCCGGGGATGTGCATTAAAGTCCATGGACCTTACTGCCACTGATCTATCACTGCCTCCTCTGCTCCAGTGATCGTCCATCGAGATCCATTCACCCCTTGCCTCCCGTGATGCTACTCCCGCCCACTCCACCCATACAAGATTCATGCTTGTGTACCTATGAAGGAGGTATTGACATTTAAATCTAGCAGAAGGACTAGCAGGAGCAGACAGCTGCTACTTACGATAGCCACTTATATCCATAAAACTAGACATGTATTACAGACCTCCAATATTCTCCAAAAAAAAAAAAAGTCCAGTGTTTGGACTGAAATCTACACCTCTGAGAAATGCTGGCTATAGAACACTGCAATTATACTCCACATATTGCACATTTTCCTTGATACCTGTAAAAAACTATATCTACATAAAGCAATCCTGGTGGAAGATTTAATTATGAAATGTAGTATTCATACAGTATGTAGTACATGACCGTATATTCAAGCTATGTGGCTACCAGTAAGCAGAGTTGAATATGTCATGGGAGTGAGTCTTCAAATCATCTGAACTTTACATGTTCTGAAGAAATTGCTTTCCATCGAGCTGAAATTAAAAACAGTTTATAGGGTGCATACTTCTTATTATACACAATATACATTATATAGTGTTGGCAGTAGTGGATGGGTAACCCAATAAATCACCATGCACACACAGTAAAAAAGCAAGAGCTCCCCATAATTTGTTTTGGTGACAAAGTAAGATTTTAGTTGGAAGGCCAACCATCTGAAAAACCAGAGAACATGTCCAAATAGCAACCCTGTCTCCTACAAATTACACATATCTACTACATTTTGCAACAGAAAACGTTTTGAGAGAAACGCCACCCAAATTAAATGTGATCAACATAATAAGGGAACATTGTTTATGAAAGTATCTGCATATAGTTGCCAAATGTTTATACTGAACATATCAGAAAAAAATAACTAATAATGTATTTGTTTGGTATGCAGTATCAGTATAATTGTAGTAAATAAGCATGATTACTGTCTTGCTTACGTGTGGTTATGTTTAGGAAAACTAAATAACCAGTTGGTTAAAGTTAAGATCCTCAGGTTTTCATCATATAAAAACAAATTGTTTATACTGTTAATGGCAGGCATTTATTTTGCTGTTTTTAGCTATTGTATGTATTTACTTTCTTGGTTACCTAGTTTGCATTGTTGGTGGCAGAGTCTGCCATTTTGGCACTTTATTCAAATGGCGTGCACATGTACAAGGGGAATTACAGGAAATTGCACATGCATGTAATGGAAGAAGCCTGTCAATATGCAAATGGTATGTAATTTGTGCTCATACGTTGGTTTCTTCCAAATTACTTAAGTCAAGTAAATGTAAATGTGCTGTATTTATATAGCAGATATATCAGATAAACATGCACACACATTCACACTCACATTCACATTTAGCTACACTTTTAGATATTGGTTGTGTTCATCTGTATTTTTTAACCAGACAAGGGATCTCAGTCATCGGACGATGGCTAAGCTAGTGCTACATCCATGGCTAGATCCACACCTCCTGATGAGTCCCCACTGCCTCGCAAAATAACATTGTTGTTCAGGAATGCCAATAAAGAAACAGCTGACTTAAGGGAAGATGTTCATCGGACGTCTGAGGAATTAAAGACTAAAGATGTCTTGCTAACCACCGGCTTAGATGTGGCCCATGATCAGTTGCTGCAGATTTCAACTCTCTTGGCGGCTCTCCAGGATACACATTTAAAACCCTCAATTTATACTATGATATTGTACCACCTTGTCTTTTTAAAGAGGTGTGGCACACTATTGGACCAAACATCCAAGAAATTATTAACAGTAGTCTTACTTCTGGTTGGGTGCCACTTTGTTTTAAAGTGGCAGTGGTGTAGCCCCTCATCAAAAAGCCAAATGTGGACACTTTAGTTCTTGCAAACTATCGTCTGATCTCTAAACTTCCTTTTATGTCCAAGATTTGAGAGATTTAGAGAAGGCAGTCCTCGTGCAGTTACAATCTTTTTTAGATCTGCATGGTATCCTTGAGGTGTTTCAGTCTGGCTTTAAAGCATTTCATAGCACAGAGCCTTTTAATGATCTTTTAATCTCAACAGATTCTGGAGATTCTAAAATACTTTTGCTTTTAAACCTCGCAGCAGCATTCAACACTGTTGACCACTGTTCTTGTTTCTCTTCTCGAGCATAGTGTGGGGAATAAAAGCCCTGCACTAGAGTGGTTTAGATCATTTCTGTCAGAGAGAGTGTTCAAAGTTAGTTTTGGTGGCTCTACTTCACTCCCAGCACCACTAACATGTGGAGTTCCTCAGGGTTCTATTTTGGGACCGATTCTCTTCTCCCTGTTTTTGCTTCCCCTTGGTTCCATCTAAAAGAAGCATCACATTAGCTTCCATTTCTATGCAGACAACCCACAGATCTACTTGCCTATAAAAGGTAAAGGTGATGATTCCCTAAAAAGACTGCTTGATTGTTTTTATGGCATAAAAGCCTGGATGGCTTTAAGCGTTTTACATTTTAATGAAAGTAAAACTGAAGTTATGATATTTTTGACCCAGCAGTGCTCTTGGCACCTCCCAACTGGACCTGGGTACCCTAACACCCTATGTCAAGTCCATGGTGATTAACCTTGGACTTGGACGAGATCCCAGGTTTCTGGTGTTGAAAAAAGTAGTGCTGTAAATCTACTGTACACGTGGCCTTAAAACCCACCTTTTAGGAGAGCTTTTGATTGAACTTCTGCCTTTTCCTTATTGT
Source organism: Etheostoma perlongum (assembly GCA_026937815.1). Classification (NCBI taxonomy): domain Eukaryota; kingdom Metazoa; phylum Chordata; class Actinopteri; order Perciformes; family Percidae; genus Etheostoma; species Etheostoma perlongum. Next base: position 11,252,389 of record CM049374.1, read on the forward strand.
TTTTGTTTATTTTATTTTTATTTTCATGCTCTCCCTGTGTTTTTATTTTTAGCACTTACCTGTCATATCATGTAGCACTTTGGCATTTGTGTAAATATAAAGTGCATTACAAATTAAATTTATTATTATTATTATTGTATATGCAGAACCAGAACAGCACGGGCCCTTTCTTTGTACATGGATAACCAAGTTATCCAGATCAGAATGTTGATGATTTGATGTGAGGGTTGATTTTTTGTTTCTCCAGAATACTTGGGGCAGCAAAACAACCTTTCATCATTTTAATAAAGAAGTCAGGCAATACATTTTCAGTCTGTGAGCAACCGTGATCAGATTTTATGCTGCACATGGCATTAGTCTGTTAACAGTGAAAGTGAACGTAGTTGGCTACCTCGCTGAGAAGTTGTAGTGCAGCCTGTCGCCTGCAGCTTCTTATCTAACAGCTCACTGTGGCAGCTCCTTCTTGTTCCAATACTCCCTGCAATATTTTAAACTGATCTGCTGTCAAAAAATGACAAAAATTACTGTTGTCTTGTTTTGGAGACATGTTTTTGATGAACGATTGTGGTCAAGGTAACTGACAAACACATAACATTTCATGTGATTACTTAATAATAAAATTCAATTTGTGCTTTACCAGTTTAATGCTTTTAATGTGAAGCTGCAGCAGAAGGAAATGTTTGCATTAGCAGTAATTTAATAGAGCGTTTTATTCAGTACAATGATTGTATTGCAGGTTATTGTGAACTCACCATGATTTGTAATGATCACTAGTCAACTGTCATAATGAAAACTTACCTATACATGACTAAATCAAATTAAAATAAATCATGTTGAAATAAATAAAACATTGTAAACCAAAAATAACCAAACAAAATTTAGTTAAGTGTGCGCAGAAGAAACTCAACTAAATTGATTCTTGCTATTAAAAAGGCAATCACGGAGGGCTTGTATCATGTGGACACGTCAACAGTTTTGTTGTCATTACTTAGAATTCCTCATGGGGGAGACAGAAACTACGCACTATAGCTGTAATGCTACTTATGGTTTTGAACTCTCAACTAATTATTTGAAAATAATAGCAACACAAGGTACCTTCATCCAGGATTTAATGGAAGTAAACCAGTGAACATAATTCAGACAACAATTATGTTTCATAACAAACATACAGTGAACCCTCATTTTTCACGGGGGTTACGATCCAAAAAGAACCCGTGATAGGCGAAATCTGTGAAGTAGTAACCTTTATTTTTTTTACAATTATTATATGATGAAATACTCCATAATACATTAAAACCAAAGAACAAAACCTTTTTACAGGCCCAAGCATTTGTTTAACAAATAAAAGTACTGTATAAACGTTTTTTTACAAATAACTACTGTACTGTAAAATAATAATTTTAATTATCAATACAAACTGAAGGCTTTAAATTGCGGAGATCAGCACCGCAAGTGCCTTTGTCGGTACAGAACGTTTTGTCGACATTATGGGTTTTAGAGAAACTGGAAATTGCAAGAGAATTTGCAAACTTAAATTTGGCAAGCTGTTTTACGTACGTGTATAAACCGCAACATTATTGACACACAGGTAGAGAAGAAGCTGAGAGACTGTTTAGCCAATCAGAACGCAGAACACAATCCACGATGCAAATCCGTGAAGCAGCGAGACCGTGAAAGGTGAACCGTGATATAGGGAGGGATCACTGTATTTGGCAAAAGAATAGAATAGGACTGTTGCAACTAGTTTTATAAACCGTGATTCCAAAGTCAAAACGTAATACATAAGCAAGCAAACATTACACAGGAATGATTTATATTTTTTCTTTGGCTACTATTATACTAATAATGCACATAAGGGAGCCAGTATTCCTAATTAGGTTAAAATGTATTTTGTGGCTAGCCAGAGTCCTTTGTTGAGTCAGAGGGAGAATACAACAGTCATTTGTTGATGTTTTTGTGTGGCTTGGGAGTAAGGCAGGTGTGATAAAGAGGCTGATTTCTAACATTAGGGGAGAGAAAAACAGCACATCTGTTGTGGGTCACAGTGTTGTCAAGCAGACAGACCATATGGGCTGCTTCCGCTCAGCGCCAACCATATCTCAGCACCACTAATCTGACAGGAATGACACCTCCGGAGAGGCTTTGAGCTATGTTTTAATGAACATTGTATGTTATTAAACTCATTATGTCTAGACTCTCCTTTCCACTAAGTCTCCTAAAGCCTCCATTTTTGTCTCATTCGCATTGCATGCTTATGAGTGGGCATGTACTTGCTCGTGTGTCTTTAACCTTAAGATTACAACACGCACAACATGTTATGTTCTCAACAGCCTGTGTTGCATTGGCTTATTGCAGATTGTAAAATGTTAGAGCATAGCCTCGCCTGGTTTTCTTGCACCTTTAGGCACCAAATGCAAATGTTGATATTTTGTAAACATACCAACTCACCCAAATGCTGAATAGAAGCGATGCTAAGCGCATTGGTATTCATGAGTAGCTGCTTATTTTATATTTACTACACATGTCATGTCAACCCTGACTGCTTTATTATTGCATAAAACATTTGATCAGTGTCGTTACCCCCTTGAGATGTATCTTTACATTAGAGAATCTAAGGGAGAAATAATTCCCCCTGTGGATTGGTCGATTTTGGCTCCATTTGCTGGCACGTATGGATTTTCAAGTGGAACCGTGTTGTAATTATCTTTGCAAATTAAAAGACATTAGCAGGCGTCTTGGTAGTTGTGCAGGGTTATGTAACTTCATTAGCCCAAAAGAGGGAATCAGCACTACCAAAGATGTAATTTGTGGTGATGGATGTTTCAGGAATCATTTCAGTCTGACACACCTCTAGTTGGACGTGTGCTGCCTCGCATATTAGAATTCTGTCTATGAAGAGAAGAGAGAGATATGACATGACACAAGACAGGAAAGCAAACTGGGAAAATAAAGAATAAAGAAGGAATTCATGGTACGGCTGGATGGGTTCTCTGTCAGTCGATTCTGTTGATTTACTCAGTTATATAAAGTCTGGGCATTCTAGCCATAAAATGAAGCTCTTACCCTGGTTGTTTACATAAATCTGGATCAGTCTCGTAGCATTTTACACTGGGTAAAAATTAAACCCCATCCACATCAACTAACTCAAGTTCAAACCGCATTGCTTACTTTGAAAAAAAAAACACTTAGGTTGCCATCACTTTCTATTTCTGAAGTTCCATATTAATGAATGCGTTGATTTGAAAGATAACACCAGTTTCATCATATTTCACACATCAAACAGGGCTGTGTTTGGGTATAACTGAAAGAAAACTGAGGATATTTGTTCCACCATGTAGACTTTTTTATTTTCTTTCTGGTTTAATGTGCTTAAAGAAATATAATTTTTTCAGACTCATTTTTTACATGACTGAACTGGTGTTACTTCAATAATTTACTTAGTCAAAGAAGTCTAATTGAGTTTCAATAATAAGGACCGTAATACAATTTTGTGTTGTTCTTACCTTTGTGTTGCAGTTTACCGCTTTTTCAGCACACCTGAGTAGGAATAGCAGCTTCTGGCTTTTAAAGCAGCTCTTCGGTGCTGCTGGGACTGTGAGCTCTGATCGCTTCCTCTCAGACCTGCAGTTGGGTAATCAAAAAGAATCCTTGAAATTCCTGAACAGACCTCACAAAGGCTCCTGGTACAGAGCTTTAAGGCATAAAAATACAAATCCTTCACCTTGCTTTCTTCTTAGCCATAAAAGATTCAGAACAAATTACACTTGAGTATCAAAACAGAATACTTTTGTTTTATACTATATACAGCATTATTAAAAATAGACAATATAGAGAGTAATTTGCTAGGAGCCATTTATTTGTACACTGAAAAAAATGATTTTGTGGTGTAGTAATATTTATTAGGCTAACTGTCACAATTTTTATTTTCTAATTGTAAGTATCGGTGAGAACTGGAATTATTCAAGTAAAAACTATATATGTCATTCATGTAATAAATAAACTGTATGTGAAGAGTACGTTTTATTATGTTTTTTCACATAATATTCAAAGGTTTCATAGTCATTGAACATGAACTTAGAAATACCAAGTAAGTTTTGGTAGTGTTGGGTGTTTTGAATCCGCACATGCGCCTTGTGACGCGCATACGGGACGCATGCGCTTCGTTGTCCGCCAAAACACAAGAAGACGACGACGGCGGTCAGGTTTAATGGAGGCAGGAGCAGCTCAATCATCTTGAAGGTAAGTCATTCAGGGTTTTTCCTGCATATGTAACGGAGTTAAAATATAATATGAACCCACATCACGTATCACTAGCTTAATTTTACTACGGTCCCTAAACGCAACGTGCCTGTGGAGTTGGGTCGTGCACCCCGAGGGTACAGCAGTCACACCTTGCTGTCCCTTTGGTAAGTGCACAAGTTATCAGCTCCACTAGTTCTATACAATTACTTTGTTTATGAAACGTATAGCTCCCGAACAGTCGAGCACGTTCTTTCAATGTAAAGTTGACGGTGGTTTTCTTTATTTGTTTATATAATGTGTCGCTAGCTAACCAGCTAACCTCTTTTTATTTTGTACTTGCAGTGAGACGTAACATTATGTATGTGTGTGTGTGTAAACCGGGACTGACTATGATTAATCCTTCGCTAGATGCTGTGAATAAATGGCGGGTTTGCAAAAATGATTAGAGTTTTCTTCACACAATTAACACAAGGCAACGACAGAGTACACAAACGCTACACATAGGAGCGGGGAAGGGAGGAGAAAAAAACGTTCAAATATCAGCAGCGTCTCTAGGTCGGTTGGAGAGGCCGAGCTTCACAGCAGCCTCTGCCAGGCCTCACCACAACCCTGATGCTAATTATTATAAATAAGCTAAAGAGGAAGCTATCGTTTTTGTTATTTTGCAGTGTACTCCGAATCACAACGGTCCCCTTGGAAAGAACTTTTCTCACTAAGCTGGACTTCTACACTCCAAAAATGCAGGAGATATTCAGCAAAAAAGGCGGCGTAGCTGGGACCAAAATACGACCACTTCTGGATTCACTCAGCCAGGTAACCCACTTTGGGTCCCGACCCATAGTTTGGGAAAGGCTGACTTAAAGTTTCAAATGCATAGTTACTTTGAAGTGGATTAACCTACAGCAGTTAAGAGTAATGCCCTCAGAGGACCAACCAATGCAGATCCAGTAGTTTAGTTAGTTAGTTAGTTAGATCATAGTTTTGTATGAATATTGATGTTGTTTCTATTGACAACATGTATAGATTAGTGAATTCATATAGTACTTCTTACACAAGTATCTTCTGTCTGTTAAAACAGCGACACATTGAAGCGAGACGGGAGGCCATTATTCGCGCCCTGATGGAATTCCTGGGGAGTCTACAGGGGAACTCATCAAGGACTACAAGGTCAATTCAAACATTTTCAGAGTTCTTATTCAATTCCCCTTTAAATACAACTTGTATTTTTAAATGGAGCCTTTATTGGTCCCTTTATTTCATTTTGCATGCTGGTTGGCCTGAAAACAATTTCTGTCCTTGTTCAGGCAAAAACAAACAAATGTTGAGCATTCTTGTGTGATGTCAAAAAAAGTCATCACAGAACCAAATTTTAATCTTAATTTACCAAATTATTTATTTAAACAATCAATAAGTTTACCTAAATGATAAAAATTGTATATTGCTTGATGAAAGTTTGTATAATGCATGAAAAGCAAAAAAATGAATATTGACAGAATTAACTGAAGTATTTGATTCCTAAGGCTGATCATTGCCTTTTTATAACAACTCAATAAAAGAATCAAAATGCATCCTTTCAATAAGTAGTCTTTATTGTAAGTGCATTGAGGTGGTTCTTCCAGTTGGAGATGACAAAAAGATATTTTCATAGATGTAATTAAACTATATGGCCTATTACACAGTGTGTGAGTGGGAATGCATTCCTAAAAGTCTCTAAATTAACTCAATATCTCCATAAGAAATAAATCTAAAATGTCAATGAATTAAATCATATTCCTGACATGAAAAATTTGGGGTAATTATTATCTCCTCGCTTTTCTTTTCTCCTCTCTCCTACCTTTTCCTGTGTTATTTTCTCTCCCTCCCCTATCCTTTCTCCTCTTCTCTCCACTCCTCTTTCTTCCACTCTCCTCTCCTTGTTTTTCTCTTCTCCTCTGTCCTCTTTCCTCCCCCCTTCTCTCTTCCCCTCTCCTCTGTCCTCTCCTCTCGGCGTGCTACATACACATCTGTATTATTCAGTGTTTCCAATAATGAGAGACAGGAAATAAAGTTTAGGAATCACTAGAGTTGTGCATAAGGTCCATAAGGCCTGATTTACTACAGGTTGTTTGTGTGTGTAAAAGCGAGTGCAAACTTCAGCTGTTATCGGTACTGTGGAACAGGAATATTTTCAGAATCAGAAAAATGTATTTCAAACTGAATATTCACAAGACACCAAATTCCGCAGCAGACAGTACACAGTACTATAAGAGTTTGAAAAGGGGTTGGATTAAGCAAAGCTTATGTTTCCAGACCCTAACAACACCTCCTCCTTTTTGTATGATTCAAAGACTAAATTTCTAAACTTCCTAATATAATTATTTTAGTGAAATTATTTTAAATGTTTAGGATCGATAAGTATTGAAATATTGATATTTTTGACACTAGTCTATAACTTGAATAAAACATTAAGCTGTACTATGCACCTGAACATGGATTCACATATATTTTACAGGATATCAGCAGAGAGGAAGCTCAAGAGGACCAGGCTGAGCAAGTCCTGAGGATCTGTGTCTTCCACACAAGTGAAGAAGATGAAGGTGCATCCAACACTGATGTGTCGATTGTTATTGAAGGGACTGAGGTACTTGACAACTGTGGAAGTGTTGCAAAAGCCTGTCTCCTGCTCATGGGCATCATTTATGCCATGAACTTAAGTTACCCCCCAAAAACAAAGTACACTTTGAAGTTTTTCCAAAGCTTCTTCTAGAACTTGATGTCCTTAAGCTGTCCCCGAAAATCCTGTCTCTGCGAAACAAGCTTCTAGCTTGAATGCACATGTTTGACCCCTGAGTTGTCCTTTCAAAGAGGGCGCTAAAAGAAAAATATGGCACAGTTGTTTCTGTGGCTATTTGTCTTTTTTCTTATTTTTCTCTCATTTTAATGATGTAATTTTTATTTTAACTTGTTGCACTGTATTAAACATGTGGCCATGTAGAGTGGCTAAGTTTTGGGGACAAAAGAAAGTTGGAGACCAGAGATCAGCATTTTCAAGTTAAACCAGAGGTTCTCAACTGGTGGGTCGTGGAGCCATTTTCAATGGGTCATTTTAGCCACCCTAAGATGAAATTTCTGTCATCATCTACTCACCCCCGTTTTGTCAACATTCATGCTCTTCTGGGAGTTTGCCGAGATGTTTGTTTCTCACAAAACTACAGTGAACGGCAACTTGGCTTCAAACATCCAAAAAATGAATCAAAAAATGTCTCCATACTGCTCATCTGAAGTAATCCAGAGCAAACAAAGCTGAAAGCACAAGTTTAAGCTACAAGCTACAGGACACTTGGATTACCTCAGACAAGCAGTATGGAGACATTTTATTGATTATTGATTTATTTTTGGATGTTGAGTGGAAAAAACGTCTCAAACTCGCAGAACACGGATGTTAACAAAACTTCACCAATCCTTCTATAGACAAAGGGGTAAGTAAATAATAACAAATCATCTTAGGGTGAACTATACCTTGTTGTTGTTTTGCCATGCAAACTTGCTGGAAAATGTTTTATTGAAAAAATTATTTTTTCACTTGAGAAAAATAAACGGGTTGTTAAATTAAACAGTTGCATCATTGTTTTTATAAAGTCATTGTTTCAATAAACAAAAACATTAAGAACAAATTTAGGCAATTTAAACTGCATAAAAATTATGTAAAATGTTGTGTAAATGTTACTTAAATATAGTCCATAAATAAAAGTTAGAAAAAGTATTTAAAAATTACCTTGAAAAGCCATTGGTTTTAGGTGAGATTTTTCAGTTTGAATCAGTCAGAGTTTAAGTAAAATTTACGAAGAATGAGAGAGTAAAATTCAATAACCATATTAATAAACATCAGTAAATTACCTGAGGTTTGCTAGTAAAAGAAACTTATATCTGCAAGTAAAGTTTACTTGATGATTGCCCTTGTAGGATTTACTTACAATTTCTAAGTGCAAAAACTTTCCTAGGTTTTCTTAAGTAAATAATACTCCACATTTTTTTCAGTGTATTGACATTCCTACCTAGAGACTACTCCAAAGAAAAAGCCCTCTTGGTAGCATATTATAGCATATCTTCACTAGCATGTTTTGTATTGTGTGATTTATTCATTATCTGATTTTATTTATTCTATCTAGAAGTGGAGAGGATTAAGATGGTCGTTGCCTTCGGCTCTATAAGCAGGAAAGTGCTTGAAAGTTAAAAGGAAGACAAATGTAAGGTAGCCCAGCAGAAAATCTTCTATTCTAAGCTTTGAGTTTTTCAGGCTTCAAGTGGTCCATTTGTTAGTTGGGCTTTTGTTGATATTGAAAGCCTGTGTGAGCTTTGCTGACTGCCCATTTGACATAGCTGATACAGGTCAGAAACAATTCCAGCGCAGTGTGTCACTGGGAGCTGAGCATACAGATATTGATCAGCAGCCAAGATGAAGGTGCTTTAAACCTGGGACAGTAATTACTGATGCTGGATTAAGCTTTAAAGTGATTCATAACCAGTTATGAGTTTACAAGCTTGCAGACTTGCAACAAAACAATCATTTGCATTTATAATCACAATTCAGTATAAATCAGAAGAAATTACATGCATTAACATTCAAACACAGCAATGTAAAGGTATGAAACAGGTTTCAGATTATGCAAATGCATTATCTACCCCTACACTTAATTTTTTTTCAGTTCTGCTTATTGTCTATCCCAGGCATCTGTGGCATCAATTATGTCAGAAAAGTCAGAGGTTCCCAACCTTTTTGGTAATCTGAAGTAAGACAGTTTGTTTTATTTATTTCTCTGCAGTGAGAGCCCCTCCTATGTTAGCGTCAGCCATACTTTTTTGGTTCTTTGGAATTATTCTTTGTTTTTTTTGGGAAAATGGTGTTAGCTTACTTTAGTTTCATTGTTAGGCTGTGTGGGCGGGCATAAAAATAGTTTAGGCAGTTAACCAACCAGCTGGAGAGGCCAACAATGTTAGCCGTTGCTTAGTCAAATCTGTGATTTATTCCAGCATTCTCTATGGTACACCTATACTCCATGTTACTCAGTGGTGTAATTCAAATTATGATGCAACATTTTTCAAATGAAAAGCAGCATGTGTGATGCTGATTTAATCCAGCCCACTGGCAGGTGGGAGAGATGAGATTCATTCAGTAGATTGTTTCCAAAAGGAGGATGAATGCAAGCATGCTATACATCACACAGTGGTGACTAAACATTTTAGAGGACTAATTCTCATTGAAAATAGGTTAATTGAAGAGACATTTTCTTGTTTCCCACGGCACAACTTTTTGTAAATACACCTTTTAAAACCTGAACTACAACACGGAGAGCGAACTCACAGAGAAATCAACAAAATCAGAGCAGAAGTCGCCTCGACGAGGGAGCAGGGCTGTGCCGAGACCTCTGAAGGGGCAGGTGCTCAAAGTTAATAAGGGGCTTATGGTACCGATTAAGGCTATAGTCAATGATACAGATGTTACTGTTCAATGTATTATGATTTATCACAAAACTGTAAGCAATGAGATAAAGGAGATGCATGTCATAGTATAAAGAACACAACACAATGTGCATAAAAAGAGTCAAAGCTCACTGGCACTGCCAAGAAGTGGCTCACTGTGACTTACCTGATGTAATGTTCAGGTTACTGGTTCCAGCAGAGTCAGAGAGAGATGCTTCCTGGTGACGTGGCTGCTGCACACAAAGAGCTGCAACTAAACAAAAACAAGGCACCAGATTCAGAAAATAAACTGAAGAGGGGACATTAGTAGGGGAGGGATAGGGATGAATAGTGATGGCTGTGGTAAGAGTTAGAGAAAAAGATCTATGTAGTTCAGCACAATAAACTTTAACAGTTTTGAGTGATTAAAGATTATGTCCTTAGTGCCCCGGCTAAAGCCCAACCATAGGAGCAAACTGCTGCCTGGAATCACATGCTACTTGAAAATATAGACATGAAAAAGAAGATTAGGAGGAAATTGGATTAATAGAGTGTTACATGTTAAAATGGCAAGATGCTAAACGTGATGACCCAGCAAGGAAGGGACTCAATGGGACTAACTTGATGTAGTGCAGAGCTGATTGGCAGGAGAGCAGTCATGATTTAATATATTAATATATATATATATATATATATATATATATATATATATCCCAATATAATAAACACTGAAATGTATTAACTTTTTTTAAATGATAATATGCTTTAACATAAAAGTTCCTACCTCACTATAAACATAACAGACTACAGGTACATTTTAAACTTGACACTGGCATACAAAAGCATACCGTATGCAAGATAAACCTTAATGTAACAGGAGGCTAACATTACTTTACTTTTACTGCACTGTATAGCCGAAAACTTTTACATTTAATACATTTTGTTGATAATAATTCACCTGCTAAGAAGGATCCTATAGGCTAATTCTCCAAACACTGACTGATTATTATAAAAAAACTACCCCCCACCACACACACACACACACACACACACACACACACACAAACCTGTTAACCTACAGAGAACTGCTGCTGTCATCTCTTGTGTACAGCATCCGAGAATGAAAACGGTGACTATCACACTATGACTCTAATGCGTGCCCTAATAAAACGAGTAACTGTGGCCGCACAAATTTAGCTTGCCTCCTGACGGTTTTCATCCTGAAGGACACTCTTTAACCATGGGCGTCAGTTTGGTTTGAAATGTGCTGGGGACAGAAATGCATTCAGAAGTGCATTTCCAGAAGTGCTGGTACAATCAATGACGCATTCTTTTTTTTTCTTCTTTCGCGCAGGTCATGTTGAAAGACGCTGTGCTGTAGCTTACTAATGTAAATGAATAAAAATGTGGTTTAATGTACCTGAACAATGATCAATCATCACCAAAGTTCTCTCTCATATATGTGTTACTTATGAACTTTATTTTTTTTAACTAAATTGCGCTCAAGGTTTTCAAAAAAAGTGGTGGGTACAAAATGACTCAAGAAATGCGATGGGTACGCATACCCCCCGTATTCACCACCCCCAGCGAAATCAATGCCTATGTCGTCAACTAGCGGCTGTGGCTAGAGGCTACTGTAACAAACCAAATGTGCATGTGCATGCATGCATTCTGCCCACTTACAGGCACTTCCAACTTTCTGGCAGGTTGTGCGTCTGGCAGGAAGCGGACTTGCGTCACGCGATAACCCTGGTCATCATGTGAGAAGGTTGAGGTAATTTAATCTAGCTAATTATTATTGTTAATTATTGTTCTTAAACGGACCACTATAGGGGCCATCGTCAAAAAACAAATATGGGAAAAAAGGGCACTTTGGCCTTGAGGGCAAAAGGGGCAGGCGCTATGACACCCATGCTGCAAAACCATTTAGTACCCTTTTCCTTGATTTATCGGAATAATTTAAGGGCGCCTGAAGTAGAGAATATAGCCAGTAAGTCAAAAGTAAAAAGCAAAGAAAATAAAAGCAAAATCTTGTTTGGTATGTGAATTAAGCTTTTCTTATGACCCCTTGAGGGGTTCCTGGCCTCCAGGTTCAGATCCACTGGTCTAAGTCATGAGGAAGCCTGCATTCTTTCATTTATTTTTCCCTTTCCCAGCATGCACTGAACAATTATAATAACAACCATAATCATACTTGGTTGATGGTAAAATAATAATCCTACTTGGTTGACAGTGACAGCTCTTCTGCTACCCTAACACAATTTTAGTTTATTGTTGTCATACAAAGATAGGCTGTGAATATTGTTGATGGAAAAAAGGAAAGCTGGAGCAATACAAAGACAGAGACAGAGCTGCAGAAAGTGAAGGGTCTTTAGATGGTCAAAGAGGGGAGGAAGTGTGCGGCTGTAAGAGAGCAAAATGCTTCATAGCCTCAGGGGTGTGCGCTGCTGATGAAAGGTCCCTGTGAGGAGTGTTGACAGCCTATTTGCTTCAGTCAGCAGCTCTCCATACGTCCCCTCAAAGCAGGTGCACTGTAAAACCAGAACAAGGGGCGTGTTGCACTTGCAAACAAATATCTTCTAATAAAGGCAAAAATACATGTTTAATGAGATTGAAGTGGTCCCATCTTCACCTCTGCGTAATGTCGGTCCGCACTAATTTTTGGCAGACTCACAGCAGGAGAGAAACAGAGAGACGTTTTTATCCGAATTAAGTGATATTGAATGAAAAATGCCTTATGGAAACTTTCATGAATATCTACTTAAAGGAAATACGTTCTGTCTCATCGGATTTTATCTTGATTGAAATACGGCTGATGCGATAAACGCTGATGGAAACGTTATTTGCCGAATAAATAATGACTTGCATTTAAGTTTTAGGTCATTTTACGGTGGCAACCCTCCCCAAAATGTAGAAGAAGTTTTAGTTAATTTCCGCCCGGTATTTCTGCTCTGTTTGCACACATGGCAGGTGTCAACAAAGACAGATGTAAGTGGACGAATGAGGAGACGAGAGACTTTTTGAATTTAATTTATCAGGAACTCACGAAAGAAATGACCAACAAAGGTTAGGACAAGCCGTGGGACGTCCTCTGGAGTAAATGGAAGGCGCTCAAACAGCGAGACATGTCTCAAAAATTAGTTGTCTCTTTTGCAGGAGGGAAAATAAAAGGCAAGTTGCATCTGAATAATCATAGCAATGCGTTGATAGCGTTGTTGTTTTCTTATTATAGCTTGATATGTTGCTATCAGCTGAGACATAAGCACTACAACTTGTGCAATATTGATCATTTTTTGGTAGACGACGCAACCCATTTTGTCTAGAAAAACTTTGTTCGAAATCTTTGCTTGAATGTTGTGCGATTCAGTGCAAAAACGAATAGAAACACCTTAAAATGTCTCAAATCAATTTGATATACCAATTTGATTGCAAAACAGCATGTGACATCATTACGCACAGGTTTTTATTCACTTTAAAGGCGATGGATGGAAACACACTTTCACCAGCTTTTATCTAATACGTTTTTTTTACCGAACTTCAGATAATTAGATTGAGAAGTGGATGGAAACTTAGCTAATAAGAGGGTGAGTAAATCTCTGCAGTATAAGAAAGCTAGCATTTGGTCCCTGTTTTTACCAATAACACTTAGTGGTGGTGATGCTTCATTAAAAGCCATGTTTATGTTTATTCCCCAGTGCAGAGCTCTGAGTATGTTTCCAAGCTTTGACATAATCTATCATTGTTTGAACTATTTAGAATGTGGGTCACATACTGGGGCAGTAACCTTGGAATTTGGGGAGAAATAAAGGCCTCTTTGATGCCGAACTTCACAACATGACCACTGCATAAACAGAGGTTTCATATCCATCCATAATGCATGAAAATGGAAAAAAGTGGAAATATAAAAAATATTTCTGAAAGATGTTTTTTAAATGTGTCAAAATTAACATCTCTCACTGTATAAAACACACATTATATGCTTGGTTAAATCTTTATAAATGTATAAAAGTTTAGCGGCTCAGCTAACCGATAAGAAATAATGCATCATGTTTGGATGGAACCCAAAAGCATTTTGTCCTCCCAAGGCAGACCTGCCTCGGGTGTAGTGTGCACAGTGATATAGCAACTACAGTTCCTTTAAGGCCTCTGTCTATATTTATAAGAAGAGCCTTCCATTTTAAGCATTTCACCACTGAGCTAGGCTGCATGCTAGTCAGTGCTGGATGTCAGAAAATACTACAGCCACAGCTACAATATGGGATCTGCCACTACACTTTCACTATTTTCCTCCCCACCTTCCTGCTAAACAATGTTTTTTAACAAGCAATGTAGAGAGTGAAAGAAAGTAGAAAAAGGAGAATTTATTTATATTTTATTTAGAATTAAAAAAAGGAGAACCAAGCAGTAGTTTTTACCCTGTGATCTAGGTGAGACCTCGTGAAAGCTTTACATTTGTTATTGTTGGGGCACTTATAAAAAAATAAATAACTTGATCTATACCATGTCCACCTTACACCTTTTGGTAAACAGTTACACTATTATTCAGTGTTGCCAAGTCTGCTTACCATAAGCGACTTTGGGCTTGTTTTCTGTAAAGTGGCTTACAAATATTGGTAGCTGCGGGTCGCGTTTTTTTGTTTCTAAAGTGTAGTTGCTTATTTGGGCTTGTTCCCAGCTCCATGATAAGGTATCAAGCAGATATTTTCTGTATGTTATTTAAACGTAGGAGTTCTTGCCTGTTCCCTATGTCCCTCCCCTTTCCCCATACACACAGGAGTTTTTCCCGCCCACTTCCTGCTTCTAATTGGCTCTGACCCAGATGGCAACAAGTACTAGCCAATCAGAGGCAGAGCGGGGCAATCTATTTTTTTCTGTTAAGGAAAACGTCAATGAGTGACGTTTAAATGAAAATACGTGCAACTGATGGTGGCTGGACTGTAAGAGAGTTTTTGGAGGTATAAATGCCTGGTAGGAAGTTGGCGAAATACTGGAAGAAATATAACAAAGACTGGGACAAAGAGAAAGGAGTAAAACAATGGATTCAACATGTTGTGGGAAATGACTCAAAAGCACTGTGCAGAGTATGTGCAGTAAGTGTGAAATACGTGTACACCATGTGGACCTTGTACAACATGCTAGCACAGAAACACATTTAAAAAGAAGCAGTCTATATTGGATATCCCATCAGTTTTCTAATGTTAAATAATGTTAAAAGGTGGTTTAACTCCCTCCTGTGGTCATTGTCCTGAAACCCGGGGTGGGGAGGGGGGGGCAAAACTGTCCAATCTGTCCACATGGATGTAAATTGAAAATCTGTACCCACAGTTTACAATCTGTCCCCACGGATTGTAAAACCATGCACCCAGTTTATTTATTTTCCAACGTGTATGCAAGTAACCATAGCAACAGTAATGTATGTCAGCAATGGGCTACATTACCAGATGTCTCACGGTAGGGTTCCACACAGCAAATAACCTCGCAAATTTTGGTTTGGGGTCGTGGTCGAGAAAACAACAGGCAAGAATGCAACAGAAGAGCTGAATAATTTTGAGTGTTTAAACTAACAACTAACATCTACACTGATGTATTTGCCCTGTTTAAGTTTGTGTGACGTATAAACAACAATCTGTGTGGTTACAGTTGTCAATGTTTGCCACGGTTTGCTACAGCGGTCCATTCAGTGACTGACTAAGTTTGTCAGTCTAAGTTTGTTTGTCATATAAATCACAATGTGTGTTGATGAAAATACCAATGTTTCAATCACATACAAATTTTAATGATATAGCCCTAATAACCTCTGCCATCTTGGTGAGGCTTTTTTTGTAACTTTGCCTCCAAACACCAACACGCAGACCTGATTGGTTCTCTAGTGGTCGTCATTTGAATAAAGTTAAACTTTCGTCAACTTTGTTTTTCTCCCCTCTGCCCAGTCAGGGCAAAATCCGTCTCCATTCAATCTCAATGAGAGCAAACCTACTAGTGTGGAAACCTACTGTAAGACTAATGTAACAATGGGTTGAATTCCTACAAACTAATTTTGGAGGACAAAGTTGCATTTAGAAAAGCGATCCATTTAGTTCTGGTCCCCTTTGTGTTCAAAATGGGTTAGTTACAAACCAAGAAGCCATACTCTATGGACTGACAGGTACTGAATTCATGACAGCCTGATGATTGGCATCCTGCACATTGGCACAACAAAGCAGGAAAACTAATTTTGGCGAAAAGACATGCTGCACTGTATTCCTTCTTAGGTGTTTATTGTGTGTATTTACACAAAATATAACTGAATATGAGCATAATTAGCTGAGACTGCAACTGGACCTTGAATGTAATCAATAATGACAAACAGGATGGCATCTTGTACAGTAATACTACAGGCGGAAAAACAACAAGCCCTCCAAATTTAAAGACAAAACACTAGAACTACAAATAGAAATGTTTTCTGATGTGACGCAACTATCGGTGGGGGGCAAAATGAAAATAATAAATCAATGTTCAATTGCCAGCTTTCCCAGCAGCCTAAACAAACTGAAGCAAATAGGCAAATGTTACATAAATAATTTTAACCACCCAAGCTTACTGTGTGAAAGCATTCCATAGCTTGTCTGTGATAATTGGCTGTGGTATAACTGGGAAAAAATACTATCTCGGTGGAAGGTGTCTCTCTGCTTTACATCTAAGCCAAGGTTTTTTTTTTCATCATCACAGTCACTGCGTTAGGACAAGAGTCAAACAAACGCTATTTTGTCCTAGGGTTCCCCATCTGATAGGATTTTTGCTTTTAGAAGTTTTATTACAGAACATGTATGGGACTGTAAATTAGTCATGCATTCTGTCTTTGTGTTAATTATGGCTGGAATTATAATAAACATTTTAGTGAAATGATTCCCTTTTTCCTGGGGACCCTCTGGAACCTCCAATCCTACTTACTGCTTTCCAATCTTATCATCCCTCAAGGCGACACAAGATAAATCATACACATCACACAAATTGTTTGATCTGTCAACCTTTTCTCTAATCACTTGTTATAAGGAGATTCTAAAACGTTTTACCTTGATAACCTATTCAAATGAAATTATCAGGGGGAACATCCCATTTCCTCCCAAATCCAAAACATATAACCCATGCCAAGGGGTTGTGAGTAGATATTAGCAGTACTAGTACTAGTGGCACTAGTAGCTGTCAGTAGCTCCTCATCGGAGGCTGATTGGTTTGGTAAGCTGGTAATACAGACACAAACACATTACTTAAAGCCTGACAAGATGGATTTTTGTGTGATATGTAATCCCACAATTCTTGTGTGATTTCATGGTAACGTGAAACTTCCTTGAAAGGTAAAATGTATGCTGAAGTCAAGACCAAATTCTTCAAATTCAACCAAGATCTGAACATGGATCCATGACTTGTGGCAAGCAAATAAGCATTTTAACATGGACTTTGGTGTGATCTTTTTTCATAAAAGGAACAAGACACACAGAGACAAAGATAGAACTGTGTGGTAAGCCAGCTTCAGTTTTCACAGCCGGCTTGGGCAAACACAGCCAATCAGTCTCCCCTCTGCCAGGCTTTATTTTCTCTTTTTAACTATCTCCATTTATGGCACCAACTGGGAAGGCAATGTTTTGGACACTCTTTAAAAATGCACCGCATTTAAGAATACTGAATGTCTTTCAAAATTCAAATCAGATAACTAATCTGTTGTATTATGTATCAGTTGGGTTTTTAAGGTTGCCCATTCCAGATCATTAACTTCTCAACCCATGTTCCTTCATTTTTTTTATTGATGGCTCTGGTCACACTGCTGGTACTGAGATCTATCCTATTCACATATGATGAGATTATCCAAATTAGGAAACCATCTGGTGCTCAGTGTTGTGCTGTTGATAGTTATTTTAAATCATTCAATAATACAAATGGGGAAAAAAGAAAGACAATTTAAAAACCTTATTTTGTAGAATGTTTTCTAAGTAAAGTCTGCCCGATGCATTATGTGTTTGACATTAAAGTGGCGCTTGGGAAGCCCAAACCCAATCAATATCAGCAAGGCAGTTAGAGAGAAGCCAATTGCTTAAGTGTTCAGATTTTCTGATTGGTGTCCCAGGTGAAGCGCTGTCAGTAATGAGATATAATATGTGCAGCCCTGGGAGACTTCTATTCACATAATGCCTAGGGAGACAAGAGTTGCAATGGCATTTGAAATCTAATTGGAAAGAATTTCCAAGTGAATAAAGGGGGACATTAGACGCTCTTGCCACACAATGAAGCATAACAAAACCCTATTTAAACAGTCCCAGCATTCCATGTTCCAGAATCTCAGTCACCACTGAAACAAAATAAAACCTGCTGAAACAGGAGTTAGTAACCATGTGTAAAATATCCCTAGTTACAGGATTTTACTTCAGTCGCATGTAGGCCTATCATGATCATTTAATTACGGTTAGGGAGCACAATTTCTACAATTTTTGAGAATAATTTATGATAATGCAAACCAATCAGCGGTGACCTCTGACAGCCATTCAAATATGTACCATGTACCCTGTGATTAACATAAAATGATTACCTGTTTCTTCTCTTAACTGTATGCAAGTGCTTATCATTTTATCTGCTATTTTCTTTATTTTGTCCCATTTTTAAAACAGCCTCTGTCTCACGATTGTCTGAATTCTACACAATTCTAGAAATCTAGAATTGAATTAAAAATCCTACTCCTGACCTACAATGCTCTTAATAGTGAGGAAACATCATATCTTAAAGAGCGCATAGTACCATATTGCCCCACTAGAACACTGCAATTCCAGAATGCAGATATAACTATGGTACTTGAGACTCCAAAAGTACAATGGGAGCAATAGCTTTCAGCTACCAAGCCTCTCTCCTGTGGAACTTGCTCCCAGTTTCAGTTTGGGAGGCAGACGCTCTATCCACATCTAAGAGTAAATTTAAAACTCTTTGATGAAGCTTATAGTTAGGGCTGGCTCATCCCATAGTTATGCTGGTTTAGACTTACGGGTGACTATGATACGCTGAGCTCCTCTCTCCTACTCTCTCTCTGAATTAAAACAATAATAATAATTCAGGGGGAAAATGTTAGTAAAGAATTGTGAAGTCCCAAAAGACAATATTGAAACACCCCAAAAATATAGGCCTATAACCAAATATACTGCCACTGGCAGACATGACAAACACTGAAATTCCTGTCAATGGGTAAAAATAGACATATTCTGTGCACTGTTATTTCCGTAGCTTCAGTTCAATAAACTGGGTTTTCATTATAATACATACAATATGTTTGCAGTAATTGCACTATTGCAAATAGCATGGCAATAAACAGAAACTGACAACTTTGTAAATAATCCACTTGGTTGCACCAGAGGAAACACTATTTGTAGAATCACTTTAATGTGACCAATCATGTCACTGGTCACATTATGTTTTGAATGCAAAAATGTAGATAAGTTCTGTAAGATCAGTAAGGCCATTAGCTGATTTTTGTCCAAGCCACGATGAAGGATTTTGACCATATTAATATAGTGTCTCTGTTATTATGACCTATTTTTTGCTTCTTGACTGTGCTGCGTGACATGGATGATAACATGTATTAGAGGCCATAATGATTTACAGTTCCATGATTTTCAGAACAAGAAGAACAATTTAACAGTGCATTGTAAAAAAAAAAGGTGGCACTTTCTATCATTGTAAACTTGTAAACTTTTGATTATTTTAAATACATGTCAGGACCAAAAGAGATCATCATGTATTTTACATAACATATGTCCTTTAAAGGAAGCAATCCAAAACATTCTGAATGTTGCTTATCTTGAGATTGTATGTACTGTGTCTTCTCTCACATCACACATCACTTTCCTCTGCTTCTTTTCCTGTCTATAAACACCATGGCACATTGCACTGTGAGAGCTCACTTCCAATCAATTCATATTTATCTGTTTCTGTTGAGCTACGAGCAGACATTTCTCAGATGTTACAGCTCCAGCAGCATTTCAAAAGCTGGCCCTCTACAATTCAACTCTGTCTATGGCTCTGTTTTTCATTTACTCCTTAGCTCACTCACTGTGTTTATATTCATAGCTATGTATACGCACAACTGTCACATACCTGATTTAAATGCATCTCAGCGGGAATAAGAGCTCAAAAACTACTGTAAGTCTCAGTCGGGCTATTTGAGAGAGAGTGACGGCTGGGTAAAATGTGCAGCTGTTCTGTGGGATGGATTGAGAGCATGTTTGGGCTCATGGTGCTTGGGGAGTCAGAGTTGCCATGCATGGTGAGACTGGAGATGGTGACACATGAGACAAGGCCATACAAACGTTCAGGCTGCACATAAACAAAACCAAAGTTATGGTCCGGATCAAGCATTAGCCCAAAGGAACATAAATCTGTTGTCCAAAGGCCTTGACATCCAATTAACTCACAGACAAAAGACAAAGGAGCAGAGGTTTTGGACACCAAAAATATAGCATTTTTTTCAGTGGGTTTTAAGGTCATTTTGTTACACAGCAACCCTGTCAGTTTTACATTTCATGTTCCAGTTTTTAAAACCCCCTCCTGTGAGAGCAAATTTATTTTTAATATTCTTCCGTCATACAACATGCATTAACTGAATCTTGCATTTAAATGAACTTGAAAAGTATTGTTTCGTTAATTTTCACAGCAAGATTTTGCAACCTTGAGAGAGAAGTGCCCTTTGCTTGAGGACGATTTGATACACTGTGAACAGATGTGTGGCAAATGCAAATGTTTGCTTAAGTGGAGGCACACAGATCTTTAAGAGCTGGCAGGGTTTCATATCTCAAATGCATTTCTGGGTGGAATTATCATACAGAAGTCTCCACTGATCACAACATATGACATTTGCAAAATGAGATTGCTTTATCTAAGTGCACCGTGAAAGCCATTATTCCCAACAAATCCACACTTTTAGATTAGATTGGTTCCTGCTCACTGCCACAGAACAGATAGCACTGTCCTTGGTTATCACATCATCTTTTTTTCCTCCATAGGCTACATCACAAATGGTTAAATGCCATCTCACATCACAGTCTACTCAAGCATGTATTAACCTATTCATACTACCTGCTAGCACACTCTGCTAGCCTTGTATTTACTACACTGCTCTTACCCACAACCCCCATAGGACATGTTCAACCCCATGCTCATGCCCATGCCCCATTGTTATGTCCATGGCTTACAGAAGATGCCTTTGGACAGTCAGCTGCCTCGACATCAATGGCTGAAAATGACAATGAGGCCACCGTTGACTGGAAAAGAAGAAGGAGGTCTGGAAAGCATTCTTGGATTTCTATGTGATAGGATTTGACACCTCAGGTCAAACACTAAACAGAAATACAGTGTTGATCTTTGGCTAATATTACAATCACAGTGCATTTGAACCTCAGTATAAGATGTATAGTCTACAGCCATACAGTAGCTATCTGAGGAAAACAATGTAAACACTACTTTTCAAGGTATTTGGTCCAAAGTATGGCACATATTTGACCAGATTCTGAGATTCTTCACTACATTGAAAATTCATTATTACAAATTATCTTGAAAGCAGTCTTGGTTTGCCAGGCCCAAAATTTGCTCTGGTTTAAAGGAATTTCTTTAAACCTATAGCAGATAGTCTAGCTAGCTGTCTGGATTTACCTTGTAGAGATCTGAGAAAATGATAAACCCAAAAATGACCCCAATGCACCATCAGATAGTAGGGAAACATGCTATGTGGAAATACTATCTTTTCTGACAACAATGCTAAAGCCAGTATTTTCTCCTTTTAAAATCTTAGCTCCGTGATGGAATTTGTGTTTGTGTTTTAGCCTGTGTGTTGTTATCACCTGCCTAGTTTGACAGCCAGGCCAGGTTGCCAGATATAACATATATAAATGGCTCCATTACCTTGTATCTTACGTTATGGCTCTGTAGCAGACCTTTTTGTAAAAATAGGCTAACGATTGTGTCATAACCATGCAACTTACTGTCGCATAGTCGACAAATCACCATATTGTCAGGAGAAGCTCGCAGAAAGTTTCGACTTACAATATCTGTTTCGGGTTTAATTACTAATGTTAACTATCATTATAGTTTAGTTATCTTTTAGTATCTCCTTGCATTTACCTACGCTCTCTGTCTCTGCAAGATTGGGAATGATTGAGATTTCTCTTGGTACAGCCTCCAGAAGATTTACAATTTTCAGACAGGTTGCTCACGTCACATCTACGTCGTCAAGCTCAGTTGGAGGCTGCGCAGTAACCCTCAGCCATCACCGGAAAAGTGCTTCTAATATCCTTCACTGGTGTCCGTCTTGAGCAACGGGATCTGTTGGTCCATTTCTTTAACTGTCTATGCCTAGACTATCCTGAACGTGACAAGAATGTTTGCACCACATTTCATGTCAGTCCAACTCGTAGCCTACTGTAGATGTTGAGACATTTCACTGGATAAATGAAAACTTCCTCAGAAGATCATCAAAGTAAATTAGACACATGCTCTGGGCAACATATGTATCTGTATCCAAATTAATAGCAATCCATCCAGTGGTTGTCAAGATATTTCAATCTCAAAGTGGAAGACCGTCTGACAGATCGATATTGCTATAGACATATGCTGCTAGCATGGCTAAAACATGTAATATTCAAAGTAAATGTAAATCAAATTGAAGCATGAGTCAGAAAGTAGATCACTGTGATACACATAATGCTGTCTGGGATACACTACCACTGTAGCTTGTAAAGGAAATGCCAACAAGGACTGGTACATTTCCAAGAAAAAACTAAAAGAAGCAAAAAAAAAAAGTCAAATGGACATGTAAATGGAAATGTCATCCAACGTGTGTCTGAAGAAATAGGGGCATGCATTAAATATGCATATTTAAGTGAGAGAAAGTTCAAACAGTGCTAAAGGTCATTGCAACGAGTCTGGATGACATCTGACAGTATGCAAATTAAACTGCTGCTGCAGCTGAAGCTGCAACACCACCGCAGTGCTCTTGTACGGCTTACAACGGAGCCACTACAGTCAGGGGGTTTCACAAATGTACTGTCCATGTGAAGACGTTTCTTACAGTGAGATATGTTTATTTTCATTGTTTCAGTTTTGTAGTTTTTTGTAGCCAGTTTTAAAGGCAGTTAAGGGGAACTCAGTTTACACATCAAGTGGACTACTCCATCCATCCATCTTCATCCGCTTATCCGGAGTCGGGTCGCGGGGGCAGCAGCTCCAGTAGGGGACCCCAAACTTCCCTTTCCCGAGCCACATCAACCAGCTCCGACTGGGGGATCCCGAGGCGTTCCCAGGCCAGGTTGGAGATATAATCTCTCCACCTAGTCCTGGGTCTTCCCGAGGCTCCTCCCAGCTGGGCGTGCCTGGAACACCTCCCTAGGGAGGCGCCCAGGAGGCATCCTTACCAGATGCCCGAACCACCTCAACTGGCTCCTTTCGACGCCTGAAGAGCAGCGGCTCTACTCCGAGCTCCTCTCGGATGACTGAGCTTCTCACCCCATCTCTAAGGGAGACGCCAGCCACCCTCCTGAGGAAACCCATTTCGGCCGCTTGTACCCTGGATCTCGTTCTTTTCGGTCATGACCCAGCCTTCATGACCATAGGTGAGGGTAGGAACGAAAATTGCCCGGTAGATCGAGAGCTTTGCCTTCTGGCTCAGCTCTCTTTTCGTCACAACGGTGCGATACACAGAATGTAATACCGCACCGGCTGCTCCGATTCTCCGACCAATCTCACGCTCCATAGTCCCCTCACTCGCGAACAAGACCCCAAGGTACTTAAACTCCTTCACTTGGGGGTAAGGACTCACTCCCCACCTGAAGAAAGCACTCCATCGGTTTCCTGCTGAGAACCATGGCCTCAGATTTAGAGGTGCTGATCCTCATCCCAGCCGCTTCACACTCGGCGGCGAACCGATCCAGTGAGTGCTGAAGGTCACAGACCGATGATGCCATCAGGACCACATCATCTGCAAAAAGCAGCGACGAGATCCCGAGCCCACCGAACTGCAACCCCTCCCCGCCCGACTACGCCTCGATATCCTGTCCATAAATATTACAAACAGGATTGGTGACAAAGCGCAGCCCTGGCGGAGGCCAACCCTCACCTGGAACGAGTCCGACTTACTGCCGAGAACCCGGACACAGCTCTCGCTTTGGTCATACAGAGATTGATGGCCCTGAGAAGGGACCCCCTCACCCCATACTCCCGCAGCACCTCCCACAATTTCTCCCGGGGGACCCGGTCATACGCCTTCTCCAGATCCACAAAACACATGCAGACTGGTTGGGCATACTCCCAGGTCCCCTCCAAGATCCTTGCGAGAGTGAAGATCTGATCCGTTGTTCCACGGCCAGGACGGAATCCGCATTGTTCCTCTTCAATCCGAGGTTCGACTATCGGCCGAACCCTCCTTTCCAGTACCTTGGAGTAGACTTTACCAGGGAGGCTGAGAAGTGTGATACCCTGTAATTGGCACACACCCTCTGGTCCCCCTTTTTTAAAGGGGAACCACCACCCCGGTCTGCCACTCCTTAGGCACCGTCCCAGACTTCCACGCAATGTTGAAGAGGCGTGTCAACCAAGACATCCCCTCCACACCCAGAGCTTTCAGCATTTCTGGACGGATCTCATCAATCCCTGGGGCTTTGCCGCTGTGGAGTTGTTTTACTACCTCAGCGACTTCCACCAGGGAAATTGACGACAATCCCCCATCATCCTCCAGCTCTGCCTCTACCACAGAGGGCGTGCCAGCTGGATTTAGGAGTTCCTCAAAGTGCTCCTTCCACCGCTCTATTACCTTCCCAGTTGAGGTCAACAACGTCCCATCCTTGCTGTAAACAGCTTGGATGATTCCTCGCTTCCCCCTCCTGAGGTGGCGAACGGTTTTCCAGAAACACCTTGGTGCCGACCGAAAGTCCTTCTCCATGTCTTCTCCGAACTTCTCCCACACCCGCTGCTTTGCCTCTGTCACGGCAGAGGCTGCAGCCCTTCGGGCCCGTCGGTACCTTGCAACTGCCTCCGGAGTCCTCCGGGATAACATATCTCGGAAGGACTCCTTCTTCAGTCGGACGGCTTCCCTGACCACCGGTGTCCACCAGGGTGTTCGTGGGTTACCTCCCCTTGAGGCACCTAAGACCCTAAGACCACAGCTCGCCGCCGCAGCTTCAGCAATGGAAACTTTGAACATTGTCCACTCAGGTTCAATGCCCCCAGCCTCCACAGGGATGCACGAAAAGCCCGCCGGAGGTGTGAGTTGAAAGTCCGTCGGACAGGGGCCTCCTCCAGACGTTCCCAGTTTACCCGCACTACCCGTTTGGGCTTACCAGGTCTGTCCAGAGTCCTCCCCCATCCCCTGACCCAGCTCACCACCAGATGGTGATCAGTTGACAGCTCTGCCCCTCTCTTCACCCGAGTGTCCAAAACATACGGCCTCAGATCAGATGAAACGATTATAAAATCGATCATTGACCTTTGGCCTAGGGTGCTCTGGTACCACGTACACTTATGAGCATCCCTATGTTCGAACATGGTGTTTGTTATGGACAATCCATGACTAGCACAGAAGTCCAACAACAAACAACCACTCTGGTTCAGATCAGGGAGGCCGTTCCTCCCAATCACGCCTCTCAAGTATCTCCATCATTGCCCACGTGTGCGTTGAAGTCCCCAGCAGAACTATGGAGTCCCCTACTGGAGCCCCATACAGGACTCCATTCAAGGTCTCCAAGAAGGCCGAATACTCCGAACTCCTGTTTGGTGCATATGCACAAACAACAGTCAGAGTTTTCCCCCCCATCACCCGCAGGCGTAGGGAGGCGACCCTCTCGTCCACCGGGGTAAACTCCAACGCAGCGGCAGCCAGCCGGGGCTTGTGAGTATCCCCACACCCGCCCGGCGCCTCACACCCTGGGCAACTCCGGAGTAGGACAGAGTCCAACCCCTATCCAGGAGTACGGTTCCAGAACCGAGACTGTGCGTAGAAGTAAGCCCCCACCAGATCTAACTGGTAGCGCTCCACCTCCCGCACAAGTTCCGGCTCCTTCCCCCACAGAGAGGTGACGTTCCACGTCCCCAGAGCCAGCCTCTGCCGCCCGGGTCTGGTCCGTCGAGGTCCCTGACCTTCGCCGCCACCCATGTGGCTGCGCACCCGACCCCAGCGGTTCCTCCCACAGGTGGTGGGCCCATGGGATGGAGATAGGGGGGCCACGTAGCTTCTTCGGGCTGTGCCCGACCGGGCTCCGTGGCAAACCCGGCCACCAGGCGCTCGCTGACGAGCCCTCCGTCCAGGCCTGGCTCCAGACGGGGGCCCCGGGCCTCCTCCGGGCAGGGTCACTCCCTCTCTTCCTCGGTTTTGCATAGGGCTTTTGAACCATTCTTTGTCCACATCAAGTGGACTACTGTGAATCTAAATTGTAAAATGTATTCTGTGGCCCTGGTGGAGTTGTGTCAAGACTGAGAAAAAAAACCTTCATGATCTCATTGGGGTTATCTTGGCTTATGCTTGAGACTACAGTTTATAATGGAAAGTCTGTGTTGCAAATGTTGGTGTCATGTTTCCCAGGCAGGAAAGGGTCTAACAGAAGATGCTATTGAGTTGTTATTTGTTCATTGTTGGCGCTTGATGGATGAAAAGTCAGGATATATCAGCCTCTGCTGCATCAATTCTGACCATTGTTTTTTTTTGCCAAAATGGAAAAGTAGCATGGTCATCCCTAGAGGATTAACCCTTAATTACTTTGTTGATCTCCTGACTTTTTAATGTAATACCATTATAAGCATAAACGTGTTCATTATTCAGTGAAATACAGATTCTCATTATCTTACATAATTGGCAAACCATTTGGCATTCATGGTTCCAGGACATGAATCCTTATGACTCTGGTTATCCCCTGACTTTTTATCTAGTGCCACCAGCAAGTTTACATTTTTTTTGGCTCAGATATATTGGCCATCTATGGCCATCATCAAGTATGAATTTATTTATGTCTGCAAAAAATGACCATTTACATCTTCCTGTGTAATTGGCTAAAAGAAGTGAACCACAATTTTGAATTAATTCGCAATTTATTTCATAAATCACACGCAGCATGCTATTTGTATACATCAAATATTTTGATGCCTTTACAACAATAAATTCTGACTTTTTAGCAAACCTTAATAAATATCCCATTCCTATCCTTAGTCTTGTTACATCAGTTTATTGTGAGTCCAATAACTTCATGGAAGTGCAGAATTGCCTACTCTGATCCATGCTGTAGACTGGATTGTATTGCCTAAAGTAGAAGTTTTTTAATTCTCTTGATGAGAAAAAAAATATGTTTCTTGATCCAAAATGGTCTGCAATCACCAGTCACTTGTTTGTTGTCCAACAAATGCAGAAGGCTGCACAAATTTGGACTTGTTGTCCAAGGTGCTGTAATTGGGCCAAGTTGTCACGTACAGCTTTAATTGAGAAACAAGTTATTTATACTGCAACATAACTTTGGGTAGAGGGTAAACTGTTGTTTTGGATAATGGAGTGCTCAGCTGAAGAGATCAAGACACGATCAGTGTGGCAGTCAGCCATCTCTCCCATAGGAACACACTGAAAAACACAATGTGTCTGTTAATTTTCTCACTGGCTGACGCCTCGGGGGGTAGAACAACATTTGCAAAGCCTTCCCTGGAAGTGTGACCTTGGGCCATGGCCTAGTACTTAGACAGGGAGAGCTAAACAGGTTTTGCATACCAAGAGAGGTGCCTTCTTGTTTTCAGTCCAGCAGGGAGCCACATAATAGCAGACCGGAGCAGGTCGAGCTATGCCTTCCTCTAACTTCCCCTCTGTTTACTCCTGAACACCTGCTGTCTCTCAGCCTGTAAATTAGAGGGTGCAACACAGGAGCAGTGTAATATATATGTGGGAGTGCAGCACACAAGGATTAATTGCCAGCACAGTGATAAGAGCCCTCTTCCTCTCTGTTTCTCTCTGCCGTCTCTCACCAGAGACTTCAAAACTCCCACTTCCAAAGCCCTACAAGCACAATATTACCTCTGCCAAAACAGATCCATGTGAAATGAATGAGGATACATCTGTGGTGACAGAACCAAAGCTAGGCTTTCACACCTCAAGTTATATATGTATATATTAGTCTTATCAGTTGGACATCTGCTGACGAATTTCAGTTGAATACGACAAAGGTGGTCGTTTGGCTGTAAGGAGGAAGCGGGAAAAGGAAGAGAAAGTGTTGAATATTGAAAATTAGATTTTATCACTTATGTGGACCCATAGAAATAGAACGAGAGTAGAACGGACATTAGCCTGTTTGACATTTTCATTTTTTTTTAAATGGTATCAGGTCATCAGGTTAAAATGTCAATTTGTCGAAATATTTTGTTTGATGAGAAATTACTTTCAAAAAATAGCATTGTGATCCGTCCCAGCTCTACTTTGTGTTTACTGCTAAAAGGCATATTAAATAAATATTGTCATTGTGAAAATGTTAGCTGTTGAAGCATTTAGCTCAAAGCACAGTTTATTAGTATAAGCATAGGCTCACAGAGAAGTGAACATTTGGTTTGAATTCTTCATAATGCTAAATAAGTGTTACTTTGACTGTACTAAGTGTTTTACACATGAATAAAACGAGAATAGGGCAAGCATTGGCAAACCTATGAGAAGTTGGTTTTATGTATTATGTGACCAACAGCCACTAAAAGTTGCTACCATTTTAAAATATTTTTTTTTTATAAGTATCCATCCATCCATCCATCTTCATCCGCTTATCCGGAGTCGGGTCGCGGGGGCAGCAACTCCAGTAGGGGACCCCAAACTTCCCTTTCCCTTTTTTTTATAAGTAGTGGTATATTATTTCATTTTTCCAAAGCTAGCTTCACAACCACTTATAATTTGGATTTAGAAGCATTACCATGTATAATTTGCTAGAACACCCACATGCTAAATATTTGATTTGGTTTTTGAATCTGAAATGAAGCATAAACAGACATCACTTGCATTTTGTAAGTAGGTTACACTATGTAGAGTTTTTTCTTTTATTTATTTAAATTCTAGTCCAAAGAACTCAGAACGCAGGTTTTAAATTCCACCATCTACTTGTCCTAACAACATAGAGGTGCAACCGGTGCAGCTGCTACAGCAATGTAATTGTTACCTCTCATATGTTGGAAAAGGCACACCTACTGTAATTAATGTCTGTGATTACCTTTGGCAGCGCTGCCATATGACTAATAATGCATTTTATAAATGCTGGTGTGATGGTGTGATCAGGTGCCGTTATCCATTTAGTTATACTGTTTAGGCCTATAATGAGTTGCTTTGCTCTTCTTCATACACAGGCGTCAGTTAGGCTTGCTCAAGCTATTTTGGATGTTTGATTGCTGGAGAAATCAAGCTGCTGTGGTTTGAGTCAAGGGCAGACTGTTGGATTAGTTTTTTTAAATGGTGTCTTTTAAATTTGCCGCTTTGGCTGCTGTCCGTGGTGCTGATGCAGGATGGGAGTTACATTACAGCAATTGTCTGCTTGGTTGTGTGTTTCTATGCGTGCACACTTGTGGTTGGGGTGAGGGCCCAGGAAAAAATATTTTTGCATTGGATCGCAATTATCTAAGGCTGCTGGGACCCAATCATAGGCCCTGACCACTTTTCTACACAAACAAAGCCACTTGCCCTTATCAATTTTCAAGATTTGTGTGTTTTTTATTAATTTGTTCAGTCATGTTTAAACTATATTGAGGAATATTTCAACATTAGTGTTTGTCCTTCAACAATACTAATGAAATTAATTATGAATTTATATTGTTGTGGCTGAACCTTGAAACTCCTTGCTTACCTGCTTTAATTCTGGAGCTGTAGCTCAGCTCACAATTTGGGCAGAATTCTGCAGCCAGGATGCGGATTACATATTTTACCACACCATCTCAACTTCTTTGTAACACTTCCTCTTTAATCCACTTTAAAATTAAAGACCAGACTTTGCATGTTCATTCAATGGATTATTTTGGTTAGGGATGCACAGATAGCAATGCCAGCCATTTGGAGATTTTTGGCTGTAACTTGTCTAATGCATGATTGCACAAGACGACCAGCCATTGTCAGTCATTAATAATACTAAGTTTTGACGTCTTCTTAGTGTACTGGAGCCCAGAGATTCCCAGCCGTCCCCACATCACAGAAACAGTCTTTCCAAAGCTGCTTTATGGAAAAGCACATCAGCAGCCTGTTGCCAGTAAACTTCACCACTGACATTTGGAGTAGCGGTGTTAGCCCAATGTCTCTCATCAGCTTAACGGGCATGAACATGAAGAAAGCAATATTTCAATCTGCTCTGTCTGCATGAGGTTTCTACACAGCGCTGTTAAACAACGACAGTACTACTCTGTAAATATCAATCATTTTTTCGCAAACAGGCTGAAACAAAAGCTTTCGGTGTGTATTCTAACTGTTTTAACTGTTTTAGTTTGCCACAAGTCTTTACATTTGGGCAAAATTTTGTGAACTTAGCTGCTGGTGTAAACAAACCATCCTCTCCACTGGATCGTTAAATCCACACGGGTATTTAATATACACGTGAATGACATCATCGGACTTTGCATTCTTCATTATTTCTAAACTTCACTCAAGGATTTGATATTAGGAATTATATGATTTATTTTATTGACACTAGTCAAGAGAAATGTCCAGGCCCACGCACTGAGCTTTGAATAGTAAAAGGCATGGTACTTTGAAAATAGGCCACTGCATTGTTTTATTTGACAATAATATCAGAGAAGGCCAAAATCATCTGTGTGTCTGAAAACACACAGAGGGATTATTAAGTACTCGTATCGGTAGTCAGTATCAGGTAATTACCCATATGTAAGTACTTATACTTGTACTTGATCTTACAAAAAGTGGTATCGGTGCATCCCTAATTTAGGTGAAGTTTTACTCCTTTACTAATCCAAAAGGCCTTTCACATCCAGTGGTTTAAGTGTTTTGGTGTTGCAGATTCCAGTTTAAAGTGACGGGGTGATGGAGGTTTTGCAGTAGCGGTGTTTGAGCAGTACATTTAGTATTCAGTCTGCTGGTCTGGCACTGTCTCTGTTTTTCTGTTTAACATTTTTATAGATTCACCCTTTTGACTAAGGGCTGTTCTGTTGCACAATAGCGGTTTGTCATGTTAGCACATCCATCTGTTGGTTTTACTTTTATATCTTTTATACAGATATCTTTTGATAGATTTCTTTCTTTGTGACTAAAGTTGGTTTAAATCTTTGGGGTCTACAGATGTTCTTATGTTTGTAATTTCCCTTTCTCTAAAAAAACATACTGCTATTTGCATTGTCAAAGTTATAAAATTCTAGGATGCAACAATCTGATGCAATGTCTATCCTGGTGCACCTGCTGCAGCAATTCTGAATTGTTGGTTGAATGAAATTCGATTTAAATGATCCAACCCAGCTTGCTTATTGGTGATGATATGGATTTTTTTAAATACTGTGGATTATTTCCCTCATATACTCAAAACAATAAACATGGAGCTGCATTGCTCTTTGTATTTAATTAAGGGATCCCTTAGCATAGGCAACATTACTTCTCCCAGAATTGATTTGACAGCCTTAAGCCTGTCTCTTTTTGTACCGTGCACATCCCACCTGTTTGTCACCTCTTAGTATGAACAGAGTCGCTCAAGCTGAAAATGTGTTGCAAGACTAATATTTATGGAATACTAGTTATCCTAATGCACTTTTGAGCAAGCAGCATAATGCTTGAACATTGAGCTTATGGTACACACTACATGGCAAATATATGCTGTTGTCAGTGATACATGTGATTAGAAAAGGCAGTCCCTGGAGCATTACACAGTCCTAATGGAGACGCAGTGGGAAAAAAAGAAGGCTTGAACGTGTTTGACAGTAATCATTTCAAGCGGCAATGATGATGTAATGGAAAATATTGCTTTAAAACGGACAGTCATTTCCGTTGCCTCACGGCCAGCTAATTCTCTGAATCATTTTAGCCCCTTCATCTCTGAACGTAGTTATAAACCAATAGCTTCTTCCCTCCATTCCTTCATTACTTAGGGAACACAATTTGCTACAGTATTTCAAATAAAAAAAATAGGCGTAGAGAGGCTAAGTCGCTCCCCTTTCCGGGTGGACCTCATGGGAACCTAATTGGGAAAAAAAAATATGCATAGTAGTGAACGGGTAGAGGCAAATTATTTTTGATCTCGGTTGAATTGAGTCAAAGATTAACAATATGTTCCTCAATTTAAAAGATATACTGTAAACCCAGATTTAGCTGTAATTAAACGTTTTAGTGGTCACTAGATGTTTTGTTAAAAAACATATTCATTTCTAAATCACATTAGTTGCTTATAAAAATCATCTTAAGGATGCAGTGCACAGATCATATAAAGGTAGATAACTAAGGATGTTAAGTTTCTGTGTGGCAGAGGTGGGGTCATTTGGGTGGTGATGGGACAGTGGATATGACGGATGGAGATGTGGGTTTGATTCCCACTGCAATACAGCAACCAATGCGTCCCTGAGCAAGACACTTAACCCGTAGTTGCTCCAGAGGCATGCAGCCTCTGATATACAGCAAGTGTAAGACGCTTTGGATAAAAGCATCAGCTAAATGACATGTAATGTAATGTAATTTAAACTGTTCTACGCTGGAGCGGTGCAAAGGCTCATGGGAAAAATGATATATTCTGAACAGTTTCTGTCCTAGTTAAAGTGTGTTTTAATAATGTTCTATTACTGTTTTGGGTGTGCATTCATGTTGTCTTGGTTCTACTTTTGTATGGTTGATTTTGTGATCATGTTTGTCTACATTTATTGCTGCACCATGACATAGACCCGCGTGGGGACACAGCGGGTCTGGGCAATGAGGAAAAGGTTTGGCTGCAGAGCTAAGATGTGTCCTGAGCGAGATTATCTATGCAGAATACATAGGAATTTACATTCTGTGTTATCCTTTGTTTTATGGAAACTGATGTGTCTTTCTTTAGATTTGTATAGCGTAATGATTTTTAGTAATGACTACTAATGTAAACTGCATCTTACCGCTCTGTGGTTATACAACTTGACCCGTACACCTTAAGTAAAAACAGTTTAATGCGACGAGTTTCAACGCAAATTTACTGAGCTGAACTGAAGTATGTCATAGGTTTGTCGTATGACCACTTAGTTTTGTGTGAAACTACTCAGGGAACTACATCTCTCTCGTTTCCCACGATTTACGTCACCTTGATGGTCAGCTTGCTCGCTAGCTAACAGTTTTACTTATACTTCAACAGTTTAACAATAAACTGAGACTTTCTTGACATGCAAAATTATCTTTCAAACTGACAAACATCATTATGTGTAATTCATAACTCCATTCAAACGGGATCAAATCATTATTTGTCTTTCCATATTCACTATCGCCCATTTATGTTTTCCAGAATAATGTCCCATGGTGGTCCATTGGAAGGGGAGGGACAGCTGCCTAAACCTATATTTACTTTGCTATCTTGATAATTGTATGTAAAAGTTTCTTTTAGATGGAGAATGGGGATTCTATGTTATTTTCCCTGGTGCCCATCAGTTCACTGCAGCTGAAAATGGAAGTTAATCATCTAAAGATTGATTTGGGATTTTTTTTCCTCCGGACTTGCCGACTTTAAAACCTCACAGAGCATTTTAATGTGGCCGTCATCGGTGTCTTAAAAAGTGTTGTTACTGCACTGGGTTAAACTGAGCCTTTCAACAGGCAGAGGGGATATCGAGACCTGACCGAGGCAAACTTCAAACCCAGAAACTTATCTCATATTACATTATTTACAGGCAAAAATATATCAATTTTTGAAGGTAATGGCCTCTGAAGTACAGTTTCATCTTGTTTTCAGCACACTGTCAGAACCTTTTCATAATCACATAAATATAAATCAGCGCAGAGATTAACTGAGCACACACTGAGATCAGGGACAATGATGATTTTGTTGTGATTCCCTCTTTGGAAGGACAATCCTACTGAATGTGCTCAGAGCACTGTCGGAACATTTTTTAAAACACATAAATATAAATCAGAATAGATTGCTCTAACTAACAGACGCTGATGGCCGGATCATTTTTTCTCAGTTAAGTCTGCATGTTTTTCTCATGATTGTGTTCACTGTATTGCAAATAGACCCAATTTTATACCTGGTATTAACATGCAATCTGTATGGACACACTATCTGGATAATAACATCTAATTATGGCCTTTGCATTTACACCAGGCCTCAGTATTTATTCTTGTTATAATGATTGTGCCTGCATTGTGATCAGATGTCAATATGCAAATTAGGTAGGCTGAGCTGCATGTTGTAAACAAACATGCATTGATGGAAGGGATGCAAGATGCTCTTGAGGGACTGCTATGACGACAATGAACATGCTAAGAATAGGATACTATGTTCAAGGATGGCGTCATATTTAGATGCTCGTTGGGTTGCTTCCTCCGTGTTGTTGGGCTCATACAGCCCTGGTTCCCTTTTTCGGGTTCACAAGAATTGGCAACACTTTCAGGGCACGCTAAGAGGATGTATGGGTATACAATGGAAGTGAAGCAATTTATATTTTACTACCCTTCCCAAATAATCTGTAGTATACACATAATTGACAACATATGATATCAAGAAAGGTTTACATTACTAACTGTGATAATTGCTACGTATGCTGGTCTGTATATTTGTATGTATATTTTTGTGACAATTCTGCCAAGTCATATGTCATATCATGAGAGAACTAGAAATCATATCTCATCAATATTATTAGCAGAAAATCTAAAATATGAAAATATGTGATTGTTCATTTTATCTTAAAACAATATATTGTTTATCTTTATTTAAACACTACTAACCTAATTTAGGGATTACACAAAGTTTCACTATTTATTAAGTATGTGGGACATAATAACTGCAGCTCTCAGATAGTTAGCGACTCTTCTCCGGCTGCAAGAATTATACGACATTTCACTGAATGGATAATGTTCTGATGATACAAAGAGTCATTTTGAGGCGGTTGTGTCACTCATAAAAATGTGTTTGTTGTATCAGTCTTTCATTTTGCAATGACTGTACTGGAGAAAGTTGTTTTAGCCAGTGTGCGGAGGTGTGGAGGAGGTTCTGGTTACTCAGAACAGCAGTCTGGGAGAAAGATGTGCTCTGGTTTATTGGCATTTGTTTAATCCAATCACAATTGTCTTGGGCAGTGCCTGTGCAAAATAGCCTTGGGAAGAAATTTACTTTGGTGGAACATGTGTACGTTGCAAGGTTGTTTTAGTCGTACATCAGAAAACTCAGATTGGACACATAGTCTATCTAGCTGTCTATATTCACCCTGCAGAGATCTGAGGAGCAGTTAACCATAGTCTTCATGAATCCACCGGAGTTTAGAATCCCAACACAGAGAAAGCGGAAGGTGACAGACAAAAATTAGGCATAATCCCGGAAACTTTGACTACTTATATAATAAGGTAATCTGCTGTGGAGAAGCGTGAATTTGAGCCGTCCGGCTGTGATTCTGATTAAATCAAGTATATAGTATAAATCAAGTATATAGCTCGGTCAAACAATGAGGGTACATGTCTAGTTAGTTATATTATGCAAATGTGTTTAACTTTAATTAAAATGTGTAGACTGCTTCTTCGTGTGACTGATATCATCTCACTTCTCATGTTCTCACATGCTCTTCAGCCCGGTGCTGCAGTCTAAGACACTGTGTCTTGCCTTGGTAAATGTTATCACTTTAAGGACAAGCAGCAGATTCTTCACTTTTGTCCCTGAATTATGAATGAAGGAATGTGCCATTGATTGTATCTATTATATGAAGGATCAGAGTGTTAATTAACTAAACAGCCTCATTGCTTTACTCTGCTTTTTAATTATAGGCTAAGTGAATTAAACAATGCCCAAAGTGAATTATGTCTAATCAAATGAATATATTTCACCAATTAAGGTGCCCTCCAGTCGGGAGGTGAGGGTAAAAATATGTTGCAGACTTGCTCATGAATCTAAGTATTGATTGGAACATGGGTGGTGTGATTCAATAAATATACTACGGCGCTCTCGGTGCATTGCAATGTCAATTCCTATACACAGAAAGAGATAATCATTGGGGACCATTTAGCTGACTGCTGATGCCATGAGGAGCTCAGAACATTGTTCGTTATGTCAAAGGAGCGTTGTGACTTAAGGTGTAAAAATGTTAATGAGAGACCTTGGACAGCGTCGTTACATTTTCTAAGTCAGTTATGGGAGAGTTATGGGATAAAAAAATGCACTCTATGAAAGTAATCAACATAAAATATGGAGCAAAAATAAAGTAAAGCCTAAAAGCACAGTTTCATAAAGTCAATTTTTAAGTCGATGAACATACCACACAATGCATTAAGGCACAAAAACCATGCATACACAATTTTCTACACACAAACAGGTATTTATAAAAGAAGAATGTCGTGAGAATGTGTGCAACCCATACATATTTCATATCATATGTACAGAGTGCGCTCAGTTTGATATAGTTAAGTGGCAATTAAAATAATAGTATGTGATGTTTTGATTCTAATTTGTAATTACAAAACATTTTTATGAATTTTTTAGGTTGTTAAAATAAAATATTTAATTGCGATTAATCGCTTTAATGTCATTGTTAACTCACAATTAATCCCAATTACTATTTTTTATCTATACTAAATTAGTATGGTATCTATACTAAATGTCCCTTGATTTCTTTTTGTCCCATTATTTTTTCTCATTTTAATGCTCTTATCAACATGAAAACATGTTGACTGCCAAGGCTAAGTGACAAAGTACCATCTGAAAGTCTGCTAGCTAATGTGAATGCAGCACTACATACTATCCCTACTAAAGCCATAACCAAGACCAATGAGCTGATGTACGCCACAGCAACAGTGATCCTAGAGATGCTTGGCTATAAGATGAACACCACAAGCCACCACAAGCCACAAGATGTGGAAAGTAAGAGCAACAGTGGTGCCAGTGGTAATCGGAGCACTGGGGGCTGTGACCCCCAAACTGGGAGAGTGGCTCCAGCAGATTCCAGGTAAAAGATCAGAGGTCTCTGTCCAGAAGAGTGCAGTCCTAGGAACAGCTAAGATACTGCGCAGAACCCTCAAAGTCCCAGGCCTCTGGTAGAGGACCTGAGCTTGAGGATGACACATACCACTCCTTGTCAGAGGGGGATTTATATATATATATATATATATATATATATATATTATATATATATATATATATATATATATTTGGGGTCACATAGAAATTCCCATTGCACTCCATTGTAGACAGAATGCCAGCTGAGATCAGTTGCATTGTTTTTTTAACCAGGGCAGTCGTTTTCAGATTACATTATGTGCTTACATAATAGTAAAATGGTTCTCCAATGTTTTTCTAGTTTTTTATTTTTAAATGATAGATTAGTACACAGAATGTGCCTTTGGAACATTGGATGAATGGTATGATAATGGGCAATGTAGATATTGCATTAAAGATCAGCCCCCCCACCAAAATTTGCAGGTATTCTGTCTATAATGGAGTGGTATGGAAATGTATAAGTGACCCCAAACTTTTGACCGGTAGTGTATATATATATATATACATATACATACTTTCTTTGTGTGCTTAATTTTCTGATTGTTTCTTTTGACATTGCGGGTGTCAAGGTGTGACAATACACACAGATGGATTACCTTATTAACACACACAAAGTTTGTAAAAAGCATGTATGTTTTGTATGTCACATGTTTTAACACCAAGATTGAAATGACTTGAAATTGTTTTACAGGACAACAAGGCATGTGAAAACACACTGTTCTTTGATAGCACATTACCTCATATAAGGATAGTGTATATTTGGAAAATAACTGAAAACATGTGGAGCCATGGAGGATACAACAGCAATGACCTGCAGTCTCCAATGGCATCAGATAAAGTTCTGTGCAGCAGATAGAGCGAAAGCAGCCTAAAGCAGTGGTAGAGATGCCAACTGAGAGAGTAGGAGTGAGTGATCGTCTGTGTCAAAACCTGCTCTAAGATCTAGGAGAACTAAAACAGGATTTTCCACCTTAGTTACTAAAAGCAAGTCATTTATCACCTCGAGAAGAGCTGTCTTGCTGCTATGAGGTGCACGGAAGGCAGATTGAAATTTCTTCAGAGACTTACAGCTCAAAAGAGTGACTAATTAGTTTGGGACTTTTTTAAGAACCTTGGGCAGGAATGGCAATAGTCAAGTAGGAAATAAGGTTCGGGATTTCTAAAGCAGAGCTACAGAATAGTGATAGCACTGTTTAAGTATATGTATGCATATGGAGGCTGTGCCACTGGTTAGGAATGGATAGGAAGGATACGTAGTAGTTTTTGAGTTACTATACATTTCATTTTCCAATATTTTAAAACAAGACTGCCTTTTTACCAGTGACAAAACATAGACAACAAAACCTAAAAAAAACAAAGTTACACAGAAGACAAGAAGAAGATAAGAGAGATGATCATATAATCAGTGCTTTCAAACATGTGTACTGTATTTTTAGCCCTGCTAGCAGCAGTGCTCTGGCGATGGCAGTGTTGGTCGCTAGGTCTGTCGATCGGACTTGAGTCCAGATTGTAATAATCTTGACAACAGTACATGGTCCTCAATCTGAGCTACTGCTCTTCAACTAGCACAAGTAAGAGGTTCCAATTCCCTCTTATCCAAGACTCACTTACAAGACAGAATAACTCACCAATGACCAAATCCTAGGACGCCTCCTCTGTACTGTGTGTGTAATGCTAATATTAGACGCTAACTATCCCTTTTTGTGATCCATTTGTTATTTTGTGGTTCTGGCTTTATGCAAATTTCAGGAGAAAATGTTGTCTCCAGGGACATCTGCTTTGCATCTGTATTTTTGTGATCTCACAATTGTTTTCTTTCTACCTGGAGAGATACAATTTTAGCTTGAGGCCGGACCAACATCTAAATCTAGAATTTTCACATATTATGTTGCTCTGCTGTGCTCTATTTATCTGCTGTGCGAACTATTGGCAGGTGTAACAACAGGTCGCTGCTACTGGAGCGCGACTTGAACCTACAATATGTAATTTTCTGCCACTATAGGGGTCTCTCAATCGAAACAATGGATGTATACACAGATTTTGGATGCTGTCTTGAAGTTTCATTTTTTTTTTCTTTGTTAAACACCATTCCCGAATGTATCCATTCACGGCCAATTTTATCCATTCAAGGTTAATTTAAGTTACAATCTGTTCATTTTTTTTTTTTTAAACCATTCAACAATTATTTTTTTCTGGAGGGTATGCACTTTATAGGCAAAGAGAGCAATAATGTGGCTATAGACTAAAGTGGGGCAACAATGTAATTCATTTCAAATTTTTCAATATTTCACATAATGAACTGTAAACTGTGATTTACTGTTCTGCATGAAATATCTACTCATGTAGAACAAAAAGCAACAACTCATTTTGATTATAATCATTAATTTGGACAGAGTAAAATGATCATATTATCTAATCTGATCTAATCATATCCTCAAAATAAGATTCCACCATCTGATTCATCATCCAGGGTACAAGTGGACAAAATGGGTTTCCTCAGGAGGGGGGCTGGCGTCTCCCTTAGAGATAGGGTGAGAAGCTCAGTCATCCGAGAGGAGCTCGGAGTAGAGCCGCTGCTCCTTCGCGTTGGAAGGAGCCAGTTGAGGTGGTTGGCGCCTCCCTAGGGAGGTGTTCCAGGCACGTCCAGCTGGGAGAGGCCTCGGGGAAGACCCAGGACTAGGTGGAGGCATTATATCTCCAACCTGGCCTGGGAACGCCTCAGGATCCCCCAGTCGGAGCTGGTTAAAAAAAGGGAAGTTTGGGGTCCCCTACTGGAGCTGCTGCCCCCGCGACCCGATACCGGATGAAGATGGATGAAGGATGGATGGATGGATGGAAGATTCCATCAAAAGTCATTAACAATAATGTTCAATTTCTGTCCAGTCCTACTTTTAGTCTAGTTAAAGTATGATTCGTAGAAAATTTACCAAGCAATTAATTATATAATTATACACAATACAGTGTTTGTAAAAAAATAACAGGGATGTAGTTTCACCTTTGACCTTTCCCAAACTCTTCTAATTCAACCCTTTGAGACATTCATTAGGATATTTCATCATTCATCACTTACATCTCTCCAAAGTAGATGGAGCTTGAGTAAAGTGGTTGTTGTGCCTTGATAGAATTGCTGTCATTTCAGAAGTAGATAAATCCATACACAGGACTGTGAGGACTTCAAGGATCAAGAAAAGTAATTGATTTAGTAGCATGTGGTATTTAGAGGTAAAAATGATTGCTTTTCCTTTCATTCTGCTTTTTGACAGGGTTGTCAGGCTCTATTACAGCAGGAGAAAACCTTCCAACCTCAGCTCCCGTAGCACTTGTGCTGCTACAACACACCAGTCACCAGCCATGCCTTTACTATCTAATGCATAATTTGGTGCCTAATTTGACAGTCTTCACTTCAGCCTGTTTTGCCTGTAGGTTCTCAGTCAGCAGCACAAGCTCGGCATGTATTGCATGCTATTTTTATCTGAGTGCACTTCTTTTGTTGATAGGTAAATGTTAAAACCCTCATTCTCATCACCTTCAGAGTCTCATATTGGAATTCTAACTTAGGAGGGGATTCTTTCGTCCAATAATGATGTAGTGAAATAAAATAGGTCGCAACAATGTTTTTATTTACTGTTTCATTTTTAGTTTGAATGCTTTTGAGAATGAAGTGTCAAGAGATACAGAAAATTTAAAAACAGAAACAGGGCATTGCATTAAGCGTCACCCCGCATACTGTTTTTTCTGCATCTCATCTGGGAAAGTCAGTCCAATTACTAAATGTGAGCCCTTCACAGAAAGCTGTTGCAGAAGTCATGCGATTATCTCTTTATAGTTATGAACCAAAAATCCTCCCCAATCCTATTTGTTGTTAACCCCTGCCTTTCCTGGCTTAAGAAAGATGAAATGAAACCTTGGAAAGAGTATCCACTGAAGATGCCCTTCTCTTCAATAAACGCAATGCCATTATATCAGCCTGTGATGAAATCGACTAGCATATGCTACACCCTCTCATCTGCAGTCATTGTTGGCAATCTGGAGATGGACTCCCTGTTCACATTCACTGTGTTGAGTGTTTTATCAGCAAACAATGATTCAATGCTTTGTGGTCTACCACAAGCTTTACTTCTCACACATCAAGTCGAGCGCTATTAGATAATACTTGGGGTGAGTAAGGGTGGGGGGCGGCGCCTCGGGTCAAAGTCTCTTTGCACTGCAGGAATTGTGCTGACTGAGCCATTCTGATAGACAGGCCACGTCTATATTAGGAGCTCAGTGAGGTTCAGGATCCCTGTGTGACAGCAGCAGTGGTTGCCAAGGTGGGGAAAGGCCACAGCAAAACAAACACGCTGCTTTAGTCCGGTAGTTGTGTCTTTCTAAAAGAGATGAAAAGGATCGGCAAAGAAAATGCTTTAGACATTCTTTGGAAAAAGCTTTATTGTATAGCTTTATAGTACACCTACTGTATTTCATCTGGCTTATTTTATAATCTCAAATGTCTGTCAAGATCCAAGTTTGACTTTTGACACACACATTTGAACATGATATATTGAATAAATCTGAGTGCAGCCAAGACTTTTGAACTCACACAAAGTAACACAATACTGTACAGAGCAATATTTTGTGTCTGCAGCTGCCATTTTTATTAGACCTTGGAACTATTTTGTGGATGAGAATATTTACCAGTGGACATAAAATCTGAGCCACAGTTGAGTCCCCATAAAGTATTA
Source organism: Etheostoma perlongum (assembly GCA_026937815.1). NCBI lineage: Eukaryota > Metazoa > Chordata > Actinopteri > Perciformes > Percidae > Etheostoma > Etheostoma perlongum. Next base: position 11,293,931 of record CM049374.1, read on the forward strand.
ACCCACTGAACTGCTTTCAACCCAAGCATTCCTACATAATATTTCAATTTAAAAAAAAGAAGAGAAAACATGTATCATGTATGCTGTGGGTGGGGTTTATTAAGCATCCTCATCCAGCAGGAATATTATATACTATAATATAATATATTCAAAATTCCTATTGAGTTAAGAATGGAAAAGCAGGGCGGCGACCTCTAGCTCACCCAGTAAGAGCGTGCGCCCTGTGTAGGCTGAGGTAGCGGCCCCAGTTTGAATCCGACCTGCAGCCCCTTGATGCGTGTCATCTCCCATCTCTCTCCCACCTTTCCTGTCTATCCACTGTCACACTGAAATAAAAAGGAACGCCACCAGAAAATAATCTAAAAAAAATAGATTAGAAAGGCAGTTTTAGCCCTGCTGACTTTGCCAGCACTTAACATTGTTCATCATAATGTCTAGAGGAGAACCACCCATATAGACAATGAGAAACATCCAGAATTTTGCAGTTTCAAGTTTTTGCAAAACCGACGTTTACATCTCAAACCCAGCATGCAGCTAAAATCGGTTTGATTGCTACACTTGCAGGGGAAACATATTGTACAAGACAGAGATTTTTGAAATATCTTGGATAGATTTTAGGTACATAGGTATTCACTGCAAGCTTTGCATCATCCCTGTTTATATAGTTAATGCTGTTTGATCATATTTGCCTTCTAGGTGAAAGTGCACAAAACTATAAATTACTCAAAAGGGCAGAAACTGATGTGAGTTAAAGGTTTTTCTCATGGGATCAACAACCATCATCTTCTTTCTGTCAAAAACCTGCCAAATTCATATTCCCAAATAGTTTTTAAACCACAACTTTCTCCTGGCGATTTATTTATAATTTTTTTATTTTTTTTACTTTTTATCATGCAGTTTTTCAACCTGTCTCCTATAAACCAAAGCTGATCAACCAAAACCCTTTTTCTTTCTTCTCAAATTATCAAGATATAATACTCAAAACTATAATTTGGTAAATTGTGAGAAGTCATATATTACAAATATATTTTGCAAGATAGCTGGGAGTTCATTTTTTAAACTGCCTTTCCATCATAATTAAACATTGTAATGAAAAACAACTTTAAAACAAGATTATGCAAGCCTGTGTGTTCTATGCCAATTGAATAAGCTGTTCTCGGATATTGGTATCAATTTTCATCTTTATTTTTATTTGGCACGGACAGTGCATATTAAAACATATTTCTGTAAATATGCTAGATTTAGCCAAAAGCAACCCATTCTCACTCCCATCTTGTAAACGCTTGGTTAGGTCACTTTGTCATTGTTATTGACGCTAAAAGTCTCCTTTAGCATCATTTAACACACACCTGGTTGGGACTATTGGCGTCCCTTTTGTTCTGTTAAGGAAAAACTTATGGGTGGGCTTACGCTTCCATGACACATGGGAATAACGGGCCGGTTAAAGAAACATGCGGGACACAAACCCCGCTCTCCAGGGTGGAAGTCCTGTGTTTGACGCATCCACCACCCCAAACAACCTCCCTACGCGGAATTTCCCCCTTACATAATACTCGCTAAACCCCGTTTAGAATCTTCGCTCCCCAGTACGTTCTACACACATGCCTAGGGGGGACTTTTTTGTTGCATCACACGTGGACAGACACTGTCCAAACGTTCGTATTTTACGCGTTCTGAGTGAGAACTGGTCGTCAAAAGGCTCGTTTTTATCTGTAGTCCCTGGCAAGATGTTACAATAGGCTTCCTTAAAAGCAAATAAACAAAACAAGAGGGGTTGCGGAAAACACATATTAACTAACATTAATAAAATCTACTTCAAAACAACTTTAGAAAAATCACCAGTCCAAGGCATAAAGTACACACAGCATGCAGGACAAACAAGAACCAGCATCAGGCAACTAGCTGTGTCAGTGATGGAGTATCTGAGTCCTGGAATCGGACTCGAGTCCGACTCGATTATCTATTCTCTGGACTCGTGACTCGACTTGGACTAGCAGACTGAGGACTCCAGACTCGACTTGGACTCAAGGATCTATATAATAAGACTCAACTCGGACTCGGACGAAGTTTCTGACTTAATATGTTATAAAAATTTGATATAAGATATTACACTTTTTCCTGTTTTGGCTGTAATCTCTTTTTGTCCCCTCACAGGCACACTTCTCAGTTGGACACTGCTACCGCTCGCTTTCCTTGCTTGACAACACACTCACTGACGTCACTCGCTTAACGCTGCATTCTCGGTCTTTTAGTGCATGATTTGTAGGCAAGTTCTTTCCCTTTTTGTGGTGGTTGTGTTATAATATCAAAAGGTCAGAGATTAGCTATCTGTTTAGAAGTGGAATGTCCCTATAAAAGAAACTCATATTCCCATTTGGTAAATGCAGAGAGAAGCACCCCGGATCGTGAAGTTTGCCTACACAGATTTTACGCCAAAAGCTGGAAAGAGCAGCATTAATTGTTGTGCATAATCACACAATTGAGGAAATTGAGCCACAGTCACCCAGTTGGTGACTACAACACTGACCTATGTACACCACAATGTACACCTGCAAATTGTTTATTTACAGAGGACAAGGTGAAATGCTACCCCCTATTTGTTTGGAGCAAGTGGGCCAGACATTACACATTGTACCTTTAAAATGTCCTACCTGTGCTTACAACTGCATTCCAGTGTGTTATAAATCATTTATTACGTGTTTATATACTACATGTAAATGCTAAGTAGGGGAGGTTTTAGTGAAGTGTTACCCTATTCCACTGTCAAACCAGAGTATCTCACTAGGTTGATGTGTTGTGACTGCATGTCCTTTGTATCTCCCCACACCTCTTCTACAGTGTAAATAATTCATCGGAGCTACATGCTTAAGGCTGGTGGCATCTAAGTGACCACTTCTGCACATATCAGGTACCGCCCTGGGCAAGAGAATCCTGTGTCAATGCACCAAGAGCTGCAGCTGGAGAGGGCTTTACACACAATATACCACAACTCTCATCTCCTTCACAGAAATCAACCTGAGATTCAGGAGCTCTCCCCTTGAATCCCATGGCTCTCTATGATGGTGAGTAAATTTATGAGGCAGCCAACAGACTGACAGCAATTGAATAATCCTCAGAATTTATGAGTGCAGCGGAGGACCTCCAGAGTAGTAGCGCATAATGAAAGATGATGCCAATGTCGTGTGAAAACAATGAGTGGGAGAACTGTGTCTGCTATCAAAGTAATCTAATTTTGTGGAATCAAATGCATATAGTGCTGTATGAAGAGGGGAGGTTTGGCTCGCACTAGCATAGAGCTGTCAATTCAATAATGTGTCCTTTCTGGTGCAGAATCATATTCAATTCTGCAGAGGTTAACCCGATTATATAACTTGACAATTTTCTCTCAAAAAGCATATTGCTTCTGACAGTCAGGAAATACAGCCTCTAACTGACATACAATAAAACAATGAAATGACTTAATGCCTTCTCCATTGTCGACTGAGTAGAGATATGTACAGTTCATTCAAATGTGTGTGTATAGCAGATTTGAATTGTAGGAAGAAAAGGTATGAGCTTCTTCATGAACACATGCAAAACAATAACATATTAAAAGGTATTTGCTTTATGTAGAGATACACTTTACAAATTCCAGTCAGCATAGAATTGTTAACACAAATGCATGCATTAGTGCAACAAAATACATGTCGTTGCTGGAACATCCCGGTCCAACATCTAGGAAAGTACAGCATGCCCGGAATGTAAAATCAATCGCAACCTTCATTAGAGGCAAGCAAAGATCTCTATCGACACATACAAATGTACTGAAAAGTGAAATGGATATATTCAACAACAACACATTCTGTGTGTGTGTGTGTGTGTGTGTGTGTGCATAAGTGGGTGCGTTGACCTTAGACAACATGCCAACTGTGGAGACTGCTCTTCCTAAGTAATGAGATTACCTGACAGCATACAGTATGTTCAACAGGATAGTCTCCATCGTATTCACCAATTTCACGCCCTGGTTAGATTTACTATGCAAGATGCTATGGGCTTCCCGGTATTGTAATGTAGTATCCATTAGCTTTACATCTTTGAATTTCAATTCATACAATGGATTAATTTCACATGAGCTCTTAATGGATCTTAGAATTGGCAATTTCTTATCACCTCATTTTGTGGAAAAAAAAGATACTTCACATAAAGTTGCTTGGTTTCTATATATTCTTACCAATGCCTTCCGGCATAAATCTGTCATATTACGGTGGTTTGCGGTGGAGGATGAGTTGTGAGGCAGGAGGGGAGATGCATTTGGCACTGGAGTGTGTGTGTGTGTGTGTGTGTGTGTGTGTGTGTGTGTGTGTGTGTGTGTGTGTGTATGTGGGCATGTGAACTTGGCAGCAATATGAGATGTGAAAATACACTCAACAATTCTATTGTCTCCTGGAGATTGTAAACCACGGTTCAGCCTGGGTGGTGTGTTTCTAAGCTCTGCAGTGCATTTACCATCCAAAGGGAGGATTAGCCAGGAACATGCAACAGGATTTGTCTTTTCTCCAGAATTGCTCAGTTTTCACATCTTCGTCAACAGTTAAGGTTCAACAAATGTTCGGAATCACAGATTGGTATTTATTTAGATTCTTTTGCAAATGTAATCAAAATGAAATGATGGATGATTGAATAACTACACAGCCCTGGAGGTGATATGGAGGGAAAAAAACAGAAAATGAATATATAAATAAACACTAAATTCGAGATCTCAAGTTTCAAACTCAAGATCTTGAATTTCATGGGAAAAAAAAAATAAAAAAAAAAAAAAAAAAACATGTAGCCTGGGGACAAAACTCAAAGATCTAAACTCGAGATCTCAAGTTTAAAAGTCAAGTTTAGCGTTTATCCCCAGTATGACACATGTTTTTTTGGTTTTTTTTCTCCCTGAAAGTTGAGATCTTGAGCTTCAAACTCAAGATCTCAAGTTTAGTGTTTGTCCCCAGTACATGTTTGTTTTCCCCCTCCATTTCCCCTCCGGGGCTCCGTAAATAACTACAATGTATGGCACTGATTTCTGATGTTTGATGACAAAACATTTACTCAATAGATGACCTTGTGAATTATTCATATGGGAATTGTGAGCTTGCATGTATGGAGATACTGAGCTTCAGTGATTAGGTGGTAAAATGGTGCTTTCAACTGATTCAATTTAAAAGGCATCCCCAAAGTGTTCATTATAAAAGAAATGCCATAATCACAGTAATAAATATGTAAAATAAATAAAAATATCTAATGGAATAAAGCTGTAGACATGTTTGTTTGAAAATGACATTCTTCCTAATGCCACCTTTTATTTCATATATATTTTATAATAGAATAAGTCGTTGGCAGTCGCGACCCCACAGATATTACATGCCCCACAGCTAGCAAGCTCAACCAGTTATAACAAATTAAGCAAGTTAGCTCCTGTTAGCTCGAACAACAACAAGGTCAAAGTACTTCTGAATCATACTGCAAGAGGCTGCTGCTGTAAATTAGCATGTATACACAGACACACAAACATCCCCTTTAAATTGCTTTAAAAAGGCTCCATGCCCTATTGTATTCCAATCTTAAAATTTATTTTTTTCACACTTGTAACCATACAGATTTCAATCTCAAAGAAAAGACAATCTGTTTATGAATTATGTTTAAATGCAAAATAAATGTAAGATGCTAAAATAGAAGTTAGTGGAGCACTTAGGTCCATTGACTCCATCATGTTTCAGCCAGTTTGAAGTGCGTGCAAGCTGCATTGAAGCACGTCTGGGGTCTCTGCGAGGAACTTTTGAGGGAAGGATTAATAGGAGTGGGGGTCTGCTGATGCATGCTCTTGCTCTTTCGGGTCTCCATAATTCACATTGTCAGCTGAAGAGCCGGTGCCGAGCGCCAACCCGGAGCTGTCTCTCATCATCACACACAGTCAAGAGCCTGTCAGGACAGATGAAGCCACCGGCTCAGCACTGTCGAGGAACATTGAGTCGTAATTCACATTCTTCTGCCCCGACAGGCCTCACTAAATCCAGGTCCTGCCATGAAACCCTGGAGTCAGATCAAGGAAGCCCTGTGTCGAAAACACATGAGAGCCACTGTGCTATGATCTAGATTAGTAATGATCGACTCGCCCTGCCTCCAAATGACATGATATTGGCACCAGTAATGTGTTTTCACAGCAGTTCAGAATATGCCTGTCCATGAACTCTCACAATGTAAAAAGGAAAATTAAGACATATTTTCAATTAATGGCTGATTCAGAATGTAGCAGATGTGTACGTGACACAACTTCTCTGGATTTCCCTTGTGCAAATTCAGTTTCAGCTATATCGAAATGAATGTTTGGGGTGTTGTTGGGGATTAAATTAGTGTAATGATACGCAAAATCACACTGCAGTGTCCTTTTGCCACAGCCTAGAGAGGTGTGTGAGTTCATCCAAGCCTGTGTAGCTGGATATCACAACAATCATCAGCAGAAGCAGCATGAATCGTGATATTTGTGCTAATATACACGGCAGATGCATACAAAAGCTGCTGCAAAGCTCCCATGTCCCTCTTACAGCAAAACAATCCTATTTACCTGACAATTTCAACACCATTAGCATCCAGAATCCACATCTGTGATTGAGTGGCTTAATTAGGCTGTAATTAAGACATGAGTGTGCTACAGCCAGCCCAGGGTTTTCTGGTGCCCAGTGTCGGACCTCATTCATAGCAATAGGCTTCATGATTGGCACCTTAGTCTCCAGGAAACCTTGGGGCAATATGAACACCAGGAACAGTCCGAAGAAATTATGTTTAAGCAAGACTGAAGACCACAAATGTACAAAGAGAAATTACGGAAATGCATCCAGTAGCTAAAAACATGAATTCTTTGCTGAGACATGTTTATTTCCCTGGAAGATATTCATCACTTGACACATATGATTGTTAAAGAATATATAAATGTAATTGAACTTGCATGGACCGGTTGATTTATCATAACAGCAGTTTAGGAATGTTAATTACCAAACAGTCCATTGCTTTAGTGTGCTGCTGATACAAATGTATAATTCAAATACATATTTAATTTGCTCCAGGCTTGTGTGCAAGAGAGCAAATTACAGTGTAGAAAAAGAACTGACATATTAACATATGTAATCTGCCAGGCTCTTGTTTTATGCTAGCTGCTCAGTTAAATGCCTGTTTAAATTCTCTGTGCACGTCTCTTAAAGCTGTCACACTCCTACTAGACTCTGTAAATGGCTTGCTATGATGCATGCAACTCACAGGGCTGTACTGTATGTGCTGCATATAACTTCATGAATATATATATTCATGAAGTTATATGCATATATTTGTTGGGACAGGTGTTTTAACTCAAACCACACACTTGTTTTCTGAACATGAAAGAAAACAGATTGAACTAACATTGTTCCTTGTTTTAAAGCGCCCATATTATGCTCATTTTCAGGTTCATGATTGTATTTAGAGGTTGTACCAGAATAAGTTTACATTTTCAAAAAACACCATATTTTTGTTGTACTACACATTTCTGCAGCTCCTCTTTTCACCCTGTGTGTTGAGCTCTCTGTTTTAGCTACACTGTGAGGCATCTCACTTCTATTTCATCTTTGTTGGGACTTACATGTCGCACATGCACAGTAGCTAAGTAAGGACTACTACCCAGTCAGAAACAGAGTATGAGGGCGTGCCACGCTAGCAGCTAGGCGAGCATTATATCATGGGTTACCCACATAAAGTGAAAGTAAAGGCGAGACTACAAGAGAGCTGTTTGGAACTGTTGGTGAACAGTGTTTTCTGTTGGAAATGGTGTGTCCTTTTGGTGTGGGCTTTTGGCGATTTCACTCTTTAAATCTATAACGTTTTATTTTTTTTATTTTATTAACCTTTATTTTACCAGGAATAATCCCATTTAGATTCAGAATCTCTTTTACAGTAAGGTCCTGACCAAGACAGCAGCACAATAGTTCCATATTTAAAATATACAGTAAAAAACAAACAACATAAAACAGAAAAAGACAGTTGGTAATTTAACATTTTAACCAGCAGCCCCCAATAACACCATGTGCATGCAGTACTCAAATAGTCCTTTGTCCTAATTTTAAACGTGTCATGGTGGGTCTAATTTTAAAATGCTTCTGAAATCTATACCAGGATGAGGGTGCAAAAACTTTAAAGGCACTTTCACTGAAGACAGTTCGCATTCGGGGAAGGTCATACATTATTTGCCAATTTGATCAAAGATTACATGTCCTGGTGGTAGGGCTGTAGTCAAGACCACCTTTGTCGAGTCCAAGACAAGTCCAAGACTTAATATCATATATGATTATGATAACTCATAATAGCTACATTGACAATACTGCTACAGTAGGTACTAGTACTGAGCATTTGAACAACTAAATTACAACATAGCTTCACTCCAGATGTAGTGTAGAAATGAAGTGACCAGTATTAGCCTACAGAGTGTAGCCCTATGGTTGGTTTATGGCTTCCCTAAAACATATTGCATTCTATTGCTATTTGGACGTGGGTTAATAGGAAATACATGTATTTTCAGAAAACATTAAAGTTTGGGTAAACAACAATGAACAGAGTGTAATTTAACTTATGTTCGTTTTATTTGAGACAAATTGCAGAATTTAAAAATAAATCCATCAGGAAGACGACACACACACACACACACACACACACACACACACAGCTTGGCAACGTTAGCTAATGTCCGCTAGCATACAAACGAGCTAACTATAGTAAGGTGACCAGATTTCTCAGACAAAATCCGGGGACATTTTCAGCTCAGAAGCGTATATACCTCCAAAACACGTATCGGATACAATATAAACTATTGAGGAAAGATTTTCCTTTAACATGATGCAGTAGCCTATGAAACGAGATCGCTGCAGTCGGCAGCAGAGAAACAAGCAAAAATGGAAGTTAATAAGATAATTGTTCAGCTTGTATTTACGTGGTATTTAAAGTGCTCGTTTTGCCGCTGACAGACTCAGATTAATATTTTAAGTGTCTGATAACATTATGGAAAGGATTTTTAAGGAGGCTGACCTTTTTGTTAGAGATTAAAATAATTTTTTAAAACATAAAAGTCTGCGAAATTGTGTTTGCTAAACCCACCAGACTCCATGTAAATAATCAGTAATTTTAGCATGGTAAAATACGATCAATCGGCTCCGTTTGGTCAGAGTTTTCTTTCTTTCATTCCAATTTTGGGTCTGTCAGTCACAGTGAAAACCAGGGACATTTCCGTTAGCTAGCTGTCTAAACTTGTAAAAAGCCGAACAATATCCCCACCTGAACTGTGTTTTACTTTCCCTCCAATATTATCATCAACATAATAAAGACACCTGGACTCGGTCGAGACCAAAAGCCATATTTGGCAAGACCAGTGGCTGAGTCCGAGACAAGTCAGAGTACAAAGACTAGAATTAGTTCTTAAATTAGTTTAAATCTTAGTGCTGCATGATATACTGAATCCAGCATTTTCAGAGAAGATTGGTTTGCATGCGTGTATAAATTATCACCATAATCCAGCACTGACATAAATATTGCTTATATCAGTGTTTTTCTCGCCCTAAAAGAGAAACAACCTTTGTTTCTATAATAGAAATCCAACTTCACTCTAAGTTTTTTTGCTAGACACTCTATATGCTGTATGAAGGACAAACTTTCTTTTAAGAAGAAACCAATATACAGCAAGGAAAATAAGTATTTGAACCCTGCTATTTTGCAAGTTTTCCCACTTAGAAATCATGGAAGGGTCTGAAATTGTCATTGTAGGTGCATGTCCACTGTGAGAGACATAATCTAAAAAAAAAACAATCCAGAAATCACAATGTATGATTTTTTAAAACTATTTATTTGTATGATACAGCTGCAAATAAGTATTTGAACACCTGAGAAAATCAATGTTAATATTTGGTACAGTAGTCTTTGTTTGCAATTACAGAGGTCAAACGTTTCCTGTAGTTTTTCACCAGTTTGCACACACTGCAGAAGGAATTTTGGCCCAGTCCTCCACACAGATCTTCTCTAGATCAGTCAGGTTTTTGGGCTTTCGCTGAGAAATACAGAGTTTAAGCTCCCTCCAAAGATTCTGTATTGGGTTTAGGTCTGGAGATTGGCTAGGCCACGCCAGAACCTTGATATGCTTCTTACAGAGCCACTCCTTGGTTATCCTGGCTGTGTGCTTCGGGTCATTGTCATGTTGGAAGACCCAGCCTCGACCCATATTCAATGCTCTAACTGAGGGAAGGAGGTTGTTCCCCAAAATCTTGCAATACATGGCCCCGGTCATCCTCTCCTTAATACAGTGCAGGCGCCCTGTCCCATGTGCAGAAAAACACCCTCAAAGCATGATGCTCCCACCCCCATGCTTTGCAGTAGGGATGGTGTTCTTGGGATGGTACTCATTATTCTTCTTCCTCCAAACACGGTTAGTGGAATTATGACCAAAAAGTACTCCTCTGGATCATCCAAATGGTCATTGGCAAACTTAAGACGGGCCTTGACATGTGCTGGTTTAAGCAGGGGAACTTTCTGTGCTATGCATGATTTCAAACCATGATGTCTTGGTGTATTACCAAGAGTAACCTTGGAAACGGTGGTCCCAGCTCTTTTCAGGTCATTGACCAGATCCTCCCGTGTAGTTCTGGGCTGATTTCTCACCTTTCTTAGAATCATTGAGATCCCACGAGGTGAGATCTTGCATGGAGCCCCAGTCCAAGGGAGATTGACAGTCATGTTTAGCTTCTTCCATTTTCTAATGATTGCTCCAACAGTGGACCTTTTTTCACCAAGCTGCTTGGCAATTTCCCCGTAGCCCTTTCCAGCCTTGCGGAGGTGTACAATTTTGTCTCTAGTGTCTTTGGACAGCTCTTTGGTCTTGGCCATGTTAGTAGTTGGATTCTTACTGATTGTATGGGGTGGACAGGTGTCTTTATGCAGCTAATGACCTCAAACAGGTACATCTAATTTAGGTTAATAAATGGAGTGGAGGTGAACATTTTGAAGGAAGACTAACATGTCTTTGAGGGTCAGAATTGTAGCTGATAGACAGGTGTTCAAATACTTATTTTCAGCTGTATCATACAAATAAATAGTTAAAAAATCATACATTGTGATTTCTGGATTGTTTTTTTTAGATTATGTCTCTCACAGTGGCCATGCACCTACAATGACAATTTCAGACCCCTTCATGATTTCTAATTGGGAGAACTTGCAAAATAGCAGGGTGTTCAAATGCTTATTTTCCTCACTGTATTTGTAGACTGATACTTGTTAAATTACTTTCTCAACTAGTGTAACAATCTGACAAGCATTGTCTGTGTTCTTTAAATTAGAGAAGCACATCATGTTAGTTTTGATTTTAAGTCTCAATTCATGGAGATTCTTCTGAATAATGTTAAAAGCAGATTGCAGGTCTTCTGAGGCTCTTGTTAAGGATGAGGCAGAACAATACAAAATGGTGTCATTTATATTAATAGTAAATAAAAAGGGATCCAAAATGGACCTCTGGGGGACACCATTTTGTAATCAACGTAATGAATTTGAGGACACACTATTAACACACTCAAGTAATTACCAAACCCTTTGACGGGTTTCGATGACATTCCAATATCCACCAATCTCTGAGACAGGACAAAGCGGTCAACTGTGTCAAACGCCAGATCTTGACAGATCTAAAAAAAAACAGGTCTTTAGAATCAATTTCACTTATTAAATCATTTAACACCTTCATGGTGGCAGTGACAGGGCTGTGTTTTATTTACAAAAACCTGACTGAAAATCATTTAAAATGTTTTTTTGTTGCTAGATAATCTTTCAACTGGTCACTAATAAGTTCTTCTAAAACCTTGGCTAAAACAGATAACTTAGATAATGGTATAATTATATATTATTATATTGGTGATATTGATCACCACCCTTTAAAGCTGCAGTAGGTAGTTTTGAGGAAACGTGGACTTAGCCTAAAAATTTGAACAAGCACACCTTACAGGCTCCTCCCCCTTGCTCTCTGCTGCGCTACAGCCCCCCCTCCACAGCTCCTCGAGCCTGCCGTGAACGCGCAGGCTAGTAAGCAGGGCCACCAATGCTTTCCACACAATACAGGGGATTTATTCTGAGGAGGGTTTAGCTGTTGTGTGCTGTACTTTTAAAACTTTATGTAAAAAAATTGCTTATTTAAAATATTTCTATTAAAAGTTTTGGAAATATTTTTCAATAAAAAAAAGGGATTAAAAATGTTTATGTAATCGCTCATTTGTGAGAACAAAAGCAGCACTTTACACAGTACATTACTGAATTACCTTTTGGATCAATTTAAAACACTAAACTTTCAGTAGGAATGATGAATCACTGAGGAAGCTCACTAAGCCAAGGAATAACAACATCTTAGAAATAGGTCTTAGGTTTTATTTTGCATATGGGTAAAATAAATCAGCTTTTTTGCAAAGTACACACAAGGAAATACTGAAGATCTTGATTTGGACTGAAAGACGATTCCTTCACGTGCCTCTGTGTCTGGGGCAGTGTCTGACCTGTTGGAGGAGCATAAAGAATGTGTGTCAGACATTTGATTTACAATACTGAGGGGGAAGAAACAGGGGCAGGGACAGCGCACAATTAAAGTAGTTTCACCATAGCTGCATTTAATTATGATCGACAAAAACACATTTAGTCTTACTAAATGTAGGGATCGAAACAATATGGCTTATACTGAGGGTGAAGGAGTTAGCTACAACATTCCTGCCGTGCTACAAGCGAACAAGCTAACTGTTAGACTTAGCTAGCAACAAGCTACAGAGTAAAATGAGATTTGCGCTATCAATAATAGCGATACTGTAACCATCGCTAGCTTAGTTGTGTAGCTAGTTATTAATAAATGAAACAAATCCAGCAGGGATACTTACATGTCTAGCAGAAATGTGGCTAGCTCTGAATCCGTGTTGAATCCTTTCAGGAGGCGTAGCTCCCTCCACCTCTGAAAAGCCCTCCGATGTTGACCCTCGTTTTATTTCGGGCTCGGTTTAATTCTTTCTTTTTAGCTCGCTTTTCGTCATCGGTCTTCTTCTGTTTGCCCGTCTTTGTTTTCTGAGCAGGTGTCACTCGAGAAATTGGCAGTTTTCCTGAAAAGTTGTTTCTCCGCGATTAGCACAGCTGCAGCACACGGGCAGTCTTGAGCTTGAACACGGTACGCGCTGTGCGGGGGGAGGGGGGAGGGTTATGAGCAGCGCGTACACGAGAGTGATTGACACTGCTAAGACAGTCCTCCTGGCTCTGATTGGCTGTTTCTGACCGGGAGCGGTGCATTTCTGCCAAATGGCATCAGGGACACAGGGAGGAGCCATAGGAGCTTAATTTTTTCACAGATTATCTGTCTCATATTCTACTGTCAGGGCATAGTGACAGTTTTAACAAATATGTAAAAAATACATTTTTACAAAAGTTACCTACTGAACCTTTAATAAAGGAGTGATGTATGCTGACTTCCATACACTAGGTATTAATCCAGTTTCAATATTGAGGTTGAAAATGTGTGTTAAAGGTTCTGCAATATGTTCAGCAGCAATGTTTAAAAAGTATGGATCCAACCCATCGGGACCAGAGGATTTCTTAGCGTTTAACCTTATAAGGGCATCATATACCTCCTGTGTTGCAATAGGAATGTGCACAAAAAAGATATACAACACAAAGGAAAGGGAAAAAGCATCAAGCATCAAGCATCAACTTGTATCACTAAGTATGCTGAAAAAAGCACGAAGTGTGGATCAAGTTTATCTGTAATTTAGTTTCAGCACCTTATTGCTTGGATCCCGGGGGAATTTATCATTAAGGTTTAATATTTGAGCTTTAGAATAATCATTTATAGTTGCTTTAGCAGAACATTCAGGGTATAGGGAAAATTATAAAGCATGAAGAAAATCATCTATCACTGTCTTATTCACCAAAATACATTTACTGATCTGCAATAAAACAGGCAATGTTTAATAAAAAATAGATCCGCCAAATGTCAATTAAACAAGTTCAGAAATAAAAAATAAAAAGAATATGGGTACATACTGTATGTTATAAATATCATCTGCTTTGTTCTACCTTTGCTCTTTTCAAAATGGCACATCCAGGGTTACACTTTGACATTACTTTTAGAAAAGGTCTTCAATGGAAAAACAGCATTTGAGAAGATGTACAGCTCTATCCTGATGGGAAATACTACTAATACTTCCTGATTGATCAAACTCAACGATGTATTGTTTTCCCAGAAAACATATGCCTACATATTGATGTGAAATTAAAATACAATAGACTTAAAGGTTACTTCTAGTTTAGAACAACATGGGTCTTAGTTTTGTAGTTAATTTATATTTATATAATAACATTGAGGCTGTCCCAAAACTAACCAAACCATACTACAGTCAAGTCTAGCTAATAACATTTAATTTATACATCCCAAAGTCACAATTTTTTCTTTACCCTCTGGAACCGAGAGGGTCGTGCATGACCAAAAACAGCACGTCTGATTCATATTTTAATCATTTAAGAACCATTAAACCAACACTGCAGCTAACAGCTAACAAGCTAGCGGTCACTGCAATTTCTTTGGAGTCTTTCTAGCCTCTACAGGTGATTTCCTATCCGGCCTGGAACTTGTGCATTTTTCGGGGTCGTTGAGCATTAAATCCTCCTCTCTCTGTGTGTGCCTTTGTTTGTTTAGGGAAGTGAAGGCAAGCATTTTGCCCATATATGGGCAACAGCAAGAGCAAAGAGTATAGAGTGGGAAAGAGATTCTCCAAGTCAAACTGGCCTAGTATGTGATCAAAGATATTATATAGCGGACAAGATAGATAGACTACCTTCTTACAGAGGAGAATGGAGACACTGGTTTGAGATTTGGCATATATTTGGGCCTTTTTTGAAGAAATGTAAATAGTTTGTGCTTTTTATGAGTTATAATGTTTATTTTGTTTTTTTTTTGCATATAGGAGAACTGTTTTTGACAACACAAATGCTCGTGTGTAGCATTGCTGTGGGTGTAATATCAATAAATATGACATTATTATGTTGATTATTGGCATAAGTAAATGTCATAAGGGCAAAAGTGTCTGGACTTTTTTTGAAAAAATGTATGTATTTTGTTAACTGTATAAGTTATAATGTTTATTTCTTCACAGTGTGACTCCCAAGACATATGAGAAGTGTTTTAGAGTGGAGATTGGCTTTGCTTGTACTGCTATGTGTGTGATATCAATACATATCTGGAAGATTCATGTTCTGTTTTATTAATTTTTTTGTCTTTAAGGTCCTACAACCATTTTTAACATAGTGACCTCACTACAGCACAAATGTTCTAATAGCCCAGTTTGTCCTGAAAAAAATGCTCTTCATATCTTGACTGTAGACAACAGGGTTGATGTTTTGAGGGTCTGTACAACATATGATACCCAGATTTGGGAAAATTCCACAAAATTCCCTCTAACAGTGCACACTGGAGAGACCTTAGGATGACAGACATAGAATAGATGTCTGTAAGTACAGATTTTAGTAGTACAAGTAGACAGACGTAACAATACACTTAGTAGAAAACAAAATGACAAAAACAGGTAAATTCTAAAAATGAAGAATATGGACCACAGAAGCCGTCTCTACCACAAAGACCTGGAAAGACGACAGATGACACAGGAGGAAGCTCTCAGGATACTCAAGATCAGTCTCACAAAGGCAGAAAAGACAAGGATGCCTTTCAAACAGAGGGGAAAGTGACAATAGATGTAAAGAGAGAGGGAAGCATGTCATTTTAGAAAACACATGATGTGAGAACAGTTTTGAACAAAGACAGAGTGAGGAATGACTGACAAGGATCTCTCGTGGCGATGCGGGTAGTGTAAACCTTTTTATAGTGGAGGTGTTGGGGGATTGACATTGAGGCCCACTGTTTGCATCCTGTCTCTCACTAAAGAATAAGTCTACCCTCAAATTTTGCTAGAATACTCCCTTCTATTTTGTTATAAATAAAAAAAACAACAACAGAGGAGTGATTGGTAGTGCATTGTGGTGGTGCATTGCCATTCCTTCCTCCACAGCACTGCAAAGGAGGGTCTGGGGAGTCCACACAGCATTCCGGGATGGGAGAAAAATGTGCAGTGGTTTATTGGCATTTCTTTAAACCAATCACAATCATCTTGGGTGATGCCATGCGCCGGACAGAGCAACGGTGCCTTTGCAAAATAGCCTCGGGAAGGAACTTCTTTTGGTGGAACATGTGTATGTTCAAAGTTCGTTTTAGTCGTACAACAGAAAACTCAGATTGGACAGAAAGTCTTGATAGCTGTCTCGAATTAACCTGCAGAGATCTGAGGAGCTGTTAACCATAGGCGTCATAAATAGACCGTAGTTTGAAATACCAACACAGGTGAAGGAAATAAGGGACATCCGGTGGGATTTCTGGCGGTACCTGAACAATCACAAATGAAACGTGAGGGGTAACCATCTCGTTTTGGGGCTACGAAGATTCGGGGACCCTGACAGACTATCACTCAGTGTATGAATAGCTACCAGCATGGCTGCGGTGCTGGTAGTCATGACCTAATCATCCATGATGAGCAGCTACTGTCGAGCTCTTCATATCTCTGCTGGAAATACACAGAGTCCAGCAGAGCACGTTTATTTCCTTTTGAGAGTGTCGCTGTGTGGGATGCAAGAGGTTCTCCTGTTTGTGTGTGGGGGAGTGCCAGGATATAGTCATTTTTTGTTGCTAAAACTAACTAATAAACTAACACTGAACTTAAGTAAAACTAAATTTATAATTTTTGGTAAACGTGCCACAACTTTACATAAAAAACTTATGATAAAATTAAATCAATGCTCATTGTACATGATGTACTGTTCCTTCATACTGCCGTACATTACTTACTGTACTACTGTTTGGAGGTATGGTGAAACACTTACAAAACAAACACTGAACCTATATTCATTCTTCAAAAGAGAGCCTTAAGAATTGTAAATAAAACCACTTATAGAGCACCAACTAATCCACTGTTTATTAAGCTCTAAAATACAGAGATATTGTTGATTTTAAAACTGTACAAATGATGTACTAAATAAACAATCATCAGCTATCGAACAGTATCGAAGGGCTGTTTCAAATAAGAGAGAGCAAACATCACTTAAGAGGAACATTTGCATTTAAAATTATAAGAACAAATGCTAAATATCACTGCATCAGAACCAAATGGGTTACTTTATGGAACAGCTGCAGTGAAAAGATGCAATCATACAACAATGAATATATTTAAGAGATACAAAAAGGATGTGAAGTGATAGTATTGCATAATGACTGTATGGTTCCTTGGCATCTATATACTAAGTCTAGTATGGATGTGTTATTATTTAATCTGCTATAGAAAGAAAGAAGAAGAAAGGGAAGAAAAGAAACATACACAGTGTAAATGTGTGTAGGTATGTATGTATGCATATGTGTCTATGATGTGTAAATAAATGATGTGAAGCATAAGATTTTGTATTCACTAAAGGAAAAAAAGTAGAGAAAGGGGGGTAGGACCTGATGAGTTGTTTATGAACTTCTTCCTACTCCTTTTTGAACAGGGGGATTTTTTTTAAATTACTTTCAAACATTTTGGAACATTTTGTGCTACAGTACATGTACATGACCTTATTTATCTGTCATTTTAATTATAATTTATATATATATATATATATATGCATGAATATATGTATATATATATATATATATAACAGTACAAAAAAAACACAATACATGTAAATGATGAGGGGAAAACATCACTGGCTATAAGTCACAGATTTACTCTCCTGTTTACAATTTGATCCCTCTCATTGTGACATTTGTAATTGAGAGCTATTTGTGATCTTGCAAAGGGATTGTCCACGACTTCTGGTTTTATATTGAGCATATCCTCAGATTTTTTTCTATGATGATATGTCTTAGGACAATCGTTCTGGTACAAAAAGGATTTCAAAATAAATGGCTTCTACTCATTTTATCCTTTAGGTGGTACATAGAGACATTTCTTTGAGTAAATAAGTCACATATGTGCTTAAATGTTGAACAAAATGACAGGTGAGACATGTAATAAATAGAGGTTTATGATTAGATTATTATTATATATATATTATTATTTTTTAATAGTTATTCTAACAGCCAACACTGCCTTGTCTCAATCTTAAGGCAAATGTTGCAACTGATTTTGTTGTTTTGTGAAATGCTGTTTCCTGGTGATGAATACATTTGGAATTCATAGATCCAACTTGTAATAAAGCATAATTATCTCCAACAGGTCAAATGATGGTCCAATGTTAGCATCTGCTTCTGATAATGAGTTTTTATTGAGATTTCTGTAGCTTTAGAAATGCACTGAAAAAGGTTACAGACAGTTCTTTTTTAATTAAGTCCTAGTGTGCTCATATTCTGAGATTGAAAAACCCAAATTATCTGATCTAGGTCACCCTGTGAAAAGGCTGTTATAGCATTTGGAAGCACATGCTGACCTTGTTTTTCTAATTTGTTATCTCTTATCTATGTAAATATGGTAAATGCAATGCTTCCTGCTCACTCAGTTACATTTATAGCAAGGAACTGCCCAGCACAGTCCTCTGCTGTTGGCCACAGAGCAGCGCCACAAGGGCAAATGGGGGTTAAGTGCCTATAACAAGGGCAGTTTTATTGGTAGTGGTTGAGGGTGGAAAAAAGAATACATTCCTCATTTACTTCTCCTGCTTAGAATTCCCCCACTGGTCCCGGGATTTGATAGCCTGGTCTTACCAGAGTCTGGCCACTCTTCATTGACAAATGTTAACGTCCTTGAAGGCGGGTACTCTGTTGACGTTTACAACTATTGAATCTGCCCTGAGCCACTCCGGATCTGCCATAACCAATCACTAACGTTTGGTCGTAACGTAGGGTTAGTATTGCTAATGTTAGCCTTAGCTAACTCCTTCACCACTGACCTTTAGACTGGAACTCACCAAAGGTTACCAACCCTCGACGTCATCGTTCTCAGCCACTCCCTCTGTTCCCTGACTGGGCCGCCAAATATTTTACCGGAGAAATCCTGCGAATATACTGCAAATATACCGCAAACCCAGACAGAGTAATGAAAAAAAATAAAAATTGAGCGGAAGTACGTAGGAGGAGCCAGGCTATTGTTTTGAAGTAGAAACCTGAATGCTACAAACCTTCCTGTCTAGCCCTTACTGATAGAAAAAGCAGTGAAAGACTATTAGGTAGCCTTTTTTTGGTTTACTTTAATCTAAATTGATGTCTAAAACTAAGGAAAAAGGTTTGTTACACCTTTACTAGTCTTGCGTTGCCAGATATTGGCTAGTCCACACAACATTCCCGGATAGGCTTAAATATGCTCTGGTTTATTGGCATTTCTTTAAACCAATCACAATCGTCTTGGGTGGCGCTAATCGCCCAAAGCAGCAACAGTGCCTATGCTTTTTTTGGTGGAACATGTGCATGTAGGGAGGTGAGCTCTGGAATTAAAATGGCCAAAGATAAATATAATTTGTCAGTTCTAGCTCGGAGGACGTTTCCCAAATCGGGTTTAAAATGCCAACACAAACAAAGCGGAAGGGGAGGGACATCTGGCTGAAAACGAGGGACATCTGGCTGCACCAGAACTATCCCGTAAATGAAACGTTGTCGATATAGACTACACTTTTACCATCAACTCCTTCCCACATTTAAACTGTACAACTTCCCACAGTCATCTGAAAGCAATGCTTTTTAAGACAATAAGCAATGTCCTACTTGCTGAGGTCACACTGTGTGCCTCTGCAGGACTTTCCAGTGGTTATGAAGTCACCCGCAGAAACCGCCAGTGCACAGCCACTGTCTCCTGGCCCTCCACGCCTAACAAGCTGCCTCCTGGATGGAGCCTTGAATTTATCCTACAAAGCTCAGCGAAATCTGGGAGCTGGTGGGTGAGGTGGTTTGGCTAAAGCCCTCTGTGAGTCATAGCTCCCATGTGAGGCTCCCTTGACTTCACCGGAGATGGAACGGAAGACCTTGTCCCAGTCTGTCCCTCTCATGTCATCATCTGGACCTTTTCCACTCGTGGTTACGTTCAAACTTAAGATAAAAGCCACTTATGAAATGTAAATAAAATCATAAACGTGACAGGTCTGATCATGTTTATTAAAGATATCCCTATAATGTAGTAAAGTATTATTTCTTCTACAATTTTCACATGGCAAAACTCTATTCCTTCAACCAAGTGATAACCACACTTGACATATCTCCTTGTTTTGCCTTGCACAATTTTTCACCACTACTAACTTTATCAAGATTGATTTCATTCTCTATTCTCTTCATATAGCATAAACGTAGTAATAAATTGTTGCTCATGAAAGTTCAGACCCTGCTGATGAAGTCTGCACACTAATTCAACTTAATGATTGATAAAACATACAGGAAAAGCTGGAGTCAACCAGAATTAATTTAAAATGTAATTATCTGGGAGATAATCTGAAGATTCAAGACTGAATGCTTAGTGGAGGTGGGAATACTTCCAGGAGGCTCGGGGATGACATTCATGAGCTCTTTGAAGATAAATGAATCCAGGTCCATTCAAACTGAATGTACTGTATGCAGAAGATTTTCCTCTAGATAATAGCAAATATTAGTATTTGAGGTCCATGCAATGGTCTAAATAATCATATGTTATTTGAGATGATGATTTTCTTTTCCTTAAATCTGTGCCTACGTTAAATATTTCCTCAGCTTGTGTCTCCCCCCAGTTTCCAGAGTGATGAATGGAGCTTGCGTTGAACCACTTCTTCTCATTTTGTTCTCCGGCCACACAGGGAAACTACCTCCTCATTAATAAACCTCAGTGATTAATTTCCAAACCTCCCTCTCATGTCCCCTCCCTTGTCTGTAAAAAAAAAAAAAGATGCCCTCCTAATTAGGGAACACTGATGGAGCATCTATAATGTCCAGGGACAGAGTTTAGGAGCTGCGCTTTTGTTGAAAATAAATCTATGACTGTGGAAGAACCCTTTAGACTAGTGGATGTCGCCTAAAGGTAAACATATAATTTATTCTTTATAATTTATATAGCATTTATGGGGGTGTTTTTCTGCTAAGGGGACAGGACAACTCCATCCTCATCCCTTCATCCCTCCTGAGATGTGTGCAAACCTGGTGGCCAACTACAAGAAACGTCTGACCTCTGTGATTGCCAACGAGGATTTTGCCACCAAGTACTAAGTCATGTTTTGCAGAGGGGTCAAATACATATTTCCCTCATTAAAATGCAAATCAATTTATGCAAATCAACATTTTTGAAGTGCGTTTTTCTGGATTTTTGTTGTTGTTATTCTGTCGCTCACTGTTCAAATAAATGCACGATTAAAATTATCGACTGTACATTTCTTTGTCAGTGGGCAAATGTACAAAATCAGCAGGGGATCAAATACTATCAATACTATATATATATATATACTGTATATTTATATAACAATGTGTGATTTAGTTGACATTAGTGAAAAAGTCGTCATTCACCTCCTTATTATGTGAGATGTGGTGTAAGAATAGACCTGCTCTATCTAAGGCTACTCTACTGTACATTTTAGTTTAAATAATCCTTAAAAAGGGTATTAGTGTTAAAGGAATAGTTCAAGATTTTGAGATATTAATATGGAAAAACCCTTTCTTACTAAGAATTAGAGAAAAAGAGTGAAACCATCCATGAACTCATTGTTCATTAAATATAAATCTGGGGCCAGCAGATGGTTAGCTTAGCTTAGCATAAAGCCTGCAGTAGCTAGGTCGGCTGTGTCAAAATGTAACAAAATCTCTTATATCATTTTATATCTATTTTTTAATCCAAACAAAACCAAGGTGTTTTGGTGTCTTTTGCTAAGCTGAGCTAAGATAACCACCTCCTGGCTGTACCCTTTCATTTCACAATCGATCATTTCATTCTTTGCAAGAGAGTGAATAAATGTATTTTATAAAATACTAATACAATTTTTAATTATATGTGACTTGCTTTTTCTAGCAACTTGGAGGAAGGGGGATGGACTTTACAGCTTTTTCAAAGCATGATTGCTTTGATATTTTTCATTTCCATCAATCTTTCTAATCCTTTCTAAAGCACTAGCAGTGATTGAATGTCTCGAAGGTCAAACTCTTTCGATTTTTATGAAAAATGAAAAATTCCTGGGAAAAATAAACTGTTGAGATAGCATGCTGACAATACCTTTTTTCTCACTTAAATGCACATTGACATGGAATCTGTAATCACTTTGCACAGCACATCAGAGGGTCCATTTGAAAAGACTAAAATACTTTGATTAGAAGAAGGGAACGAGGGGAAATTCACAATTTAAAAACCTTGATATAACATTAGGAATAAATAAGAAAGTTGGACCTTAAGTTAATCACAAACATCTCAACTGAAATAAATGTACTCTGCCAATAACCTACAATACCCAGACCATGCTTACCCTGATGCAGCAGAACATTTACGGCTGCTTCTGTACGAAGATCATTAAGTGAACTTTTATTTTGAAATCCTTTTAAGTGAGTATTTTGTGACACTTATGAAAAAGCCCTTATTGTGTCTGAAAAACGGTAAAAAAGGTAATCATTTGCATGCGTACTAGATTGCACCTCTTCAAAGATACTGCACAAACCGAACAGGGAGGCCATCAAGGGGTGAAAGAAAATAAGCAACCTTTAAGTTTGTATCACACGTTTATAGTATTACTTAGAGACGACCTCTGGTAAGAAATAAAAAAACATCTATTCTTCACAGATACTGTGCCTGTGTGGGGCTAATGATGGGTAAAATGCAGAGCGGAGAAGGCCAGGCAAAGCTGTCCTTTGATGAATCGATGATCATATTCAGAAACACTCCCTTGCTCTACAAACTGCTGTGGCATAAAGTAATCCTGTTTAGATCTCGCTGACTAAAAAGGCCTGCTTGCCATTGATGTGTGAATCCCAGAAGCAAAAGCTTTCTGTCATTCCTGCCTAGCCAGCCTGGGATTATGGAAGGTGGCACCTTTACGTCAATCAAGCATTGCTATGATGTAGTTGATACATTTCACTGACACATTGATTGATTCCACTTGATATCTCTAAAGCCATGGTAATTACTTAAATTAAAATAAAATGTATTTTTAAAGCAATATATCATTCAAAGGCAGTTAATAAAAAAAAACAGCAAAGAATGTGCAAAGAATGTGCAAATAAACAGATGTCCATCTGCATATATGTATGCATATACATATACACATACAAATCCATAGTCTACAACATTTACACACACAGGGTGCGTTTTGCAGGGGGATGCATGGGATTTCCTCCTTTCTGCTCTATATATCCCTGCCTCTGCTGAATTATTTTGTATCCCCGGTGGGGACAAAATGTATTAAATAAAGGTTAAATTAAAACAATAAAACAAAAACCAGATGACGGCCTTTTCAGGGGCCATGGTAGTGTAATTTTGCAGAGACAAAGTGGGTGTACTGCGGGGACAGTTAAGTTCAGGCACCGAAACGACTTGTTAACTTTAGGAAAAAGATTTTGGTTTGGATTAAAACTCTCCCGTGGAAGGAATACGCGTTTCCTGGGTGAATGACTGAATGCCATCTCACTGATCTTTAAAATGCTCTGTGAACATGGAGGAGATTCAAGTTCAAGTTCAAGACCTTTATTTGTCCCCGAGGGGCGATTCATTTTGATTTCCACTTCCACTTTCCACTTTGTGACCAAAGAGAAGTTGGATTTTAAAATAAAAGTTAAACTATGATTTAAATTATGAAAACAACAGGTAACCATAGAAGGTTTTAGAGTACAGGAGTTATATGGTCCGATCTTTTTGTCCTATTTGGAGTTTGTGCGGCTGAGTTCTGGATACATTGTAATCTGTGGAGTGTTTTGTTTGAAAGACCGAGCCTGCTAATAACAAATTGGTTTCTAAGTCAGTTTGAAAACAAAGCCTCTGATGCTGAAAGTTGGAAAAAGGCAACCATGGTGATGCTGCTAATGTGATCGCTCCATTTAAGATAACTCTTAAGTATTTGATCTGGTCACATGTTTGTAATCTCTAGGTACTCACAGACCAGCTGCCTGTGGCTTCACAACCAAAATCTCAGTTTTCTCCCAGCTGAAGGAATGTTGCTGTCATCCAGACGTGAATTTCTTCCAAGTAGCTGACCAGGAAGTTTATGGGAGTGGAAGTCATCAGTGGATAGAGAGATGAGACCGGCACGCAGTGGTGGCGGTATATCATTAGTAAATAAACTTTTTGATCTATAGGTCCTCTAATGCACTACATACTACTTTAAAACATAGTAGGTAGTGCTTCTTCTTCTTCTTCTTATTATTATTATTATTATTGTATTGGGTCATAGTATTGATGTTATGTGTAATTCCTTACCAAAACCACAAAACATTGTACATTTTAAACTTGTATTAAAACTATGTATGTTGTAGTGTTCAAGCTTGTGTGAATTAATTACATCATTAGTTACATTCAATACATTATGCGCATTTAGTCTTGAGTTGGCCTCAGCCGTGATACCCTCAGGACCTGGTCTGGTCTTCAGTTTCACTGGCTCAATCTTGGAGTTGTCTTGGATTTGACTTCAGATTATGGCTGGATGTTGTAGCAATGGAATGGTGTGATTATTTTGCCGAAAGGTTATGATTTCCTCCTTTTGTAAATATCTCTTTTTAAACAGTAGGCCTATGTACCTGTCGCCTACAAATTTCAATACAGTGCAGCCAAGAAACTGAGCTGCTTATCGTTTGCCCAGAGATCCTAACCATCCCGCCTATCTGGAAAAATATGTCCTGGCCCCAGGTTTTCTGTAGCTTTGTCATTTTGTGGTTATTTGGATTAAACATAACTTAATTTAGGAAAAAGCACATGTGAGAATAATAAAAATAAACAGCAAAGAACACCAGGCCAAGAAAAATGCAAGAGTTTAGGATTTTATAATAATGCTGACCTGCATTTGTTGATATTGTACTGTAAGGTGCAAATGTGTAATTAATTAATGAATTGCACATTACGTTAATTAAAGTAACCAAAAATCAACTGAACTTAATTGGGGCTTGGAAGACCCTTGGGGATTTGGATCTGGAAGAAAGTGGTTGGTGTGTCTAAATAAGCAGACGCAAGCAAACAGCCCACTGGAATAAACATTTTTATTAAGTTATAGTTTTAGAAAAAAAAAAAAACAACACAAATTCACAAACAGTGGTTAACATGCACAATTTTAGTATACAAGACGAAACAGTTACTTTTCAATTTGAAAATGCCACTCTACATGTCAGTATCTCACAGAGATCATTGATTAATACACCAGTATTAAGGTCGGAGAACACACTATATAAAAGCAGTGAGGTTGTCTTTGATGGCCATGTTTAAAAAATATATGCAAGCTATTTACATGCGATACACACTCCTAGCAACAACAACCACAGAAACCAATCTAACCAAACAGACCTTGTGGATACAAATAGATATGTTGTGGTTCTGTGATCAATACAATTCAACAATTCCAGCAGATGGCTCTGATCATTTACTTTAGATTGTACTTTGTAGTATTTATTAAAGCACAAGGCCAGCAACAAAAGTGAGCATGAGCAGATGTAAGGAACATTAGGCTGAGTTACAACTATGTAAAAATGAAGAAAACTGAGAAACTGCCAGACATTGAAAAACTGTAAATTAATAACCTATAGTCTGCCATCTTGCGATAGCGTTACCTTATTTGAATATTAACAGAACTATTAATACCACTTGGAACAAGTATTTGCACAAGCAAGCTGCTTTGAGGCCCTTCTCACACCAGAAATATTCATCCGCATGTGTCTGTGAAACAGACATTGCGGGAGGATTGGGGACAAACTGTAGTGGATGTTTGCAGGGCTAGTTTGTGAACTACAGTAACAGTCGAGCCAACAGCTAAATGCGCTAGACAGCCAGGAGCATGTGAGTGCTAGTCAGTGTTTTTGTTCTTTTTCACTTAAAAAGAACTAGCTTGCTCTATGTCAGTTGGAAAGACCATTAGCTTGGTAAGTATTAGGCCATTAAGTTCACAGAGTTTATTCCATTGACATATTTGTACTACCAAAACCTTTGTCATAACTTGTCATAAACGTTGCTTCTTTTGTGAACACAGCAAATAAGCTATGTTAGCTTCCTCCGTTTTAGATTATTTGGTTTGTGAAGACACTTTGCTAATGGTTAATGGCACAAGAAAGTCCACCTAAAGTATACATTTATACAGATTTACTTCTCTTCACAAGTGCATCTGCTGATCGCAGAAATTCCATTGAAATGAACAGATTTTGCTATGAAATTTAACTGTTTTAAATGCTGGTGTGACTAGGCGTTTATGCTGCTGGAAAGAAAGATACATTTGTACTTCGACTAAAAATAATAAACCAGCCAATCAATTTCAGGTCACTGCTTCAATTCAAAATCACAATCTACCACTACACTACAAAATACTTGGAAAAGCTGTGAACAGTTGAGCAAATACAGTGAAATTTCTAGACAATGCAAACCAAAACACAACAGAAAACAATAATGCCTATGAAGTGTTCTGATAAAGTCAGACATCAATGACTGTATCACAACAGAACGAGTGCAATAAGAACACGGCCATCAGTCAATCAAGCAGCTGAATTGTGACAGCTGTAATAATGGGGCAGCAAAATCAATATCGCATTGACTGGTCTGCAGCAGCCTATTCAAATAGCACAGAGCTTTATGAAACCATTCAAGGAGCAGATAGGACAGCCTGATTATGTCGACCGTTTGGACTTTTTATGAGGCCTCTGGGGTCTGCACACCTGTTCAGACGCCTAAGTGAGGACATCCAGTCACCTTGCATCAATTCCTTGTGCTTTCATTCGACTTTGGGGAAGATAGGGGGAAGAGAGTGCAAAATACAGACAACGACAACCTCTGAGCTAATGACCATACACAGCCCCGATGTTCGGCAAAGGCACAGTAATGGGTAGCAGTTCAGTTCACTGTATCCTTCCACATCCACAAGACCATTGTCAGGACCCCAGTAATCACACCTCGGCACCTTCTTGGGTGGCTTTTGACAGACTCATCCACATGATAAAAGGGCTTGAAAAGTAGCTCCCTCAGCAGAGTAGCAATGTTCTTTTGTTACTGTTCAGTCCAGTAGGTGTCCGATAGACCGTAATGGGGTGGGGGTAAAATGACAGCCATGCCTTTCGCTCCACTTCCAGTCAGAGCACTTTCACCGCTGTATTGGCATCAATTACTCTCATGCCTTAATAGCACATAAATTATGCGTTGGATGTAGTCATACATTTATTATACCAGAGTCCATGAATACTGGGACCAAAATTTTGGCAATATATCTCAATCCATTGCGGCTTTCCCAAAGCTTCTAACGCTTTTTGTTTTAGTTAACCCTGGTGTACTTTTCTCAATGAAAATTGAATTAACATACTCCCTCAACATTCTTTCCTCTCATCCTAACTAATTTTTTCAGAAAGAAAAAGAAACAATGGCTCTTCTGCAACATGAATCTTTAGCCTAAGCTATTTGAAAAGAAAGAAATTGGAGTGAGCTCTAGTGAAGGCACTGGTATCCTTAGTCCATTGTGCACTGGGCCAGTTGGTCATATGGAGAGTAGATGATACATGTTCCATGACATGATATACAAATCTTGAACACAGGTTGTCTAAATGTAGAGGAGGAACAGTGCACACGGGATCTGCTCGACATAGTGACACCAGCCCATCTCTCTCTTCAGCAACCCCGGCTTTTTACCTAGACTGAGAATGCAGAATGTGATACGCATTTATTATTTAGAGGAGCAAGAGATGGCAAAATGCCAAGATCTCTTAGAGTATTGTAGAGAGGGCCTTAAGCTCAGGAGACTGGCTCTCGAACAGACCTAATATTATTTCAGTATGCAAAGATAAGTGGGTTTGAGGCACAGTTGATCAATTTGCTATGCATCTTTCATATATGTGACAAAGCCTGGTAAACTGTTAAGCCTGCAATAGATCTTTCTTTTGGCAAAGCAGCAAAGACATGTGATGAGGATATTAGTTGATGTTAAATGTCAATGGAACTGATTTAGATTAAGATTTATTTTTGAGACAGTAAAATATGGATGAAACCAATGACTATAGGTCAATCAAGTGTTGGGAAGTTGATCTTGAGAAAAATAATTATTGTGAGTACTTGTTTTTGCAAAACAAGGGGGTTAAATATAGGGTTAAAGGAACCTGTAAGCAGTCTGTCTCCTACTTTGGTATGGACTGTATGAGTAAAATCGGTTTTAAGGCATTAGTATCTCCTGGGATACTAAGAAGTTAAGTCATGTAGACATCACACCTTCTAAAATAAAACCTAGAGCACGGTGGCACTTATGACGCTGGAAGAAATTCTGAAAGATATCATGCATGCAAATCATCACGTCTCTATTTGATGGCCCTTAGAAAAAGTGCCGTGGTCCCTTTAAGAGTTTTGGAGTCCAGTCCTTTCCAGTCATTCCCAGTCTTGCCACTGAAGCCGGGCCTTGTGCCAGTCCATTGGACAGGCTGAGTGAAGGGATAGAGGGGGAGGGAGGGCGCTTTGCAGGCTCCAATTAGACATCACCAAGCGGAGCAAAGCATGGCGTTGATGAGGACTGCGGAGAGGTACAATGGGCTGAAGTGGATTGCTCCTGAGCCCCGTGCTCCCATACCTGCAACCAAAACCAGCAGAGCATCATGTGAAGAAGCAGAAATACCTTTTGGATCACAAGAACAAAACGTGCACTCTGCTGTGCTATTTGCTAAATCCAAAGCCAACTGCGACCCCCCCCCCCCCACACACACACATATCTACATTATTACTGGCTTTCAATAGGAGAGGCTATTTAAGTAGCCTGGGAAGATAAAGTTTGTATCACATCAAAGAAGAGAGCGGCAAACTGAGCTGTCTCACAATTTTGCACAGCAGCAGGATGGGAGCACAGAACTGCTTTATATGCTGCAGCGCTGTGCAGCCAGTCAACAAGGAATAATAACCCAATGGCAGAGATGGATGACTCTGTGCACGCATTTCTAAAAAGGTCGCTTTTCTCACACTCAAAATAAGTCAATTACACTTTGTAGGAACGGGATGCAAAGAAGCCAAATTAAATGTTCTCTCTGAATTATTGAATCCTCAGTTATATCTGTGGTCAAAAAGGAAATAATGTGAAGAAGACAAGACAACAGCAAACTCACTTAATTTATGGATGTGGATGGGTTCACTGGCAACACCTTCGCCGCCTTCACTCATGGCCTTGATCTGAATGAGATAGTTGTCATTGGCGGAGAGGCTGAGCTCCACAGTGGTTTTGTTGGTCAAGATGTTGTTGATGTCATTGTAGCGATGTCTCCTCAGCAGCACCTGAGGCAGGAGAGGGTGACACAGAAAAATGAGCTGATGAGAAAAGAATCCCAGATTCTGAAGACAAATCAGAGTTTTGCAGTGAATTGGTACCTACCACATATCCAGTGACGTTTGACTCTGTATCCAAAGCAACTATAGGATCCCAGTGCATCGTGAGTGTGGAGCCAATCATGGTCCATTGTATGTTGAGGGGAGCCCGATCTGGAGCTAGCAAAAGAAACAGAGAAGAAGATATACTAAAGAATATGCTGCATTACTTTTTCCTGTGGTGCATGCATATACTGTAAAACAATTTACATATTCCTACTTTATACATTAGAACCACTTACTTATAGGTCTGAAAAATACTGTAAACTGAGGCTGCATAACAGCACCCTTACTAAATAAGTGGAAATAAAAGCTCAACACATGGCAACTTAGAAAATACATGCAAATAAGCAAAAGTGAATTGACAACATGCGCAGCATCCAGGAACTAGGGTGGCAAAGTGAGAAAACACAACCAAATACATAAAAAAGCATCAAGTTTCATTATTTGGCTGTGTTGTTTTAAATTGGTGAAGATGGTGTCTTCATTTGCTTGTGTATTGTCTATATGCTTGTGTTAACTTGTTGTTGCAGTACATTAAGCGTTCACCTTAGAATTTTGTGAATTATGGGTATGGGCCATCGTAAAATTCTAACTTTTTTCTATCCTATTTTCTTTACTAAACTGGTGTCATGAAACAAAAGCCTTTTAACGGTTACTTTTTCACGCATTTTGTAGAAAGTCTAAATAGCTTAAATCCCCAAATTTCATTTTCATTCATTGTCACTGCAGCTATGTTTCTCTCAACCAATTGATTGCATCTTTTTTCTTTTTTTCCCCCAAGGTAAATGGAAAGTTCCCTTGTCACATTGGATTTTATGAGCACAACCAACAAAGCTGAAGAAATGCTACGCCTGTCATGTTGAGGACAGTACAACGTCATTCGAGAGGGGCTGACATGGTTCATGAACGAAGACCATTTGTTAATAATTTCAATGCCTCTCTGGGACGGACTCACGTGGTTTCTTTGTGGTGGTGTTGATGGGCGCCGACTGTGGCCCGGGGCCTGCTGTATTGAATGCGGCCACACAGAGGTAGTACACTGTGTTCGCATTCAGCCTTGTGATGTTAACAAGCGTGTAGTTTCCAGATATGCGCACTTTGCCAACAGTGTCAGGCTTGGTGTCGTCTTCCCAGTACATGACCTGTTAGGGAAAAAATGAATAGTCACAATCATCATCATCTTTTGTGGTGCATTGCACTGTGTTATTGAAATTCATATGCCATCATAAAATCTAAAATGATGGGTGTATTATGGAGGGAGCGATGATAATACATTTTTCACTAGTGGATTCTCAATAACTGATGCACATACTCTCAACCACCCAGGCCATATAAACAGGGCATTAGTGGGTCATATGATAACTGACACAGAAAATTTCATGATTAGTGCCTGTTTGTGCCATAAAAACAGCCTCAGTTGTTTGATATTAGAAGTGAAAAGGTTATGGATAAATCTGGATACATATTTCAAAAGGCTTTATATGTAATCACCACTTTATACAGCAAAGCAGGATCCTGTGTTCTGTTGATTTTGATTTTCTTCAGGCTATTAGCCTCTAATTAAGTGCAGTTATTTGTGTGATATTTGATAAAGCAAACTGACTTATTTCCTTTAGGTCATCTGCAATATTAATGTTTCTGGTATTAAGTGACATAAGAGTTGAGTCAATAAATAATTAAATTGAAATGTCTGCCCACAGGAATACTGTGTGTTGTGTTATATTATTGTATTTTTATTTTATATCAATTAAAGTTGTGTATGATTAGCACCAGGTTTCAGGTTACAGTAAGTACAGTAATCTTTGATGCAGTAATATTGATGATTAAATTAAACTGAAAATGGATTGGATTTGCAATTATAACAACGCCTTATTAAAGGCTGAGCCCCATATACTGTATGTGCACTCCACAGCTCTGAATCTATACTGACGGTGGCCTATTGAGATTCAGCAGCTTAAATCCACTACAGGACCGCGTTTGGAGAATTGAGCTCTGTTCTAAAAGGACAATGTGGCCACCGCCATGGCAACTGAAGAGCTTTGTGCTGAAGGCCAGAGGTGACAGATACTGAAAGAGCATCTGGGAGGAAAAGAAAACAGCAAAGCCCTCTTTGCATTCTTGAAAGGATGAGGGATTTTATATTAATCTTGTTGGTTGGCTGTTGGTGCATCAAACTGTTGGAGGTCATTTCATGATATTATTACATCTAAAACAAAATCCCTGCAGAAATGCATATGAACATATAGTGGAATATTACAAGTAAAAGACCAGATAAACAAGCCACAGGGAAAAGCTCTTAAAGGTGCAATATGTAATACTGACAACTAGTGTTTAAAATAGTTACTGCAGTACAAATTCAAAATACTGGAGAGAGTCATCCCCCCCAGACTCGAAGTTCACGGAGTTTGCCAGGCTGAGACCGCAGCATTCACAACAATATAGCTAGATGCTTGTCTCACATAGCCAGACATTGTTTCACAGCACAGCGGAGTAGCTAACGTTAGAAGCTGACAGACATGAAAGCCCGTGCTCACGCGGAGCTCTGTACCCGACTGACAGACACACGTTTTTGGCTTAGAATTACATTAGGAACCCCTAAAAATGTCACAACCTTGCTGTCCTTTTCCACCCGACTGAAAAACAGACTTTATTGGCTTAGAAATACGGCAACAATCGCTAACAAACTGCTAACTCACGGTCCTCTTGTCCCAATTTACAGCCCCCCTCTCTTGGCTTAAAATAACTCAGCATTGACAGGTACGGCCGCTGAGAAGGCTACACGTTGTAAACAGCCGTGGCCCGCTGGCCTGGTCTTCCGGTAACGTTAGCAGTTAGCAGGGTTAGCTAGGTTAGCAAGGCGGCATTAGCCAGGACTAGTTGGGATCACTTTACTGGCTATGTTACAATTGTTTTGCGCGTAAGTAAATAACTCAGGTACTATAGCTTTATTATTCAATGTGAGTAAGCGAATGTTATTATAAAATGTCCATCCCTAGTAGCTGTAATAAATTAACCCGAAGCTAATGCTTGTTCAGGAGGAAATTAGCCAACTCAGCGTCCCTTTGGGCTCTAAACTGCCTCAATCTCATACATCTCCAATATTTACCCAGGTTTGTTACATCTCTGGTCACACTGTTAGAAACATACTGTTTTCTTTCTTAGGTCTTAGGTTGGGTAGAATCTATCTCCGTTGATCTTGTTCATTTGGTTTGCTGCTTCCATGGCTGTACTAACATTACAGCTGTAGCAAGCTGGGTTTACGTTTTTACAGACCATCTGGCAACCCGGCCTGGCTGTCAAACTGGGCAGTTGATAACATCACACAAGCCAAAACAAAAACAGAAATTCCGTCACGGAACGGAAATTTCAAAAGAAGAAAATACTGGCATTAGCATTGTTGTCAGAAACGATAGTCTTTCAACTTAGCATGTTTCCTTAATATCTGATGATGCATTGGGGTCATTTTTAAATCTTTTTAACAGTAAATATATTACATATTGGACCTTTAGGAAAAAAAGAAAGAGAAGCATGATTTTGCACTGATTCCTCACATACCTCATATCCAAGCACTCTTTCAGGGATGGCAGGGAGAGCTTCCCAGATCACTTCAATTTGCACTGCAGACACACTTCTAGTCCTAACCCTCTTTGGAGCCACACCAGGGACTGCAGAAAATAGAGCGCTGGTGAGAATCCCGGAGACTTATCAAACAACATCACACACACTAATGGCTATAAGAGTAAAGACACAGAATATATGTGTAGTTCTACTAAAAAGCTATTTCCCCAGTCTCTTTTGATATGTGACTGACATAAGCGAAGACTATCTGCCCAGCAAATTCAATTAACAGAATACCTCCCTGACAGAGTGCTGTGGTAAGTGCCTGCTAGGATTTCCTGTAATCTACCAGCACGATAACTAATATCAAGTTGACATTCCTAGCATGAGAGGGGGGGGAGGGAAATAATAGCACTCATTTCATCATTGCTATTCAAGGTCATAGTCGTAAGAAGAGAGATTATAGCTTATTTAAGCATCACTCTTTGCTGCAGGCCTGTGAAATCTGAACGTACCTTCTTCTGCTGAATACACGGTGGCAATAGAGCTGAAGGGCCCCTCCCCTCGGTTGTTGTATGCCCCCACTTTTATGTCGAAAGGCGAGAAGGGTGGGATGGTGTCATTTCGGAAGACGTAACGTGCCACGCCCGGCGTGGAGATAACTGCCGCGTCCACGTGACTGTGCCCACAGGCCTAAAGGCGATGATGTAGCCAAAGCCCTCTCCATTCTGTAGTTCCTCGGGAACAGGCTGGGAGCAAAACACAAAACTATAGTGATATTAAAACGCATACAGACAAAGAAACAGACAGGCCCGTCTCGCGCTGTACCTCGACAAGGACGCCTGTGATTAGACACAGACCCTTTCTTTGCCGTTACCACCCAGAACACGCCACAATCACCTTTAACCTTATCTTTTCCTCCTGCATAGCTGTATAATTGTGGCTAAAGTGCAAAGCTCTTCAGAGGAAGTGCTCTCTGTCCCTACATTTGGAGGGAGAAATGGCACTTGGTGGCTGAGCCTGGAGGAGAGGTGTCTCGCTCTAATGTGGGCTATAAAATTGCTCCGTTCAATTCTGCACAATTAAGAAAAACCATTACTTGGCAATGGAGAGAACAGTAAAATGTGACAGATGACTTACCTCCCATGTTATCACTAATTCAGACTTTGTGCCGCCTCCACCTCCAACATCAGTGGGAGCTGTATCAGGAACTGAGAGGTAAAGCCCAGAGGGGAGCAATTAGAACGCAGTTTACAAAGCTCAACGACTAGCCTCAACTATAACTCTGTGAAAACTATTTCAGAGAGTAATGAACTACTGACATTGCCCAAATGTCACTGTGCCTTAACACCAAAGCCAAGATCTGTAGTATTTTGCAAATGACACTCAGCTCAACCCACTTCATTCCTATTCCCACTCTGTCAGTGTGATGGCAAAACTGATAGTGTAGGTGGAGGAGCACTCGTGCACATCCTTATAGTATCCTATAGTAAGTGGAGCATCCCATTTAATGTGTCATATCAGCAAATGGTTGATGCAGCAATATCTGATGCCCATGTATGCTTGTCTATTATGTCTTTTCCACCAAGGCTAACCAGGTGCTGGTTCTGGGCTGGTGCTATAGCCAGTTCGGTGCTGGTTCTACTCGCCAATTATCTAAGAACCAGCTTGATTTTCCATAGAGCCAGAGCAGGGCTACATTACAACGTCACTGCAAGTAGCTCCGTTGTCATAGCAATCAACAATAATGGAGGACTACATCCCGATACTTTTGCTCCTGGCTTTACAAATTCCCACTGGAATTCAAAGACAGGCCTTGACAGCTATTTGTGACCGCTATGGACCGAGGACACGTCCAAGAAGAAAGGTAATTATCTCGCATGATTTAACGTTTATTGTTAACTTTTGCTAGCTTGCGAAGGTAACATCAGTAGCGTCAAGCAAAACACCGTTAGGGTGAGCAGTCAAACCGGGACGGTCCCAATTTTCCTGACAAAAAGCCTACCGGGACCCGCTCCCAGCACCTGACGTAACCGGTTCTTATCTCTAGACCAGCGCTGAGTTGGTGCTGAGTTGGAACCCGTTTTCTTGGCCCAGAGCCAGGTTTATTTGTGTGGAAAAGCAAAGAACCGGTTCAATATTTGGCACTGACTCCGAACCAGCACCAGAACTGCCTTGGTGGAAAAGACATATATTAGAGTTAAATGTTGCGAACGGAGATCCCGGTATATACTTCTTCGCACTTATATAGCCAAACTCTACTCCGTTTCCTGGGAAAAACACCTGAATATTATTTAGCCCTTCCAGGGCTGAAAACACTCATGTTCTCTGTCTTATGCTCTCACGCTATTGAGCGCTGTGGCTGTTGCTTAATTTGTCCACTAATCACAGGGCTTGTGGTTTAATTGCCGGCTCCTCCTGTCCACATGTCAAAGTGTCCTTGGCCAAGACCACTAAACCCCAAATTTAGATTCCAAATTCATCTAGTAAAACCATTTATTTGATTTCCAGAAGATGAGCGGACAATTCTGAAGTGTTTATTCCACCTTGAAGATAATATAAAGGAATTGTTGCTCTGCGACCATGTCAATTTACAATTATAAATCATAAAACCTCAGATTATTAGATCTTTTTTATAAGTAATTTACCACTCTACTGGTAATATAACTGTATTTATGGCAAGAAATCCCAGAAAAGGGGTTTTCCTGGTAATTAATAATTTAAATTCCAACCACTGCAAAATCCTTCAACAATATTGTCGATGTGTGTGAACAGTAAAGTGTTTAGTTTTACATACTGGCATCCTCTGTCCTGGTCTTGACAGAGGCCGGACTGGGCTCTCCTAGGCCAACGGTATTGCGGGCCACCACCCTAAACTCATACTCCACCCATGCGTTCAGAGCAACGACTGTAGCTGTCAGCATGTTACCGTTGACAACCTCTGGCACTGCAAAGTGGAAATGAGTTCTTTTGAAAATCAGACTGTAACACAACTGGACTCAAATTGAATGATAAATAAATAAAAACCAACATCAGAAAGGTAATATAAGGGGATAGGAGGACTGCTTCATGGTACCTGTGTCAACAGCTTGCCAGCCCACAGTAAAAGGCGTTCGGCCCTGGATGATGTAGCCGGTGATGGGGCTGCCATTGTCCCTTCCGGGAGTCCAGGAAAGCTGGGCCGTGCTGTCTGTGATTTCTTCCACTGCTACCTTATTCGGAGGACCTGGCGGACCTAAATCAAGGGTGATTTAGGAGGGTGAACCTCAGGTTATCACCCATTCCAAGAAGGCTCCCACATCAAACTCATTACGACTATTAATTATTTATTAAACCATCGCGCTTCCTCCAGTTAAAGACAACATCCTTGGTGTGTGCATGCATGGACTTCTCATTCACTGTGTGTGTGATGTGCGTAGCTACAAAGTGATTACTGAACATGGGAGCACCAGCAGTGGAAAGAGACACTAGATGTGATCATTTATGAGAGAGGAAAGAGGGGCTAGATAGGAGCAGATATTAGAGAAAAGAATAAAAAAAAGTGTTAGTACACAGAGAGGAAGAGAGCAGCAAGCGTCTGTGACTGTTACACGCTCTGGCTTAACCATATAGCTGTTTGCTCGACTGCTCAATTATTTAAATGCTTTCCATGATATTTTGTTGATGTGTAAATGAGCCAATTATAATCTTTTTCTGTGATAAACATTGCCTTCTCAAAACACCTGGGACTGCTATTACAGTTTGTTAAGGGCCTGAATACCAAAGTAAATCACCAGAGATAAGCCCGCAAAGTGAGCCATATACATCCTAGCACATATCAACAAAGCTACTGACACATGTCAGTGTGAGTGTGCAGGCCATTTCTAAAATTTCAGCAAAATACACACACAAAAACACACACACATGTAAACAGAAGCTGGCATAACGCTGACTGAGGTATTCATCCATCTGCTGCACTGTATATTTACAGGAAGCCAAGGTTCTTTTGAACTACCAACACACTTCTTTCTCTTTGAATACTTTAATAATAATACAGATGCTTTAATGCCACAATATTGTCCAGTAAATATACTAGACTATTCATACACTAGCATCTGAAAACAAGCTCTTGAAGTCAATTGGTTCTCTTACCTTTGACAACCAAGATGGCAGAGGTGGATAGGCTCTCCACATCGGTGTCAATAACGCAGACATATTTCCCCTCCATGGTTCAGCTGGATGTTACGAATCATCAGATCCCCTGATATACTCTAGAAAAGAATAGGATTGTTGAAAAAAACTATGTTAAGTAAGAGATGCAGTGTTATTTCATCACTCATCTTATGGCTCTAGGATGTTTGAAACATTTATAATGCTTTGCACAATCACATCGTCTCCAGGCCACATATTTTGTATCTTTTTAAACAACAGACATGGCAGATGTACTCTGCACAAATAATGTCTTCAGACGTTACCCTACCAACCAGCCCCCCAAGCCCTTACTAAACACCTACCAGCTATAGGACACACAGAACAAACATAGTTTAGTTAATTGGCAAGACAATCCTAATTATTTTGTAATTACATAAGCTCAAGCAAGATATGAGTATAACACCCAGTGTAAGAGCAAATATTATTTTACATAAGCTGGATGCA
Organism: Etheostoma perlongum; assembly: GCA_026937815.1. Taxonomy (NCBI): domain Eukaryota; kingdom Metazoa; phylum Chordata; class Actinopteri; order Perciformes; family Percidae; genus Etheostoma; species Etheostoma perlongum. The sequence continues at coordinate 11,331,673 of CM049374.1, forward strand.
TCTGGGAGAGGGAACACAAAAAAAACATAATGAACAAATATTGTTATCATTCTCATCTGTATATGTAGCCTTTAACAGTTGTAGGATCTGTGCCTCCATGAAGGTAATTGAAGGACTGGTGTTTTTCTCGTCTGCCCAGTGCGTCCCATACAGACGCTAAAGGGGGATTTTTGCGTCTGTATTTTACGAGTTGGGAGTTGATCTCATTCCAACTGAAGACAGAAATATACATTTTTAAAAACAAATAAAAACACTATAGCCTGTATAGTTTATTGTAACAACAAAAAGGCTGAATAATCTTCTATAACAAGTTTAGCAAACGTTACTCAGGAATAAATGGTTAATTTGTTATATTTGCAAATTAGTTAGGGACTATTTCTATGGAGCCCTGGAAGTGACATGGAGGGGGAAACCCCCCACCCTGAAAAAAAAAAACATGTACTGGGGACAAACACTGTTGCAAGTTCTTGACTTAGTTTTGCGATATCTCCAGTTTTATTTGCGAGATATCAAGCTTTTTTTGCAAGATCTTGCAAATCCATCTAGCTAGTAGCGTGACATGATTACATCTCCTACGTTAATTTTGATAAGCATTACTAATTCATTCATGGACATTGTTGTTGACTGTTGATGTATAGTGCATACACTTGTAGCTGTTATGTATCTTTGTAAGTCATTGTAAGTCAAAACCGCATGACTAGACAAAGACATTGTGCCTGGGAAAGTCACCTCTTGAAGTGGTCTGTCACAAAGTATGTCAGCTTGTGAAAAGTAGTGTGTTGCTTTGGAAACGAGTCAGCTGGAGGCGCGCCAAGTAAGACTTGCTGCAGTCATAGCAGATTTCGTCACCCATAGCGGGTAGTGATCATGGTTCCCGTCTGCAGCAACGCCCGTGGATCTCGACTTCACTAAAGCACCTGACAGAGCACAGCTGAGCCGATTGGCACTGCTATGCAGCCACGGGCTAAAGAACCTACCTACCTCTCCTGCTCTCTTTTGCTTTTACCCCTTCCTTTCATCTACTCCCCTTTCGCCTGACAGTTTTTACGTGCTGCTCTGCCATGTCTAATTCTCTTTTTAATGTCAGCCGCCACCTGGCCAACCTGGGAGCTTGTGCTCGCAAGCAAGGTGTCCTGCCTTGGCAGGAAGGAAGTGATGGGGCACATTTGCTTTAATTATGTTGATTAATTCATCAGAAGCTGTTGAACAGGGGGGGTTGGTAATCTCTCTGGACAGGGAAAACAGATTCTGTGTAAACTATATCTCATTATATTCCTATGCCCAGTTCAATGTCATTATTAATTTCCATTTGCATCATTTACATTCATGAAGATATGAATTTGGCATGTCTACAACACAGTGAGGGCATTCAGACATGAACCTTCAACACATAAATGGCAGTGATCAGACTGCTGACCTTGGATAGCAAATTGCACTATAAACACAAAAAGTGTGTAAAGTAATGTCATAATGACACACTCTTCATCAAAAGGTACTAATACTCAACAAAGAGTTGTCGCTTATCATTATATCAGGGCATAAGGATTTCAAATAGACATTTACTGGTGCCATGCCTGCCCTTGGTGAATGCCAGCCAGCTCATTACTTAATTATTTCGGGAGCTCACAATTCATAAATAGGTATGCAAATTCAATTATGGCACAGGGGGAATATAGGAAATTGTTCTCCCTTGAGGTAAGAGAACTAGAAGTTGAAGGGATGAAAAGTATAAAGACTTTATTAATGAAGACCCTCTGTATGACTGAAATGGCATTTCACCAATATATCTTTAGAAGTATAACACATGGCAGCTCATACAGCCAATCCAAAAGGTAAGGATCCCAATTACTGACCTAACAGTACCATTCATTGAGGCTTTATCAGCATATGAAAGACAGAATGTAACTGATTCTTAATAGATGTCTTTTTTAAATTCCATCCACCACTGAAACTTTTAAATGGACTGGAGTCTTGGCATGCATTTTTCTGCATGGGTATTTTTGGTGAAGACTTCAACAGGGCAGGGGTGCATACCCTTGCACATCCCACAGTATGTCCCAATTAACCCAAAAATGCCAGAATGTTGCTGAGTTTAATGCTTGTGATTACTCACCCCGCCCACTCTTTCAAAATGATCGCTGTCTCGCTGGAAGTCGATGAGCTGGCCGTTAAATGCCCACGAGAAAGAAACATCCAGAGCTGGATCGCAGGCAATCTGGCAGGGTAACACAATGCTCTCGCCAACAATAATCTCCGTGTTAGTAGGCCTCATGGTGATCCTGGTGGGCTCTGGCCAGACAAAACCGTACGCATGTTAATATTGCTGCCATGGGAACCTTTAACACCATCCTGACACCTGCAACTGCCATCTCACTGCAAGTCTTGGCCAAATCAAGTCACCATGTTTAAATTACCCATGGATGTGTGCTTCTCCCTGATATTAATAAGCACTTAAATTCCATTTGCAACATTTAATGATATCCCAGGTTTGCACTTTATGTTCTGGGATCAATTTGGAAGAAAATGTTTAAAGCAGGATTACAGAGATGGGAGCACATTCCTGCTGCTGGCTGTGGTGGATTGGAGGCCTCAAAGTATGTTGTGGAAAGGTCACAGTAATTAAATTCTATGACATTCAATGGTTTAGCTGTCAGTGTGTGAGAAGAATAGAAGCTAATGAGAAAAATAGGTCAGGTGGCTACACACACAACAGATTAAACTGGAGGACTACATGTACGTGTTATGTCACTGTATTCATAAATAATGACATTTAACTAAATCAAGGATGATGTTTTGTTGCTTATTTAACTGCTGTTTTGCATTATGTATTCTAGCCATATTAATTTGATAATAAACTTGTTGTGATAATAAACGGTTGTTACTGTTATACAAGCGATATAACTTTAGTTATTGAATGAATATAAATGAGGGTATTCTCTCTAAGTCATACATTGACGAGACATGGCTGACCTTTATTTTGGAAGAACTGAAAGTAGGATGACCATTTTCTGATTCAATGTTAGTTATCAGGCTAGCTAAAGCAAACCAATTCTACTAACGAGAGCTCTCATTTCAGCGGTCAAAATCAATGGTTGCCAATTAGTACCTGCTTTTTGTTTTATTCTGTTTGAAATCAAGAACTAATTGTTTCAAAAATTTCAACCAATCTTGAGAGGCAAATCTGCGGCTGTGATAAGTGTAAACATACTTGAATGGAAAGCATAACATAAGCATAGCATAGCATAATCCCATTAACCAAGGAAGGCAGGGTGTAGCAAGGACTTCATTGAGTTGCGGATGGAGAAGAGCAGGACTCACCAGTGACGAGCAGCCTCCCAGTTGTGCTTGCTGTCCCAAACTGATTCTTAGCAACGCACGTGTAGCTGGCTGCATCCCGCCTGGTTACATTGGCGATCTTTAAAGTCCCATTTGGAAGCAAATTAATCCTGAGGGGGTAGCATAATTGAATTATATTCAACATCTTTCCACATGACAGTTCTTTAATTTTAGTGTAGTAAGTCTACTGTAGTTTCTTTTTCTACCAAACTGCATTCTTGTCAAACTGCTTCATAAGCACTTTGACCCTCATGAATTCACTGCTCAGCACTAAAGCCCAGAAAAATGAAATTCTTAACTTAAGGCGGGTTAGCAGCCGGCAGGATGACCCACCACCCTGACTAAACTCTGGGACACATAACTAAATAAAGAACATATTTTACAAACAGCAACACTGAATAAATCAATTAATAAATAAAACATGCTTCACAGGCTGTATGTTGCTAAGGTCAGTGAGGAAACGCTGGGAACCCAATATATATCTCTGTGTGATATGATAAAATACAATACAGGGTTATACACACACACAAGTATTATCCCACAAAATAGTGCACTGCAATGTTTACAATAACAAAGAGCTCAGAACAATTCAATAAAATGTTAAAAGAAAAAACAATTGAATTAAGTTGAACTGAATTATAACAAATACCACGCATTGTATTGTCACTATAATAATATATTATATGAATAAATAGAATAGCAATGTAATGTTTTGCCTGGAAATAGCCACCTTTGGAAAACAGCATCACACTGCTGTACATTGAAAGGTTGTTTCACCTAAAGCGAGACTATGTAACTTTTGCTAAGTAGCGGCTACTTTGGCCGTGTGTGTGAATGATGTGATAAGCAGTTTTCAGATTACATTATGTGCTTACATAATTGCAAAAGGGTTCTCCAATGTTTTCTCAGTTAGTTTTTTTTTTTAAATGATATCATATTAGTAAACAGAATGTGCCTTTGGAACATTGGATGAATGGTTGCTGATAATGGGCAATGTAGATATTGCATTAAAGTTCAGCCAACACTCAGATCAGCTGGTTTTCTGTCTATAATGGAATGTATATAGATATCTTCTTCTGAGAGTTCTGCCTACCAATGCAATGAAGGTGAATAGAATTGTGTATGTGGTGTTCGCAGAATTGAAAAAGTGTATAGAAAGAAAATCAACATCAATGTGTCTTTCCAGAAACAATGTCTGGATACATCACAGACCTCACTGTAAACAGTTGTTATTTGAGCTACCATCAACCATAAGAAATATTCCCTATGAAAACTGTGGACAGTATGTTCAGTGTATTGTTCAGAGAAAAAGAGACAGATATTTCAGAGATGGATAAAAACTGTTAAATTAAGCTAAAACTAAAGATGTTTCGTGAATTTTTTTTTATAATGCAGGTGAATTCAACTTTACTGTAACTGGTATTTAAAGAGAATATGTGAACACAGTTTCCTAAACAATGCGCCAATTTATAGCCTGACTTCATATATGAGAAAACACTTCCCATCCAGTTAGTGCACACACCCAGTGTTGTGCACCTTAAAAGACTGTGTAGGCTTCACATACAGTATGCTACATGGCAGTCAGCGTGGGAGTTTTACACTTATTTTTTTGCAGTTACTGTATAGCTGCGGCTCCCCAACTGGAGCCAACTAAGGAGCATCAGTGCTGTTTTGACAAGTATTTTTTTCTTTCTTTCAGACCTCTTTTGAATAAGAAGCATGGAAGTGATTCAAACAGCACAAAGCATTTAACATTTTGTGTTTGTTTGTTTGTGTGTGTGTGTGTGTGTGTGTGTGTACGTGCATGTGTGCGTGCCCGCTACAAATTCTCAATGTGTATGCGCTGGCTTACAGGGGGGTTTAGTCACTGCTTTTCTTCTATCTCTGATGATGAAATGTCTGCAGATGGATTGCTATGTCATTTCTTGAATCTGAAATGCTTTTCTTTTTTTAATTGTTCTTTTTTGGTGTTGTGTGAAATCTTTTCAGTAGCTCAGATACAGCTTTTGGTGTATTCAATAATAAATCAGACAGATGAGTACAACAAACTAAATTAAGTAGCACTTTATACTGCTTAAAGTAATGCCTAAGGTTTCCTCATTGTCTGCACGATGTCTGTGTGTTTCTAGTCTAGGGAGATGTCTCTACTCTCAAATCTGCAACGAGGCTTTTGTCTTTGCAGCCTTTGGTGATTGCATAAATCAAAATCTATTTGGATGTCATGATTTAGTGGAGCACGTTTACCTCAAATAATTACCAGTGCAACCATTTCACTTTTACTTTCTCTATCGAGAAGTATATATACTTTATCTTCATTTGCTAATCTTTTATCGTCTTAAACATTTCTTGCATGCAGTATTGATATGACCAGCTGGAATATGTATCCCTCACACCAAGCTATTTGCAGATGAGGGTGCACGCAGTATATTTGTCATGTACAATTTTCCTGGTGGGTGCCCTCCTCTTTTCTCTCATTATCCTTTCTTTCTATGCATCTGCACATATCTGAAATACATAATTCACACAAGTTGGCTTTCAGTGAATGTCAATAAAAACTGCTAGAAATATGCACTTGGACTTTTATCCTACCTTTCGGTTCTCTGCAGGATCTCATTCCCTTTCTTCCACAGGCTAATTGCTGGGGGCGAGGCCTGAGGCTTGCATTCAAGAGTGACTTCGCTGCCTGAGCGAGCTTTTAGCAAGGCCCTTAATGGACGTTTGGAGAAACTTGGAGGTGAAGCTGCATTTTGGGGAGCAGAGAAAGGCATGAGAGTAAAACATAAAGGCAAACAGTACCTTTGCAGATCAGCTGTGCCATATCAAGATCTACTCTCCTTCAGCTTTTAGTGAGAACAGCTCAAAATCTCAGCATGAACTTAGCAGAAATGCCTATTTGGCTCAAAGGTGTAGACCCACCTGCCACCCACCCTTCAAAACTACACACATAATCCCCCCTCATAATTCCAACCTGCACAGTTTTCATCTGTTGTCCGCACTCGTCATCACATTTCGTCAGCCATCATATGGACTTTAAAGTGTCATCACATGTATCGAGACTGAATTGAATTTTTGTATCGATCCAGTCAGATGGAAGACATCAAAGCTTTGCAAATAAATCAATACCCCATCTACATGATAAAGCATGCACAATGCCACAAAGCAATGCATTTGTAGTATCCAAATCAATATGATGAAACGACCAAAAGTACAATGAGACACTCCATCAGATTCATATTTTTGCAGACAGAGCCCATAGTGACATCAAATGAGTCTGCTGACTGATTGCTGAGGAGAGCTATATCAGGCTGCCGGGTTTTATCTTAGGAGATGATCAAACGCACAGACAGATAAGCAGAATAAAAGCAGAGGGAGGGATGCAATCTTACCTAACACCATTAGCTGGGCACCAGAATAAATAATTCCATGTTTGTTTTCAGCCACACACTGATACATCCCGGACTCTGACAGGTTTAACGCATTTATAGAGAGGGCCCCGTTTTCGATTTGTACCCGGCCCTGAGGAGGAAAGAGAAACATTTCTGCATATCCATTGCAAGGCCAGCCTATTATGTCCAAAGGCACAGTCGCAATTACTGGTGCACCATGAAGGGAGGAGGACAGCAGGAGAGGAGAAAGAGAAAAAAAGCTTAAAGAGCCTAGTAGCATTCTACGTATGTTCAGCTTGGAATAAGTGAAGAGATGTGGAGGCAGTAGTGAAACTGCAAACCTAGATCTTAGACACACAGAAAATAAGCAATGTTGATAATAGCGCCAGCAGCATATTAAAAAAGTAATTTATTTTCTGTGCTTGTTCAGTTGGAAAAACTATGATGACAGCTTGGATAATGACTTGATAATGATTTTTAACCCAATAAGGTAGTCAGATATCCGTAAAGCTGCAGTGCTATCTCAAATATAGAAACATATGCAAAGCCTATAGTAAAAAGAACATATTCCTGAGGTACAAAGTCACCTTACCCACATAAACACTGCTAACCTTCAGATTGAACCAAATTAACTGCGCAGCATGTTTCTCCAGATAATTATATCTTTGCACTTGTTTGATTTCATTTGCTGATTTAAAGGGGCACTTTTCCAATTTACACACATTGGTAAGTTTGGCCATCATCAAGGGTGAAAACAGTCACACCCTGTTTTCCGTGGGTCCGATAGACTTTGAGAAACCCCTGAGTATTATGGCAAGCCCTTTTAACATTTAAAAGCTAGACTGGATATGTGTTGCAGATACAGTATCTGTAATTCAGTTTTGCCTTGTCAAAAAGAACATTTCAGATATCCGCAACTACATTCTTCCTATCCATAATTGTCATTTCAGATATCCACAAAGACATTCTTCCTAGGACAAATGACGTCACTTTTGCCATTTGTTTGTATGTGGACTATCATTACAGGTATCTACAATTCAGTTGCAGATATCCACGGATGTGAATTACAAATATCTGCAACTGAATTGTTATTCCATTTTGAGATATCTACAATTTGATTCTAACTAGTCATAACTCCAAGATATATTTAGGTCAACTCAATTCAAGATATCTACATGTTCCTTTTCAGATATCTTAAATTAAGTTTTGACTTGGCAAAATGACGTTGTAGATATCTGTAACTGGAGTCAGGGATAGTCATAATGTAATTGTGGATATCTATTATCAAGTTATAGATTACTTGAAATTAATTTTGATTAGACATTTCTGAAATTTGAGATATCTTTTATTCTGCCTAGTCAAGATGTAATTACAGACATCTTGAGAATATCATCTTGGCCTTAGAGACTACAATTTCTTCAGACAAAATCCAGGTAAAAAAAACATAAGTGTATTGATTGACAGAATGCAAATTTTCAAGTTGCATCATTTGCAAAAATGCAGTCTCTGCTGCCCCAGGCGGATTTACATCTACAGGATCTGAGTCTCTTCACTGACTGTATGCAATCTTGCATGATTTCACCTTTCCTTCTGTCTGAAATCCCCCCAGTTACACAAAGCCTTAACTTGCAATCTGTATCTGTATTTCTTATAAGTAAAGAAGTCATGTAGCATACTGTAAATGTACTCAAAATGTATTGTGATCAGAATATGATTAGATCAACGAGACCACATCTTGAGGTAAAGCTTGACCATACTAAAAAAGAAATCCCAAAATAAAGTCGAAAAGTCTGTAGCTAGCAAGTATCAGATCACAAGAGCCGAGATAATGTGAATGCTTACTAATCAAGTATAAATGCAAAGGCCCCTTAAATCAGATGTCATTATACACGTAATTTATACAGATACAGATGGCATGTTGATACCAGGTGTGAATGGGCACTAAAAATAAGGATGCCTCTGGCTCTTTTCTAAATCTGTCTGCACCATTATGAAAGCACAGTAATACATCTCTGGAGTAGCCTTTGCCTTTCATGAGCAGTAGTTCTGCCTAAGTGAAAAAATGGTGAAAGGTTGATTTTAGCCTAGAGAGTTTACATTCACAATTAATCTTTCAAACTGTTTTTTTAAATTTGTAGTTACAGTGAGGAGTCTAAGATATCTCCATACCTCAGCCATTAGTTGCTCCCCATTCTTCAGCCAGCTGTAGGATGGTTTAGGCTTTCCATTGGCCTTACACTCCCAGAAGAGGTTTTCATCAATGGACAAAGCTGTGTCCGTCATAGTCTGGAGCCAGTGAGGCTTGGCTTGGAATAAATGAGAGGATTACCTTTTCAAACATGTGCTTTAATTATAGAGGCAGTAGATTAGTATAGAATGGTATCATAAATCAGTAAGCCATTAAAGCAGCCTTGCAATAAACAATCAAAGTTTAAAGTGGATTATCAGCATAAAGAGGAATACAGGCTGGTAAACAGATTTGAATATTGACTGGAAATTGTGGGCCTCTAAAATTATATTCACTTTTCAAGCCTGGATTGCTTGGACTGTAATTTCATGGTAACATTATGCCCCACACGTTGTAGACAAATAGTTTTTCTGTCAAACAAATGAGATTAAAGCTGCTGGTCACATGCATGTTTCCTGTCCAAATACAGATTCACATTCATCCCCATGTCTCCCTGCGATCTCTGTCAATTTGAAATGGTTCACTAACCATGGAATGAAATACGACCCCGTGCAGCATTTTTGCCTCGCCGATTCTCTGCAATACATTCGTACGTCCCCGCGTCTTCCTGCTGGAAGTTAGGGATTTCAAGGACAGCGTTTGAATTCTTCATTTTCACTTTGCTGGGGAACGGGATGCCGCTGGTTCTCCTCCAGCTTATTTCTGGAACGGGGCTGCAGAAGACAAACAAAAAAGTTCCCATGTTGGCAACTGTCAGTCACAGTGATCAAAGTGCAATTAAGCGCACAAGGAAAGTAGTTGAAGCAAAGGCCTTGAAGCAAAGGCCTTATGAGTTATTGTTCTCTACAAATCACACTGTGATTGCTGTGATTTCAGAAGCTCTTTAAAGAACTTTGATTTCTGCTCCCTTGCTGCGGCCCTTGCTCTCCTATTGATTGATGAATCTGAGAATGAGTAATGTTACGCTTATGCATCCCTAAATCATCTTGAGTAACATTAATTAATGCACGAATGAGCCTACAGCTTATGTCACACACACACACACACACACACACACACACACACACACACACACACACACACACACACACACACACACACACACACACACACACACACACACACACACTTACTTACTTTCCCAGAGCAAAGCATTCCAGTTTCACCACCGATTCCTTCGCCGCTGGAACTGAATCGGTGAAATGAACTTCAATTTTGGGTTCATATTCACCCATTACTCCTACAAAAGGCAGACAATAGATGACAAGCTTTTTACATCAATGATTAACAGCATACATTATACACACGTGTTGGATCAAAGAGACAGCACTAACAGCGGCACAGCTAACACAAAGGTCTTAATGCATGAAGAGCAAAAAGTGACCACTAAAGGGCTGTTAAAAATCAGATGTGGCTTATAAAATATTCAAAGAACATCAGGGAAAAGACTTGCTAAGTAGAGATTTATCACCTGTGGCAATGTGACTGCGTATATCATTTTATTTATATTCACATCTCTGGAACAGGTCAAAGACTCCTTGGCAGAGATTGTAGTATGCCCTTATCAAGTACAAGCCCACAATCTGAAAGCAAGAGCTGAAGACTTTGAAAAGTTGCGATAAATGTTAGCATCTTACACCTGGCTTAGAAAACATGCAAAATATGAAATTGCATCCCTTTGAACACACGATAAATACCCTGATCATCTGAATGTTTAATTAGTAATGATCTGTGGCATTTCTCTGTATAAAAAATTCAATAATTCAAACTATGACTTGGCTTTGTCAGATTTGCATTTGTGCTTTAAACCAAGGGTCTGATTGGGCTGAATATAAAAGCGCACATCCAAAGGCCTAGGAAACAGTTCCACATTCTAATAAAAGCACCCACTGTTAAACAATGGCTTTATAAATTGTAAAATTATGAATTAATTAATGCTGTATTGATTAGTTAAAATCCATAAATAACAACAACGTCTGGGTGGAACCAACTGAGAAACCCAATCGGTTATTTTATAATAATGCAGTTAAAGATGTTGCCAATCCAAGAAAACTGTGAGTGATTATGGGCTTCTCGTTTTCCAATAAACCATCAAATCAGCAGTTATAGGCCTACATGTTTTTGTTTTGTTTTATTAGAACACTTTTTGGGCATTTTAGGCCTTTATTTTGACATGACAGCTGAAGACATGAAAGGGAGAGAGAGGGGGAATAACATGCAGCAAAGGGCTGCAGGTTGGAGTCGAACCCTGGCCCGCTGTGTCGAAGATATATGGGCGCCCGCGCAACTGAGCTATCAGGGCGCCCATAGGCCTACATGTTAATCAGTAAACAGATTGTGATCCAGAAAGTGGCGTGCTGGAGGAGATGTTCTAATGAATGGTTCATAACTGATCTATAATGTTTTTGTAAGTGTTAATAGTGTTAATTACATGTATTAAGCCATTAGTAACAAATAAAAAAGCCTTTACGTAGGCTGTCAAAGTAGTACCAAAAACACATCGCAGTGCTGACCACAGTGTGGCACACAAAAACACAACAGCAATAATTTGATGATTAAAAAAACCTTTATGGACAAATTTAAACGAGTGTGCAATATATGTAAAGCAGCTCCTACCATCTTTTTGCTACTATAACTGGCTAACTACTGTATGTAGCTGTTATTATTGAATGTAACGTCAATTTTAAAATGTAATAATCATATTGAATATGATAATATGATGATAATGGCAAGTAACCCACTAATATAATATTACTAAAAAAGAGTGCTACATTGGTAAATACTTATGTAGAACAAGTTTCCTTAGGCAATGACTTTGTATTATGCAATCATATTATTTAATCTGTTTTTTCATGTAGAAATAAGATATAAGATAAGTGTGTGATTATGCTTGGTACAATCATATATTGTTTAGGCCTGTAACAATTATTACATAAGTGTCTAATTGTCAATTTTTGGCGTATGATTGGCAATTGTTGATTTTGTTTAGATATGCTAAATTGTAATTATATAAGTGGTTATTAGTCAGACTATATGTTTTTGTTATTATTTCAATTGTTAGTTGTTGGCACTTGACCCTACACACGTTCATACACTTAAAATGTTTTATGATGATAAACTTCATAGGCTGTGTACCTGGGTTATTACATTATCTGGGTCACATAACAGGGATATTTGAAGTGTTGTTTGAAAAAGTGATAAATACATGATAAATGATTGTTTTTAAATTTAACGGAAAGAGACAATTGTATTGTTAATCGCATTTAAGACAATAAATTGAGACAATTAATTGTACAGCAGAATTTGGAATTGTTACAACTCTAATCTGGTTCAATCATTTATTTTACATGAAGTTCCCCATAGTTTGAAGGCATTTACCATCACTTCTGAGGACCAGTGGTGTGGGAGAGCTGAGCACCTTCTCCCTCGTGACAGTGTTGTTTACCACACAGGTGTAATTGCCAACATCTGAGGGCTCCACTTTAGCAATGTACAGACTCCCGGTCTCCTGAGAGATGAAACGACGACTATCTTGTTGGACAAAGTGCGGGTATTCATTGAAGATCCATGCAAATGTCAGCTCTGGAATGAAAAAATTTTTTTTAACTCATAGCAGCAATTCTCTGCTGTCATCGCTCGCTCAAAGCACAACTGATTCCACACATGCAGTATTAGATATATCAACCTCTATAGCTGGGACAGCTGAACCGAAAGAAGATACCCCACTGTGGCCTAAAAAAGTTTAGCATATCATGTCAGTTTCCATCCCTTATCTCAGTTTCCTTGGGAAGAGATACCCAGACATGGCAAATGTAATATAACTATCAGTGCAGAAGCAATGGGAGACCCAAGGAAAGGGAGCGAAACAAAATAGATTACAGCGCGTCAGTGGCCCTCCCCTGACACATGGCCTCTATTCCCCAGGTCCCTCAGTGACTTGGTTGGTTCATGGAAGGCACGTACGAATGGACGGATGGATTTAGTGATAGATGGACTGGCGTATGGAAGTAGGAACATGTTGAGATGCCCCTTTACAAGCTGCAGGTCTACCATAAGAAAAGAGAAACCTGCCATGATGAATTACTGTGTCATTTTGAGAAGTGCACTCTGCACAGATTTGCAAGAGCGAGGGAGATACTCTGCGTAATCTACTACTTTGGTGGTGAGGGGTTCAGAGTCAAGAGGTGTAGGCAATGACATATCAATCATATCCAACGCTGCCCGAGGGAGAGAGACTCATGGCTTTGGATGGGATCGAGTGTGCGAGCTGGGAGCAGCGATGCAGATACAAAGCTCCTTTTGATTAGACAAGCAGGAGCCACAAAGTTCAGAGTCAGCACAACCTCCATCTGAACTATGTGGCTGTAATAAGCAGTGATAGAATTGTAAGCCATTGAAAGTCAAATGTCTAGTGGAAATTCAACACCAGGGCTTTTATGCAACAGAAAAAGTGACTAATGCACTAAAAAAGCGCTTCGGGTAAACGAAGGGAGGACAGAAGTGGTAGTGGATAAAAGCTTTTGTAGAATTTGGAGTCAACAAAGTGTAATGAGAACCAGAGGGTATGTCAAATACAGTAGGTGTTAGATAAAGTTCAGTTTGTTCAAGGTTATGAAGCAAATGTATGCTTCCCAAATTCAAGAGAAGAGAAAAAAAGAAACAAAGGGGGAGGAATGGAGAGAAATATAAGAGAGAAAGAGGGACAGCCAGAGATGGAGCAAAGGGCGGGAAAGGAATAAAGGGACAGCGGGCTCACACTGCTATACTTTCCCTCTCTTTATACTTTCCGTCACTTCTGAAAATGTGAAAAAACACAATAGCGCTACAGTTACAGCACCCAATGGCTTTTAAGTCTATGTCAGAGGAAAGCTGTCAAACTGTATTTCACACAGAGTGCTCTGACCTATTATCCCATAGACCAGCTGTACAATGCACTGCGCTGCAAACTGTTCTCTTGTGAAAGAAATTGGTTCTTCCAATGTGCAAGCTACTGTATCAAGAGGGAGACAAGCAAGGCAACAGCTAGTGTCCATATACTCAGAGAGGTGGGGCTGAACAGTCTGCATTTTTATCTCCTATTTGTGTCTGTTTTATTTAAAGGATACAGTTTTAGCTTCTCATTTGAACAATTAAAGTATCTTTTTTGAACATGTGGCGGTGCTTAATTATATTTCTATACAGCCAGCAGCTGTTATAGCTTTGCATAAAGACTGGAAACGGGGGAAACAGCTTGCCTTGCTTTGTCTGAAGGTTACAAAGTCCTCCTATTAGCACCTCTAAAACTCATGAATTGAAACATGATTTATTTTTTTCCAGAAGAAAAAAAAAGTGTAAGAAGATCTATAGTAGATTAAGGGGGGGGGGGTGTTATGAGCCACCTTTAAATAGAAACACATGAGTCCACATATCCAGGTTGAGCCAGCTTACCTCCAGAATGTGCAGGCGGTCCACATAACAGAACCACACCTTGGCCCTCACGGACGTTGACAGCACTCCTCACCGTTTGAGTTTTGAAGTTATCAAGATCTGATGAATCACATGAGATCGAAATTGAATTAGACTGCAGCCCAAAAAATCTAAAATCATCAACAACACAGAATATATGTTTGGCGGTGTATGTAGTCTACATTATCAAGTTTCTTTGAAAAGGACAGTTCTAAAAAGAGAAGACAACGTTTTCCCAATCTCCCTTTGCTAATTCACTAAGGCATGTTGTTGATGTTACATTTTGAGCACAGGGACTTTAATAGGGCATCACTGATTACCTCGGGACACCTCCTGACAGCCTCCGACACTTTCAAAGGCATCTGGGATGCTGATGAAATGAACGGACCTGACTATGTGATGTTTACCCTGCAAAACTACACTTAGACAGAGGGAAGAGATTAGGCTGAAATGGGATAAAATGAGCAGGGGGGGAAGGAAATGTGCGCGGACTGAGCATACATGGGGGAGTGTGCATGACAAACGACAGTTTGCAGTGCCAGCAGCAATAAGTAACATCATTATTAAATGTGGTGTAATCTTGCACTTAAAAGCATTAGCTTCCCCATCAATACTCTCAGCACAATCTATCCCGTGCAAATGAATGAGCAGTTGCTGGCAGAAAAAACCTAAACCTGGGATGATAAACCACCCCTGGCTTCATGACTGATGGAGGGAAGCTGCCGCAGTCCGCTCTGTACTCTGTCTGCACCCTCTGGCTAACAGCCTAGAGTAAGCCTTCCAAACACAAACAAAAGAAAGTCAGTGTGACCGATAAGGGAAATTAGGAGACGGAAGATTATGGAGAGAAGTGGGACAGAGTGTTGGTAAGATTAATGAGGAGCTCTATGATGACCGCAGTGGAATCAAACAGAGTCAAGTCACGGCAGGACACCAAAGAGGCCACAGGAGGAGATGACTGACTTGAAATACAGACAGAGGCAACATCCTTCTGATCTCACTAGGCTGCCTTGGTAAATACAGAGTCTATCTCTTAAAGACATTTACATTTCTGAGGAGCGGTGCTGGAGCAAGATTTGTATACTGATTGAAAAAAAGCAGCGGCATAACAGCAGAGGGTAATTATAACAGCAATGCTTTTGTAAACAGAAGGAGGTGAATCAGAGAGCTACTAATAATCTATAATTATATAATCTATAATAATGATAGTAGTAGACAAGGAAAGGATGACTACTTCACTAAGATTGTGAAAAATGTCACAGAAGAGGGCAGAGATGTAGCTGGGCTCAGTGCTGGAGGGGATACACTTTTGTCTTCTATGGCCTCTGAGCAGAAGAATAATGGGCTTCACTGGAGTGAACTGACCACACGCTGTAACTCTAAGAGCTAGAGGCCAAACTCACTGTAGCTGCAGTGATTCCTTTGTAAGCTAAATCCGTCTCTGCCATAAAAGAATGGCTGGCCTAGACATTACAGAGAGCAACCATTACATCTCAAAGATGATTGGTCTGGGCAACGGCGCCGCTGTATAGACATTCCCCATATTATATTGTGTTCATCAGTGTTCATAAGCAACGCTACTTTTGCCTGCTTCGGGACACCAAATAATACAACAACCTCCAAGTATGTTTGCTATTTTATACAAAGAAATCTGGTTTATTTCAACTCTGGTCTTTTTTTTAATAGCTTTGGCTATTATAATAAATATTGTACTTATGATAACATTGCAATAAAAAAAAGCAATTACTGAGAAGTGGGAACTGGACGACATCATTACAAGAAAATCTAGCAGTCAAATGACCAGACAGGTTGAAAACAAACCAACAGGCTATTTCAAGCAGTATTCATTAATTTTTTTTTTTTTTACTAACAAGCAGCAGTATAAGCTATAACACCGATATATTATCACCTTAAAAAGCTGGTGTCTATTATGGTGTTATGCTGAGATAGTGTTTGCAAACAGTTGCTTATTTACACATGCAGCAGTAACACTGTTATTTATAAGGAGTCGTGTTTCTGGCCACCCAACAAATGTGAGTCAAATATTGCCTCTCTTTAGCTTTGTTTTGGTCTCCATCAACTCTCTAAGGAAATCTCTGGCTCTTTGGCTCCTCAAATGTTCCACTATGTTTACCAACCACATACAGGCAAACTGTGTCTGTTTGTTGTTTGGTGCTGATGCAGCTAGTGTACAGTGGGTTTATCATCACCAAACACAACAGCATGCTGTGGCTGGAGATGACAATGACGAGAGAGCTGGGACTGAAGAAAACAGGACAGTCAAGGGCCATAAAACCAAAGAGACGCTAAAGGGCTTCATAGAGCTGAGGTGAACCGAACGGTCCAGTAATGTCGACATTGTCTGTTTGTCACTACTCAGAGACAGGGAGACGTTTTACACTTAACACAGTCTTTGACCTATTGATAATATAAAAAAATAAAGAATTGCAGCACATTTATTTGGTTGTGAAACCACACGCGATTACATCCAAAATGTTGAAAACTGTACGCGCCATGGTAGATCAAAGTTTAACCAGGAAGTCAGTCAGTAAACTGCATGGATGAGAGCTGTGTACTGCGTGGCAATTTATTATGGCTGAAAATTTTCCCCAGTGCTAATGGAGTTTAACGATGTGGGAAAATATTTTTTAAACCAATATTGTGTAATTTAGTATGTGATTTATTTAAAGTTCTTTACATATAACTCTATCTTCTTCCTTATCTGTATTACATTTGTCCAGGTCAAGTTATCCTGTATGTATTACAATTTTCTTGATGACACCAGTTTTATTTTTGCAAAACTTTCCCAAAGCATAGATATTTTTTTGTGGTTGGAGTTATCCAAATGTCAAGTCTGTGCTGAGCGGGACTTAGAGGACAGGGCCAATAGTGAAAAATGTTTGTGCATTTGCAGTAGACCAATGTTGACATGTTCCCAGATTTCCACAAATAACTTGAGAAGAACATTGTTTTCATGACCAATGGAGATTGCCAAAACCAATCTGGGTCTCTACCCAGATTGTATAAAACTAGATTTCTCTTGAAGTATGAAGTAGATGCACTCATCAGTAAAACCGGTGCCGTTGATTGCACTTTGTGTTTTATTTGCATTATTACCTTTTTGTTCAGTTTGTCTGTATGTCTGTTTGTCAGCAGAATTACGAAACAGCTACTGGCCCAATTTTCATTGAACTTGGTGGAAGGGTGTACCATTGGTCAAGGAAGAACCCATTATGTTTTTTTGGAGCGGATTATCCCTACAGGCGGATACACAATTGATGTTTCCCTTTTATTAGCATTGCAAAATTTGTCATTTGGTCTTGGCGGAGGTCTGCGCTCACTGAGTGTCCTTTTAGTTTCAGTTTAGTTTTTATTGCAAATATGAGCTGTGGGAGGGTAAGTAAACCTATAGTGGTTGCAGTTGAATTTTGAAAACAAGAAAACAGCAAAGAATGCATGGCATTTCTATCTTAGGGCAGTGGCCTCATTACATGGAAAAGCAGCGTATCAGCCAAGATGATCTCCTAGACCTCCCTCACTGTGCATTAGGCAAGACAATAAATGTCAAGCAGCTCTGCAATTCACCCGGTCCCCACAAGTAAGATTCATTACTGGCTATAGGGATAATGACAGTCCATCTCCTGAGAGGAAGTGAAATGCTCTCTATCCTTGGGACATAATCAATAGTCAGCAGGTTTGATCAAGAGATGTGAGGTGCCTCTACAGTGCCTATCTGAAAGGTAGGACACCACTCCAGAGTATCACATTCTAACCTGGCCTTTTGTCTTTTGAGCTATAAGCTTACTGAGCAGCAGACTGCTACTGTTTGATACACTTACAATCTTTATATATTATGCATAAAGATGTGGCTGGTGATTACAAAGATGTAAACACTTCTTAAGCAATATTTGTTTATGTCTCCTTTTAGAGTCTGGATCACAGGGGGGCATGTTACTTGGCAAAATATGAGACAATTCGGACTGAGCATAGATGCTGTCAGAGTTGGAACCACTAATGAGAATCAATGGAGTTTAGACGCAGTCAGAAGCTACCTCTCCCACTGTGTTTGTTGCATCTGACATTTCATTCGATTACCATTTTTCCTCTTGAAAATCTATTCTCAGGCAATCTAAATGAGAAATTGGAATATTAAATGAAAAAACAAAGGCCTGGGCCATAACTATATTACGCACATGTCAGACTAATACAGATACTAAGAGATGACACAATGTCATGACTTTGTTAGAGTCGTGCAAGAAATGTGTTAGCAATTGTAGGATCACTTACATGCAAATTGGAGGCTGGCTCTGCGGCTGAGGATGGACCCCCACGTATTGAAGGCTGTGCACTGGTACACCCCGGTGTCTTGGTCCTTGTCCAGGTTGCTAATGATCAGGCTGCCCCCAGACATGTGACGCCGGTAGTCATTCCCCAGATCAATGAGTGTTCCGTTTAGTGACCATCTGGAAAACCGCAAACACAATCAGTTGCTGAGCCCCCTGGAGATGCACGCTCACAGTGTTTATCACAGGGATCGATTTGATCGGCTACATCGGGCTGAGAAGATAAAAGGTGAGTAATAAGAGTAGGAATCTTTACTGTAAACAGATTAATCTAAATGTTGTAAATATCCCTTAGAGCAAAACATTGCAAACATTTCTTGACATTAAGAACAGCTATAGCTACCAGTTTTCAACAATTTGACTTCATTCAAGTATTTTGTTTTCTACTAATGAAGGCAAGATTCCACAACTGAGCATATTTGCTGTGGTGAGTATTGATTTTTCTCCCACTTGCATGGTGAAGTGGGAATATTTCATCTCACTTTTAATTACTTCCACTAAGCAGGTCATGTGTTTGGTGCAGTAAAAATTGAAGTGTTGTTGTGCGGGTAGGAATACACAAAATTATGTGTCATAGCGTAGTGAGAGCAAGCACTTTGAAAGTTTTTGGCTGTTTTTAGCCACGCTAGAGGAATCGCGATATCAATCTGTCGGTCGGTTCACCAATTTCACTGAAATATCCCAACAACTAGTTCATTGATTAACATACAATCGTGTACAGACATTCATGTTCGCCAGAGTATGAATCTCACTGACTTTGTTGATCCAAAAACTTGGTTTATTGTCTGAATTTTAATTGATCACCACAACAACGGGTACACATTTTTTTTCACTGTCCAATCAATTCTAAACATCCACAGGATGGATTAGCACAACGGTTTGTACGAACATGAATAGTTCCTTAAATGTAACGACTTTGGTGATCCCTGACTTTTCCTTTGGTGCCTTGACTGACTTGAAAGTTGGTACACACACATTGAAGAAGCATTCTTATAACTTTGGTGATCCCCTATCTTTCAGGTCAAAATTTTACTTTGTCCAATACTTTGTTTTTTGAAATCCCATATTTTCTATTACATGAAAGTAAAAGTACTTGCTATGGAGTCAAAATGGACTCTGTTGGTGTTACATTATTATATAGTACACTAATGGAATAGTATTATTGATGCAGTATCATTTAACATACATTTTAATGTTTATTTTAATGTTTAGCTGGCTTTGGTAACTACTGTTACTCATCTTATGAACTGTAGTCAGCTGCCTTTGTCAAATGAATGAAGTAAAAAGTTAAATATTTCAATACTTTCCACTAACACTAAACTAACATAGTTAACAAGGCAAACATTATACCTGCTAAACATCCACATGTTGGCATTATCATTGTGAGGATATCTGGATTTTGACTTTAGCATTTAGCTCAAAGCACCACTGTGCCAAAATACAGCCTCACAGATCTGCTTAGTCTTGCTGCTATTTATTCATGAATTACCATACTTGAATAAGAAAAATTAATATTTTTGACATGATTGTGAATCTCTATGCGCATTTTGACACAAATCCGGCTCCAGATTAAAAATGCGTTAACATTTGGTGTTATTAAAATTACAAATCTAAAGGACGGTGCAGCCTTGGCAGATTTATGCGCTCTGTGAGTGCTTTCTAATTAGTTCATGTTTGTGCCTTAGTGTTTCTGACTTATTGCGTTCTGACACCTTCATTTTGTATTGTCCACACACCATTTCCTTCAAAGAAAGGTCACAAGATACTTTGTCATGCGTGCTCAGTTCAGATAGTGACAGCTATTAATCACAGCTACCAACAGAGGCAAAAAGCTGAATAATGTTCTTGTTGAACAATGACAACATTTTATACGTTCTTACATTTCAGTCTGTTGGCATGACAGCAAAGCATATTAAAGAGATGAAAACTGAGTGATACCTATACAAGCATGGAGAGTAACAGGACTTTATCTCAGAACATCAACACAGATGAAAAATTACATTTCTAATTCCTAATATAATTTCATAAAACAAAGAATTATTATAAGTCTGCCATTGGGATAGTACTGTGCAATGACAAAAGAAAAAATCAATATCATTCTTTCCCCCTTCCAGGCAAACTAACAAGCTGTTAGAATGATGCTTCATGCAGTCTTAAAGGCAGTCATGGCTCTCCCACTCTCCTGCCTGACAGACTACAAAAGACAAAGCTGTCTTTCATCTTGTAGCTTGCATTATTCATTCATTCGTCTGTTCTAGTCATTTAATCTGACTGTTCCAACAATGATATTACTTATGTGCAATACTTGTCATCACAAAACTTCTAAGAATGTATATGAAAACACAAACTCAGATATGCAATATGAACATTTCGAATTAAACACCACCTTTATGATTACAAGTGTATAAGGTGTTTTGTGTTAATGTCCTTGTATATCTTTTGAATTCTTCATTGTCTTTTTCCTCCCGTGTTTGTGCCAAAGGGATATTGTATGTGCAGGAGAGGAGGAGGTTAAATGGATGGGAAGCTAGTTAGACTTGCAGCTACCCAGCAGGACTGAACGTAATGGGAAAGGAAGGTGGCCAGCCTGGACAGATCACACACCTCGAGAGACAGCAGGTTGAGTGTGATGTTGTCAATGCAGAATAGACACAATCAGTGAGCCACCTACCTACGCTTGCTGCAGAAACACCTGAGACAGGTCTGTTATTAGAAGACATGGGGAACCTTGTTTGCTTTTTTCATGTAAACCCCAAAAAGATTAATGTGATTTAAAGGTGTAAGGGAAGCTCAACAGGAGTAAATGGTTGACATGAATGCAATCTGACCTATTGAGAAGGATCATTTTGACATTTTAATGGCAACTATGCCAATCTTCGTCATTACTAGCCAGTTGTGAAAAGAAAAAGAAAACATACCCCAAATAGCGACAGTGAGAGGTAAAGAGTGAGAGGTGTCTCAAAAAATGTGAGACGTCACACTTCACACGTGAAGAAACATCAGCACAACACATGTACACATCATCTTTATAAACCCAGCTGGGCTGTTATCTCTGTATACTAAAAGGGACAATACAGATGCAACCTTCTCTTAATGGGTGCTCTTTTAGTTCTGCTGTTCCGACAGACTGTTTGAATTTAAATCATGAATCTAAAAGCCCATCAGGTGGAGAGGAGCTTACAGTAACTCCAGCAGAGTCTAGGAGAACAGTCTTATTTGTTGCGGTGTGCTGCAGGCGAGGGCTGATCTGAGCATGCTCTGAATGAACTCCCTGTAACCTTGAGGATCACATCAATTTTGCATGAGGTCTCCTCGTCAAATAGACTGGGGATTGTACTGCAGCACACACTGGTGACCACACACTGTTCACGCTTACAAACACACACACGCAGAGCTTAAAGCTGATAATGGAAATTCAATTGCTGACCAGGGTACTCTCCACAATTATGTTTGTCATCATTGTTACTGCTTTATAATACATTGATGTTCATTTGGCTTCCATGTCAAATGTAACAGGATAAATATTCCTTAAACCCCGCTGTATTAGTGTCAGTTTTTTGTGTGTTTGTGGTTTTGTGTATCTGTGTCTATCAGCTTAAAAACTCCTATGGAATTACTGAAATGTTAACAGAAACATAGCACATCTGCACATTATGTCATAAACCCTTTACCAACATATATTATACCATTTACAATTACAAATGATAGGATATGTAATCCAATCAATCAATCAACCAACCAGTCAATCAATTTTATTTATCACATAAAATCATGCAAGGTACAATTCCACTGAAATGTAATGCCCTCAGCTCCTTTTTAAAAACAGTCAAATAAATACATAAATAAAACTAAAGATCCTCAAACCTAATTTACATTATGACACAAATGACACATACAACATTCTATTTACTACAGCATGGTGGCGGTTTAATCAGGCAAACGTCATAATGTGAATGTTCTTTTTAACAGTTTTAAACAAGCAGTAAATGTTGGGAAACGTAACTAGTTCAGTTTAGGCAATACAAATACTCGGGGTTAGTAAAACATCAAGGATTGGCTTAAAATCAGTCATGTAAAACTATTAAAATGAGGATGTAATGTGACGTCACAGATGTCATTGCTACAAGGTCTAAAGTCCGTAAAACTTGATTAATTTCAAGTGACAGTTAACATTTGGTTTTTACATGGGACATAAATCTGTCTCGTCAGTGAAAGTCCTGTTTGTTTTGACCCACCCAATATCCACCCAACCTGCTTATACGTTGTCACCTCTCTTCCTCGGTTGATCTCGCGATAATTACTACGGCCAAGAGAGGTCACCCCCTAAACAAGAAGCGTAATTATGGATCGTTATGAGCTGCTTGCATTATCGACCTTTAAGGCTGTTTTCTGGATGAGGACGGGCTGAAATAAAAGCATATTCATCAAACTCCAGCGGAGTAAAAATTCTCTATATATATATATTTGCCTTTATTTAAGACCACGGGCTGGCATTCTTTCGGTTTATCCTATTGGTTTTAAAATGATCTCATAAGCCCAGCGGCCATAGAACTTTCTCACCGTGGAAAAGAACACTAACGCTCCAAAAGATAAAAATCAATTTGATTTGAAACAATTTTTAGATTCAGTCCTGTTATCTGACTCTGTACTGCATCTGAATTCATAACATCTTCTAATCACCCTCCCAGTTCTATTTATGTCACTGTTACCCTGAACCGACCTGTAAACAAAGGCAGAGTCATACATCTGCCTGAAGTCACATTACATGATAGCAGACACCAGCTAGAGTACTTTTTTATTCCCCCTTTCCAATCACTGCTGTGCCCTTGATCCTGTGGTACAGCGGATTCATGGTAAACACAGTGACAGGTGTATTCATAAAGCACAGCTCTGAGCCCTGGAGTGTGCTCTGGCACTACACTGGACTATTTGTCAACTGAAGAACTGTCAGGGTTCCTGTTCATATATTCACAATGTCAACGAGTGGGCAAAGTGGAGGGGAGCAGTGAAGTGTTGGAAACAAAATCTGACAAAAATGAAGCTAACTAGCAAGGGTTATGAGCGTAGACACAAACGACCACCTGGCATTTTCATTTGATCATATCTGCTCTCTCTTCTCTAATATGTAAACCAACTAGGCATGCTTTTTTAACGTGCCCCTGTTAAACCCTATTAAAGGACGTTTCTACCTTTATATCAAATATCCATCCAAAATCAGTATATATTTTCAGTACTACAGGAGAAATTAAGTGGGCATGTTTCTTGGTTACATTTGAGGTGTTATAACTCTACCTTGTCCTGCCTTTTTCAGTTAGTGTTCCCCTGCAATTTCCATAATGTCAGCCTGCATCACATTCTGCCCGGCTTCTCTGGTCTGCATATTTTCCTTGTGTGATTGCTGAGCATCAGTACTTGACGGTCTCTGCCACAGTTACTGGTAATGATCTAATATATAAGGCTTTTTACTGTCAATCAACCACGTTAAAAGACCAAAACCAACAATGAATTTGTGTGACTAACGTGTAGCCAAATCCTGACGGTATCTATGCTTGAGATATATTGTTAAAAACACATCAACGAGTCACACTATTACACTGGTTGATATCTACCCTCATTTCTTTGAACATGAGCACTTTTATTTATTTTGACTCATGGGGCCCTATTTTATCGATCTAAGCGCACAACGTGAAGTGCATGGAACAGGTGCATTTAGGGCGTGTCCAAATTCACTTTTGTTAATTCGACGATGGAAAAATGGGTGTGTGCACCAGGAACATGGTTCAAAAGGGTTGTACTTAGTGTCTTCATTACTTCATAGGTGTTTTTTGGGCGTAACATGCACTAAACCAATCAGAGTATCATCTACCATTCCCTTAAAAAGCCAGGCGAGCTTGTACCTTGGCGCATTGCTATTATGATTTGAATCATAATATTTTTCTTTTTAATCTTTTGCGTGTGTGTGTGCGCTGCTCTGTGTAACAAGCATAGGGTACACGTGCTGTGCACAAGCCTAGGCGCATTTTACCAATGCACTGTTAAAATTCAATTAAATGCTGTGCTATTGACTTTAGACCAGGTTTTTTATTGGTCAATGGCATGATCACTTCCCGCTGCCTCAATATATAATACACAAAGAATTTACCTGAACACACCTTCCCATAAGAGCAGCACGCCCATGGGCGCAAAGCTGGGTGCAGGTGCATTTGCTATTTAAACGACATGGGCGCTGGACGGGAAATTAACGACTGTGTCGCTCTTAAAATAGCTAAGATAATTGCCTTGGGTTTTGCGCCGTGCTGCACCGGGTGCAAGATAGGAACCAACACCACATACACCATACTACTGCTAGACTGTGACTAGTGAGTATAAAAAAAATATATACAAAAATGAATACATATACATATATACATTATATACATACGCTATATTATGCCTGGTATTACTTCATACTGTACTATTCTAATGTTCATGCAGTTTTGCTGAAAAACCAATATACTGGCTATATTTGGCCACTGTCCGCTGGATTCAGATAATATCTGACTAATAATTTCAATATTGTATCTAAATTTTATCACTGTAGAATATGCTGAAAAGCTGAAACACCCTACTGCAAGATAACTGATATCCTCAATGCCACAGTGGCTCCCTGACTAGGGTTAACATCATCTTCTCTGGCAAATTTGATATTGTGTGACCTAATTTTTTTCTATGGATATTAAACCAAATGGATGTATTTTTCCTAATAGCTGCAGTAACTGAGGAAATTAAGTGTGGAGCTATGAATGTAATACCCTCTCGCTGGGCATATCTAATTATACAAATACTGTTCATTTGCAGGGTCTAGGCCCATAGTTGGCAGACTCGAGTGAAAGTTATAGCGTGACCACTTCCAAAAGGAGTTTGCTCAGGACATTTTGATGTTCTAATTTCAGTGTTGGGGAAATAAATTGCCATGAATTTATGCTTTCCATTTTATTATCAGGACAAAAAAGTCCTCTCCTTGCCCGAAGGGAAACAAGTCAAGTACCATCAGTGTCATAAAAACTGATGTAACCCAAATAACGCTGAAAAGAATGACAACGTAAGATTAAGGGTAGAAATCTAGTGTCTTTAAAAGCATTACCAGAAATGTCAATCAACATTGGTGAGAGCTTGCTCACTCAAACATCAATTCTTCCTTTTAAAACCTGGTTTCAGATTTTTTGTATTTTATTAACTGAGGGCACTGACTTTGATCAATGGATCTAATGACCTTAAAGAATATCACCAGATTGAGTGTGTTGGTTTGAACTAATCAGCTGAGTTCCAAAATGACTGGAAGTTAGTGAACTCCAAGTACTACAGCTCTGAGGATACACAAAAAATGGACAAAAACAAGAGTGGAGCCACACTAGGTTCACTAGGGACACAGTAGCTTTATATAAAATCAGAGCAATCAAAAGGGTAATAAAAATGATTTTCTCAACAGATCATCTTAAGAGTGGATGGTGTATATGTTTCAGTGTTTAAAATAACATCATACAAATAAAATATTAAGGTTGTAATAAATAAAATCAAAGAACCTAAAGCTGCATCTGATTGTTTTCTGTTTGATGTTTTTGGTCTCTTGAGGTCAACTCCACAACAAGCTAAAAATCACACTTTTAACAAAATATTGGCTTGTGATATAATGTATTAGCAAACTATTGCTTATTTACACATGCCATGAACATATTATTTGGATATGTGTTAATGTTACCTGCCTCTCACCTTATCATCACCTTATTGTGGTGGAGAGGTTTGTGTGCCCCTATGAACCTGAGGGCTGTGTTGTCTGGAGCTTTGTGCTCCTGGTAGGGTCTCCCATGGCAAAGACCCTACCCTAAATTGTGGGAGGTGCTGCGGGAGTATGGGGTGAGGGGGTCCCTTCTCAGGGCCATCCAATCTCTGTATGACCAAAGCGAGAGCTGTGTCCGGGTTCTCGGCAGTAAGTCGGACTCGTTCCCAGGTGAGGGTTGGCCTCCGCCAGGGCTGCGCTTTGTCACCAATCCTGTTTGTAATATTTATGGACAGGATATCGAGGCGTAGTCGGGGCGGGGAAGGGTTGCAGTTCGGTGGGCTCGGGATCTCATTTGTGGTGGTTCGGGCATCTGGTAAGGATGCCTCCTGGGCGCCTCCCTAGGGAGGTGTTCCATGCACATCCAGCTGGGAGGATGCCTTGGGGAAGACCCAGGACTAGGTGGAGAGATTGTATCTCCAACCTGGCCTGGGAATGCCTCGGGATCCCCCAGTCGGAGCTGGTTGATGTGGCTCGGGAAAGGGAAGTTTGGGGTGCCCTACTGGAGCTGCTGCCCCCCCGGATACCGGATAAGCGGACGAAGATGGATGGATGGATAATGTTACCTGACCAATGTAAGTCAGATTTTAAACCTCATTTTAGCTTTGTTTTGGTCTCCACCTACTCCTGACAAATACATCTGGCATTTTAGCTGCCAAATGCTCTACTAGTAAACTCAATTCAAGTCAATTTCATTCAATATCACAAATTTTGTCTCAAGGAACAAATCAACATTGTGTACAGCATACAGCACCCTCGATTCATATAAGGAGAAACTCCCCCCCCAAATAACGTTATAAATACAGGGAATAAAATGGAGAAAAAAAATAGTAAAAGTAACAGAGTAGGGATGAAAGAGGGATCACTATGTTAACTCAGTAGTCACTAATAAGTTTATTTGCTGTTTGGTTCTGGGCAAGTCGCCTAAAGTCTGTTTATCTGAGCTTATTTGCTAAAAACAGCTGCCTTCTGCTGCACAAAGAACCAGAAAGAGAAAAACCTCTTCCACAACACAAGTGAAAGTCAGAATGCTTTAAGTTGCGGGTGAAATAATGCAAGTGATGGTTTCAACTTTTATTGCAATTGACTATCCTGAGAAAGCTCAGATTGCACAATAGGTACAATGATATCCCCTGCTGCTGTGCCTGGACCATGTTTTCAGTGCAGACACATTAAAGGAAATGTAAGCATTTAACAGAATGTCACTCACAAGGTTATTTCCTCTCTGCCCTGCTTGCTGTGCATCTACATGGTGCTGACCAAGCTCCGAAACACAATCTACCACAGAAGAAACACCGCCAGCTGCCATTTTCGGGCACCGCCAGGGAATAGCCAGGGAGATATCAAAGGATCTGTGGTGCAAATGAGTCGTTGGAATCTCCTTGTCTCTCCTAATGATTTCTTAAGCCAGGCACCATATTATAAATCATCAGCTTTAGCCGTACTGTGGCTTAAATCTTATCATTAATAAAGTTAACCCCACTAATATCTGAGGTGTTGGCATATTCATCACCCTGACTCTTGCTCTACATCATAGCCTAGGCTGAGACAGATAAGCTTTTTTTTCAATTAGAAATGGATGCTCAATTAAGCAGTTGCTCTTTGAAGCCTCTTTTTTTTGAGGGGATGGTGCGTAATCTCTCTCCAGCATTTATGTCCTAAAAAACGTTCTTTAACAGATCAATAGCCATCAGCGCTATCTGTACCCTCTTTGATTTGGATGCAATAAGGATTCACAAGCAATTAAGCAGCAATGGATTTTCACCAAGTGAAGTGGATGTGGAGCCAAAGCAGGTAGACAGTTGAGCCAAGGCTTGTGGTGTATATAGCTTTGATGTGGTAATTTACCTGTACTGTGGAGGAGGGCTCCCTTCTGCCTCGCACGTGATGGTAGCCTGCTGGTCTGGGTAGTTGATCGGTAAAATGAGGTCACTTGGCTCTGTCCTCCATCTTGGCCCTTGAAATATGACATCCTCTGTACAGGCTGGGGAAAGGGGAAAAAGTCTATAGTAGTACAAGCCAGAAAAAGTGTCTCTTTGACCTCAAGAAAAAACATTGGAAAAATACAGCAAAAGTAAAGAGACTGTGTGGACAAATTATTAATCTTGCTGCAATACAGCAACTTTCTGACCCTCAGTGTATATTACGTTTTTTGATATACTGTCTTTCCAAAGAAAAAAAAGCAAAGAACTGCATTAGGACCTTCACCAAGATGTGTACACCATTTGCTTGTATTGCATCAATAAGAGCAAATCCCACTTATCCTTGTTAGGCATTAACTGCTAATGCTGACTTATCAGGTATCAGTTTTTCACATATACTGAGTAGCACAACTAAACTGAGGTTTTCAGTGTCAATTACTTGCCATAAACAATATGATAATGATGGATAATAATAGTTGAGGACTGAAGTTGAGCGCTATAGACTACAATAGATGACTACTGATGTAGAAAGACATATATTTCCTCAATAATTAATGATTCCCTGTAAGTGACTGGATTGATAAATAAAGCAGAATGAGTTATTTTCAGATCATCTATGTCATATACTTCACATGCACTTGTTAATTGAGGCCATAAGGATGCACTCATCTGCCAGCAGCTTAAAAGGAAAGGAGGTGGAACACAATCTGGTACTAAATGAAAGCAGAGTCGGCCTAATTAATATCCTACTGCTAACATATTGCAGCGTGTGGCTATCAGTTCTACATGTGGTTTTAACCTGTAATAATGTGTCAAGGAATGAACACATATTTTACTTGAGAAACAAAACATGACAATGAATCAGTGATGGTTTTTCATAAATATAGTTGGAATTAGCTTTTTTAAAATAGAGAAAAAAAGTTACATTGGTATAATTTCAAAACCTTTGTTTTAGAACAAGCTATTCATAAATGTTCAAACAACTAATAACATCAAATTCATTCACCTCACAGTTTT
Organism: Etheostoma perlongum; assembly: GCA_026937815.1. Taxonomy (NCBI): domain Eukaryota; kingdom Metazoa; phylum Chordata; class Actinopteri; order Perciformes; family Percidae; genus Etheostoma; species Etheostoma perlongum. Next base: position 11,361,126 of record CM049374.1, read on the forward strand.
GGTTTAACAAACTCTCCCTTGAGTAAATTTGAATATAATGCTGCGCAGGCTTACATCTAAGGTGTCAGTGTATTTTGTGAGGTTCCCAAATGTAAAGCCAGGCAAGATATCCCTTCAGATGTCACAATGATTATCATCATCTGTAGTGATTTTGAAGGGTTTCCATCACAACACTGAATAAGAACTAGCACCTATAGGCAGCAACCAAGGCCTTGTTAAAAAACACTTGGCCGGTAGGAAGGTGAGAATGCTTGGATCTGGCTCTCCAGAGTACTCGGCATGAATTACCAATGAGCCAATTTGAATAACATTCATTGGGATTCACAATGTCATTTGAACAAGGGTTGACATTCTGGTAGAATGTCTGTGCTTCTCCTGCTCAAATCCCAGGTGGCCACACAAGGGCAAAATAAGGCGGGGGACAAGTAGATTGTGCTAAAATGCGGGGTTGGATTCATTGCATGGATCCTGATAATGATCTGGACAGGTCATAAACAGGAATGGGATCGGACTCCCAGTCGTGCCTGACAGTGTAATGTAAATGTGCAGCAGAACACCGCTCTAGGGAGCGGTGAAGGACATCATGCTGGAGCTCTGCATGTAATGACTGCAACTTAATCAGCGTAGCCTTTTTGGTGGAGATAATGGATAAAACTCATATTTCGTACAAACACTGCTTTCTAAGAATTAAATGATATTAATAACCTCTAACCTTACAGATGTGTACTTAGCGTGTGAGACTGTAGAGTAACACAAAAACACCACAACAGTAACATTATCCTTTAATGAATATACATTAGCTAACACAAATATATGAGAGAATTTGTCGTGGCATTAACAAGTGCAGTGAGACTCAAATTTAAAATATCTTACCTGCAAGGCATCCAGTGATTGATAGCAGAACAATTTGTTTCCATGGTAACATCATCTTTAGTTGCTGAGGGCTATTAAGACTCATCCAATTGCGTGTGAATGGAATGCTCTCCCTTGCATACAAGAATTTTAATCTGAAGGGAAAGTAATTATGGATGTGATTAAAATATGACATGTTGATCCAAATACGACAAGCATTCATCAGCAAAAAACATGATTATAGCCCTGCTAAGCTACATAATTGGTTCTTATTATTTGGGAGATTATGTAAGTGAAGAGAAAGTGAATCTTGAGGAAGAAAAAAAGGAGATGTGGGGGGGGGATGCAGAAGAGAAACCTAAGAATACAAACAGGCGGTGCAATTTGCTGGTGGCACAGAAGAAACAGCTGCTAAATGGGTATGTTTTCATCATAAGTGAGGAAGGAAATGATTGACCTCAAAAGATACTTCTCTCTTCCAATTTGACTATCAATAGGAGCTGGCAGACTGTGTACCAGCAATCCACGAACTGCCACTTCATACTTTAACAAAGGGTTTGGTAGATGACTGAATTTAAGCAAGCTGACTGCTTTCATTTTTAAACACACACACATCATTCCCTTAGATACATACTAAAACATCACAAGTGGTACATTTTATTGTCAGCTATTGGCTTTGACCGTCATAAAGATATAACTGTAATTGTCAACCTATGCCTTTTTCTACCTAGGTATTTATCCCTTTAAAATGAGTTAACATATCAAGCTAATGGCGTTTTTCCACTGCATGGTACCTGCTCGTCGCCTCTAATTGCCTTTTTTGGTTTTCCATTATCAAACAAAGTCCCTGGTACCTGCTAACAGGTACTTTTTTTTTAGTACCACCTCAGTCGAGGTTCCAAGCGAGCTGAGGCGATACCAAAAGGTGATGTGAATACCTGCAGACTACTGATTGTTTGGAGAGAATCGTCACTAATCATCAATGTCATCATTGCTAGCAACAGAAGGGGGGCTATTGAGCTACTTTGATCATCTTCAAATAAATTTAAACAAATAATGTGCTAGATCTAATTAATTTGTCATTTCTTTTATCCCAATAGGTTTAAGTGCTTCATTTATCTGTTCATGTGGTAGCTTTGGAGTTGTTAAAATGCTCATATTATGCTCATTTTGAGGTTCAATTGTATTTAGAGGTTGTACCAGAATAGGTTTATGTGGTTTAATAAAAATAAAAAAACACTGTATTAATGTTACACTGCACATTGATGCAGCTCCTATTTCCACCCTCAATATTTTAGCTACAGAGTGAGATATCTCACTTCTGTTCCATCTTTGTTGGGAGTCGCACATGCGCAGTATCTAGGTAAGGACTGCTAGCCAGTCGGAAGCCGAGTGATGCATGTTTGTCACAGAAGTAGAGGCGGGACTACAATAGAGCTGCTTGGAGCAGTTGGTGAACAGTGTTTTCTCTGGAAGATGGAAAGTGGACTATGGGCTTTTTCACTTTACAAACCTACAACGTGCACAAAAAGTTATATAACACAATAAAGAAAGGGAAAAAGCCAAAAAACATAATATGAGCACTTTAAAGGAGCTGTGCTGAGCGAACAAAAGTAATGTAACAAGTAAAGTAACTAAATACTTTTGCTGTTGAGTAATTGGTAAAGTTATGTTATTACTTTTTCAATGAGTAATAAGTAATTAGTTAGGACAATAACTTCCCCAACACTACTTGTGTTTCTGCTGCTCGTGTGGAGTAGAAAATATGCTTATGGTTTCATTATGGGAAATGTAGGATCCAGTGGTTTCAGAGCTTGACCCATACAAGTATGATAAAAGTGAGGATATCTCAGCCTCTGACGCACTGATTTTGACCATTCCTTATATAATCTGACTCTTCTGGGTTCCCGAACATTGTGGAAATATAATACCTAATAGCTGGAGCACTCCATTAATACATGTGGTTGTATCAGGCCATTGCTGGCAATGCTGCAAATATATTAGTAAATAAATTATATATATATATATATATATATATATATATATCATCCATAAACTGCTGCATCAGATATCTCATCTAACCAGTGATCAATGACTACAAACTTTTCTCATGAGGAGGTGGAGCAAAGAGCCCTAAGACTGTAATTGCAGTATCAGTGGGACCGGAGGGGCTTTGCTCAAGCCCTGACCTACATCACAGTAAGTGGAAACTGATACGCCTCTCAGGATTAAGAATTCAAGCCAACCCCTCATCCTTACAACACGACCCTGGTATGTGGATTAACTCAGGGCTATCTTTGGAATTCTTAAAACATACTAACCACTCACTTGTTTCACCAATTTGTAAGTGTAGGATTGTGGCTGGAGTTTGACATGAAAACCATGGCTATGTAATCCTGTGGAGTAGTATCAAGCATGCATATATTGTGGTGCTGAGCAGACATGCAATATATTGAAAATAGAAAGGGGGGGGGCTAATGTTGGCTTAACTTGACTGTCCTGGTAAGTGTTCCTCATCTGGAGTAATTGCAGACACAATGAGACTCAGAGTGGATTTCCTGATGTCTTTCAAAATTTAGGAGGTGCTTTGCAACTCAAAAAACCCATCGCATTGGATTACACGGTTTAAGATTCTACTGTAGAGAAAAAAAATTGTGTGCTGCATTTTTCAGTTTGAGTGCAGTATTAACCGCCATCCGCTTTTTGGAGGATTCAAACTCGTCATCCCAACCCATCAGTCCTAAGAGCCTCAAGATCCTGAGAGGAAAATCTCTTCGAAAAGTCGTGCTTTGCAAGTTGTGTGTTACACAGTTCATGGCACAGTGTCTGCTGATATGATGGATTTTTGCCCCTGAGCACAGCTTCATTCTGCAGTCTTTAAGACATGCAGGAACATTTTAATTTTTGAACGTTTTTTTTCTTAGTTGATTTGTGTTGCAATTTTGTGTTTATTTAAAGGTCCTTTACTTTACTTGCCAGTTCTCGAGCCATTGCCTATATAGAGTGTGTCACCCTGCCTTGAAGAATTTCATTTCCAGCCAACGGCTTTTCAGTGGCTCTCTATGGAGAGCTTAAGTTTCTCATGATGCTCCAAAAGTCATTTCAGAGCAGCTAAAAATTGAAGAAAGAATTGTATCACTTCTGACCTTCAAAGAGCTGCACCAGTGTTAAACCTTAAGCAGCTGCATATGCTGAAGCTTTAGAAAATCCAAAAGAAAAAGAAAAAAATTAACTAACAGAAAACAAGTCTTTCTGTCCTTTTGCGGAGATGAAGGTGAAACTTTCTCAACTGAAATGATGAGCAAAAGATTGTTCTTCCAGATGTAATGAGACATCGCACTTTCACCTCCAAAGAAGCTAATAGAAGTCATTGGCTAAATGCATTCCAGGGTAAATTAGATGACTTCTTGGTTAGTGGGGCTGTTGTTTGGTACATAATTGATAGTAAAGGTGGTTAAAGGCATCCCCGAAGACTGCATAATTGCACAAGAATCCAATAAGGGAGGGAGGAGGGGAGAGTTTCTATCATAGGGGTGTGCACGCTCAAGGCCTATAGTCACATCACAAGGAGTACACAGAGCTCGGAGATGGAGATATTCTACATGCAAAAAAACAACAACAAAAAACTCAATGTGTCCAAATTGAACACCAGTGGCACAATGGGTAGGCATTTACTACAGTATATGATGCACTCATTCCTTTAATTTATTGTCTTTATGACTATCTACCATCTGCATTAAATCAATCAGCAAGAGAACCTAGGAGACAAAGATCCGCCACCAGGGACGTACTCAATCTGAAGGCACAGCTGCTCTGAGTTTTCACCAATGAATTCACAATCAACTAAGCACTGATGCCTCCTAATTTACTCTGACTAACTGACGACCTGCACAAGTCTATTCCACATGAGCCACGGAGGATACCAAATAAAATAAGTGACGTGATTAACAAATGAAGGCAGAACTTTTTTTAGTGGAACTATTTGATGGCTTGTAAAATGAGAAGAAGAAACAAAGTAGGAGTTATGGTTCGGTATTGATTGCGTGAGGAGTGAGTAATGCTTCCCATAGCAAATTATGTATTAAGGTTTCAAATAAAAAGGCATCTCATGTAATCGCCCCCCACAACCCGATCTGTTACGTTAACATTCATAAAAGTATTGCTTGAATGCATATTATCTCCTGAGATGTTTCCTTACATTTCATTTCAAGTGGCCTTGCAGGCTAAAAAGGACCAGAAAGAGTAGCCAATTCACACATTTAACTGCATGAATTAGACTGTTCTGTGTAAGAACTGTGACTATGTCACTTATGAATGCTGGGGGAAAGCATACATGTAGCAATAAACAATTGAGGGAGCGCCATGTCATGTGAATAAACATGTCTGCTTGTGAAATGTTACGCAAAAGTAGAGCAGGGACACGTATGAAATTACGTCATGATCTATATATGAGAGTTTTCACATAAAACTGAAATTTTACATTCATAACGTACAACATGTTTGTATCTGTTTACCCGTTAGAAACATCTGGTCAGGACACTCTGCAGATGTTATACAGCTGTGTATTTTCATGCGAAAAATCACTGAATCCCTAGAAGACAGCAGGACGCCCCCAGTGACTCTCTCCTATGTTAAACACGGCTGCATCCCTCAGCAGCTGCCTAACGCAAGGGCAGAAGAGTAAGTGCACTTAAAAGAGAGGGGAGCAGCGATCCATTTCTCAACCCCATCATCAGCCAGGCACATCCCCATATCCTCATCCTAGATACAGCCACAAACACATGACTAGAGGTCAAGGATGTGGAGCAGGCAGCCTCTTTACATTTTTTTCTTCTTTTTTTTGTGTGCGTTTCAATCAATTCCTCAGCCTTTCTGGAAAAGAAACTGGCTGTACAATATCATTGCCACTCTGGTTCAATCAAAAGGGGGTTTCTGGGGATGCTACAAATTCATGCATAGAATAATCCACTGCATGGCTTCAAAGACATGTTTCACCTCTCATTTGGCCACTGCTCAAATTATGTGCAAAGGATCTATAAATAAGCATGAGTATGGGAGAACGATTACAATCCCTGCTGAATAGTAGCAGACTTTGAAAACGGAGAAGGCTGAGCATTTTTCTCTCACTGTTAAGATAAGAAAGGATAAACTTTATTGTTCTACAATGTGGAAAATTTAGCTTGGGCCTGTCCTTTTGCAGTTTGGGTGAAAATAAAAAAGAATACTTGAGTGCAGACCACTGGTAGCCTAAATTTTACCTCCCACAAAAATTATGTTGTGCAATCATTAATTTAATAGGCCTTATATTCCTAAACTGCAACTATCATAATATATTTTTCAGAAAGATCCTATGCAAATATTAGAATGTTATGGTGTTAAATGACTTAAAATCAAAATAAAAAAGAAAGAAATCCACAAGCTCAAACTCTTTCTCTGCAGAGACTAACATAATTTCCTTAAATAAGTTGGAGAGACAGCTTTTCACCAGAGGGACTGTCCTCATGCTGTTTGTGTGACTGAGCAGAGCAGCCCCATATGGACTTGGTCCTAGATGAGGGAAATGAGCCTTTGCAGTAGAAATCCCAATAGGACCATCCAAACCGTTTGAGACTCGTCTAGAAACGCAATCATCAGCATCATGCATCTCGATCGGCATGCTGCCCTTATCTCCGATATTAGATGAAGACATCTAGCCATAGGGATATGGCTTTTTTGAGGTTATTTTACTGTGCTCTGATTCAGATTAACTTGTATATGCTACTGTTTTTTTTCTTCCTGCAAAGCAAAGGTAGCAAACTTATCAACATACTGTTCTTTACATATTTAAATGCAAAGGCAAGAAAAAAACGTGCAAACATGCCACTGATCATTTCTGGCCGGACAGGCTACTTACTTGATCTCGGATGCATTGTTTCCCTCTTCATTAAACTGCTTTGATTGTAATTCCAGCGTCCGTTGGATGTGTTTTCTGTGGCTCTAATGGCCGGCTTACATTTCTCACAGCAACTCTTGTCTCTCTCAGAAGCCAAAGAGGAGATTGCTGCTCTCTGCTCCAGCAGTGTTTGCGCTCTGCTCCTAATTCTGCTCCGTCTGTAAGTGCGTCTCTCGGTGCTTGAGGACGGGACTAACAGTCGCCTCTACCTCGGTAAAATCCACAGTCAGTGAGTTTTTGTCTCGCTGCTGCGCCGAAAAGCTCCTCGACCTCCTCGTATTACACTCCACAAGATGTTGCCAAGAAGCAGAGAGGACAGCGGTGGCTCTGAGCGGAGTCTCACATTGTGCGCATCCCCGGGCTCTGCTCTCTTTGTACGCAGGAAGAAGCGCCCACTGGTGACGCGTGGAAACACCCATCGCAGAACAGTAATGCGCCACCAGCCTATGGGCACCTGGCATTCCATTGCTTAACCCTTGTGTGGTGTTCATATTTTTGTTACACAGCCAATGATCCCGGGTCTGGTGGACCCACCACGTTATTAGGCTTTTTAAATCTATACAGCCAGAACAATGTATGTACAATAATTAACAGATGTTTACTTTAGCTCAATTACTAATGATATATGCATTCAGTTTTGTTTTTTTGTGTGAAAACAAGGAAATTCAATTGTAAAAGGATAAAAAAAAAAGCTTTTATATATATCACGCACAAATGGAGAGATGTCAGAGTGAGTGCATTGCTCAAGAGCACCTAGCAGTGCCCAGGAGATGAAGAGGTATCTCTCCAGCAACCAATCCACACTTTGGTCCATTCAGGGAATTGAACCAGCAACCCTCTGGTTTCCAACCCAACTCCCTACAGACAGAGCTACTGCCAGTGCTAGATGCTTAACAATTTTGTAACTTTGTGTGGAAATAACAGGTGCAGAATGACATGAAACATGGTTTCATAGCACCTACAATTAAATACACTCGGACCGGAACACCTCATTATGTAACAGGCCAATGAGTTGGAGTTAGAAGAAATAATCAGTGGCTTATTTATTAATAATAAGTATTTTTTCTTTTAGCAAACGTTGAAAATGGGTCCCACAGATCAGAACACCACACAAGGGTTAAGTGAGTGCACATTTCATCTCAGGATATACTGTATGTTGTTTTAAAGAGCAGAGATCAAGAGTGAATTTGCGGAAGTATTTTTTGGAATCATATGGGAAAAAAGAGAGAAGGCACGATTTATAATAGCCTAACTAAACTGCCTAACGCATCGTCTCATTGTAATAAACGTTCTATTTTGATGGTGAATTGATGCAAAGATTTTGCAATATGCTATGAAGTGAATTGTCTTCTGTGGATCAAGGGAAGAAGAGGGAAGGATACGAAAAAAGTGATGTGCATTAGTGAAACTGACCCACAAGAGGTTTTTATACATCAAATAAAAACATCAAGAGTCATCTTTATTATATTTACAAAAAGCCCACATGCTGTATTCTTCAGACAGAGCCTTTATTTAGTGTGAGACATCGTGACACACTGCTGCACTTAGAAGTACAGTACAGAAAGATGTGAGACCACACAGGACATTTTTCAAATAGGGGTGTCACATAAATGAAACTGAATTGATTTCATGAAGAAGTTATACCAAACATATGGTGTTTTTTGGTATTTCTTTCCCCCACAGATCCTTTTAAAGTCCCCTGCAGTGGCATTCAGTCCCATGCTTAGTACAGTGTAAAGACATGGGTTAATAATCCTACTATACACATCTGTGCTGCAATTTCTTTGTTTTTACAAAACCCTGTGACCGTAATATTTCTAGTAAGTGTGCTCTTCATATTAACAGTGGATCAAATAGGTAAAATAAGTTGCTTGTAGTGAGGAACCTATTGTATTCTCTAATGAGAGTTTTATCATCTTTCAGCTCATTGCTTTGGTTTTTACTCTTCGGTTCACTGAGCAAGGAGTTGTAAGGGGAAACAAAGGTTTATTTTTATCTGCAAGTCTGAAATGTTCTGTTATCAATTTAAATTAAATGTATTAGTGTGGCTAATCTAAAACATTTGTGTCTGTCCTTCTTTGAAAGACGCACATGGTTTAGTCCACTCCTGCTCTAGGAGAAACACATTTTCCACCAAACATTTTACATCCAAATGTCATTGGGCTGATGCTAAAGACAGATGTGAGAAGGAAAAAAGAGGGAAAGCTGCTGTTGACAAACAAAAAAAAAACACAACTTGTTTGGTTTCAGAATAGTTTAATATTGGTATGTAACATAGCTACCAACCATTTTTGTACTGGATTGTGATTTTTAAGCTCCAATATTTATTTTGTTAAGATAACATTCAAGATAAGACGAACTGTATGAATCCTGAGTGAAATTGCTGTTGCAATACAATAGGCTAGAACTTTATTCTGCAATTGAATGTGATTTGAGTGGAGTCTTATTTCTTTGTCTTTTATTAAATGCAGTAATACAGTAACCATTTCTCAGTGTAGTTGGCAGAGTAGGATGGCATTCCACCATTGTCTTATGCCCAGGGTAAAAGACCTGAAAACCTGCAAAATATCAATATTGTGATTACAGCTTGTTGTGCTGCCCCAAGTGGCCAAGAATATTGCTACATACGTAGAAAACGTATCTAGAAATGCACGTAAAAGTGAAAGTAATTGCCAATATTCTCTATGAACAGCAAGGCCAGAAGAATGATCATGTAATCATGTTTCTTATTTAACCCACCATGTTGTGTACATCCTTGATTTATAACCATGACAAAGAGAATCTGACTTTTTACCCTCAATACAGAGACTGAAATACATCTGACACCGATAACCCATATCATCATTCATCATTATACTGAATAATTGATTGAGTCCTTTCTTTTTGGGGTCAATTGACAAAACTGACCAATATTTCCTCCCAGTAGAGATATCTTTATCTTACATCCTCTCACAGGAGCAGAAGCACATACAGTTGAAATGCCTGGCTTTGATTTCTGACATGTGAAGAAATTTAGTGGCAATGCAACATGATCCCAGCCAGGCTGATATAGTGTATCCAAGTAGCCCAAACAATAGTGGAATCAAACCTGTAAAGCTACTTGTCATTACACATCGATACAAATAGAGCTGCCGCTTTTGCTCTTTTTAGCCATTTTATTGACAACAATCAACTGGATGGTAGTTTGTAATTCTTATTATGTTAGCCACAGTGAAAGGGCCAGTGCCACATCTCTTTTTCAAAACCCTTCATAAGCTTTGCCAGCAGTTTTCTTTCAAGGTAAGGGGAAGCATTAAAGGACGCAAGAAAGTAAGAAAGTAAAATAGGCAAAGAAGAAGGAGAGCGGCCAACATTCAGCCTAAGGTTTCACCAACTGTCACTCATCACTCTAAATAAATCTCCCTTTAATTGCTGTTAGTTTTATCTGGCACAATCCATATGATTGACTTAAATATTGAAATGATGGCGATATGAATATTTTATGTTTCTGGGCACAGGAGAACGCTCAGGGTTTTCAGACAGACTGATGGAAAATACAGACTAGGTGGAATGTCATTAATTAAGGTCATTTGGTACCTTATTGGTTGTGGAGAGGTGTGTAATGTGGGGGTTTGTGTTTGAAAAAATGACAGTTCAATGTGAGTGGAGATATGATACTGCCACATACACTGCAAGTGCATATAATCCACCTTCACCCATGGGTAACTAAGGTGGTGAAATTAGTAATGAGATCATTCTGCACGCACACGCACCTGTTTCAGAGAGCAGAAGTCTTGCTAAAAGTCAACCAGAGCTTATTTATAGATGAATCTCACCTAATGCTTTCTTACAATTTAATATTACAGTTGTCACACTGTACATTTCAAAGCAATATTCAGTTACATCATTAGTTTCTGAACCAGCTGTGAATCATTATAGGCCCCAACACTGTATTTTTAGTCACATAATATTGCCACATTTTACAGAGTATGCCATGTTTTGACTCTAAATCTATTTTAAGGGTCAGATTTTATCTTTTGATTAGGCCGAAAAGAGTGAGGGTTGTTATTAACCCTTTGAACCCTTGGTTGTTTTTGCCTGGTGTTCACTCCCTTTGTTTACAGGCTTATGGTATAGTCATTACTGCGTGTGTCATAGGCATGTCACACAATGCTATTTTCAGAATAAATTAGGCTATTTAGAAATGCCACAATCCGGCATGCCAGTGGTACAATTCATGTTCTGGGATAGTTAAAAAAATGTTTTTACACAAAACTTATTTACACAATGTAAAATTAATCTCTTTCTTCCCTGCATTTGCGCAGGGTTTCAAATCCAGCAGAGAAGTGAATGAATAGAGGACAACTTCAGTGTTCTAGGGAGAACTGTGTTGATAGGACATTGCACAACCAACCACTGCTAAACATGTTTAGTGTAATACAAAATATGCCAATTCCCTTGGTATTTTTTTCACTGTTACCGATTTACTGTTTTCAATTATCCCATCATGCTTTGGGAGATGTAAACAGGAAGTGTGACATATTTTGCCTAGTTGAATTTAACACACCAGATCTACCTTAGCACCAACTCCCCCCACAATCCCCCGCTCTCCCACATCAACTCCTGTCTGTCAGCGATCAAAACCTGGATGCACCACAACTTCCTCAAACTAAACAGCAATAAAACAGAATTCCTCCTCATAGGCTCCAAATCCACTCTCAGCAAAGCCAATAACCCCACTCTCACCATTGACGGTACCATCGTCTCCCCATCTCCCCAGGCCCGCAACCTTGGTGTGATTTTTGATTCAACCCTCTCCCTTGAGCCTCATATCCGTCAAGTCATCAAAACCTCCTTCTTTCATCTTTGAAATATTGACAAAATCAGACCCTCACTCACTCCCTCTGCTGCCGAAAGACTTATTCATGCCTTCATCTCCTCACGACTTGACTATTGCAACTCACTACTCCTTGGCATCAGCTCAACCTCCATTAAAAGGCTCCAACTGGTTCAGAACTCAGCCGCACGACTCATCACCCGCTCCACATCCTGGCACCACATCACTCCGGTTCTAAAACAGCTACACTGGCTTCCCATTTCTCACCGGATCACATACAAAATCCTGGTCCTTACCTACAAAGCCATACACCACCTTGCCCCGTCATACCTCACTGTCCTCCTCTCTCCCCCTACCAACCTTCACGATCGCTCAGATCCACCTCAGCCGGTCTCCTCTACGTCACCAAGTCAAAGCTCCGCAGTTTTGGGGACAGAGCCTTTTCCAGGGCAGCTCCCAGGCTCTGGAACTCCCTCCCCCATGAGATCCGCATCTCTGAGTCCCTCACCATTTTTCAGTCCCGTCTGAAGACCCATCTCTTCTGTTCTGCCTATCCTTACTTTTAATTTTATTTATTTATTTTTTTTTCTACTCTGTAAAGCGACTTTGAGCTTGGGAAAAGTGCTATACAAATTCAATTTATTATTAATATTATTATTATTAAAAACAATCCAGAAATCCCAATGTATGATTTTTTAACTATGTATTTGTATGATACAGCTGCAAATAAGTATTTGAACACCTGTCTATCAGCTAGAATTCTAGAATTTTGTCTTGTCTTATTGTGGTAGTCTGTGTGTTTCTTGTCTTAATTTCTTAGCCTGGTTTTCTGTTATGTCTTGTGATTGTGTTATTTTTGGTCTTGTCTTGTATATGTTCTGTTTCCTGTTTCATTACGATAGTCTTGTTTTCTGTGCCGTCTTTTTTAGTTTTACTTCCTGCCTTAGTTTCCCAGCCCTTGTGTCACCTGCCTCTTGTTACCCCTTTAACCTTTATATTTAGTCTTTGTGGTCCCCTTGTCCTGCGTCAGATCATTTTTTCAGTTTGGAGTATCTATGTGGTCAGTCTTCCTGTTTTGTCTCTATGTTCCTGGTTCCAGTGATTCCTGTTTTGTCTTATACATATTCCTAGATTTCTTTACCTGCTGTTTTTTGCTGGACATTTTTTGTTGTAAGGATTTTTTAAAATTAAATATTCAAGCTCTATTTTGCCTACAGTCTCTGCACTTGGGTCCTACATTCACTAAAGCTCGTAACTCCGCGTCCTCCTTGGTTACTAGCAAATGCATGGAGGAGGGGTGGGGTTAGGGTTGGGGGTGGTGCACAATCACGGAAGGTTTGTATCATGTGGATGCGCTTTGTTGTCATTACTTAAAATTCCTCATGGGGGAAACAAAAGCTAAGCCCTATCGCTTTAATTTGATGATACATTGACACTTGCCCAGTATTAACAGGGTTTACCACAGGTCTGACAGTGCTGACTAAAGCTCCACAGAAACTGCCTCATGCAGCACTTTCCACTGTCACATCACTCACACTTTTAGTTAAGATTTCTGCCTACAGCAGATAGCGTGTAAAAGACATAGTACTTTGTAATCCACTCTAACACCTGTTTTGTGAAAATGTAATTCAATGCTTTGCAATAATTCTTAAGACCTGCAGATATGTGTAATGAGAGATAGGGGGTCTCTCCCAAGTCCCACACTTAACATCTTAACAACATAAATTCAGATTCACCCACCCTTGGGGTTACTTCGTAAGTGTGCTCCACCTCTCACCTATATAAGCTGGTTTAGTACTGACACATTTAGTACCAACACATTGTCAAAAACAGGTTGTTATGTTGTATAAAAACCTATGCACAACAGTTTGTATAAATTATATGGACCGCTGGCCAGTCAGGTGACAGTTTAGTTTAGACAGTTTAGTGGTATTTATAGTTAAATTGAGCTGGGAAAAGGTTACTGTGAGCTGGGCACAGGGCACCGCGAGGTCACGGCCGTTGTAGCGGCCATTGCATTTGAATTCAGCTGACAAAACGCCTTAACTTCTTCCTAAGTCTTCGCAACTCCCCTGCATGAAATCCCTGTGTTTTAAGACCCCTGGGTCCACCCCAACCTCATCCTTACAGCGATCTGCACACTTATACAGCAGCAGTCAATATGGTCCATACAGTGATAAACATGTGAAATACATCCTCATCGATAGTACTGTAAAAGTATACACTTTAAGATCATGATGCTAATAAGGAAGAAACATGTAACATGTTTTTAAATGATTTCTCAAAGGCTAACACTGCATGTTCTGGTTTGACTGATTGATAGGCCCCATTGCACAAAATTGGGGGATTCTTTAACAAGCCATATTTTGGCATTAACATATGCAAATCAGATTAAAAAAAACTCTTTTAAAGAGGCTATGAGGCTGGGAAGCTTTAAACGTGCTGCTCTTAAACACAACACTGAATCCCAAGAGGCTACGCTGACCCTGCTGAGCAAAGAGAACACATGGAACAAAAACGTTACATGTCTTATCATTATTAGTTCTTTCGCTTTTCATGCTTAGTAGAAGAAGTATTCAGATCCTTTACTCAAGTAAAAGTACTAATACCACACTGTAAAAACACTCTGTTAAAAGTAAATGTCCTGCATTGAAAATGTTACTTAAGTAGAAGTAGGTAGGTAGCAACAGGAACATGTACTTAAAGTATTAACAGTAAAATTACTCAATGCAACAACAAAAAAATCATTTTAGAAACACCTAGAAAACAGTTCTGTCAATCAACTAAGTGTTTGATTGGCTAATCATTTCAGCTGTACTTGAGGTGTAAAAAGTGTAAAAAAGGTGATTTAATTTCACAGTTTAGACATATTTCCTAAGGTGTGTGTCAGTCCTTTACACCTAGAACAGATACATAACAAATTTAGTAACTTGTATCAGCAAACATGTGTAAGTGAAATGTGGCAAGAAAAGAAAAGACTCAAAGTACCTAAAATTTGCAGTACTTAGTTACATTCCACCACTGGGATTGACCTTGTTTTTCTTAAAGGACACTGCATGAGGAGAGAAGTTAGAAGAAGTGGAAAGTGATCAGAAAGATGAAACTCACCTTAAGGTGTACACAGTGCTTCCCAGTGAGATACTTTGACTGAGATTCTGTTGAGTTTTATTAAGCTCCGGGCTTGGTAGCATACAGTACTGCTTTCATTGTTGTTACTGCCAGTTCTCTATAGTTGGAAAATAACAACATCCACTGGCGAGAGTAGCGCTTTATGTTTTATTGGTGCACTTTGGGTCTGTACTGCAAAGAAAATTCAAGAGATGTGGGTAACACCTCACCTTAAACTTGTCAAAGGTGGAACAAGTGGAAAATGTAAAAAAAAAGAAAAAAAAACACTTTTTAAAAAAAGAAAGAAACATTGCTACATATGCCCACTGTTTCCCAAACAATGCCAAGGGTGCAAAGGAAGACAATCGAAATTTATACCTGTAATTGTTAAATGTAGAGAGGTGCAATACTTGAGTTAAATGTAATAACACTATATATGTATACAATATATATGATAATTGTATATGGAATACAAATACATAATGCAATGATGAATTACCAGGCTAATGTCCTTTTCTTTAACAGCATAAGAGATACACGGGCCATTAGTTTTGTCATGTCCTTTTTATAGATCTTTTAGTCAGAATATGGCTATCCACAGTAGATTAGAACTGGTAAATAGGGTTAGAAAAGGCACCATGATTGACTTACCAACATAGTCTTATGGCAGTTTGTGAAACATTCTTCACCATTTTGCGAAGAATACTCTAGAATCATTACAAAAAAAATAAAAACAATAATGGAAAAACGGGCATGTCTCACCCACTGTGTCACATACACATCTGTATGTGTGTTTGTATGTATGTTTTGACATGCTATTTTTAGCATTACGCACAGAGCTCAGCTTTTCTGTTGTTTAGCTCTTTATCGCCGTGTGTAAAATGCTGCCTAACTTGATTCCATACAGACTTCCGGAAGCTCCATTTTATGGAGGGATAACAAATGTATTTCCCAACTTGTGTTTTCTCTATGTAAAGACAGTGAAAGAAGAGCACAGCCCTGTTGACTCAGGCTGAAGCCAGACTTAATATAGTTAGTTAGCCCACAAGCCTGAGACCCACCGGGATGTGTCCAGATCACTAGCAATGTAGCTAATGCTGTGTTTTATAATTAATCTGCATTGTCTGTGTCTTAAGTTGGGATGTCTACTCTACATGTACTTTCTTAGTCATATGCAATTTACCGTAGTATATACTGCAGTAATGTGGAGTCGCTTGCAAAACAGTCTGACAACAGACAGACTGTAATTCCTCTGGGTTTTGCCTTTAGTAGAAAATACAGTCCCTGCTGGGTGTTGCAATAGCCTGAATGCTCACATTGTGTTTCCACATACTGTATGTAGGTACACAATATATGTATTCACTGACCAATTTAGTGAGTGAGTCAATGTCAGAGATGGGAAGTAACGAAGTACAAATACTTCGTTACTGTACTCAAGTAGATTTTTCAGATATTTTTACTTTACTTTACTATTTATTTGTGTGGTGACTTTTTACTTCTTCTCCTTAAATTTTAACACAAATATCGGTACTTTCTACTCCTTACATTTTACAAAATTGGCTTGTTACTTTAGTTTTGTACAAGAAGTCGGAAAATAGCGCGGACACGCGCCTCACACCATGAGCGCCACACGGAGAAAAAAGTGTGAGAAAAGAAAAAGAGACTAGCTGTCCGTAGCATAATCAGCTGAGATTGTGTGTGTGCGTCTTTGAGAACTGTAAGTCGTATAACTCATGTTGTCAGTTCACTTTAGCCTGGTATTGGTCTGTAGTTCTTCACATTTAAAGTAAGTTAGCTAGTGGTTCTGGTGTGTTCTTCACCTGTTCACCAACTTCAGATACTGTAATTCACTTGACAAGTGGATGGAAACTTAGCTAGAGAGAACAAGTTGTCTCCGCCTGTGTTTTAACAGACACACCTGGGGCGAAGTTGGAAACCAGAATCAGCGTAAATACAGTCCTAATCTAGTCCTCAACTTTCACATCATTTCACTGGAGTTATCGTTATTATTGTTTACGTCATCAATACCATATTCAATCTAAATGGATGGGAATATATCTACTGTACGTTGCATTTGACGCACGACTAAGACAACTCAACAGATTCAGCATTCTGCATTAATTCACAGCAAATCATTGCGGCTTGAACGCGCTAACGTTAGCACATTGTAGCATGGAGGGCAACATGATCGAAAATGACGAAAACAGAGATCCGGCAGACAAGCAGCAAGACAATCCCATCGTCCTCGGCCTTATCTGAGAGAGATGTTTGAGACCGAAGGCATCAAGATGGACTCCTGGCCAACGTGCTGGGGAACTTACTTAATATCTGTTTAGTATTTCATATTTTAAACCTTAAGTTTCTTTCCAGAAGCCATATTTGAGCACACACAAATACATGTAGATTCATTTATATGTAAGGGGGAAGATTAAAAACATAAACTGAATCTGTGAATTCTCACCGAATCACAACTGAATTTATATCTTGCTAATGAGTCAGAATCTTATTAACCTGGAGTCCCAGTTTCTGTCATAATAATAATATATGTGATGTTTTAGGCCTATTGGCAAACATCCATTTAAAATGTAGCCATTGTCATATAAAGACGTGTCCTCCATGTCCAGTGAAGTTCCTCAGCGTGCTCTCTAGTACCGTCTGTGTGGTCCAGGTAGCTTTGCATAAAAAATGGTTGTCATTCGCAAGGCTACTTTTACTTTTATACTTTAAGTAAATTTCCAAGCTTGTACTTTGTTACTTTTACTTGAGTAAAGAAGTTTAATCAGTACTTACCCTTTTACCAGAGTATTTTTTAACACAAGTATCTGTACTTCTACTTAAGTACAGAAAATGAGTACTTTTGCCATCTCTGGTCAATGTACAAATATATGTGTTGTGTCACTTTCTGTTAAACCTTGTTGGACATTGTTAGTTCTTAGTGAACTATTGCATATTTGTTTGTACAAAAAAAGTGTAAAAACAACTTGAGGTTTTACAGTGTTCTGCTATTTTTCTCTGATTCTGAGTGACTTCCTGGAGTCTTGTCATCACCATGAGTTTTTAAGGCAACCAGTGGAGACTTAAATACCCGCTGTAAAACCAACTTTCATTTTTGTTGTAACATGACATGAGAATGCCTTGATACAAGTATATGACCTACCAGCCTTTTAAAATAGAAACAACTGGGATATCTGGGACACCACATTCCCCAGAGCTGATCATGTGATTTTATTATTTATTTTTTTACAACTCATTATGACCTCTGTTAAAAATATGACCAAGTCAAAGCAACATAAGGAGCCGTGTGACAAGTAACCTCATCTTCATCAATTGGAAAAACAGGCTGTGAAAGTGAAAAATAACACTTTATTGGAAAAACAGCTTGATCGTGATTAATTATTCATACTAAGCCTACAATTGCCCACAATAGATGCAGGAACATGTCCTTATCATGCAAATTGTATTTTGTTACATGTACAATACAGTAGTTATCTTCAGCAATTCGGAACATCTACATATAATAGATCGAAGTGACCAAAAATTTGATAAGGGAACATAATGCACTTTTAGACTGAGATGGCTGCATTAAGTCATTGTCCATTTTGAAGCTTGTTAATTGATATGGCAGTAATACAGTCAGTATTTTTTGCATAATCATTCATAATGCTTACTAAATGTAGCAACCACGTATTTAATTATGGCCAAAAAATATGACTATGTTGTAATATAATGTTGCAGCTTTAACAATGGTTTCATAAACCACTATACTGCCCGGAAATGGCAGCAACAACTTCACAACCAGTGAAATGGAAGAAAAGTTGAAAGTTTTCAGATTGGCCGGTGAATTGTGTATATAGACAGGTATCCATACCTTCATTTCAAGGCCTTTTTGGCTGTTACTTTTACCCTCAGAAACGTTATGCATTTCTATACTATTCTTTGGCATTAACATTTCTTATATGGTAAAACATCAAAAAGTTAAGATTCCAGTCTTACCTTAATTTGATCAAATATGTTCACTCTTTTTGTGGGGAAGCTTGTGATATTTCACATTTCTTTAAAAAGTTGTTCCAACAATAGTATTGCATTGCAGAGAAAATAAGCAGAGTATTTTTGCAATTTCAACCTCTAGGCTAAAATATGCAGTATTAAAAGCAGCTGTCACTGACCTGCAATGAACATGAACTTGTGGACAGTGACATTTTTTGAACACTGAACCGGTAAAGTGCTGCAGAGTCATGCTGATCAAACGCTGCATCCGTAATAGGTGCACGAAGAGGAAAAAGTAGAAAGAAAGGGGCTGGGAGGTTAGCGAGGCATAAAGACAGAGATAAACTGTGAACAAATGATTCTGTCTGGAAAACATTAGCCATTATACACTCCCAAGCAGCCTTGGACCGAACTAATTTACCCCAGGTAGGCACTGACATTAGAGGAGGGACATTGTGAAGATGGAATTTGGAAAAGAGCTTTAAACTTGAAGAGATGGAGATTAAAGGTCAGACTTCATGGAGAGCTGAGAGAATGGGGGACAAATAAAAAATGTTTGAAGTTACAGTATATAAGAAATAACATGTTTGCCACATGTTATTTCAAATAATAAGGCAGGTACTTGTCAATTTAGATATGATCCTTATGGCTTGGATATTGGAGTTCTGTACAGACAGATTTTACTGTTTCTGGGTCAGTGGTGTCCTAGCATAGTGGCTCACTTCATCTACTGCCTCTCCCCTGAGTTATGCTATTTCCACATGCTTGCATATTTTAATATTCAGATGGCTTATGGATATTTAGAAGCTTATCTCCCTACAGCCTTGCAAGAGAGGGTCAGTGATAAATAAGTTGCATCTGTATTTGCTACGGACTTGTCTTCTGTTTTGGCTGTTTTCTGGCACTAATAAACAGATTGGGAATCTTGGTGAAAACAGCCAGTTATGTTTACTGGTGTGAGCATGCTGTCAGTGGTCGTTCAGGAGCACGGTAGTGGGGTGGAAAGCTAAACGCTATTCTCTTCTGCCCGGGCAGCCCCTGGGTGTCAATTTAGGTGTTAACACGGGACTAAAAGAACCTTGTAGACAGACTCATTTTAACATGCTGGGATGTGATTTCCTGTCCTTGTTTTTTTTTCCAGTATGTGGCATTTCACATTAATGAGTAATGAGTATTTTTGCTTAATGCTGTTGACTCACGTTTGGTCCATGTTTTTTATTATTTATGTTGGGTTCCCCCCCCCCCTCCATATACTGTATATGCTGTAAATCCTATCTGCAAACTAGATTTCTTTAGCAAGCAATTAACATTGAGATAAACTGAATAGAAGTCATCTCCACAGTCTTGTCATATGTTAATGAAATTGTTTTATACAGACACTGACAGTGAAATCATGAACACAGCACATAAAAACAGTGTGAATAGGATGTTTAATTCCATGAATGGGAGAAATCGAAATGCACGAAGCTGAGAGCCTCTCAGTGATCACACATGGTCTTTTTTGCAGATATTGATACACTGATATTCAGAGATATATTGTAGGTGATTCTGAGAGAAAGATTTATGGGCATTTATCCAAATTTCCCAGGAAGGAAGGATCATGAGGACATTAATTGGTGTGATTCACTTCAGCGTCAAGCATAATAAGCAGCTGTGTTTTTGCATCGGAGTGAGACCGCAATCCTCGGCAGCTGCAACTGTGCACAGCTGTTTTTCTTTACCTGTACAATTTAGAAAGTTGAGCTGGGGCTATGAAGATGTTCCTGTAGTTCAGTCACATGGCACTGTCAAGCTGGGGCCTTTGTTCCTTGGCAGCATGCCACCCCACAAACTAATGCCAGAGGAACTGTGTCATGCCCTGCTCAGTTTGGTTCATAGACAGGGAACGCAGGGAATAATCCATTCCATTTGATAGCTTTCTGGCATGAATTTGAGTAGCTGTCACAGCAACTTAAGAACAGATTTGCTGTCAAAACTGAAATATTATGTATATC
This sequence comes from Etheostoma perlongum, assembly GCA_026937815.1. NCBI lineage: Eukaryota > Metazoa > Chordata > Actinopteri > Perciformes > Percidae > Etheostoma > Etheostoma perlongum. The sequence continues at coordinate 11,381,815 of CM049374.1, forward strand.
ACTACCCATCTATTAAGGCACATGCTCACCCCCGGGCCTCGTTGCTCTCTGTAAGCTGTGAATACCTATCTATCCACAATCTCTGCTCGGCTTGGTATGTGTAGCTTTCATCCAACTATTGCTAAGCGCTGGTGGAGTTTGTGATTGTTAAAAGCTGACCATTCTACATTCCACACAAATTCAAATTTAAATGTGTAACACCACTTGAGCCACAGTGAAATGTTGTTTTGTGTATATGGTTGAAATGACAATAAAACAAATTTGATTTTACTTGACTGTCTCACTGTCTATTATGTCTGTAAACGGTAGGCGTGGCTTGGGAGTGGACTCGTAGGGAAGCGAAGCAAGTGCATTCTGGCAGTTGTTTCTTTCATCCACATGAGTCTTTTCTTGGTTTAGAAGGCACCAACTTATAAAGAATGGCACATTTCTACTACATAAATTACCCAATTTAATACATATTCATCTTTCCAGCGGTGAAATATCCCTTTAAGTCATCTTTCTAAGCAGTCACTGAAAACTGTTGTCCAACTGTAGGAGAGAAAAGGTAAGACTAATCAGTCATTACACTGACTCAAACATTTTCCTGTAGCAAAGGCCAAAGTCAGCCAACACAATATTGCACAGCTGTACACAAAGGAGCAATCTAACTAATTATTCCATCTGCTGTGGTTTTCAGTGATGTAGAAATGTAGAAACTTGGCTTGCATGTTGGAAGACAAAGGGTGAGTGTCCGGGTCAGCAATCAGGGTTAACAAGTGAACAGATTGGCAACACCTCCCACATATTTAGCATTTAGCATTTTAGCATTTCTTTCCTGGATTGGCCCCTTCATCCTGGTCAACTCTTAGCCTGTGACAATGGCACAGGTAATAACAATTACAACACCATTAATCTCAATAACAGTAGTCTAAAGGAACTTGCTGGAAACAGCACATTTGTCAATTAAACCACATGAATCCAACAAGGACCAAAGGCAAAGCTCAAACTCCTAAATGGTTTGTGCTAAGCAGTAATTACTGAAATAAGAATGTTCCATTATACATTTTATCAAAAGATAGCAAACATGTGTTTGACAGAGGACAGTGTAACAATGCCAGACAAAAACTCCACCAACAATATGGATACAGTACTGTGTAGTCTACCAAAACATCAATGCAATTATGTGGTGTGTGCAGATCTCTGCAACTCTATGGTTGAGTAAGCGCCTGTCTTCCATGATCTCTCACTCAGAGGCCTTTAGAGGTCCACTGGTATTAATTAAAACCAGTATGAGCTTCTCAACACAACTCTGGCACAAGCTCAGAGCTCCTCAATTAGCTGCCAAACAACTTGTCTTCACATAAGTTTCTGAGGTTACACAATTTCCGAGAAATAAAGTCACTCAGAAGACATATGGGCCTCCAAAGGTACCATAACAATACCAACATGCTCTTATTGTTTTTCTCTTCTAGTGAGGCAGCATGTTTTTTTTTTTTTACTTTTTTGTCCTTGTTGCCTAAACTTGTTCCTCTACTTCTGCCTGTTCAGTGTTGTACAAATTATTTCTCATTCTTGTTCTAAACCAGTTGGTTACGATTACATTATCAGCAAAAATAAACATAAATACAGGTTGATGACAGCAGCTGTGCTGTGTGATTGGCTATATTGACTCTAAAGATGATGACACACACCATCTGTTAGCAAATCTGTTAATGGCCTACAAATGTGTATTCATGCTTGTAAAATACCAAAAATGTTGGTGGAACCACACTAAGCTATATTATAAATGCTGAAGAACGGACGCTCCACTTATAAAAATCATTTCCAGTAGACATTGAAACTGCGACAGAGCAGTTACTGAGCCAGAGTGAAGTCGGAACATTCAGCGTTGCACCCAGTTAGTTATGATAATAAAAGTAATAAAATAATAGTGTCCCGTTTCAAGGCTAGTCTTGTGTGTTTGATGCTGAAATGCTCCCACCTAACAACAACATTCAAGATCCCAAAATACCATTGCTCACACACGAACAAGTAGAAGCTAACAATGTTTTTTGGTGGTAGTAGTAGTTGTAAGCAGCTGTGATAATATATAATCAAATCCCCAACAAAAGTATCAGGTTGCAATAGTGTTATAGGGTTGTGCATCAGAGTTTCTGTTGCATTCATCAGAAAACCCTGCTCTGATATTGGAAATGGAAGCAACATTTTGAATGTTTTTGTGACTATTTCAGGATATTCAGCCTTGACTTTGATACGGAATGCCAGCAGATATGGAACTTTCGCAACACGCACATCTATTAGGCCAGTGGGGGATGGACAATTGCTGACCTCACGTGCGTGTGTGTGTGTGTGTGTGTGTTGTGTCCCATTATTGCAGCGTGAGTGGTCATGACACAGGCGACCCATCATATAAGCTACCTTCGAGGGAGGACAATTGCTACATGTTAGAATACATGAACTGTACAACGCTGCAAAGAGCTACGAGAGTGAGGCAGTTGGTAGAAAGTACTTTAATTGGACTTACTGGAGACCACTGGACAGTAAGTAACCCGGCCTGGTCTCAGAGAATTTTGTGAAATGATCACAAATGGTTAACACCTCATTATGTGGTGGTGGCACAGAATGTGTAAAAAATCTGTGTGGTCACCACGGAAAACAATGCCAATGTAAAGTCAATGAGAAGATGACATAGCATCAAGATAGATAGGGTGATCTCCATGGCTTTAAGGGACAGCGGTTTTACCCAAATGCTGTAAAATAGTCAGAAACTTCAGACACAGTAGAGCTTAAAGCTCAGCAAGCCTCTCATGAACTAATAGAGGAGTCCCTCATCCAGGATTTACCCATGAGCTGGAATTACACTCCTGAAATTATCAGGCAGATTCAACACAACAAAGATCTACTGAAAGCAACGCTGGCACAGCAGAAGCACAAGTTAGCCGTGCTGTCCTACCCTGAATAGATGGCATCTGAATGAAAACTGTCCTTAAGTCAATTGTGTGGTGCTGTGTTTGCCCAGTAGGTACATCATTGAGCTAGGTGTCCTACCTGCACTGTGTCATCTCCTGCGTACAATCTCTGATGTTGACCCTACATAGCGTGCTGTAAGGCTGCATTCACAAAGGACCTCAAAATGCAGATGGAGAACCCAAACCTGTGGTTGTCAAAGGTAGCAACTTTTCTAGATTCTATTTTAAGGACCTTAAGTGCTTGCCCAGAGCAGAGAGGGGAGAGGTGTGGCTGAGTGAGATGCAGGAAAGAAAACTGCACCACAGGCCTCTGGAGAAAAAGTGGAGGCAGAGCCACCAAAGAAAAAAATGGCCCTCCTTCTGATGGGATAAGAGTCAGAGTCTGATGATGTGGTACTGTCCACAGATAAACCCTACATAGGTACAAGGCAGAGGCCTGTATCAGCATGGAAACATGTCCACTACAGTGATTGTGGTGGTTGTCACAATCAGGTGCATATGGAAAGCTGGCCCATATTGCAAAAGGTATTTGGCTACACCTGCCTCCACAGTGCAACGTGAGAGCCTGTTCTCTTTGGCAGGCAACATTCTGCAGAAGAAGAGGCCAGCTCTATTATTTGAAAATCTGAAAAAGCTAGTCTGCCAAAGCAACTGGTTGAAAGAAGACTGTATGATAGGTTGACAGGAGGCATGTCTTTTTGAAGTAATTATCTTTAACCAAGAATGTAGAGACTGTTCCCCTGTTCTCTTCAAATTCATTATGGCATTCTGTTTCTAAAATGTGCCTAATTATCAATCATTTGAGTTGATCTTACTATGCAAAACACTGCAAGTATATCCTAGAATTTTAAATTTGTGATTGATCGTGATTTATCACAGCCCATAACTGTGATTAAGTTGATTACATTCTTTTATCAATTTTGTGCAGCTTGCAACAAATAAACCGAAAAAAACCTGGCTCCAGTGATGTGTTAAAAAAAAAGTGTAGACTTTATAGTATAAGAAGCATTAAAGTGCACTGTGCACAAATATCACACATACAGTATCACTGCATGATAACTAAAAGGTGGCTGTTACTTATTGCACGAAACAGGAGGGGGGAAACCAGTGTGAAAGTAAGCTGACATAGACAGTGGTTATGGTTTAGGTTTGTCAAAGACAGGAGAAAACCCTTGTATCCTGGCATTAAAGAGCAACATGTTACCCCACAGGGTTAGGGTTAGGGTTATCCTTTAATCCCTGGACTGGATGAGACAAACCATTTGATACCAGACCATTGATACAAACATTAAAAGCTACCAAGAGACATTTCAAAATGTTATTCATGTGCAATTTATGTAGTCAACCATACGGAAATGAAATGAAAAATAATAATGCTTGTTATTGGTCAGGAAGTAGGAGAAACTAGTTAGGTTTATTGCAGTTTGAGCATAGTTTTATTGGCTGCCAGATTTTACAGAGCATCCATTGTTCAACATTTCTATGGCTGGAGTTAATATTAGTGCATAGAAATTTCAAACTCTCCCTTTATATAAGATGGCCGGTGGCCAGGAATGTTAACTGCAGTCACTTCCCTCCCAGAGCTAATATAATAATAACACTCTAAACTCCTATCTGTCACCACTTTCCATTTTAAAACGCTTTAAATAAATGGTGCAGTGGCCCCAACTACTTCCAGAAAACATATTGCTTCCATGAGTTATACATTCCAAATCTATCTAAGTACTTAACATTTTTCTTTGTAATCATTCCCAATGCAGTTGTTGAAAAATGAAAGGTTTCTCCTCCCAACAAATGTCTAATGATCAGTGGGGAAAGTTATTTTATAATCTTCATTTTGCATTTTTAAGACATACAGTATGTCTCAGATCAAGAATGTCTATGTCTCAAGATTGAGACAGTATGTGCAACCAGTGGTATTGCCTAGAGCGAACTGAGACAGAGTTAAAAACATATCGCAGTGTCTTAGATTTATCCTTGCAATACAAGATTTACTGACATACCTGGTGAGACGAGAGTAAAGGTGTATTGAGTTGTATCCTGTTTTCTGAGAACTTTTGGATTTCCCTGCAAAGAATTGTATTTCTGCATTGGCCACCAGCAAAACCCTTCACACCTTGTCGAAAGACTCAGGCTCCATCCTATCTAAAAGATGTCAACATGCGTTATTAGTCCAGAAGAGGACAAGGTGGATAAAAGTTATTACCTATGCACCATTGACCTTTAATGAACTGGTGCTACATTTTCAAGACAAAGCTGTTCTGAAATTCCTAGGAGGTCAATTTCCTCTCGCTAGGCTGTCCTTGTCAACTAGAATTTTATCTGGCGCTGCATCAGTAATACAATGAAACGGATGCTTTTGGATATGTAAAGAAAATGTTCCTGCAGTTACAATATGTGTTAAGTTGTATTTATAACCATGCGTTATATTCTCAGAAAAGAGAAGCCAATTTAAGCCCCAGAAGGAACATACAGTGGTTTACGGTGTGCTCCGTGCTGGGCTGCACTCATCAATAGAGGCAAAATGTCACGTTGGAATAACTGTTGTTGATGTTGAAGAGGTATTATTTTGCACATAAAACACCCCCACATGCTGACTACTTCAATGCTAATTATGTTTTGGCTCATTTTTGATGCCTCTGTCGCAGTGGGTTGGCTCCGCTCATGGTGCCATTGCTAAAGCAGAACCTGGGCCCTTTCTATCCAGCTGGTCTCCTCACAGCATGTGCTGACCCACAGCATTCTTCAGGTTTACCCCAGGAACGGTGAAAAGCTTTATTCATGATTGTTATGCTTTGAAGGTAATTTCAAGACCTTTCAAAAGACCTTTTAAATACAATATCTGTCACATTAGAAAGGATGTGTTCTGAACATGCTGTGATAAAAATGTCCTTGCTGCTTTGGGACGTTTTAATGTGTTTTAAAGCATTAAAACTGATACCTGGTTGTGTCATTAGCGAGGAGGTAGCACACTGACAGCTTGCCCTCAGAAATTAGCAGCAAGCTGGGGAGAACCAAGTCAGCATGCATAAACCGTATTTACCTAAAGTACTGTAGATTCACATCGTCTCTTAACAGGATTTAGGAATCCAATGTTTATTTCACTCATTATTTTTATAGCGGCTGCCCACTAACTGTGGCAGTTATAGCACAATGGCTCATTGGATTTCCCTTATTGTCTCAAGATTCTTTAGTCTCTGGCTATTGGGGTTGGGCAATACGTTATTTGTGCAACACATAGGCAACTGAGGCTGTGCAATATGTTAGTTGTGCAATACGCATGCCGTTGGGGCTGTGCATCAAGTTATGGAATACATACACTATTGGATTGTTCAATATGCCATTTGTGTAATAAGTAGGCTATTACGGGTGTGCAATATCTCATTGTGCAAGAGCTGTGCTACACTTATTGTGGAAAAAAAACATTAAAACATATATAGGTACCTGTCTAATGTATGTTGTGTTGCATGAGAATGTGCGTGCATTGGGGTGGCAGTAGCTCAGTCAGTAGGGACTTGGGTTGGGAACCCAAGGGTTGCTAGTTTAAGTCCCCATACGGACCAAAGCATGGTGGTAGCACCTCTAAGGTGCTCTTGAGCAAGGGAAGACTACATGGGCAGCACCCTCATTCTCACATCTTTCCGTTAGTGCACGCAGGTACTGAGCATGTGTGTGTAATTCAGGTCTGTGTGTAATTTCCTCTTGCGGGATTAATAATTATTATTGAGAGATGCTTACTTTCTGTATTTTGTGTTGTCTTTGTAAAGCTGTGGAGCGGACAGAGTCCAAAACAAATGATGCAAATGTCTTTGCTATTTCAAGACAGATGCCGTTATTAGTTTCCTGTCCTGCGCTCACGTTGTTTAGCAAATGCACCTGCACCCATCTTTGCGCCCATGGGCGTGCTTTCTCTTACAGGGAGGTGTGTTCAGTTGAATTCTTGGCATATTGCAGAAAGTGATCGCGCCATTGACCAACAAAAACCTGGTCTAAAGTCAGTAGCGCAGCATTGCATTGAATTTTAACAGCAAATTAGTAAAATGTGCCTAGGCTCTTGCACAGTGCTTGTTATTATTACGGTGCAAATCCGTCATCATAAAAGCAATAAAAGCAAGCAACAAACAAGCCTGAATGGAAGATGACACTGATTGGTTTATTGCATGTTACGCCCAAAACATGAATGAATTATTGAAGACACTAAGTACAACCCTTTTGAACCATGCACCTGGCGCACCAACCCTTTTTTCCACCGTCAAACTAGCAACAATGGATTTGGACATGCCCTAAACGCCCCTTATCTTGCCAAGGGTTGTGTTACAGATGGCGGTGTTCAGCAACATACTTAGGCTACTTTTTGGTAGTCTAGCTATGAGGCTGCCGTTATTGTTGCAAGGTAAATCGTGGAAAAGCTTGCAGCGACAAGTGCTAGCTTGGCTAATTTCCATATGCTTGAATAAACTTATAAACTGTGTTATAGCCTTTTACCTTTATACAGCATGCCGTTGTTTCATTTCATCCGGCCTGAAAATATCACCCCATGGTGCTCCTTTTCCTCTCCGCCCTTTTGCTGCCCTGTCCCTGTGCTGCAGGCCACCGCCAGGCCTGGCTGTTTGCTTGTTTGCCTGGCGCCGCTGAGTCACGTGACGGTACAACATCAAATCACAAGAGGGTGGTGGAGGAGCAAAGCGTGCCTGTTCTGTGCTGTGCACACTGTCACAGACACTTACAGCCAGGTTGCATCTTGGATTAAAACTGCAGCAGTGCATTTGGGAGAGAAATTGAAACTAAATTGAGTATGTATGGATCTCATTACAGTGGTATTGATCAATATCAGTACCAACGTGGGCAGTGGTATTATCGATATTTGGACCCACCACTAATGTCTGCTAGTAAGGTACAGTGTTCTTTTATGTTTATCTGTGACATGCTAAAGCATGGTGTAACAGCAGCACAAGTACAGAAGAGCCATAAAGTCAGTGAACTGACTCAATAACAGAACAGCAATATTTGTTAAAGATTTGCTAACATGAGCTTTTGCTAACATTTATAAACATTCAAGCCGGGATAGGCTTGAGACAGAGTAGTTCTACGCCGTGTCAATAGGATCACATCTCAAGGTAAAAGTATTCTAGCTGTTCCAAACACTCGAAGGCGGGGAAAAAAAGATTATTGCACACTTTCAGTCTCTCCTCTAAAGGGAGGGGGGCTGAAACGTGTGCGTGATTCTGAACTATTAAATACTGTACTATTAAGTGACTGTTCCAACCTTGTGACATCTGTTTCAGTCAGGAACACTCTCGTCATAGATTTAACCATTCCATGCAACAAATGGAAATCCAGTTATGCTTGGCGCTGATGGCTTCCCTCTTTATAATGCTCCCTGGACCAGCCAAGCAGCACGCTATGCAGAAACCCCCTTGGGTATAGAAGAGTGAGCCAAAAGAAAGACATTTAAAACTTTGAGTCATGTTAGGACTCTGAACTAGGAAGGTGGAGGCTGGGAGGCGAAGCATTGCCAGCAGCGGCAGTAGTGAGTGAAGCAGTGTCAGGGATCCGTGAGGAGGGAGTTGTATATAAAAGGACCGACTTGATGTGAGAAAGGCTGTGATTGGTGTGTGTCTGATAGGAATGATAATTCAATCACCGGGCATATGACCGTGTCCTGCATTACCTAACGCTGACCTTAATTTGGTGCGCTTGACAAAGTTGCGTTATGTACTGTACGCTAAATGAACCAAATGAAAACAATGTTGCAACTTCACAACAAAATAACACCAACTACACAGATCTATGGATGTGAAAGTACTCTAACACCCAAAAACGACTTCACGTTTTGATCTTCTCATAAGCTCTCAGCCATTCCTGTTTGTTTTCTACCTACCACATTGCACACAAATCTGGTGTTGCTGGGAAACAAGGTTTCAGAATTTTCCGAAAATAGTGGTGTGTACATAAAAGTTAGCGATGCTACTTTTTTTACTGTAGTACATTAGTAAAGAAAACGCAGTAGAAGAGACAACAGATTTTTTGGTTTGTTTTTTAGCAATCAAATACCAATTACATAAAATGTATGTATCCAGTCACTTCTGAGAATCAGAAATTACAAAAATGTGATAATGTATCTGTATTTTGCTGTTGGGAAGCCATTTGTTTCCATATATAACTGTGTGTAGTGACATACTGCAGCATTAGGTCAGACACTGTTTTTTTTTGTGGCTCAGTAGCCACAGCGTACTGGTTGCTGAGGCTATTCCAGTCTCTGTGAATGAGTAGATAGGGAGGTGAGTCTCATATCTCCATCCTGACAGGCTCAACACACCCCCACCTCCCGGGACTTCACACCAATCATCCCTGATAGTACACGACTCACTTCTCCCCCCCCTCCCTCCACACACACACAAGACCCGGCACTCAACTTTTTATTTAAATTCTATAAATATTTCATTTGTGAACGTGTTGTGGAAGATCACATGAGCACACACAAAGGACCCTCAGCTGAATATGCAACACTCTGATAAATATTTCAGTACTCCATTTCCCCAACCCCAGTTGACTCACCAGGAACCTGGAGCTGATCCTGGCAGGAATTAAACATGTTGTCCTTGTAATATTTATTCTATAAAAGTAGCCAGTACTTTGTTGATTCGCTGGATCCAAGAGATTACTGTGACTGGGCTTGATACAATGTCCATTTAAAGATGCTCACTTTAATGACCCATATTCTGCTTTGTACCAGAATAGTTTTACATCGTTTCATTTTCAAAAAACACCATATTTTTGTTGTTTTGCATATTGCTGCAGATCCTATTTACACCCTGTGTGTTTAGGTCTCTGTTTTAGCTACAGAGTGAGACATCTTCTATGCTATCTTTGTTGGGAGTCGCACATGTGCAGTAGCTAGGTAAGAGCACATCAGCTAGATAACTGTTTTTCCAACTTTGGTCAGGGCAGGATTAGCTGGGAGACTTCTTCTACACAAGGACACACTTGTGGAATAACTGCAGAACAGGGACATGGAAGTAGTTATTTTGTAGATTACGGTGGCTAGTGCTAGCATGCTACAGTTAGCCACCTCGTCTTGGCTAGTGACGTAGAAAGCCATGCAGATTTTGAACAGCTTACTCGGAGACTGAATGCAGAAGACATTCAGAAAACCGTATCTTTTTTTCTAAGTTTGTATGCGTGTGGAAGCACCAGAGACACAAAATAACACCCCAAATCTCAGAAAAAAAGGATTTTTTCATAATACGGGCTTTTTAATATATCTTCCCAGCTCTCTCATATAGGTTAGTAGCACACGACTAATAACACCACTAATCCCTCCCACTAACTAATAATATCCCCTCACTGCCCTTCGGCCACTATAAATAGTATTATACACACACACACACACAAACACACACTGTAAACTGTACCTCTCTCTTCTTTCTCATTCACATCCAACACTTACTGTACATCACGGTAGCACGGATCCCTGGAATAACTGTAATTTATGTTTCCTAAGAGCGATATAAAAGTCTAAGGTTACTTTTATAACAATCTTGGGCTTGTAATGCAAATTCCAACGGCTCTATTTGTTTAATGTTACAGTTTTACATTTATTTCTCCACAAGGAAGGTAATGAAACAAACTTAGACCTTGTAAACAACATAAACCATTATTTCACCTCTCCATCTAAAGTTGCATTTCATTTTTAGAGACCAGAAAAAAAACAGTGAATTAAAAACCCCAGTAAACATTTTCAAGGGCAATCCTCACCAACAGAACCACCCTACACTTTCTGAAATAAAAATAAAAACATTAATTAAAATCAGTATTACTTTTGGTGTGTTGAAAAGTCCCATGCCAGCCTGGTGTGGTGCTCTTCCTTGTATGAGAGAAATTCATCAATAAAGCAATTGTTTAAGCTCCCACTAGGTTCCAGCACGGGCTGTAAAATTTATGAGCAGCAGTACAAACAGACAGTGGATGGATCGAAAAGGGTCCCCGAGGCGGCCGGAAGAGAGTCCTTAGCCATAACAACACAATCAATCACATCCAGCGCACGTCAATTCCAACCTCAGGCTCCCCAGCAGTGCATTCAACATATTCCCATGTTCGCATGATTCCAGCTCTGTCATCATATGTGGGAGCTGCTGGTTTTATTATATGTGTGAGGGTAAAACAGCCCTGCATTCCTTTTATATGCTAATATCTGGAAATTATTCAAGAACAAGCTGTTAAATAATTAGATTTTGAGTGACAGCCAGTCAATGCTGTGTGTTTTACATTTTCTATTTATTTGAATGTTCAATAAAAGTTATTTTTTTTTCATTTAATATGAACTATACTTAGGTGTGGTGTGCCATCATCAACTTTTCTCAGCCCCTGAAGCATGGATTCAAACATTGACTATTTGTCTATAACATTAAGATTAATAATCAAAAAAATTATATTTTTTATTATGTACAGTATATCACGTCATCTGCATGGATGTGTGCCTTAAAATGTTTCCTTATGCACAACCATAGAATGTTAAAAGTCCAAAACAAATAAGGAGGGGGCTCTATCATCACAGCATTGCTCTAGTCTCAGTTGGAGGTAAAATCTCTACAGGGTACTTTACTTTAAAGAGAGTTGTTAAAAAAGGCAATCAATATGGTTCTCTTGTGAGGTATAGGGCCCTATCTATCAAAGCGTCTGTGTCTTTGCTATTTTAAGACCAACATAGTTTTTTAATTTCCCATCCAGCACTCACGTCGTTTAAATGCTAAATGCACGTGCACCCATCTTTGCGTCAAATTAGCAAAAGGGAATTTGGACACACCTGTGTCATGTGCTTCACGCTGTACACTTAGATTGTTCAATTAGGGCCCTTGTAAGGGCCAAAATGTTCAATGATGGTCTACATTTTCAATTCATGGCTCAGATTTTGGAATAAAAAATCTAATACTGGGTTGAATTGTATCTTGTTTTAAATACTACCATATCATATCTGTCACAATACCAAATATTCATATACAGTAAGTAACTCACAAACTTAGTATATTTTATACTCACCCCAAGAGAATTTTATACTGTATACAAAAATGTGTCAAACTGCATTTAATGTGCCCCTATGTCCACAACCCCTGCACTTTGGAAACTTTTGGAGTCTGCCAGTTCACAGTGTTCATGCTTGGAGAGACACATGGAGGGCAGATTTGCCTCTGGCATGCTCACAGCATCAGCCAAGAATCTTCTCATTACTCTTCCCATACAACAAGTAGTGTGGCCCGGATTAGATCGACAGGCCTGGACAACAATTTTTAGCCCTACAGAGCCAGGGACAGATAGCTTTCTGATCTATGCGCATGAATTTATAGTGAAAGCTGAAACTGCTCTGCAATTTCAACTGGATGGCAGGAAAATAAGCACTGGGTGGCACACACTGGTGTACTGCATCTGCTGCAGAGCTGTCCTCCTTTTCACAGCAATGGTGGAGATGGAGGGAAGAGACAATAGAAAGAATAGAATGATAAATCTACTGTATAAGCACTTGAAGATTAGTAAGAGCAGAATTAGATTTGTGTGTTCAGACACAATCTTGAGCGTAACAGATGATTTGAAAGAGAGCCATTTGAGCTAGCAACAAGAATTATTAGGCAACGTTTGTCATAATCAAAGCATCTCATGCTCACTTCATCTGAATCCTTGAAACACAAATTCAAACTGAGAGCACACCATCAGTGGCGTTTTTTTCTACCACCAAATAGAGACACAGAACAGTATTTGGTGTCTATTATCTTAAAAACATAAATGCGTTAACACTAAATGACTAAAATTACTTGTTGGAAAATGATCTAGTTTTTAAGTAGAGAATTGAGAATCATGTTAACAGAATACATCACAGTAGCTATGTGTTACTTCTATTGAGATTTTAGTTTTTCTGAACTAGATGTAAGGTTTCCGTTCCATTTTTATGAATAATTCTAACAGAGAACATCATTAGAACCATAATAAAAAAAAAACATTTATGAATGAAGCTCATTGTCACTGCCCTCAGAAATAGGGGATGGTAAGGGTCAGTCGGATCAAAAGAATGTGTCTGAAACGTAATAAACAGTGCAGATCCATATGCCCACAATAATTGAAATTGGAGGCTAAACTATAGACATAACTAGAGGCATATAGGCATTAAATATGTAAATCACATGTTATCCTAAATAAGTGATATGGTTGCCAATCGCTTCTTACATAAGAGCCATATATTCAAATATGTAGTTTTTTCTTATGAGGATCAGCACCTCTAAATCTGAGGCCATGGTTCTCAGTGAAGGAGTTCAAGTACCTTGGGGTCTTTCTTCAGGAGGGTGGCTGGCGTCTCCCTTAGAGATAGGGTGTGAAGCTCAGTAATCCGTGAGGAACTTGGAGTAGAGCCAATGCTCCTTTGCGTCGAAAGGAACCAGTTAAGGTTTTTTGGGCATCTGGTAAGGCTGCCCCCTAGGGAGGTGTTCCAGTCACGTCCAGCTGGGAGGAGGCCTCGGGGAAGACCCAGGACTAGGTGGAGGCATTATATCCCCATCCTGGCCGGATAAGTGGACGAAGATGGATGGATGGATGGATGGATGGATGGACTTTAACAAATATACTTTAATAAAATAAAATAAAAATCTCAAAGATCTCCATTTTGCAGCTTGCTGGTCAGAAACAGTTGACGAGCGACTTGCAATCTCAAGTGCTCAGGAGCCAAAACAGCTAGAGAAAGTAGAGGGAGCAGACTTCTGAAAGGAGCGCGTGCATGATCGAGATTGCACGCTCAAATCAAATTCCGCTCCGATGAAAATGTCCCTGTGCGCTCTCAATGACTGACTCGCAGGCACAGAATTTGTTTTGTTTTTCGCTCAAATCTTTTGCCCTTTGCCCTCAATGTAATTCCATATTATTCATGTTTCTTTTTGAAATATTAGAGTGGTACGATTCCTCTGCATATTTCATAATGCACACAAATCTTCATATATGAATTTTAGTCCATGCAATATACATACTCTAGACCTGACACAATTCCTAAATAAGAAACACCTGTGAAACTTTTTACTGGGGCCAAATCTCTTTCACTTACATTGCCCATGATGCTTACTTGCATTGCTGTTATCAAGGAAGATTTGTTTTAGCATTTGAATTTGCTTGCGTGGAATGATTCACAAGCATGACACAAAACTCCTTTCTGCAGTGGGATTTTTTAAATATCACACCCACACGAAACTCCAAATAAACATTACTGAGCCTCCACACTTCTGATTAAACATGGGTATCTCACAATGCAGTGTGTTGTGGTCTTGTGTTTCTGCTATATAAATCACAGGCTGCCACAGTGCTGTTGCCATTTTGCCATTTTGAAGTGATACAACTCCTAGCCCACTCAAAGTAGTAAAGTATGTAATTTTGTGTTTGTGTGATGCTTTTCTGTATTTAGTTGCATTGTCTCTGTTTTATAAATGCTGTGCCTGTTGGCCACTTGGTGAAGATGCTTTCCAAGGAGGCTTTCACACCTACCTCGTTTGGTCTGGACCTTCCAAACTTTATGTATGGTTTCGGACCAAACACAGGAAGCGCTGGGAGGCTATCATCGTGTTATGAGAATGGGTGTCACTCCCCGATGTAAGTCGAGTCGCGCATGTTCAGATTTAAACAGTTTAGCGTACGGCATAACGTGTTATACCCGATGAGAATCGAGTCAGATCGGCTCTGCTCGAGTGCAGATGGGAATTGGGCATGCTCAGATTTAATTAAACGATTTACAGCCTAACGTGTCATACTGAAATTTGTGAAATCCATGAAATAATAAACTTTTCTCACTACAAACAATAACAGAAGATGGGAATCATTTCAAACAATCATAGATAGCTAAAACGTTTAAGCTACTTATGATTGCTTGATTACTAATGTTAGCTTAGAACGCCATTCAACTGACAGCCTTTGTTGTGTTTGATTGCTAGCTTGTAGCTAAGCTAGCAGTCATTTCAAAAACGTTTTAGCTATGTATGGTTGTTCGAGTGCTAACGTTAGGTCAGAACACCAATCAACTAAAAACCTTTGTTGTGTTTGATTGCTAACTTGTAGCCATCAGTGAAGGAACTTTGTTAACCCTTGTGTGTTTTCTTCCAGAAAATCAACACTTTTTTGTCACAAGTTTTTGTCCCATTTTTCAACACTTTTGACGCTTTTTTTTCAATGGTTGTCACTTTTTTGACGTTTTCAACACTATGTAACACTGACTTATTAACTTTAGTTTACAGTTATTTTTGGAATTTATGGTCAATGAACCTCATTTATAGGAAATTATAGGCTACCTAATGTTTGAGTTAGAAAAGCAGAAATTAGGAATTATTTAGACTAAAACTAAAGGAATGGATGTTGATGGATAATCACAGACTGGAATATGTCAACTTTTACTCAATACTACAAAACCACTTTAAATTTTTTTTCAAATGCTATAAAATTGAAAAAGACGCCCCAAAATGAATGAAAGTAGAGATTTGTACTTGCCAAAAAGCGTGGTGTGGAATCAATCATGTTATTTTGGGTAATTACAATAGGGTAGTTAAAAAGAAAATTGATATAGGAAAAGGGTCAATTTGACTTGAAGACAACAGTAGGTCCATTTTTACATTATTGACATTACAGAAGTCTCTTTAATCTGCACTTGACTTACATCAGGGAGTGACACCGCAGATGCTCAGTGCTTAGTGTGGACATGAGAAGGTGTGTGACAGTGAAAACTGTCAGCTATCAGAACTGAGAATAAGTGGTCGTAACAGTGTAGGTTTTCCTACCTAAAATACTTTGACACAGAGAGAGAGGATACGTGGGAAGTGATCGCACCATTGACCAACAAAACCTGGAATTCAATAACGAAGCATTTTGTTGTTATTTTAACAGCGCATTACTGTAGTAAAATGCGCCTAGGCTTATGCACACAAATATGCAAAAGATTACATAGAATAATATGACGGTGCAAGTCCACCATCATAATAGCAATGTGCAAGTACAAACACGCCTGGCTTTTAAAGAGAATGGCAGATGACACTTTGTTTGGTTTATTGCATTTTATGCCCAGAAAACACCTATGAATTAATGAAGACGCTAAGAACAACCCTTTTGAACCATGCACCTGGCGCACCGACCCTTTTTTTCTGCCGTTAAACTAGCAAAAGTGGATTTGGACAACTGCATCATAGATCTTAGATCGCTATAACAGGGTCCGTAGTGTGCTTGCAAAACTTCAGTGTAACACCAAAACTTACTGGATCAAATGCTAAACCATGAACATTGCTCCAGACTTTTGGTCGGACTTTTAGGTGTGAAAGCCCTCTTAATTTGCAGTGCGTTGGGCCCTCAGGGCCACCGTACAATGACGGTCCCACAGCAAATTTAGAATATTAACGAAATGTTTTTACTTAAAGGTGCCCTAAGCGATATATTAATGTTTTAGGCTATTTGTTTTCACATACAGCAAACATCTCCTCACTATCTGCTAGCTGCCTGTCCCCAGAACACACTGTAAAAAAAGCGGTCTCTATAGACCGCCCAGAGTCTGCAAACGGCAACAAAAACAAACCTGCACTAGTAAGAATACACAAACAGTGTTCCAGGCAATCACCGACAAGAAGGATTTGGGGGAGGGGACAGGTCAGGAAGCTAGTCTAGTTTTGTTTGAAAATACTTCGTCAACAAGAAGTAATGTCATCCAACATTGCTTAGAGCACCTTTAACAATCGCAAAATGTTGATACCGAACGTATCTGTAAAATGCTTACTGTTTTTCAATTGCAGTACAATATCTGCTAGCAGCAAAAACAAAATGATCAAACATGTTAATGGTTATGTTGCAGTCGCAGGACATTGTTAAGGTTTGAAAAAGACTGTGGTCTAGGTACAGTGAGACAATGTGTTTCCTTCATTAATAACTAAACTAAATCATGATCTTGCCCAAACCTTAAGAAAAGTTCTTTTTTTCTGCCTAAAGTTAATCACACACAGGATGCAGGCTGCAAACTCCAGACTCTGGTGTCAAAGGGCCAACTTTACAACACTGTCAGCATTATGTATTATATACTGTATAGCTAACACTGGTCCCAAACAGGAACTTATTCAGCTCTCCAGCTCTTCACTGTCTCTCCCCATTCTTGCGGTTTCTGGTTCTTAAGATGCCTAGAAGACTTAAAATTAAAAGGCAATGGTCCATCATATGAATATGGGGGTGGCAGTATGGAGTGGGGTTGGGAACTGGAGGGTTGCAGGTTCAAGTCCCCATACGGACCAAAGTATCAATTAAGTTCATCTCCTGGGCACTGCCTAGATGCTCGCCCTTCCCAACTGCTAAGGGCGCCTGTGCAGCACTCACTCTGATATCTCTCCATTAGTGCATGTATAGGACCTGAGCATTTGTGTGTCTTTCAGGCCTGTAATTTCCCCATAGGGGATCAATTAAAAGACTACGTGTCATGGTTTGAGGTCTTGTTGGGATTGTTTTTCCCTTTTTTGCCTCCTTGTGTTTGTTTCTTAGTTTTCTCCCTGGTCTTGTGTTGTTGATCCTGTCTCTTGGTAAGTGTCTGTTTGTTCTGCTTCCTGTTTTGTTTTGGTGGTATGGTTTTCTGTCTTGTCTAGTCTTGTCTAACTTTGCTTTGTGCCTGTCTGATTGTCCTGCCCCGCCCTAATGTGATTTACCTCTTTGTGTAGTGTTATCTTCATCCTGTCTGCATATCTTCCCCGTGCTGTTTCCTTGCTTTTTGTATTGACTTACATTTTGAAGAGAGTAGTTATGTTAATACACATGCACCTAACCATATATTTTAGTTTGACTGTTCTTAATTTCAAATGCCTTTATTGTTATTGAGACATATTTATTTTTTGTTGAGATCCAATTGATCCAGTGGGATTTTCTGGAGGCCATTTTGTCTTGTTTAAAAGAACTCCTATCTTTTGTCAAACTCATTAGCATTTTTCCAAGTTCACTCATATGTAGAACACTTGTCTGGCAAGGGGCAAAGACTTCCAGGCTGAAAATGGGACTCACCTAAACAATGGTATTTCTAACTTGACTGACGCCGTGGAGACAAACATACAGCATTGCTGTTTGACAAGCACCTGCAGGCGGTGGCCTTGGTTGATATCTACAGAAAGCAGTGGCTTAGAAATCCCTCGGCTACAGTTTGACATGAAGGATGTATTCTTTCTGCAGCAGAAAAATCTAAAAAAAGAAACTCAATAATAAGCATTACAATCTTGGACAGTGGAAAGTAATGGAAATGTGTCTTTGTAAATTCCAATTAAACAGAACTGTGATTTGAAAAGAAGTGCTCCAAAACTATTTGAATTCCAATGCTGTTTACATTTCACCACTAACACTACTCACCATTTTAAATGTATTAGTTCTGCAAGTAGTCGGCAAAGTTTCCTCTTTAAAATTTAATTTTAAATAAGAAAAACAAAAGCAATCTGCAGGAAAGCTTTTTGTCCCTCCGTTTTTAAAAGCATTAAGGCTGCAACCAAAAGCTCTTGAGAACAATTGCCTATGGGGAATTTATACAGAAAGCTGCCAGAATGTTTGCTCGGTTTATAAAACAAGCCTTTTCACCGTACGACCGATTTACACCTGAATGCAAACTCTCACTGTTCCTTTTTCAACGTCACACAACAGAGCCATTGAGAGAGTAATAACCTGCTACTAAACAGAATGTATTGGGGAGGCTGTTTGTTAGAGAAGAAAACAAATCCTTGATAAATTTCAATCAATTCTTTACTCTCAGTAATGATTTAGCTGAAATAAATAATGAGAGGTGGGAATTGGAGCTCTCTATTGCAATTAGTCATTTCAATTGTAAATATAATGTGGCTTAGTTGAAATGCCTTGGCTTTTGATTTCACAGTGTGACAGTCTCTGAAGGTCAAGCAAAAGGTTCTTCTCTTCGCTCTTTATCTCCTGCTTTCTCTTTCTTTCTTTCCTTTTTAACCACTCCCCCTGAAAAAGAGAAAAAAGCCCCCATATTGCTGGGGATCCTTGACCTCTATCTGCAGCAATGTAACAGTTGTATCTTTGAGGTAGCCCACACAGGACAGCCCCGTCGTGGTTGGGCTGAACATGCATACTGTACAGAAAATCCCATGTGGCATAGACAGAGGCAGAGAGTTGACAGGTAATGTGGTAATGATGAATGCCAGGGGGACTCTTAGTGTCGGATTGCAATTGTGCATGTTGCAAAAACAGGATTTCCAATAGTAGAACATAGCAGATTTTTGGGTGAAGAAGAAAAAAAATAGGCTTTTCATCCATTCCAAGGTATAGCAACAACAAAAGCTGACAGACACGGCTCCTTCCTTCCACAGAATCATCAGGATCAAAGGAAAGTGCAGCCTTTGGAAAAACGCATATTGTCTTTGTGAAAGTTCACTATGAATAAAGTATCTGTGGCTCCTACCTTAACCTTAGCAACTCTGAAAAGTGTTCCTTCTCAGTAACAAGCTCACAATGAGACCCCTCTCTCTAGCTATTAGCTAGTAGCACCATCAGAGCAGCTCTGGGGATTATTTTGTAGTCTCAAATGGTTGCTCTGAGAAACAATTATCTGATTGCAACTTGAGGCTAAAGGATAAAAGTGTGTTCAATCTCCACAGAGGCCTGTTGTAAAGCATTGGAGACACTTTCCCGCCGTAGACGCAATGCACATTTCAAACCAGTCATATTGATGCAGAATATAACTGATAACCACTGTGAGAATGAACATTAATTTGTGATGAACAGCTAATGGCTGCTGGATGCTGCCACCTTAAAATACGTTGGCTGAACTGAGATCAATACAAAAAGGCTCATATTTTTTTCCAAAGTACACAGCCAATATTGTTTCGTCTACAAGAAGAGATAGTATTTTCACACCTTAATGTTTGTGTTTTTTGTGACTTTGAATTTATGCCATTAAAGGACACAAACGTGATACTAAAATGAAGATTAGATGCTGTATTCTATTGTATAAGGAACTTATTGTTCCACTAATGGCGGTTTTCCACTGCGTGGTATCTACTCGACTCGCCTCGACTCTACTCGCCTTTTTTGGTTTTCCATTACGAAAAAAAGTCCTTGGGACCTGCTTCTACCTCAGTCGAGGTTCCAAGCAAGCAGTTACCCTTTGGCAATACCAAAAGGTGACGTGGAAATCTGCAGACTACTGGTTGGTCGGAGAGAATCGTTACTTATCACTGCGTTTTTAGCAAAAAAAGAGTGTGGAGTGTGTGTCCGGAACAAACGCAACATTTAAACAAAAAATCTAGCCAGACACCGACAGATTATCTACTCTCTGCACTATTCTCACATTTCAACTGTTCAATATTAAGGGCTTTTAGGGGCTTTTGCATGTTGTTTCCAATATTCCACACTGTTACTTTTAAAAAAACAAGACAATATATCAAAGAAAAGTTTTTATTTAGCTATTCAAGTAGCGCATCAAACCGTCCCGTACACCCCAGTCTTCTTCCTCTGCACCCTGTGACGGTGTCACCACCGGCTCTGCTGTCCCAGATGTCATTGTCACAAGCCTCTCCATGACTCTCATAAAGATTATACGAAGCACAACAGGTCAGAACCAGAGATTTCACCAGTCGGACATCGAACGCCCACCAGACGGTCTGCGGCGGTGATTTAGCGTGAATGCTCTGAAACACAGACGGTACACAGCAGACATATTTTGGTGTGTAATCATGGTTGCTAAAGTTCATGTACTTTATATAGCGTATAGTAAATACTGATCGGGGTCCCTAACACATGCAAATGTTAGCTAACATTACCAGGAAACTTAACTTACCCTTTTGTGTCAGCGAACAACAGTCATGTCGACGTTGGAATTCCCAAACTCGTGTTTTTTTTCAGCAGTGATTTTTGTTGCTTCCTTCAGCTTCTTTTGAAACAAAAAATTTCTTCTGCCTGTGGCAAGTAGCCGACGTGCTGTTGTGAGTCGCGTTGAAAATTACATCATCACGCATAGCTATGGTGACCAGCCACGCTGAGGCGTTACTCAATGTGCAATGGAAAACGGACGCAGAATGCGTCGAGTCGAGTAGAGGCGAGGCGAGGCGAGCTGTTACCAGCAGTGGAAAAACGGCATAAGAGTCCTCCTGAATTGATCTAAAAGTTCCTAGCTAAGAATGTCCCCTTTGAAAAGTTATTCACCAAGCTGCTGAGAGCATATTTTAGTAAGGAACAAAGAGAATTCTTAAGCTAACAGTAGAGGCGGGGCTGACCTACCACTACGGCCACATATTAGCATGTGACAGGTGACTGGTCTGGATTAATAAACAAATGCATGGGTGTTTGGCTAGCTAGAAAATAAGAGTAAAAAAATAAGAATCAAAGATATTCTATAAATTGTGTCACATTTTTCATACAGTACATGAAGGAAAGTAAAATATTTCCTGGTTTAGTAGATTGTATCTGGCATCAAATATCCTCATATGACATTATTTCCAGCTGACCAAACATATCATCAAACTTTGATATGATAATTCTACATATTGCACCGTTTTTTCCGGATAACCCTAATGCACTCAATGAGCACAGATTGGGATCTGAAGAGAGGATTCTTGGTTTGATGAATAAGTCTGACAGACATCTGAGATCATCAGTGCTGCAAATTGTATTTTTCTGTTTTCTAAGTAGAAAAGAGTTGCGATGTTCCCAGGGCCATCAGGGACCGTGGTATCCTGGTATCCTGGCTTCAGTTTGGAGACTACAAATACCGGTATTGAAGTAAAAAATGCCCTGTATTGGAAATAACGGTCTTTATGTCAATGCCTCTTATTTGTTTGTGTGTTTGTCTGTGTCTGTCTCTGTGTGTCTTGTTTGTGAGCTGCAGACACCGTTCTTGCTGTTGTGTTTTTGTTGTGTCTCCCTCCTTTACAGATTTCCTTTCTTTGCTTTGGAGTGCAATATTTAATCGCAGCAAGGGATTGTGGAGGCGGTGCACTGTGCCTTCTTCGGTGTGTGTAGTGTACGTCTCTGTGTGTTGTCATGTAGGATCAATGTTTTGTTCAATTGTTTAAATATAAAAAAAGATGTTGGCATTTACAGGGGCAGTCTAATACATGACAGTATTGGGCTGCGTTATGGGAAATGTAGTCCACCTGTTTTGGAGCTTGATAGATGAAAGGGACTAAAAACCTCTTTTGAATTGAGAAATGTTCTGAATTTGTGTTTTGTGCTGTTATAACTGGTTTGAGGTGGGCATGACTCAGTTGGCAGAAGTGAATTTCCCTGCACCAATTTATCAGTCGATTTATCGATTTTAAAAATCTGATTAAAGTTGGACAATCAAATCTGAACAAAACACACAGCCATGAAGAAGTAGTTTAATGAGATATTTTTCAAAACAAATAATAACTAGGATGTTTTCTTTTCCAAACTTTAACAGATTGTTGTTTATTTAGTCATGAATATTTAATGTTATAGAGAAATACGAAAGTTTTGAAAAAAAGGTTTCAGGGGCTTTAAGGTTTGAACTGTGGTATATTTTCTCTGTCTAAACTGACAGGTCCATGGGATATAAATTTCATCTGTGGTAGTTGCACTTGCTCCCTGCCACAGCTTTGTATTTTTTTGGTTTCAACAACTGACAAGATCGCAGCAAGTTTGAACGAAAGTCCAGACTTCCAAAAGTCCCCACTGCCTCTGGTACCTGCATAGTATAGTGGGATCAACATTTCAAACATTTTCAGTATGTTACAGTGCGGTAAAAATGCATCTAACAAAATGTTATCAGAAACATGCACGTATTTGTTGCAGGTTTCTGTATTATACTGTGATGTATGTTCAATGTTTTGCTTGGCAATGTGGCTACAGATTCCCATGTGATTAGCACTTTGGCAGAGAACGGATGCAAATGTGCAAAATTGAGTTCTTAATGTGCCAATGAACTTGGAGCTTGACGCAAAAGGATATGAACACAAAGCCAGACTTATTGACTTCACAGTCTTGTTCTTCACAGCCTTCTGTCCATAAAGACAAATAACGTCTCACTCATAATGGTAAGACATGCCAGCTCATAAGATACTTGTTATACTTGTTTTGTTGTCAAATCACTCTCAAGTCTCAAGGTAGTGTAATGCTGACCTCAACGGCTAGCAAGACACATGCTAAAAGAAATACACAAATAAATAAATGGCACACAGCTTGCACATACTGTATGTACATAGCTTGCAGCAAATGCTAACATCTAAGGGGCAGTGCAGGTATTATGTGTGTAACTTTAAAAGTGCCACCAGGGACAACAGTGTGAAGGAGGTGTTGTGAACTTAGGTCGTATCATCTTTGGGACACACTTCATCATGTGTCTGCTCCCTTCTATTCATTCCAATAATCACTTTTAATTAGGAACTCATTTTGGAGCCATTAAATGTTTTGGTTATAAACAAGTGATTACTACAAAATCAATTGCAACAGTCCAGGTCCTCCAAAAGTGTATGGTTTGAAAAAAAAGAAGTTTGATACCCGGCACGAGAGAGTACAAATAGCAATTACCAGACTCACTGATTTGTGACAGACTTTAACAAGATTTAGGGTAAAAAAAAGGCCAGATGCAGCACTATTGTGATTTTCGAGTCTTTGCAGAGGCCAAACAACAATAAAAAGACAGAAAGCCTACCTGTCCATACACAGTAAAAATTATAAAAATAAAAGAAGGAATTTTGCATAATACTAAATGAACCTCTTTACTTTACCCTGCTGCTGTCAGGCTAATTTATGTTGATATGAGAAAGCAACCAAACACTATTACCTTATCTTATAATTAATTAATGACTATCCTGTCATTAATTAACATCTAAATTTAATTTTCATTGGACCCCCCTCCTATTTTAAAGTCACATTAATCATGGCAGTCAGCGTACCAATCACTCTCCTGGCAGTGTTAATTGTTGAACAGTAATGAAGCTTCAGTGGTCTTATGAGACTAGCAGTGAGTTGTGATTGATTAACAGTTAAAGGATCATTGATTTACCGGTCTCAGGGTGCTGAATAAGCACCATCGACTCTGTCAGACTGCACTAGGATGTCCCAGGTCCAACGCTGATCCCCTCAGCCGGGAGGTAATGTTTTCTTGACCTTAGAAGCCTTCTAAAAATTACATTGGGATTTGTTAGATGCATAATACTGCCACAATTTCTTCTCTCAATAAATCCATTAGCTGTTTTTGCCTAAATAACAGCCTGATTCTTTACATTGGGGTTCATGCCGATAAATCCCTTGGCGTTAAAGTTCTCAAAACCTGTATGAAAAAGAGAAGAAAGAAAGAAAGAAAGAAAGAAAGATAATGTTAAGCACA
The DNA here is from genome assembly GCA_026937815.1 of Etheostoma perlongum. NCBI lineage: Eukaryota > Metazoa > Chordata > Actinopteri > Perciformes > Percidae > Etheostoma > Etheostoma perlongum. Next base: position 11,406,091 of record CM049374.1, read on the forward strand.
GTTGGGTTGCTCACATTTACAATAAAGAGGTCCATGCTTGCTTAATAAATCAGAGAGTGAACACAGATCAACCTTATCGCCAGACAGAACATTCAAACTGGATGATTGAAAATATAGATTTCCGTCAATAACATGATTTTAATGTCCAATGCCTACATTTAAAAATTGTTTTTATAACATCTGTGCATTATGTCTGCAGGATGGCTTACACTGATATAAAAGAAAAAGTATATGGACAACAACAATGGAATGATGATGGTGAAAGGAGTCCTCCGCAGTGATGAGCCCATAGATAACTATCACCTGACTCTGTAGTTCCCCTCAGCATTCCAGCATCTTCTAATTGATTGTTTTGTATTATGGCATGTTACTTTAATATTGTGCTTCACTCTCACCGTTGTCATTTCCAGCCATTGAAAATTCTATGTATATTACCTGCTCAGCACCAAACAGCAAACAAAGTCAGCGACTTGCTGGTGAAGACAGTGGAGGGTTTAGCAGCTGAAAAGCCAAATATGTTTCCCCAAAGGTTGGTGGAAAGCAAACCAGAGCTTAAAGGAGAGTGAATAGTGGATTTACAGTCATCAGGTATAAAGAAACGTAACCTCAAATAATTTCTAATGTTGCTCCATTACTCCTGTTTGTATAAATAACCAATTATTTGCTATATCAACTTAAATACTTAAAAACTTAAAGCAAATAGTGACAAACTCAGTTACAGTATGGTTAAAATAAGGCAATTAAAATAATTAATTGAGGATAGTTTGAGAAGAAATCAATAGGACATGATCTAACTTTACAGTCATTGCAAAAATGACACACTACTTCCTGCATTGGCTCTGATAGTCACGGAGGAAGATGGCATCGGAGAGACACGGTTTGTTGGGCTCCGTGCTGAATGTGCTTTCTCCACTTGTCAAAGCGTTGAAGGTGTTTGAGAGTAACAGCGTGCCGGCGAGAAACATGCAGTCACTCACACTAACTGCAGCCTTCACAAGTTTGGCTACGGATGGCGTATTCTCCAGCATACTCGCAAATTAGCACATCTAAATCTAAAACTACACGTTGGAATAGAAAATCAAGCTGGATATATGCTGCCATACTATACTCCATGTTAATATTGCTTTGTGGTGATATTCAAATTAACCCAGGCATTGCTAAAAGGCTGCAGGGAATACCAAGGCTCACCTTTGTGGGGCCAGAGTGTGAGGCGGGTGCGATTACAGTCAATGGGAAGGGCACTGATTCCACTATTCTGGATGCAAGAGCCAGTTGGGGCTGTGCAGTATTAAAACAATCGCTGATTTGCTGGCAGCCGGTCTAGGCCAGACGACTGTAAAATAGGAATCCCTCAGGGGTCAATCTTAGGACCGATAGTATTTAAACTATATATAAATGACCTTCCTGAATCATGCAAAGGGGCAGGTTTCCAAATGTATGCAGACGACATGTCTGTATGCCTATGGTAAAACAGCTAAGGCAGTTGCAGAACAAGTATCAGTACATCTGGATGCAATAGCCCAATGCCATACAAATTCATGCTTGACACTTCATGTAGAAAAAAACTTTGTATATCCATTTTTCCTGGAAAACGGCCTACATCCACTAAATTAGATGTCATAATAAACAATCAAGCGCATAGAGCACGTTTCTGGGGTCAAATACCTTGGCGATATGCTGGACCCTTTCCTACAATTTACAGAGGGATGTTCCTTGTATGTTTATGTGCTTTATGGATTTTAATGTAGCAAAGTTTGTTGTTTGTTTGTTATGACTGTTTAAAGCCCTTCTAGGGACGGGCATTGGAAATTATCAATAGCTATAATATATCAAATATTCCTCCGTAGACTGAGATACAGAAATTCCAAAAGGAGCAATACATTATGATAAAGGAAACTAATCTAATAATAACATTGATAGTAATCAACTTTTTTGACTTGAGAAAAGGGCATTTCAGGCTTGTTTGCAGTGCCACAGTGTAGTGCCTCCATCACTGAGTGAATTGGATGTTTGATCGCGATTTTGAAATTCCATTGGGAGGAAAAAATAGATCTGAAGCAGGAAGTGCAATTTTCAAACCAGAAGTATCAGCACGTGACTAAGTAATGATTTAGTCACTGGGATTGATTAGCAGTACTGTAAAGTCAACTTTAAACCAAATACTGCGTATCCTGGTCAGTTTGTGCAGTGGAGCAGAAGAAACGTAATTGTTTTAAATGAAAGCTTTGACAGTCACCTCCAACATGAGTTTATTCAATTTTGGAACATTAATAGGTCACCATAAAAGCTGCTTTTTGGGAGGATGCTGTGTTGTGACCTACTGTATTTCATGGCACTACATCTTCACAATTATGGTAAGTAGGCCACAGTGTGTGAGGAAAGACAGTCACACACTCGTAGCCACGATGCAAAAAATATATATTTCATAATTTACCAGCATTTCGACATGACAGTCTTCTTCAGGGTGGCCACAGTGTGCCAAGACATGGATGAAGAAAAGCTAATTAACAAAATCATAAAATGTCCAGAGGTACCAGACTGTTACCTCCCAGCATAAAGGGCCTGGGCTCAACTCCCAGCCCAGTGGCTGTTTCTTAAGTTTCCTTTGGATTCTTGTGATTTTTCCCAGGGCATGCTGGGAGACACTCCAACCTCATATAACCCTGAAGAGGAATAAAAAAGGGCTTGTAATAACTGTCTGCAATCCACTGCATATTGGTGCTATTCAGCAAGTCTAATTCAACACTAACCATACAGTACAGTGCCCCACTAGCTTGTCTCTAAAGGTGAATTGTCGTCCTGAAGAAGCTATTGACAATATGATATGATATACTAACACAACTCATTGTCATTAGAATAGAGTCCTGTGTTGCCAGTTGCGATGCATCATAGTGGAAGCATAGTGGCTAAAAATGCAGGCAGTTATTGACGTGTCATACAAGCCAATAACTGCATCTGATGCATTTCTATAAGTGGTCACATAAACTTACTTTTCAAAAATTTGAATACATATTTGAGCTTGATTCTGCAAGGCAAAGGTTATATTAGAGTTCTACAAAAATGTGTTGACTTTAAGTCTTATGGGTAACCATTTGTCTGACATACAAGGAGCTTATATTTAGCCCTTTGGCATACTGTCAGGTGAACACACCACAGTATCAATCAATATCATATTTCATTTTGAGACATAAAGCGTTTTGTTGTACACTGCCATGCATTGTGTCTGTGGAGCCCTCTGTATACTAATACATCAACCTTCCCTGGCAGCAGAAACTGAGAGCAAAACCAACAAAATAAATACCTTACCTGTTATGTGACAGTATGCAATGAATCAAATTCTCCAATGTGCCCAAAGGATAATAAGTCAGCAGACAATTATTTGTGGGTGGCCACAAGGGGGGGAGGTGCCTACTGCTGGTTAATGATATTTCTCATGTGGTATTTCAGTCAGTGGCCACATTAGCTTGGGCATTAGCCAAATCTTCAAGCACAACAACCTGGGCTTGCCTGGAACATTAACCTCTCTGCGTGTGCAAACCTAATTGATGAAGATGATAGACCTTTCTCACAGCAAACAATTGCCCAGTTCCATCAAGTGCCCCAGGAATCCATCGTGAGCCAGCATATGCGACAACAAGACCTGGAATTGACCATTTGGTAAGCCCCACCCATCTTAGATACTGTTGCTATGCCTGTCAAGCTTTCTGTTCTTCCACAGCACATACTGTATGCAGTTCACAATGCAATGCTGAGTTTAGCAGAGGGTTAATTGACTCACCTAAACAGAGTGAAGCTGTTAATAATGTTATTAGTTCCAATTGTCACCAATTGAAAACAATGTTTAAACCAATTAGTCCTTAGTGTCAAACAGAGTCAGAAAAAGCAGGCTTCTCATTGCTAGCTGGCAACTGTTAATTTTCCCATCTGAAATTTCAGGGGTTGCAAGCTACATTTTGTTAGTATTTAAGGAATAACGTAAGATCAGACTGTTCTTTCATTTTATGTTACCCTAATTGGCTGCTTAGCTTACTTAGTTTGTATCGCTTTTAACATTACAAGGCAGAAAGATTTCAGGATAAAGACTAAATTAAGCAATGTGTTTGGTGCACATAACACTATCTTGAATAAAACATTTGTCTGCCGGGGTTGCTAGAGGGTAGAGTTTATTCCCCCCCCAGTAAGAGCAGGATGGATGCTAATGTTGCCCTACAGCCAGATAGCATTGAGAAGAGTGGGGAAGTACTACATAGTAAATTAGAAAGGTAGAAAGGTAGAATGCGTGTTAACCTAACATGCTAGTGATTGCAGCTCACGGTAAAGCAGCCATTATAAATCATTCCTTTTGGTCTTGTATAACAACAGACACCACCATTAAAAATCTTTAAATACTGACAATCACTTACTAAAAAGCCCAATGCACACAGCTTCATCAGGTAGAGAAATGTAAAACTTGACAGACCTGCTGAGTTTAGCAGAGGGTTAATTGACTCACCTAAACAGAGTGAAGCTGTTAATAATGTTATTAGTTCCATCTGTGGTTTCCCTGCTATGCTAAAATATATACTTGAACTTCACGGTGCGTTTAGGTGCGTCACGTCAACGAACAGTGCTTTCTCTTGCGCCTCAGTAATTTTGAAAAACTCAAGCTGTTGTTGTAAAGAGCCCTTCTGCTATCTAGTGGCTCTTTTTACTGTCACTGCTGACATTTGTTTTTTTAAATCCTATCCAATCGTGACCTTAAAATCAAAAGTCAAAATCGTATCATGGATTTGGAGAATCTAAAGCTATAAAGGCCACCATCTTGTGTGGCCTTTCATCTTGTTCAATCCCTATGTGGAATGTGCAACCATTTTCACATTTGTCATCCTTATTAGGACATAGATAGTCAGAGACCTCCTGTAAGTCCCAGCAAAACTCTGCCAATTTGTAACCTGGACAGAATAACTAAAACACCTGTGTAGGTGTCCAAGGCCTTTGATCTCAAATCTGTTTAAAGCAGCATGACTAGTACTGGATTTGATACTAATATCAGTGGTGAAAGAAGTATTCAGATCCTTTAAAAGTACTAACACTGTACCACACTGTGAAAATACATTGTTACAAGCATAAGTCCAATGAAAATGGTATGTGTGTAAAAGTATGTAAGTTTCATCAGTACCACAAATGTGTACTTAAGTACAATACTTGAGTAAATGTACTTGGTTACTAACACTGACTAATACAGTACTTAAACTTACTACTGTATAAGGGCACTCTGAGAGCACAGACCTCAGCCAAGACATTCCCTATCTCACAATGTTAATGCAGTGTGAATTTTCAGTCTGGAACTCATTTTTTCCATTTTTCATTATTTTGACACAGCGTGAATGCAGCATACACAATCTTTCATGTTAGTTAGTTAGTTAAAGGTCCCATGACATGGTGCTCTTTGCGTGCTTTTATATAGACTTTAGTGGTCTCTGCCTCAAAATTCAGCCTTGGTGCAGAATTACAGCCACTAGAGCCAGTCCCACAATGAGCTTTCCTTAGGACGTGCCATTTCTGAGTCTGTAGCTTTTGAGGAGGATAGAGGAGGTGCCAAGGTGGAGGCTGGGGGTGTGGCCTTGACCAACTGCCACTTTGCTCATTTGAAAGCCATGAGGTCTCTCTCTCATGGGCGGGTCAAATTCTCTGGGCGGGCAAAGCAGAGAAAGAGGAGGTTACCTTTGCCCCATATGAACTCATAAGGGGCAAGATTCCAGATCGAGCCATCTGAGCTTTAATTTTTTCAAAGGCAGAGCAGGATACCCAGGGCTCGGTTTACACCTATTGCCATTTCTAGCCACTGGGGGACCATAGGCAGGCTGGAGGAACTCATATTAATGTTAAAAACCTCGTAAAGTGAAATTTTCATGCCATGGGACCCCTAAGGAAAATGAAAATTAATTGGTGTATCCACCCCCGGGATTTGGATTGGCTGCAAAGTGTTGTTCTTGGGTTCTTTCTTGGCCCATGCTGCACCCGGCTTGAAAGGTAGTAGTTTTTCTAAAATCCTGCTAACAGACAAACAAATGGACTAACCAAACCATATAACATTTAAGGATCTTTTAAGGGCGGACCCTCACATATTGGCCAGATACATTGCATTTTAGTCTTATTCTTGTCTTGAAATTGTAAATTATCTTTTTTTTCACATATCACAATCTCCAGTGAGTGTGTCTTTATTTGGAGCTATTACCTGTAATAATAATTTGTATCTGTAATCTTCACACATGAATCAATATATTTGAGTCATTGCTCAAATGTATTGAGAACATTGCTTGAGGAACTGAAAGCATGTAGATTTTCTGACACAAAAACAGTCACACCCTCTCAAATCTCACTGCAGCTTCTCAAATCTTCTCAAACTTGTGAAGTTCGCACGTTTTTCCACAAGTACAATGAATGTGGTACAAAACATATTCACAGCCAGATGCCCAGGTTCTTCGCTGCATATTCATATTCCATTGTGGTCAGGGTTGGTTTGTTTAAAACCCTTTTATTCATCATTTAATGGTGTTCGGAGCTCTAATATAATGAATGTGGCATGTTGAAAATATTGCACTTTAATTCCTGCTAAGAACCTTCATCGTGTATCTGTCAGTTCAATTTATAAAACTCCCTTTCTCATTGCTCAAGGACAGACTCAATGCAGGTGCTATTCAATTCAGTATGTTGATAAAATTATTGCTTGCTGTTATGGAAGCACTCAAAGGAAAGATGAAAACCTTTTGATGAAGGTCATGTCTGTTTCTGGCATCGATGTACAAACGTAAGTCCACAGTGTAATGTCCTGCAAGCATGGAACAGACAAAAGCCTTAAAAGCAATTTAAACTGGTTTTACCCACATTAATGGATGAGATTAAACACAAAATTTGGCTGAACACCTACTTATCCAATGATTTGAGTAACTAAATGTAAGTTGGTGAAAATACATGCAAAAGAGCTACTGTTACTGTGTGTAACACAGAATTTTCTATTTGCCTACTTTTTGCCCCAAAATGCTTAGTTAAATATTATTTACTGGCATTTTTAGGCCTTTATTTTCACAGGACAGATGAAGACACAAAAGGGGATAGAGAGGGGAACAACAAGCAGCAAAGTGCCACAGATCGGAGCCAAACCCGCGGCCACAGTGCCAAGGAGCAAACCCCCACATACTGTGTGCACCCGCTTCACCAACTGAGGTATCCCGGCCACAAAATGCACAGCTAAATATAGTAATATGTAGTATAGTAAGTAGTAATATTAGTTTAAGAATAAGGCTGGTGTTATTTAGTTTTTATAATGTCAACAAATCCTATTAAGATAGGAAATCGACAGTGTGTTAGTCCACCTCTCAATACTAAATGTCTCAATGTCTTTGCTACTCAATGCATATCCTCTTCAGAAAAGTGGGCACACTAGTTTTTAGCAAGTATCACTCAAACAGGAGTACATAGTGTTGTTAAAGGAAGTTTTTACCAGCTTAGAACAGTAGCTAAGCTAAAATAATTTTTATCTAAGAACAATCTCAAAACAATCATTCATGCCTTTATTACCTTATGTTTAGACTACTGCAACTCACTATTCAAAGGTCTAACCCAATATAATTTAAACAGACTCCAATTAGTCCAGAATGCTGCTGCAAAACTCCTCACTGGCACCAAAAAGTATGACCATATAACCGTTTTAGATGAGCTTCCTTGGCTTCCAGTGAAATTCAGAATCAATTTTTAAAGTTTTACTTTTTTGTTTTTAAAGCACTCCATGATCAAGCCCCTCCGTATATTTCCGATCTCCTGTCGACATACTTTACCCCCAGGGCACTCAGGTCTCCAACCCAACAGCTCCTTGTCTTCCCCCAGAAACACCTAAAACCAAAAGGGACCGAGCCTTTTCTGTTTCTGTAGTCTCCAAACTCTGAAAATCCCTCCCACCCCATATCAAATCCTGTAATACAATGCCAGTTTTAAATCAAATCTGAAGAAGCATTTTTTTTCTTTTAGGTTTCAGAGCTATGAACTGAACTCAACTTTTTCTTATCTTTTTGTATTCGCAAATTCTGTTTCATTGTTGTTTTATTCTATGTTACATTACTTTACTTTATGTTTGCCTAACTATATTCATGGAACCTTGCACGCTTGTTTATGTATCTTTTAGGCATACTAATTCTGCCTTCTATGCTCTACCTGTAAAACACTTTAGGTCAACTGTTGTTCATTTAAATGTGCTGTTTTCTGTTGTGGATGAATGTACATTTGATCAGGAGTGAGTTTTTACAGCAGCAGCACAGGGCATGGGGAAACTGACTCAACATTCAGTGGCCTTGTTCATCGTAATGAAGGGACGTGCCACTCCGAATGTAATGCAAAGCAATACACATCTGTATCTGTATTTATAGCTGTTATTTCAGAATTGGGGTTTATAGTTTTTTTCCAATTGCTAACACACTAAAATGAAATGCTGACACACAGAGAGTAAAACCTCTTCTCAAGTCTCCAAAAGTCAAATGGCCTATTAGGCATTTCTGGTGGTTTCTACTGCCATTCTTACCCCTCCTATATATGTATATTTTCAATAAAATATACATAATCAAATAGTATATTGTGATTTGTATTTGAAACCCACTTTAAGAGAACAGATACTACCAGTCGCTGGATTGGAAAAGACTGGCTTTGTTCGAAGGTAACACAATCTACCCAGAGCACCTCTAAAGTTAACTAATTAACACTTTATAATGTTGTGTTTTAATCTGTACAACAACCAAAGTGTGAAAACATCAAGTTGTTGTTTCACTAAGTTGTGTGTCATTTCTTGGCCGGGAGCAGTAACTTCCTGCACCGAGTAACAAACATGATCTATGCACACATGCTCACACAAGGGACACACAGTACCTGCAGTCTGCACTCACACCTACACCGACACTCACCCAGCCACCCACCAGGTGCTTCAGTGGGAGAAGAAAAAAACTTTGCGAGAACTGGAAGGTTTTTAAAGACATTTCCTTTCAGGTTCTCTTTCTTTTTGAAGACACAATTTTATGTTTTTGTTTCATTAAGACATTAATTCTGCATCAGTGAAGCAGTTGCCTTTTATTGTTATCTGCTTAAACAAAGAAGACTTCACCCCCTTGGTTTTAAATAAATGTGAGATATCATACATTATGCAGCAATAACTGTATCTCTACAGCTGTTCGACATCACCCCCTGACACTGAGACCGCCACCTAATTAATTTGAAATCAGCCTTCCATTATGAATGAGGGCCAGGTGTGCTTCATTTATTCTGGGACCTCTATCGCCAAAACACACACAGATACACAGGATGTCAGGTATTGTGTGAAGTGCATACTGCCCTTGAATAGCTGGTGAAAAGTACTGAGAGTGAACTCAGTGGAATTAAAATCACTATTAAAATGTGAAGCGGAGGATTCATTTATGGACATTAATTATTGCTGTTCGATAACTGCACACTTTCAGAGGCCAATTTGATCCTAGTGTGACCGGAGTGAGGTATTTGAGGAAACGCTGTCAAATAAATCATGCTGTATCCACTGACACATTACACTAAAGTAATTACAGTGCATTAGATGCCAAGACAAGCCAATTCGTTAGACGCTCACTGGCGTTATGTATCTGCAGTCCAGTCCTGCGGCTTCCTTTTTGTGGCAGGTAAGTGTCTGTCACACTGAGTGCACCAGGACATATTGTGCATTGTCTGTCTTTCCATCTGGAAGAGCATGTTTTGATTTCACTGGTGGGACCTGCAGCGACAGAAGCCAGATGATTCGTGGATGATTTAAACCCCAGCTGGTAGATTCCCGTGGAGCTGAACTGTGGGAGCGCAGCTCCAGCTCACATAGTCCTCCATCTGCCGTCCTGGAGGAACCACTTCAGAGAGCTGGCTGAGGCCCAGTGCAAGCCCAGCGCCCTGAACGACCCGTCCCTCCAGCCCCGGGGCCTCATCTGAAGCTGTCAGGCTGACCCCTCCGTGGCACGGCGCCAGCTGCACTGCTGGGATCGCAGCTGAAAATAGCCCACCAATTCATCAGGGTATCTTGCCAGCAGTATTTGTGCTGCATTGGCATTTCTCTTAATTTTGGAAATCTGTTTCAGAGTGACCCAGAGAGACCGCTGGCAACTTCAGTAATACCATTATAACAACAGATATATCACGATAGAGCCATTAGTATCCAAGGCCTGGGTGATGTGTGACACCTGAATTGTCAAAACCAGGACCTCGGGAATATGCATCCAGAACCGAAACAGCCAGACTTTTCAGACATCTCAGTCTTTATTAGCTTGATCCTAGTCTGTGGGCTGCAGCTGTTGCTCCTCCTGCTCCACTTAGCCACAGAGGCAGACTGCCAGGCCTCTACTGCATCATCAGGAACACATCAGGATTTTTTTGGTACCCTGATTAAAGCCCTGCCCAGACTTCACATTCCCCTCACTTTCACAGCGAAAGGTAATCAGGCCGCCCTACATGGAAACTACCAGACAGAAAACACAAGAAATATCAAAGAGCATCAGTTTTAAAAAGCAGTGCTGTTTCCTGATGGTGCCGTTGACTATAGCACAAAGAGTGTAACTGTCATAATCAAATCTCATTATTATGTTTTTATCTTTGTATCCTTGGTGGCTGTATTCAGAAACCTGAAACTATTAAACAGTTATACCTGCACAAAAGGCCACAAAACCTAATTTATTCAATGTTTTAAGACACAGTTCAAACACTGGCAAAATAAAAGTACCTAACTCATGCAGGGCCATATAACATGCATTAAAAGCACTGTCAGTATGTACATGATCTGTACACATTACGTCGTCTGATTCCATACCATTTTTTAAGATGGGAAGAATGCTGTTAGGCCCCCCTCTCTCCATGGGCGGACATGTTCCTGCCCCAACAGTTCTTTCATCTTGATGAGCTTGTCTGCCCTGAAACAGCAGCCATCCTACATAGGTAACCTGCGTCTAGGAAGAAGACAAACCAAAAGTAAAGAAGACAAATGAAAAGTAGATATCGAGCAGCTTTTCTGTTTCTTGCTGTTTTCCGAGATTGGTGTTATGTCCTTATGTTGAACCCTTTAAAGTCACAGCCCCTCTCAATGTTTTACTACAGCCACAGCAGATGATACGGAGAAATGTCCCTAACATCACTGAAAAGATTGCCTTATCAATATCGCGTTTGTTGTACTTTACCTTAAACAAAATTAGCTTTAATGTCATAATTTAAATTAGATACGAAGAAGAGTGAAGAATTGATTGAAGACCAAAGGTCCATGGTTTATTCTTACTTTAAGATAAACATGTGAGTGTGAAAAGATCGCATTAGATTAATTATGTATGACAAATATCCAGTTTCTGGCTCCCTTCTTTGCATTCAAATAATGGCATATTTATATGGCATTATTAATAAGTAGTTGGTCTGTATTTTATATTTTAAAAACAAATTACAAAGTTATTGCATCTTGGTACATGGTTGAACCAGGATGGAGAAATATGCTACAGGCTCCTTGCAAACACAAATGCAACTCCAGCCTGGTGCATCTTTTTGAAAAATACTCCACATACTGTATGTCTGAATAGAATGCATCAGATCATAGCTAGGGCACAAAGGCCTTACTTAACCTGGCACTGAGTCTGTTAATGATGCATTGTGTAAGGTGGCCCACAGTTATCGTGATTGAGCAGATGTGTAAGCAGTTGGACAGATTTTCAGCAACAAGAGGTGGAATTTGGTTGAACCCTGATGACCTGATAAGGGTCGAACAGATCTGAAACGTTGTAATCAAATAAATATTTCACAAGTAAATGAGACAGTGTATAAGAGTTCTTTGCCGTTTTCAAGATTTTTTTTTCCAGTGTAGAGTTTTTTTTTTATATACTGTATTTTTAACGGAAATATTTGAAAGCAGAGAACAAATATTTGATCTTCCTCTATTGTAAGTCATTTGTTTGTTGTTGTTGTTCAGGTAACAAAGTGAATCAATAATGGAAGATTATTATTAAACTGTTTTGGTACTCGGTACAGACAAAGAGAAAAAATGAATCAAATAAAAGAAACTTGGAAAGCAGCAACAGAAAAACAATAGCGGGCAAGTTTGAAAGATTTAGCAAACGTTGAAGTTGAAATTGGAAGTGATTTAGAAGTAGTCAGCCCAGTCTCTCACGGCACATATTCATGCTTTTCTGAAGGATATAATGTATGTAATGCCAATAATCAGTGCTAAGGAAGCAATGTGCCATTTATGTAGCATGGTGAAAATAAATGTGATAGATGTGGATGTCACATTGTGAATATGTCACCCAAATGCAAAAGTAACAACATTTTTAACCCTGGATATAAAAATCTCTACATCCAAAATTATTTTTAATAACTTATCTCAATGCATTACATCAAGCACGACACATTTTGTGTTGAAACAGGCCAATGCATTTTCATGGATCCTTTGTTTCCCTACCCAAAGCATCCACACAATAACACAGACCAAAGCATTGAATGTTCGTCCACCAGACGGTCAGGTGTGTAGATGATACATTCCAGGCTGCTGCAGAAAGATCACCTAGCCTTTATTAAGGTGTCATCTAGACTTTATCAGGATGGAGAGCACTAAAAGCAGGCACACTGAAAAGATTGAGTTGGATGGTGGAAGGGGCCATCAGTAGGCCAGCTGGGTGAAAAATTGCACAATGGTTGCATCCTGGGAAAAGGATGGTGATGATCATGGCTGCAGAAAGGACACCTTCCATTAGGTGTTTGTAATACAAATTATACTATAATGATGTGACAATGAAAGCTTGATTATATCCACTATGTAATACAAAAGACGTCTGGACTTACTGAACAATTGCATCACCGTATCTCTCTAGTCTCACTCAATCAAGGACCTTCACTGTCTTGAGATGTGAAGTTGCTCTGCTGAAAAGAATAACAGCTGTTATTATTCTCTGTAAACCTAAGATTGTTCTGAAAGAAACAGGTGCCAGATAATTTGTCATCTGTAACATGAAGCCAAGACAAAAAAAAAAAGAGATAGAGAGAACAATCTGCTCTAAAACTCCAAAAATACATATTACTATTACAACCTAACATGTGTTCCATCTGAAATGTACACGCTTCAGTACCTTAAGTCTCCATGAAAGCTGAATTATATTGTAGAGCTGAATGAATTCAACTCAGAGTCAAGCTTCAAGCCTATTGGTTGACTATAGCTTCCTTGTTAGCAAGGAATGACTCAATCCCTTGAGGTGACCACAAATCTGCCTAAAATGACACATTGTAATGAAAAGTTAAAAACCAAGCATACACAAAATATGCCTTTTTTATTAACTTGGTGTGTTTGTTGTTCAAGTGGGTAGTATAAGGAAGGAAAAAGCACAGTGATCACACTACTTTTTAATCATTGACTTATTCAGACTAATTTATTGTACAATTTCCATTAAATACTCAAGTGATCACCCAAAATCATGAACTAAAATGTGAGCAGCTGAGGCTGCTCCAGTGCTAGAACAGTGAGGATGCATGAGAGATAAATACTGTTTGTAACCTTTACTAGATTACAGTTACCCATTAGAGCCTGTTAACCCTCTTAAATATAATAAAATTAATCTGTCTGTCAATGCAAAATCGCTAAATTTTATGAATGCCATTTAGTGATTGTGTGTACGTTGTGCCATGCGCAAACTATAAATGGAAATACTGTATGAGGTAGTATTTTAGCTCAGTTAGGGAAGCACTCCGTGAGGTTTGTGTTCAGCTTTTCCATCTCCATGCACCAATAATGTCGTCAATCTGTCTGTCTCAAGATGACCCCCTTGTCTTCGTGTTCATTTAATGCTCAGGTAACAAAAGATGGAACTAAATTTGAATGTTAATCCCTTGAATGTATTGGAATCTTTTTTTGTGTTTTTAACCTATGAACTTAGATCAAATATTCAGAAATAAATCCAGAAATACTATGCACCACCTTGGTATGTATGTGGAATGCTTCTTTGTATTACACTCGAGCAGATCTAGGGAATATTTTATAACCATGCCAGGGGAATCTAGCGCTACAATAAATCAAATGTGTTGGCCAGTAATTATTGCCTCTGCTCTCTCTCTCTCTCTCAGGGATAGAGGGATTTCACTTGTGTGCTTCCTCTCATCGGGCTTTAGAGTACCAACCCTTGTGTGTCTTGAAAGACAAGTGAGCAGGAAACTGAATGCCAGTTTAATTGGGGCGTGTTTGCGGCTCCCGTTGCCCACTCCTCACCAGCTGCAAATCAGTTCCAGGGTGCAACTCAAGGACAAAGGGCTTGACACATTGACACAGTATGTGCACACAACCATGATCAGTTACTGTGTGACTGTCTGAAAAACGTGGAGTGCTGATGTCTACTGATACTTCTAATTATCCTGTGGTGCATGTTTTTGTATTTCAATGTGGCCTCTGCTGTACAGTATGAGCACTCATGTACATTATGGAGCTTCTTCTGCCCCCTGGTTTAGTAATAATTGATAGTAATGATGGTAATAATGCTGTTTGCATCTATAGTAAATCATGAGACCTAGGCTATGGTCTAGAGCAACATCCCTGGGTCAGTGAAGCACATGCAGCACAGTCTCATACCTCAGTCTCTTTGTTCACTGTAGTGCAGCGTGATGATGTAGGTGCACTTTCACACTCTAGATTTTTGACAGCCATAGCTGGAAAACCTTGTTCAAACATCAATGTGCAGCAACAAGTCTCCAGGAGTCTCCCATTTTTGGATATTCTCTTTGTGTTCCCTTGACTGGCGAAGCACAGTGAGGTGGAAGAGGCTCCAGGACAAGGAGAGACTTGAAGCCCAAACTCCTGTCCAACTGTGTTGCACTAAATCTGATATCAGCCATCAGAATTGTCAGCACAGACAGACATACAGTACACTAACAATCAAGTTAGGCATTCGTTGTAGCGTTAGCTCAGTTGGTAGAGCAGGGGCACAAATAGAGAGGTTTACTCCTCGACACAGCAGCTGCAAGTTTGACTCCGACCTGCGGCCCTTTGCTCCCTTTTCCCTTTCATTTTTTCATCTGTCTGTGAAAATAAAGCCCTAAAAATGCCCCAAAAATAAATAATAACATTTTTTTATGTGATTCAAAAATTCTCTAATCTGTGATTATGTGATAATCAGCTTCACAACATGTCCTTTCACTGTCACCATGAAGGGTGTTGATTGCTTTCAAGGAAATGTGACATGTGTATGAGAACAGAATATATCACTACCATGGTGATGGTAAGGGTGTTACAGCTTGTGGGGAAAAACTCACACTTAGGGTCAGTTTTCCACTATATTGGGCCAATATTAGCCTTTTATTAAGCGCAGGATAGCATCTTATTACTCTGATGTATTGGAAGGTCCTTTACTGACTACACTCTGTAAAACCTGCTGCTTATTACTGGCCCCATATTAACCCCTCCCACGCAGTTTTATTATGTTGGAATAAAAGAAATACACCTGTGTCGCTCTTGGCATATGCATATTAGTGGAGCATATTCTCAACGTTTCCTATTAAACTAGGACAAAGCAGGGGTGTGACATTTTGATATACTGGTAACACACATCAGTAACATAGCCTAGATGTAGCCTATACTAGTTTCCTCTATCATAAAAACATAGACTGTAACTTCCACTATAATAATCCAATAAATTAAGTGCTTCACAGGTAGCTCACTTGCTGCCCTTGGGACTGTTGCATCATAGGGCCTTTTTGGCAATGGAACTAGCTACGGCCACAAGCTGTGACATAATAAAACAATATATATATTAACGTATTATCTATATAACAGTTGCCTATTTACACATCCTGTAGACATTAGGCGTTGTGTTTCTGGCCTCCCGACAAATGTAGGCTTAATTTTCACTCTGCTTTTTGCTCTGTTTTTTTGGTCTTCAATGTGAGAAAATAACAAGCCCTTTAGCTGCTGAAGGTTCAACAATGTTTACTACCTAGTCTACAGATTACCGGAGCTTTTTTTTTTGTTCCTGCTTCAAATGGAAATGAGGTTGATGAGAGCTGTGTTTGTGGGCCCCTTACTAAAACAATGAGATACAAAAGACAGTAGAGCTGTACTGTTAGACTTCGCTGTCATTTCTACAGTTACTTACCACAAAATGCCCAGTAATTTTTTTTTTGGTTTATTACTGTAATCAGCATTGCATTGTGGCTATTAACATTTAATTTACAGTGATTTACTGTAAATTTTGAATTTGCGGTAGTCTGTTGTAAAACAACAGCAGTAGTGCTACTGTATTTGAAAAAGAGACTTCTAGCCATAACGTACGGCACATTTCTCTGTTTGCTTGTTACTGTAACAGTGACAACGTTCATATTTCATGTCATTTCAAGAAAAAGCATTAGCTTATTAGCTTATCACATTTGTCGTATTTTTTGAATATTAAATACTTCATCATATTATATACTACTTATTCATATTATAATACCAATAGGATTTCATTGCTTTTATACACTTTTCCATCACTGGCATGATGCATGTACCTGCAACGCTGCCTCTACACGTCGCCCTGCTCTGATAATTGCGCCTTGCATTGCTATCACTTTGGCCCAAGATCCCATCGCCGAGTGACACAGGTTGTTTTTCAAGCTGCTTCTTGGGACACAGCAGGGCTGTAAATAGTGTAATGTTTCTCTCTTCAGGGAGCGATGAAGCATTGTTGTATTCACACTTGCAATCTGGAAGCATCACAACACTATTTTTTACTTGGAAAGAAGAAAAAGAAAAAAGCAGTTCACGCCTCTTCATTTACAGTACTTTCATCCTGCAACAGGTTATTCTCTGGTGATGTGTCTTCTCTCAGGTGAAGCTGCATTAATTTGGTTTTCTG
Source organism: Etheostoma perlongum (assembly GCA_026937815.1). Taxonomy (NCBI): domain Eukaryota; kingdom Metazoa; phylum Chordata; class Actinopteri; order Perciformes; family Percidae; genus Etheostoma; species Etheostoma perlongum. The sequence continues at coordinate 11,422,965 of CM049374.1, forward strand.
CAGTTAAATAGAGTATATGAGGTAGGCACGGCTGATTCCAACACTTTTATTCGAAGTCTGCAATAAATAAGTACCCAAGTGCTGCTTTTACCACCCCCGTCTGCTCCTCTGGATATACATCACTCCCATTGCAGCCGTTTAAGGAGGGCAGAAATGTTATTGCTCTGTCAGTTTCATCTCGCATTACCTGAGCTGCAGGATGTCCAGCATTTGCAGAGTCTCAACCCTGTTATGGGACACTGGAGCCAAGCCAGTGTTCTACAGTACAGCTGCTAACATCTGCTTTGTTAAGACACAACACCGGCAGGATCTGCACTTGGCTAGAAGATACTGTTGCGTTACGCACTGTAGACACATTTTGACATATATTAAATACAATTCTGCAACCCTTAGTAGGGAAAAAGGAAAACAAAAATTCCCCAAGAAGGACAAAATTGCTAACCTAGCTCTTTTGCAACATAGTTCTAAGGAACATTTTAAAAACTAACACAAGAAATTTAAGACACCACCATAGAGCAAGCTCTCAGTAGCTGGCTTGGCTCCTGCCTGCAGGCTGTGGAGTATAATTAATGTCAAAACAGTGTAGTGGTATAAACAGACTGGCTCTGCTCTCGGTCTGACATGGCTTCACAGCCCTTCCAGTGTTTCAGTGGAGACACATTCCGCCAGATTGCACTGCAACAAGCCGCCTCTGACTAGCCCTCTAATGAGGTTGGGGACTGTCAACAGCCTTCCCCCGTGCTTCTCCAGCCAGCCGGGGTGATTGCTCCCTACCCACTGGCCTGCTCCCTCTGGGCCTGCCATACACTTTACACTGGCTGCACCGATTAATCAAATAAGGCCGTATGTTGCTCACTTTTGATATATATATTTCTTTTCAAAGATTGCAGCCCTTAAGAAGTGGTCTTGACTGTTGCAATAACTGCAAACTCTGCAGGCCTTGTTAGCAAGGCTAAAGTGGTGGTGAATGTGCTCCAATGCTTTAATTGAATATATGCAGCAGTAGCAGTGTTTGTGCATGTGCAGATTGGGGACACACGGCAACTGAGCAATTTTTTTCATAACAGACCGCATCATGCAGCCTCCAAGTTGCGTGTATACTTAATACTCAGAGCCTGACTACTGTGTGAGCACTTTGAATAAATTCGAATGCATTTGTGTCAGGATGAAGACCGGGCCAAAGGGTTCTGACTGAATGCCAAATGTTTGGATTTTAATTAAAAACATATCTTCTTTAATACGTTCTGTTGAATGGTCCTTTGAGACTAATTAAAAGGTTTCATTACTCACATTCCATCCTTTTTTTGTAAGGATATCCACCATGTAAATGCACAATGTCTTGTGTCTCAGCAGTATAGTGAACGGCACAACTATTTTAGCTGCCAGTCACTACTATACAGCTTTTTACAAATAGTCTTCCAATCCTAACAAGCTGTTTTCACTTAGTCCAAATGAACATATGCTCTCATTCTCACATGGACTAGGCACACAAGCAAGTTAAGTCAATCTCATTAAGCGAGAATACAGTACATGTCTAGTTTTCCGTTCACAATTATAAACGGATTTTCCACAACTAGGATTCACCCGAGTTCAGGAAAAGTTTTATATTTACTTTTTTTACACATGGTGTCTTTCCAGGGAAGAGTCCACTGGGACCACAAGATAATATGTTTCATGTTTCCTGCTGCAGGAACAGTGGTTTATTTGTCCTAAGCACCATCTAAAACTGCACCAACAGAAAATCCAAGGACAAAAACATCACTGTACAATGCAAAACACAGCAGAGTAACAGCAGCTCCCTAAATTATAATGATACAAGATGTCAGATAAATGAAGGTCATACAGTGGTCTCCTTTGACTTGCCTTTGAGTTTATATATTATACATAGCATACACACCAAGGCATTAATATTACTCATCAGATGTCAGTATGGAAGATTTAAAATGCCTAAATGAAAAGTATTATACATATTATAAAACATACTATAAAAAGGACAAATATTTAGCATTTAGTTTTCAATAACGTAATAAATAGTTTTCCATTGTGGCATTAAATTCCATGTCACATTCAGTGTTGTCAAGGAAACCTAATACAAGACACTGTCATCAGTTGTCATGTAGTCTGACTCACTGGATGTAGAATGTTGGGATAAGCCTTGCCATTGGCCTATTGCCTATCTCAGCTGGCATTCTCCTGTCCTTACACTATGTCTGTTATATGTTTTGCAAGAGCACCGCCACTGCATCTGGGGCTTAGCGCCGCCCAAGATGTTTGTAATTGGTTTAAAGAAATCCAAACAACCCAGAATGCTTTTTTCCCCTATCCCAAAATGATAACTCGTGAAGCCAGAGCCTCCAGGGCTGACACAGCACTGTGGAGATAAGTCTAGCAATACGAGACAAGTTTTCATGAGGTGCAAGGTAGCAATTTTTTTCTTTTCTTTGGGAGACACACATTGTCTATAACCTATAAAAAAATGAAAAGTAAGAACCTGTCACAGTTTGGGAGCGGAACCAAGGGCGGAGCTTATCTTTGCTGACGCTAGCTAATGGCAGGCATGACAGACAGCCTTTCATATTAAAACAGTTTATTTTGTCAATAGTCAAGCTGTGATAACTCTATTTCATCTGATTTGGTTTGTTTTTACGTCAGCATTATACATTTTCCATTAAGTATTTTCATTTTATGCTACATTTCTAAAGTACATATTACTAATACAAAACCTATCATCTTTAATTAGAATTTATTCATTTTTAACACGTCCTTATTCCTAAACAACAGAATAGGTGGATTTTCAATGACTCCCAACACAGCATATATAACTTATTTACTATTTACTGCTGCACTCTGGCCGTTTGTTGGCGAGATACTATTGAACAAGACATTTTAAGGCGACCAAAATGTTCTAATTAAAAGTGAAAACAGACAGTGAGAGGGTCAAAGTATAAGAGGAAAAAACACACAACATCCACAACAAGTTCACGTCTATTATAATAGTAAACACACAGCCATCGATAGGCATTGCTAAGCCTCTAACATAATTGACAGTTCGGTGTGTAGCCCCTCCCTTAAAGCATCCACTTCTTTATCATCTATTTTTAAATAAATGGGACCATAATTTATTAAATAAACATCATGCTATATTGAAGCAGATGTTAAACTAGCTATTGAGTCCATAAACTAAGTAGGAAAATGTTTACTGAGATAATAAATCAAGTGAGAAGTAGGTTTTTTTTTTGATGATGATGATTTTTTGATTTAAGATGATTTATTTTTGAAACTTGTGGAGTCACCCTGTGCAGGAAATGAAATAGAATGGAGGTTTTGCGTTGGCTTCACTCTTTTAGACCAGGAAGCTCAGTCCATTATTTTTTACTGTCTATGGTAAAACATCAGGGAATGGCTTAAAATGAGTAAAGCAACTTAAATAAGGATGTAACATGACGTCGTTGCGTCATAAACTAAGGTCCGTAAAACTCATTCATTTAAAAAAATGACTGCTCTAATGGTCTTGCTCGTCTCGTCGTTTGCTGTCCCGATAATCACTACAGCCATGGGAGGTTTCCGCCTAACAACAAAAGTAGTTTAGGTTGTTTTGAGTTGCATGCACAATCGACCTATATGGCCGTTTTCTGGGTGAGAATGGTCTGTCATTTCACATATTGGTTTAAATCCATTTAATAATTACACTTACACAAATAATTACATGCAAATAAACTTGTATTAGTCAACAGCTACTGTCAGTTTGGTTAGAATGGATATTCATACAACATATTAGCAAGATAAAGATAAAGCATTTACGGTAAAAAAGTACTGCATCAGCCGTCTAAAGCATGTGGTTGGGTGTGGTGGATAGGTCACACACACACAGTGTGAGAGTGAGAATAACACTGTCGATCTGTACAAATATTTTGGCAACATGGGGTGCAAAGAGCAACACAGTCTCTAGGGATGAAAGTTGGGGCAAGTGTGTTTTGTAATTGTTGATAAGGTACAACTACATACTGTATAGAGAAAAAGAGAAACAAATCAGCCAAAGCTTCTGAAAAAAAGGCATGCATTCCAAACAGTAGTTTATATACAGTCAGAATTGGCACATATCCTGTCAGGCTCTACCAAAATAAAGTAAAACCTCTGTGGGCAAAACGTATTATGTTGTAACGCTTAAGTTATTAATGCATGATGGCCGTTAGTGCTTTAAATGTTATAGTTCGGTGTTTTTTTTTTTTTTTTTTGTAAGAAGTGCTGTCTGTGTCTCGGTTGATAACCTGCATTCTCCAGTCAGTGTCAGTAAAATTGGACAATATGTGCAGAGGCATGAATTGTTTGGTCTGTACCAGCAAAGCGAGAAGAGGGGCTGGTGGCAGATGGTGTGGGGTGTGAGATTAGGCTGGCATTGACACATGGCAGGAGGCTATGCTGGTGTGAATTTGCTGTGGGTGAGAGTGGAGTTCAGAGATCTTCTCCTTGGGAATTAGCACTAGCATTGAGGAGGAGTAGATTTACGGGCGTATCATGAGCTCAGCTTCAGACGGTGTATCTTCAGCACCTTAGGGGAACAATGTTAAATGCAACATTTTTTTTTGTCTTTTAAAAGAAAACAGTCAGCACAGAGAAGTGTATGCGTTTTATGCTCCATTTCTCCCTCTGGACTGAACTCTATGCCAGAGGTTTATATATAACAGGATGAATTACTAAGTAATCACTGACCAGCCCTACTTTGCATACGGCTGCGCTGGGAAAAATAGACTTCTTTAGGTTATTGCTATCATAAAGCAGGATGATACTGCTTCTGGAGTTCATTAATAGCAAATCCAGCCCATAACTCTTTAAGAAGTATGATGCGTTTTATTCATACAGGAGCACATTGCAACAACTGTATTCTTACTGGGGCAATTAAGGACAAGATCCTTGCTCAAGGGCACGAATAGGAGTGGCTGTTTGGATTCATCTCCCCGGTGTTAAATCACTTGGCTATTGACTCTGTGTAATACCTCCTGCTGAATCAGTAGAAAAAGGGACTTTAATTATATATTCAAGAGAAAATGGTGTGGGGAGGGGGAGGGGGAATAATAGGATCCCCAATGGCAAGGTAAGCTCAAAGTCCAGAGCTTTAAAAGAATATTTAATTAAATAGCATCAAATTTTTACCCCTTACCCCTCAGGTGTTAATAAATTGTAATGCTTGATCATTTTCAGATATGTCACCAGATTGACACCTTCTGATAAAATTTTGTGAGTTGAACTATAACATCATCAATACTGGGAGACATTAAATGACATTAAATCATATGGGTTTTGAGGATTCTGGATTTGCAAGAGGACTGGTTTCAACTGAGCTGGGACAGATACAGCCAGAGGAGGGCGACTGAGACAACAAACATGCAAGGAAAAATATATTTTCCTTGAGCATCGTAATTCTTGATTTAACCAACAGAGGGAAGCAGAGCACAATTTTTACCAGCAGGCTTATGTTTGCGAGAAGGACCTGCATTTTGAAACATGTGAGTCACTGCCCACTTAGAAGATATCGGAGGTCATCTTTTCTCAACAAAAAACTTTTAAATTCACATTATCTTCCAAGGATTCAGATGATGTTCGACAAAGTAGACTGCTGAACATGAATCCCTAAGCACATCACTGATCTTGCCAGTTGCCAGTAATGCAAGGTCACACTGTGACACAAATTGTTAGCACAGTGCAAATATAAACCTACTCATCAAAGCTTGCTACTTGATAGAGCTGCCAATCAACTATTCAACACAACGTGGCACGTGTCAAAGTGTAAAAGCACCAAAACGATTCAACAAGAGAAAGGAAAAGTCCTTTCGTATCATTAAAAATTCTACCTTTTCAGGAGCTTAGGAAAACAGCCCTGTTTTCAGCTTTGTGACGATGTATTTTCCAGCTGATCCACAAGGGGTTTTAAATAGTTTATTTAGCTTAAGACGTAGGAGAATAGTCTCAACATATACTGTAAATTAACAGGTTTTCACTAGACAGGAAGTGTTAGAAAAATTGTAATCGGTAAAGTAACTAAATCTCTCAGACAAATGTAGCGGAGTGAAAAATATAATATTTGCCCCTGAAATGTAGTGTAATAGAAGTATAAAGTTGCATGAAATGGAAAGTACCTCAACAATTTTGTAAATGTACATTTACTTAGTTACATTCCACCATTGCAGATTTAATGATCAGGCAACGTCTACACAAACTGAAAATCTAAATTGTACTTTTGACAGAAGGAAACATGTAGGTTACCTAAACCCATTAGTAAATTAAATAAACATGCTCCAAATTAATCATTTAAAATTGACATGCTTTTATTGGAAAAATAGTCCAACGAGGCATTACAATAGAAGCCTTTTAACTGCTAAGTTTTCTAATACATATTCATTATGTGTACTGAACTGGGAAATATGTAGACACAAACACGTTTTGGGGGGTGGTGGTGGTATTCTATACGGAGAAGGGGGGGAATGGGGTTCTGTGGAGGGGGGACTTCATCAGATCTTCATCTGAACACAAAGAGCGAGACAGAAACTCGATTACTGGGAAATGAAAGTCTCCTGTCTATGACAGTGACAGTGTGGTGGTGGTGGGGGGGGCTGCGTCTCCAAGATGATACCATCAAAGGCCTCCTTTATTTTGCTTGAAGAGGAAGCAATGTCGCATCCCCTGTGCTGCCCGAGGGCATGCTGATGTCATCTGCTTGTCAGACACAATGACGGGAAGCCTCGCTGCTGCCGGGAGCCGCACGTAAATGAATGAATGGACTGGTGGATTCATCAGGTCTTACAATCAAACTGGTCAAGGCAGTGGTAATGGACATAAAGAGCATTAGCATTTTCCCGCATACTTGTGACCTGATATGTTCTATGATATATCCTGTGCTGATGATAAACTCTGCACCCCCTTTAGTGAATCCATATTGCTTTTCATTAGTGCTGGAGTGAGATGCTGTTTAGAATTCACATTGCAATATCAGACGCTGCTCTGTGGTGCATCTGGGAGTTGGTTTGGTGGTGCTGCTTCCCGCTCATGCTCCACGCTTGATCCTCAGAGACACAATAGAGCTGCAAGACAGAAAAGCAAGCAGCTTCTTGGAAGTGTTTTTGGAGGTTCATGCAAATCATGGCAGGCTAATCGTGTGTGTGTGTGTGTGTGTGTGTGTATCAGCGGGCCCTTTGTGACCTACTAAAGCCTCCAGCACAGGGAGGGTAGACAAACATGTGGACTATCCAGATTATACCTCAGCTGAGATCTATGATAGCCACATTAGAGCATTTATATGGAGGCCTGACTCGTTAACTGTCACGTTGCTGACAGGTCGCAGATGCTCGAATAAGCAAACCGCAGGATAAGACATCCATGAATGCTCATAAGAGTAATTCTGCCTGATAAAAATAAATCCCGAACTTAACCACTCACCGCTGCCAGACAACATTTAATGAGATGCAGCCAGATTGCTAATTGACTTCCTGAATTCCACGCAGCCTATATCTCCATGGCAACTAAACCAGCATTCTCTTTTCATACACACAGGACAAGGAACATGTTTTTTTTAAGCCTCCATTCACTCTGTTCTAATTTCTTCTCTGAATAATACATTGATGATAAGATTTCAACTCTGTACTCATTCCAAACCAATAACTGCTAATGTTATTAGAGGAATAATGAGGTTTAATCAATGCAACACATGATTACACAGATTCTATCTGTTAGAAGCATGAGGATTAATGACTCAGATGTACAAGGCAGGATTGTAAGAGAAAGACACTGTGAGGTAAGACCATTAAAAGAGAGATTGCAGTTGAGGCTGAGGGAGGAGGAGCAGGGTTTTTCTCGGAGTGTCTGGGCCCCCGCTGACACCAACATGGCCCTCTCTGTTCTCTGTCAAAAGTGACATCAACCAGTCCTGAATCACTGTTGCCGGCCTCCTGATGGCGCCTCTAAGAATCCCTCTCCCTCACTGACACACTGACCCCCCCCCATAGATCAGATCATGTGTCCTCATCAGACGGGTAACAAGATCCAGGATGTGTCGTTGTGCTCGGGCGATACAGGAAACAGGCTTCGTAGAAACATGCTGTACATTGCACAAGAACACACTGCAGACGTTAGTTCCTCTAAACAAACTCTTGATTTGTTTTTGGTTTGCCTCTGCTTATGTTTACATCATACATTTTTATTTTAAATATACATATTATATTTAACGCAGTTTTTCCACCCTAGTGTCATGGCCACAAGTAGGGTCAAACAATACAAGCAGCTGGGAGGGTAGATTTTAAAGACTCATACAAGTACATATTTTTTATTTAATGGTGTACTTCAACAACTTAAAATTGCACTTCTATGTAGTTGGAGGAAAAGCTACACACTAAAAGAAGAATGATCCAAATTGAAGCATCAAGGGCTCTGTATGTGGACGTACTGTTAACGTTACATTTAGTTGACAATCTTTTGTGTTTGTATGCTAACGATAGCAATGAGCAGTAGTAAGACATGTAATTTGTCAATTATCTTACATACTGTTGCCTGTATGCTGGCTGGAGGTACATTACAGCCATAGACTGTATACAGTCTATGATTATAGCATTACATTTAGCTGTTAACTGGCTGTTACTATTGTGATAATGTTAATAACTGTAGAATGTGTAGAAGACAGAAAAATGTGTAAAAATAAATTTAAAAAACTGAATTTCACTGATGGAATAAATCAATCTTAAATTCACATGACATCGTCTTCACCAGGGTTTTGGTAATTTGGAGACAAAAGAATACTTATTGCTTATATTATCTTTTTCAGCTACTGGCTGAACATGTCACAGTTCACATTTAATAATGTCATGACAACACAGTGAGCATAATTTCATGCAATTTGCAATATCTTATGCAAATGTCACTACCTGCCATATAGACAGTTCTTTGCGATTACAGATTGTTTTTATTATCTCAGCAGATAATAAGAGAGTGTCAATTTTCACTCTGACTAATGCTCCAGATATCAAAGGAAAAGTGTGAAGACACTGAAGCAAATGTGAGGGATTATTTCTATTGATTTCCATTGTTTCTTTTTAATTAGCCCCAGGGCTTAAGTCTTGGTTAGATTGGGTTTCTGGATCTAAAGTTATTGATTTGTTAGTAGACTCCTTTACAGCCGCTTTTCTGGTTATTACCTATCCCCCCCTGCTCCCCTGTGGGCAGCATTTGCCCCTCTTCCAAACAAGCAGACACCCCCTAGGATGGCTCCCAAAGACATTTAATTGAAACAGACAAAATAACACCCCTGTTATCCCGTGGGCCCAATTCTATTACCATCTTATGCACCTCCCGTGAGAGCAGTGTGCAGCCGCAAACCAAGTGTAACACCGGTGCATAATTCACACCTTCAAAGCTCATCTCAGACTGCTCATGCAGCCTGCAGGGCCGGTCAGAGCAGAAGACACGTTTTCCTTTTGTAATACAGCTGCTGTATGACATCGTCCTTATCAGACACCTGATGATGTTGTTTATCCTTTAGCATCCATTCACACAGTAATGACTTAATATACAAACATTGCTGTGTGTACATTTGAGCTCCCGCTTGTGTTCCCAGAGATCTGATATGACCATCTCTGTCAACCTCTGCTAAAGGCAATTATTTGCATGATCACACAGTTATTGTGTTGCATCCAACCACTAAGAAATTTAATTATCTAATGGTAAATTCTTTCACAAGAGAAGCGCCGACTTGGGCCCATCTTTTCTTGCCGTAGTGCTTCATTTCACCGCACAGCATGGTCCATTGCATTTTTAAGTTTTGTGTATGAAGATAAGTTGCTCCACATGTAAAATTCAAGCTTGGTGGTTAAAGTGTTCTTAATATTCACCTTTGCCTCTGATCTTCAACAATAAAGGATAATAAATATTATAACAGATTTGAAGTATGGATCCTGGACTACAGTTGAATCAATTGTCTCGTCTTAGTGGTCACAAAACTCTAAGCTGCAACAGACTGCCAAGCTTCTGCACGCTTGTAAAAATCACACATGCTCACATTAAATGTTAACACTTCATCTTTATCAAGTGGTTCTGCAGTTATATTACTGTAGGAAGGGAGGGAAAGCTTATTCCCCATTTCCTCCTTTGTTAAATGATTGACGGCCGTTTGGCGCCAGTCTTCCATCTCAACTCAAATTTCACAGCTGCAATATTTGGATTGCTATGGTAACATCTCTCATACTGTGAGCCCCTCCTGCCTTCATCCAGACACCACGGCATCTCCCAGCCTTTATTGGGTGAGAGGATGCTCCTTGTCACTCTCATAAAGAGTAAATGATTCCATGAAGGCATATGATGAAACTCTTCGAGCAGAGCAATGCGTTGTCTCTGGGGGGAGCGCCTACGCACAGAAAAATCCGCCACAGGAAAACGCCCTCTCCCAACCTGCTGCTGATATTAATTCCGAATCGAAAGCTACGCCTGTGCCCCCAGCGCTTCCTGTGTGATGCTGGGAGGCGGTACGAGGCAGGCTCGGCAGGAACCGCGGGGAAGCTACAGATGTTGCTCACACATTCTTAGAGTAGAAAACAGGACAGGCTCTGGCTATATTCTGATCTCTTTGCTGCAGGTGGTTGGTAAGAGCCAAGCCACTGGAAGCCTGAACAGAACAGCCTACAGGCAATATATCACAGCTGCCCTCGATGATCATGCAGCATGAGCTCAGCCAAAAATTTGTCTGCTTTGACTCCCATCATGTATTCCTGCAACAGCATATTGTAAATAAAACAAATGTACTCAGAACCTTCATTTGTTGGACAACTCCTTCCTATAGGAGGATCTTTATGTGTGCATTCAACAGTTTAATTCCTATAAGGTAAAAAAATATTCATTATTAAATTATGTTTGCAAGAGCATTATGCCAAACTGTATTCTGAGACATCTGCTATGCAGGGACTTAGTGGTATTATTGGATTTTAGGGTTGAGTGTCTCCTTATTGCCACAATAATGTTTTGGATTATAAAACAGAATTTCAATAGCGTTCACCAATTGGGAAATAGACTTATGTACTTTTTTCTCAGAGTAAGATTAAATGTCAAGAAGAATATCGTGTCTGTGCATTAGCTGGAGCTGTAGGTCTGGTGCTACACCTGCACATTCACTGTGACAACAGAAGGGTTTAGGAAACTGCGCAAAATCACTTCTCCCAGCTGTTGCTAAGAATTAGTTTTAGCATGTAACTCCCCTTCATCAAAACACAAGCTGACATTATAAAACAATCAGGATACAATATGTGAATTAGGCAGCTTTAGCACTTTAGAGGACATGCGCAATACCATGACCGTAAAACTGAAGCATCCAAATGGAATTCAGCCATTATTAATTTGATAATTTACACCTGCATGGCACGGCACATTAGTTTAGTGCTTAGCACTGCTGCCTCACAGGAAGCAGGTCCCCGGTCTGGGTAGAGTCCAATCCCCGGTCAGGGCAGGGCCTTTCTGTGTGAAGTTTGCATGTTCTCCCCTTGTTTGGTGGGTTTCCTTTGGGTGCTACAGTTTCCTCCTAACATAAAGACATGCATTCGAGGTACATGTAACTAGGACTACAGTTGAAAATTTGCCGACTGGTTAACACTGATGTATTAACAGAAATGTTGATCAATGTGCATTGTCCTAATGAATAAAGACATCTGAAAAGTGTGCTTTTCCTACTGTGACAGACGTTAAAATGTCTCCTGTGAAAAAGGACCTTAATGTTAAGAATACTGCACGTCATGATGGGTTGAAGAAATGTTTTGCTTCTCAAATTAAAACAGTTCAAATTAAAGCTGTTCTAATCGATGACATTAAAAGAGCCTGCGTGGCCTGTATTCCAATATATTACTAATAATAATAATGAAGCCACCAACTGTGCTACAAGAGGCTGGGGGAGGAGCAGCTCAGCCAGATAGTGATTCACATCAGTAGAACACTGATATCTGGGTTTGATATCGGGAAATGATGGTGGAGACTTCAATAGATGACGAGTCCGATGGTTTCAGATAATTTGCAGCTTTTATTCAAACATTGAACACACTTTCATGACAAAGAGAGACGCCTTTTGTACCACTGAACATCAGAATAACTGCATTTTTATATTCTTCTTGTCCTCACACGTCAGTCTGTCTATTTCTATGGGACAGTTACCTTCAAACTACTCCTTATTTGTGAGACACTTCTAATAGTATTACACATTCTGATCTATTATTGCAAACTAGTGTCACGTTCAAGCTGACACTGAGAGCTCTTTGAGAAAGTTTGATACATTTGAACACCTGCATGTGTAAATACCAACCTATCAACCACCACAGATGCAAAAGGTTTAATAACCTTCCTGCCATTGTGATGTAAAGCACATGCTAACTGTTTGTTTGTGTAATGGCACTGCAAATGTCGTTTAACTTATTGGATCATCACAATCTTATTCACTTAAAATAAATATCAGCATCAAGGATAAAAGCATATAATCAAAATGTTCCAAATGGGAATAAATGTTCGTGTAAAATCCTTTTGAAATGGCCTTTGAATTCCTCTTTAGATAAATAAAACACTGCGCAGCATTGTTATGGGCTTTTGTCAACACAATCCATCTTAATTTCTGGTGAAAGCCTATGGGCTGACTGGTATAGAGCGGTGAACAGCACACAGCCTGCATATTTACTTCCAGCTCATTTATTCTCATTATGCAGCCCTGCAGACCTCAATGAGGGGATTTCTGCCCCACAGTGATATTCCATGATATAAAAGAAGTGAGAAGGAGAGAGATGTGGGGAACACGTCAGGAAAAACAAGACGGAAGCTGGGCGATGGGGGGTGCATTCATTCATGCTCTGCCCGTGAACTTTGACACCTTTGACAACGTAGGGACTGTTTTCAGAGCCTACGTTGACGGCACCAGCTCCTTCTTTGCCCCTCACTCAGTCTCCATTGGAAGTTTCACATTTGCTGTCAACTAATGAGGCCCTGCCCTGTCTAGCTGGAGGTGCGATGATTTCATATCTTGGTATTTTTTATGATGTATTTGGCCAACAACATGTCACCTGAGAAATAATGAATTCTGAGCATATATTTTCTGAGGGGAGGAGAATATTGGAGAGAAAATCTGTATTTCAGGTTATTTTAGAACTGGCGTTACAAAAGTGTGGCTTATCATAAGGTTCACAGGTTGCTGAAAAACAAGCAGTATTTAATTAAATTAGTTTAGTTGTAATGTGGTTTACAAATAAAGCCCCTGGGAACTTAGTTTAAAATCTTAAGTTGCCTATTTATTTAATTGGAAACAATAAATAAATAATAATAAAGAGAAGTCATTACAGAATGTATATACATATACTGTATTTTATTAATTGAATGGCTATTGCTGAAAATTCATTCAACCAGTTTGAGTGTATTAATATTTTAAATATTACAACATTAGCCTTGTATAATAACCCTTCTTGAGGATTATTTATTTAGAGGTAAAGTCTCAAACACATCCACTTCTTTTATCAAGACTGTGCGGGGGGGGGGGTTGGATTAGATTTGATTGACACGACCAAGACCACTTGAGCAAACTAACAATTGGCATCAGATTCTCATTTAAAATGTCTGAATCCAAACTGATGCAAGGAAAGAATTTTCCTCCTTGGTATCTCACCTTGCTCCATATAGTCCCAGTCCTTATCGCAGTGGCCAGGGTTCGAGTCCAACCTATGGCACTTTGCTGCATGTTGAACCCCCCTCTGTCTTCCCCCTTTCCTGTCTTCAGCTATCCTATCAATTAAGGCCAACAGAATATAGAAATATCTCATGTAAAACCAATAATAACTATATATAAGATAAGATACGATACGCCTTTACTGTCTCCTATAGGAGAAATTCCTCTTGGCCATTCGAGAGAACGAAATGGCAACACATCGGGCATAAACACACAATAATACATATATATATATAAAAAAAATGGTAAGTTACACAAATATTATTTAGTAGTATTAGCCACACATACATCACTTCAGCCAATACACACAAAGACACCTTATCTCTTATTATTCATTAATTTGATTGAAAGCGGCACAAATGAGAATTTGTACCTGTTAAGCTTGCAGTTTGGTATCCTGTACCTTCTCAGCTCATACAGGACGTGATACGTTTCCTCACCGCCTCCTTAAAAGGTTCCTGAAGAGGAGTTGGTGGCATTTGGCCATTTATTGTTCCAGCCCTTTTTATCAAGTTTTGGAGCTGTGATTTTAATTTAATGGCCAGGTTTACCCAACCAAGCCTTAATGCAATAACGAGCAACAGATTCAATGACTGTCTTGTAAAACAGTAGCATGAAATCTTCGTCCACTCCATAAACTCTGCGAAGTCTTAGAAAATTTAGACGCTGACTTAGCTTTGAGCAAACATACTCCACTTGATAGGACCACTGTAACTGACTGTCTACTTGTATGCCTAAATACTCATATGTTGTTAACTGCTCAACAAGTACATCCTCCTATAGTATCTCCTATAGACCTGGGGTTAAAAATAGAAACCTTTATAAATGGAGTAGGATGGTGCCATCTGTAAAATTGGAACATAGTGAATCAACTTATTTCCACCTCTTAACCTGGGCCTCTGCAGGGTCATCTGAGAATGTGGCCTTACACTACTGTATCACATTTACCACTTATAGATGATGCAGTTCCTGCTGTAAAAGAGGAAGCAGATGTTCCCCCAAATCTAATTTGATTTGATAAGAGCACTCCTTGTAACACGGAGCACATCAGAAAGATATCTTGTTACATTCAATGCCCAGTCAAGCCATTGTGTAATCCATTCACTGTGATTATGATACCCTAAATCAGGTTATTCCGATTCAAGTCAATCTGTTCATTTCCCTTCTTTGTGTAACAAAGAGGTGTGAGTCTTCTCTCTGTGGTGCCAGTTGGATGAAGATGAATCCAAGTAAGTATACCTCTGAGCATGACCGGCGATGGTGAGAGGCCCTTACCACGTCGCCATTTTCAGATTGGAAAATCCCTTCATTGTTGTCTGTGGGTCTGAGGTTATTAGATAAATTGATTTCTAACTGACCTTTACTGCCCGCTCCTCTGATGCAAAGAGTTCTTAATGATCTGGTGCTGTCAGAGGTGCTGAAATAACAATCCCTACAGAGAGTATGAGTCTACAATACATGGGTCGGCATTGTGATGAAAGGCATGAACAGTGTTACAGCAGCTCAACACAACAATGTGAACACCTGTTAATGTAATGCAATCTATACAACAGCCATGCAGTGAATGTGTGTGTCAAGCTTGACATTTTGAATATTGCAGAGACCTTTACGATAATGTATCTATTTTATATTGTAAGATGTGTCTATTGTATAGATTTGAACATGTTCATGGTATGACATCTATTTACAACATTTAAACATCACCATAACCATTAATAAAAGTATTCCTTCTCCCTCATTGAAAGATTCAAAATGTACGAATCATGCAAATAGTCTTTATTGGACACAGGATAAATCCTTCCTACTTCAGGGAAAAGTCCATTCTTAGTGTAAAGATCTTCTAGGCATCAACCAGTTGCCAATATACTGAAGCACTGTGTCTTTTTGTCAAGTTTTTTTTTCAAAAATGAACATGTCTTAACATTAATTTAACATATTATTCCCAAATATAAATCAGCCTTTTTGTAAAAAAAAACAAAAAACAACACATTAGTGATAGGCTTACTGGCCCAAGGGAGTCCGACAAATTCACTGTGCCACACAACCTTCTGGCACCGAGAGGATCGTGCACGATCAAAAATAGCATCTCTGATTCATATTTTGATCATTTAATAACCATAAAAGACAGAAACTTACCGATTGTTGCAGCTAACAGCTAACAAGCTACCGGTCACGGAGGTCTCTTTGGGGTCTTTCTAGCCTCTAAAGGTGATTTTCTATCCAGCCTGGAACTTGTGCCTTTTTTCGGGGTTGTTGCAAACTGTTACATCCAAGATTTATCCACTTGATGTCCATAATTCATCACATTTTCGCTCATTTCTACCGCTAGCTCCGTGCTCCGTGTCTCCTCTCTGTCTGTGTGCCATGACTTTCGTTTGTTTAGGGAAGTGAAGGCAAGCATTTTGCCCATATGTGGGCAACAGCGAGAGCAAAGAGTATAGAGTGGGAAAGAGATCGTAATCCCCTTAGCCAAACTAGTCTAGTATGTGATCAAAGATATTACATAGCGGACAAGATAGATACCTACTGTCTTACAGAGGAGAATGGAGACACTGGTTTGAGATTTGGCATATATTTGGGCCTTTTTTGAAGAAATGTAAATAGTTTGTGCTTTTTAGGAGTTATAATGTTTATTATGTTTTTTGCATATAGGGTTAGGGTTAGAACTGAGAACTGTTTTAGACAACACAAATGCTTGTGTAGCATTTCTGTGGGTGTAATAAATATGACATTATTATGTTGATTATTGGCATAAGTAAATGTCATGAGGGCAAAAGCGTGTGGATTGTTTTTGAAAAAATGTATGTATTTTGTCAACTGTATAAGTTATAATGTTTATTTCTTCACAGTGTGACTCCCAAGACATATGAGAAGTGTTTTAAAGAGGAGACTGGCTTAGCTTGTACTGCTCTGTGTGTGATATCAATACATATCTGTAAGATACATGTTCTGTTTTATTTATTTTTTTGTCTTTAAGGTCCTACAACCATTTTTAACATTCAAGTGACCTCACTTCTGCAAAAATATTCTAATAGCCCCGTTTGTCCTGCAAAAAAATGAGGTTCATATCTTGACTGTAGACAACAGGGTTGATGTTTTACAAGCTTTTTTAGAAAATAAAACCAGACGGACAATGAACTGTAAAAATGACCTTAGGTCTCAATCATCCATACATTATTCAATAGCTTGGTATTCTATGCACTATAAAGGTATGTGTGAAGGCTTTAGGTCACCCGCATGTAATTGTAGGCCCAGTCTAATATTCAACTTTTGTGCTACATTTTTATAAAATATATGTAGTAGGGGCTCCAACTCTGTTTCTCTCTCAGTTAAGGGGTCCTTGGCCTAAAACACATCGAAGACCCCTGCTTTAAACATTATTGGAAATGTGAACTGGCTTGAAAGTACTATGATTTGTTATTTTGACACCACCAATGTTTTGGCACGCATGAACAAGTGGCACTATCCCATGGTATTGGAATTGTATTGGATTTAATTCTTGCATATTTTGTTTTGTTGTGCATGATCAAAAAACACCCCTTGTATGATACAGGATAGTGCTTTGGTCGACTTTTACAGGTAAAATAAATAGATTTTAATAAAATCTAAATAGGCTATTAAATACAATTAATTGAAATTTAAAAAGTAACTTAAACCAAAATATATATATATATATATATATATATATATATATATATAACTATATAGGCCTACTCCAATAGGGCTATTACCATAGACTTAATAGTGTATGGATATTACCTACACAATATTAGGTGCTACACAATGGAAAGTAATGAACATCAGCAAGTAGCCTATCTCTTGTTCATTACTGAGAATGGAAAGAAAGAAAACTTGTCCGCCTAGTCTACATCACGCCAACAATCTACTATTTCGTCTCATCCACATTTGAACAGTTTAGTAGCCTACATCCCCTGTTCTCCGCCTCCTCCCTCTAAAACCTGCTTCTTCTGAAGCTTGGGAATAATGTCACTGTTTAGGGGGCAGGGAAGCGCTTTAACCCGGTCACAACGTGGGGAAGTTGCTCACGGTTTTTCTGCGTTGCCATGGGGTTTTGTAAAACCTATTGACTGCGATAGGGTCCCTTCTTTTCTTTGAGTCTGTCTTTGTGGAGGAGGAGGAAAAAACCGCTATTACTTTTTTTTCTTACAGAGGCGGGGGCAGTGATAGTAGCATCCAAGGGAGGAGGGAGGTAGCCTACTCCGGTACAGACCAACTGCGAGGCAAAGCGGCGTTACATTAACACTTAAACCTTCCTCTCTCTTTCAGCGGTGGAGAAAATTCAACTTTCTGAACGGCTGCCACGACATGAGTTGCATCTGAAGGTGAGTTTTCACAATGTCTGTGTTTTCATGTCGCCTGAGAAAAAAAGAGAGAGTATATTTTCACATTTTCTCCCTGTTAGTTGTGGCACTTGTTACACATTTGAGCTGGCTTTGAACACGGAGCTTTCACTTTATAGCCTACTGTGATTTGTGAAGGCACCTGCACGGGCATATTGCTAGGCTACTCGTGGCAGGTGGTTGAAAAATGTAAATTGAAGAAATTAGGGAATTTACGTAAAGGTAAGTGTAAGTCAACGACTGCTGTAATAATAGGCTGTCTTCAGTTTTTCATGAGTGAAATAATAACTACGTAGACTAAGCTACAGTTTAGTCATAACCAGTGATGTGGGAGATGAACCAGTGGAGGGCTAACCTAGCTTAACCAGGTATAAACACACTTTACAGAGGCAGAATTCTCCCACTTTTTCACAGAACATATTATCATGAAGCTTTTAACATGAATTAAACTAGGCTACTTGATGCAAGGGTAGGTTGCTAGAGTTGGTAAGTATGAATAAATGTCACTCTGAGAAGATAGTCAATTGTTTTCCTTATTTATATGACTGCCTGTGATGTATAATAATAATCACTGACTGGAGATCACACTCTGTCATCCGTACCACTACACTGCCCATTACACAGGGATGATCTCAGCCTGCTTATCACTGGCTTGCATGCCAAATACTGAACCGCAGAACTGAATCATACCTTGTCATCTAATGTGGTGAATAGCATTATCACATTCTCCATTGGCAATAATAGCACACATTTCACATTGCATGTGATGTGCCAGGCACATAGGTAGTTCTGTTTGGTAGGAAAATGCACAAAAAGACATCTGCGTAGAAGCCCTGCTGATGGTTGAACTAAAGTAATTAATTCTACCCAGATTGTAATTTAGGCTACAGTAGAAAAACTGCATGCCATCTCAGTTGACATATTATTGAACTGGAAAAAGCATTGTGGTATAATATGGCACCGGAAACAGTACTAAAAGTCTATTATGGTTATTTTGCTCTAGAGAATAAGAATGATTTGTTTTTTTTGTCTTAGCTGACACCTCTGACAAAGCACTAACCCTAACATTGCATTTTAGAGAAGAAAAAAACAGTTGCTTTCACAAACTGCATCCTCTTTCTTTAATCCCTAACACTTGAGTAAAGTGCTCTTCATTACATGCATTTCTGTTGCACAAGGGGGAAGCGTGCATGACAAGATTAGAATGAGTGATGAGGCGTCAATGAGTGTGATTAAAATCACATTATAGTGACATTTAAATCAGAACATTGGGGTTGTAGTTACCTAGAACTTTGGTAATTAATCAGGATGTGGATGGAGCAGTTGTGCATCAGGCTTGTGTTCTTGATGTGTTGCATTTAAAAACCATATACCGGTGTGTGTGTGTGTGTGTGTGTGTGTGTGTGTGTGTGTGTGTATATATATATATATATATATATATATATATATATATATATATATCTCACATGGTTAGCACTGTGACTGACTCCCTCAATATGAATATGTACAAGGTATGCAAATTTTTCACACAGTGTTTGGAAGTGCTGTAAATTCAAATGCTGGTTTTGTCAGTGTTGTTGTTTATTGTCTCATTATAGATTATGCCTTTGAGGGAATCCCAGGAAACAGAGAAATGTTTTATACTTTACACATAATTTAATAATTGTATTTCTTTTGATGCTTTTCTTTTGTTGTTCAAAACAAAATCATCTTGGCCTATATCATCTGTAACACAGTTTGTGGTACATTTTCCAAAAAAAATGAAGATTGTGGTAAACACACTCCAACTGTCACTCCTAATAGAACAAGAATGAGTAGTGCTGCTACCCCTAATAATGATCCAGCTGTTGCCTAATGCTAAACACAAAGACCTTCTGAAGGTCAGACTGTCATTAGCAAATGTAATCATCTCAAACTGCTTTGTAGGAAGAGGAGATCCTATTTGTGTTGTCCCCTGTTCATCCCAGCAGGCAAAGACATAGGTCTCCAGTATTCGTTGCCAGAATTAGCCCAGAACAGGTAAGTTGGCTGAATTTTATTTCTAGGCCAAAGACAAGAGCCTCTAATGGCACTTGTCATCACACGTGGTCCCCAGCCTCTCTGTATTCAGGGCAGTGGTGCTTTGTGTCCAGAAGTAGGTCGAATGCTTCTCACCAAACAATTTGAGCGAGAGCCAGTAATTGGACAAGCAAAGTGTCGACCATCTCCCAGCCGGTCCATGTCAGCCAGTCCTCTCACCACTTAATATGCAGCTCTGACCAGACGCATTTCATGGACCTTTTTCATCCTTTTAATCATTTCGATTGGAAAATGCAAGAAACAGAGCATCCTTTGTAGCTGCAGATGAACTCATTCTTCACATGTTAATGGCCGCCATACTCCGCTACTAACAAACATCAGCTCATATGTTGAGAAACAAAGAGTTTTTTTTAGGGAACTCGATTTTATTCATATAGCGCAATATCACAAATTTGCCTCAAGTGGCTTTACAAACTGAACGGCAAATGACACCCTCTATCCCGATAAGGAAAAAGTTCCCCAAAAACGGAGAAAAATAGAGAGAAAAAATGGAAGAAATCAACGGAAGTGCAACAGAGGAGGACAGACAGACATGCAACAGACCGACATATACAGTATGGCACTGTTGAGGAACTCAAAGTGTCGTCAAACAGACTTGAGATACATTTTCTATTCTTCACCATGGAGACCTGGAATCTCCTGGCGGATGAAGATCCAGATCAAAGCATCTGTTATGATGCACTGACAGATAGGAGTGAGAGAGAGAGGTCCCTGGATGGAGAAGCCTGAATGAAAAGAGAGTACAAGTAGGAAAAACTAGACAGAGACAGAGGGGGAAGAGAGAGAGAAAGAGAGAGCAAGCATAGAGCTTGTGGGACACAAACAAGCAGAGGGTGAGAGAGAGGCTGTGGGTTTCAGAAAGTGTATTCTGGTCGGCAGGACAAACATTGAACCCTGGCAACAGGCCTTAGGTAATCAAAGAATAATCAACTAACTGAAAGTTAATGTGAATCGATGAGTTCTAAGTTTGGATTTAAATGTGTCAACAGAGATAAATTGTCTGATGTCCTTTGTGAGAATTTTGGGAGGAAATGGCCCTGCAGTGTGCTGACTTCTTTTTAACTCTGGGGACAGGAGTCCTGTATTCTGAGAGCGGACAGCACAGGATGGAATATAAGGTTTAAGGTGATCAGACAGGTATGAAGGTGCATGCCCATTTACAGTTTTCTTCATCATCAAAAGCACCTTGAAGTCTGTTCTGACATGGATAGAGAGCCAATGCAGAGAAGCTGCAGCATTCTGGACTTTTAGTACTTTTAGCACGCATATTGAAACTCAGTCACACAGACTGGTGATACAAACACCTGAGCTCACACCTTGCTTTGTGTTTATCTCCTGCACAAGCATCACTTGTCTCGCATTGCCAACCCTTCCTCCACAGCGCTGCTTAGGAGGTTCTGGCTAGTCCACACAGCAATCAGGGATTAGATAGAAACGTGCTCTGGTTTATTAACATTTCTTTAAACCAATTACCTCGAGAAGGAACTTGTTTTGGTGGAAGAAGGCCATACTGCTAAATTGTTGGTGGCACCGGCTCAATCACGGAAGTGGAAGGTTGTGGATATAAAACATCACAAACTGGCAATATGTTCAGAGGCGGGAAGTGCATTGAAGATGTGGAAGATGTTTTATCTGTATAGGTGTGTGTTTGCCATGCAACAGACATGTATGCACTTACAGTATGTGTGCAGTCTCTTGTCTTGTGTACACGAGAGAGGTTGAGAGTAGAAAGGAGAAAGGGAGACACACTGAGAGCCCTTTCTTCACCTGGCCTTTAAGAGTGCAGAAACAAAGTTGTATCAAGATTCAGTGTGGCCGAGGCTCCCAGCCTCAGTGATACGTGGGGGCATTCTTTGAGCGAGGAGAGACTGGAACCTGTATTTTCTTATACATTCTATCTGCAAATGTGTGCTTTTAAACCTCTTTAAAACGCTTGTCTGCGTCTTATCTGTGCTCGGTCTGTAGTAGATGCATCTCTTATCGGCATGAGCAATGTAATTCGAGGCTCTAATTGTATCTGTCAGATAGAATCTGGAGTATCAGATGGCTTTTAGAGATTAGAAAAAGCAGTCTAACAACAGTGAGCAGAAATATAATGCTGTATTAGATGAATTGTCCATTTACGCTTCCTTGTTCTCACCCTACCTTTAATGTCTTCCTAGTGGTAATGAAAAAACAATGATATAATGATTTTTAGGAAGAGTTCATCTTACAGCTGTGTGAAAAGTTAAGCAGATCCGTGGATATAAAGTGTAAACCTAAACTGTAATAATTACAAACATTGCACTGATACAAGGTGGTGTTGAGATGTTAAGAGTGGGTTTCCCGGAGTGGCTGGCAGACGTGGCGACAAGGTGTGGAGCCTAGCAAGTACCCTGGCCATAATTGAGGTTCAGCTCAGGCTCCAGCACTACACGCAATTACATTGACGACTTGTGCTCCCCGTGCTGCAGGCGGAGTTGAGAGTGCTGCAGCGCCGGCGTACCTGAGCCCTCCTCTTTCATGTTTGTCACCGATGGCAGCCGGAAAGGAACATTCTAGCCAGTATGTTCTGGAAACGTGTTTGGTTACATGAAATATTCATTTCGTTGTCTGCTCTCTGGCAGTTTGCATATTTATTCACCAGGATTTTTTTTTTTATGATACCTGTGACTGAGTTCAGAGGAGAGATAGTGTTGGAAATGATTCCCTCCATGCTTCCTCTGATGGGGGATGGGGGAGGAGAGGACTTGCAAAGATAAGAGGTGCTGATCAGCAGAATCAAGCTTTATTTCTTATTTAACAGGCCACTGCATCATCAGGGCCACTGGGTGAACATGATCAATGGCTTCTCGCTGCATAGATAATTAATCAGTAAAGTAGTTTTTTTCACGTCTTCCATAGTGCCTTGTGTTTACATGTCATCATTAAAAAAAAAGATTGCTTGGGTATTGTTATGTCCATGTGACAACATTTACACACATTCTCCACTTGTTGTGTAATTATCCTTTCCTCCAAGCTGTTTGTGAATTTGTTTTCCATTGGAATTTTTCATCCTCTATTGGATTCAGTGCAGATAATATGTATTGCTATTCTGCCTCATATGGGTTTAATATTGTATTTTTTATGTCTAAATAATCAAATTAGAACATGCTCACATGAAAACCTTGGGGTTAACCATCGAAGAGAACCAATTGTGTTTTTATGTGAAGAATTGTAACCCCACTGTGCATTGCTGTCAGCTTCAAACTCGTTTTCCAATTGTATTGTTCCCAGTCTTGCAGATTTATAAAACTGCTGTTGAATCACAGGGTACATATCATCTAAATTCAGTGTTTATGTTAAAAACCTTGGTGAAAAGGGCAACACAACCATAAGATTCTCCAAGGCACAACAAACATGATATTTATGCCTCAAAGAGTCAGAAGTTATTGCCCTTAAGTCACTGCCGGGACACAGGGATGATTTCCATTTCAATTGCGGGCTCAATTTGGGATAACTCATGCATACAGAGGTAAGGCGAACAAAGAAGGTAGGAATAAAAGTGACAAATGTAGAGAATGGAATAGAGGAGCGCGGTATCATTGGCTTTGTGTCCCATGAAGGGTATTGTGTATGGCTGCTTGGATAAGGTTGCGAGGGGACCCCTGGGACATGGAAGTGAAGGGCACCAAGAATGAAGGAGGACACATGTGACAGGCAGGGGACACAGAGGACGTACTGGGACAGAAAACACGCCTTATACTATGATGCCATGATGCTGTATTTGCAAGTTCCTTTAATGGAATGTCCATCACGGTTTCCAACATCCCAAATTGCTTCTTTTGTCCAAATAGCAGTCCAAAACCTCATTCAATTTACAGTCTTATAAAACAGAGCAGCAGTTGATTCTCAAAATTCTTGAATTGATTCATTTCCACGCAAGAAATTTTGTTAATCCATAAAACACAATTTGCACACATAACTATATGGAATTACATCGGTCATCTAGTTGGCCTTTCATTGTTATGATGGTGCCACGGTCATGGAATCGTAATAGTGTTCGGTAAGACCAAAATTGTTGATCAAAAACTCTTTAATACTTAATTCCTGATATAAGTCATTTGTTTGCTAACTTTAGACTTTATTTTATCCATGCAAAGTTATTTAATGGCGTATTTTTCTCCTATATGTATTTAAGAAGTTGGCTTCTTTTGGGAAATAGAATAAAGGGCTCTGTAGAGGAACAAGCTACAGCCACGCTTGCTTTAAGCTAAACAATGCATTGTTAAGCAAAGCTAATAATTTAGTGATTTGCGGGTATAATTTATACTATGTTCAGCACTAGCACTAGCGATTGCCATAAGTTATGCAGGTTTTTGGTCATGAACCAAATTATTGGACAAGGGAAACTGTTAACCTGATGGTGCCGTTAGAAAAAAGAAGCCCGAAAGTTAAAACAATTTATCCTGGATGCCTGCACCAAATTTCAATTTTTTCGAGACATTTCACCGCAAATAAGAACCTCATGGTGCTTGAAGTCAGGGATCAGGATTACTGGTAGGCGTTATCATCTGGGGACTATTAGTGTTATTTACACCTGTGCTTCCCCTGTAATGACATTCCAACATGTCTGCTGTAAAAAAGATCAATTACAGTCAGGCAGCTCATTCTGCTCTCTGATTACTCAAGGTACAAACTTTAGAAAATCACTGACCAGTATTGTTCCAAAATGTCACACTAAACCATACATTCGTTTTGCATATTCAGAAAAAAAATCCCGTCAAACAATATGTTGTGGTACCAAACAAATGTGTACTTGACCATTTGTGTGGGACAATATATATCCCTTAAGCACTGTAGCAGTCTGTCTGGAAGTAGGTGAGTCAGTGTGACAGGGTATGCAGTGAGGGCAGCAGTGCTCTATGTCCAGAGCCCCCCCTGGGACCTCATTACACTGTGTTGGGCTCTGTTGGGTACTGTAAGTGGACTGCTGGGAGTCCCAAGCCAGTGCAGCTCCATGTGTGTGAGCCTGGTTTCTGCTCTGCATAGTAAGAGGCTGTTTACTGGCCCAGTGAGGCCCAGAGTCAAGCACAGCACTATCCTCCAAATGGAAGATTAGAGAGCAGATTAAGCATGGTTACAATCATAAAACTAAGAGGATGTGTCAATTTGCTAAGTGGGCTAACACAGGAGCAAGTATTATAATCCTTTTTAGTTTTCTGTTTCCACAGTTGCATAGATTCATTTGTACCAAATTGTCATTTAGGTCCGATGATAGCGAGAATGTGCAGAGAACAAGTGACCTTTTCCTCCTAATGTGGATACACAATTTTATAGACCTTTATTCACAATATAAAACTTAAAAAGAGATAGCCTAGTCCTAAAGCATTGCTCTGTTATTGGCCATTAGGTACACCATTTTAGTATTTTTCTCCAAGGACATAGCAGCAGTTTTTATGTGTCTGTCTTTTATGTATTTTCATCATAACTACAATATTCAGGAGTTTTTAATGTTGTGATAGTTTGTAAAAGTCTTTGCATTCGTCCTTTAGGGTCTTCTTCATAGAGCCAGAACTCAGCATGTCTATTTCTTAATGTACTCACCCCTAGATACAGCAAATGTTGAGTGAAAGAATCTTGCCAAGCTGGTACGAATCCAAATTAATTCATCAGCTTGGGGGAGCTCCACTCTCCATTTTTACAAGTGTGACCCGCAGACCACCAGCTATGAACTACAGACCTTCTTGACCTCATTACTTACTTACAACTCCAGACTTTTTAGTTAAAACCGAGAATTCTTGCAGAGCACGTTTTTATGGCCTCATATCAGATTGCAAACAACCTGTTGTAACATTTTCTGCGGTGTACAGTGTAGTTCTAATGAGTATCGGGGGATAGTTTTACCGGTAAAATGGGACCAGTTACAGGGTTTTATTCTGGTTAAGTTAAGTATTATTGTTGAGGCTTCAAGAAAATAGCAATTTTCTAAATTACTAAGCATTTGTGTCACAAACAGACTTATTTAAACACACAAGAGGGCTGTGGGAAGGGTTAACACTATCTAATTGCATTGTAATGCTGGCTTTCCTTAATACAATTACGAGAGCGTAGTGCTCATTTTGAAATGTCGTCCACTATAATTGGAATTATTTTCCTTTAAAAAAAATAGCTTGTAAACACAGTAACACAGCTTTGTACACTCCTTTTTAGTGTACATTAGTACATAGAATACAATATATATTTACTTTGTTAGCTTTTCTAAATATTGCGTATTTGGCTTTGTTTGTTGTAGTATAGTATAGAAAATAGATTACAAGCTGTTAGACTGACCCAGTCTAAGTTCTTTCTACCCTTTTGTCTTGAAATAGCATCCATATGTTTTTACAGAAATACTGCTACAGGGTCTGCCATGATGCCAAGTGTAAGAAAACATTTAGTTGTGTTTTATGAATTAGGTTTTTCTCCAGAACAGAATGACAAATACAGTCAGCATTTGAGGCAATGCATGATTAACATGCATTTGCAGTTATGTCTGGGCAAAGAAACATATGTTTATTTCTGATTAATCCTGTGGATATTGAAAGGACTTTATAGATAAAAAATAGTGCCCTGCAGCACAGTAATACGTTCTTTTGGCTTGCACATTCATCAGTGTAGAATCCTATTATCTAGGTTTGCAATTGTATTGTCTTACAATGTTGTTTTAGGCAGACTTTGCACATTATTTTATGCTTAAAGAACAAATGGGAAGCGGACAGACTGATCCTCAGCAGAAAGAATAAAATGGCAAAACAGCAGACATCTGTAGGCTATTGTAAGAATATGGATTCAATGTGGTTTGGGTTTACTACATTCTGCAGTAGTTCAGGCCCTGGTTCAGGTTAAAACAAAATCCACATTGGTCTAAGCCAAAAAATATACTGTAGCTCCATCCAAATCCCAAAGTGTGTGTACAGTATGAACAAACCCCACACTATTTCAGTGTGAGAGCTTTGCAAATTTGAAATTGTAGAAAGCCTTGGAGCAATGGCTTTGAGAAACAAAAACAAGAAATCCTACTTTGACATCCTGAGTTTCAGTCTGGAAATGCTCCCATCAGTCTTCATGTGACAAATAACACAGGCATTTTTGCCTGGATAGATTCTCACTGCTCTGTGGCTTTCCGCTGACCCGTCCAGTTTCCTGTGGTGTGTCACAAGCTAGAGGCAGTGTGTCGTCTTCCCGGTAGAGACGTCAGGGTGGTCCTCTGTTGTGCGATTCCACTTCAGCACCGCAACTCCTTGAGATACAGTAGTGTAGGCAGCGCGTTGTCTTAACCATTGACATTTGCATTTAAATTGACTTCAAGCCACTGTGATTTATTTTCTTGAGAGGGTGACAGAGTTTTGTCGGTGGCTTTGCCTCTAATTCTCTCACAACTGCCACAAGTATGATAACATAAGCAGTTATTATTCATTGAAATTGTAACTTTATTTCATAGTGTGCTCTAGTATAGCCAAACACCAGCCACAGACCACTTGTGCCTCACAAGGTCTCTCAAAACAGGAGATTAAATTTTAGTCCATCATGCATGATGGATTTTCTTATGAATTAATTGTAGTTAAGAAAAAGTATTTTGTCGCATAGGAGAGAAAATACAGAATTGTGTTACTATGAACATTTTACACACATTTCTAGAACTAAAGTAAATGCCCCAACAGTGTTGCTGTTAACAGTATGGGGCTCTTTTGACACTCTATTGCAGGTTGAATTGTAATGCATACTGACATTCTCACAAATTTTATATGTAGTCCTATGCTAAAATGGGTCTCAGTATCCCCTGTAGCTCCAGTGGCACTAAAGGGGAATAAGACCTGTTTAGCGTATGTTTTCAAATATAGCTATTAATCAAACTCCCTTTCAAGTCCTTACAAAAATAGTCAAACAAAAGACTGCCAGCTCTGCAGGGGTCATGATAATTTAGGGAGCCATGAAGCACATGGGATGACAGTTTGACACAGGATGTTTGCAGGGATCACCTCGGAAAGCATTTATAATTGACACCATTAGCCTTGAGGTCTGTCAGTTTTCTGACAGCTGATGAATTCACGTGTGCCTTCCCTCCGCTACAGATAACAAATTCATACCTACTGTTTTTAAACCATTTTACACCTCAGTAATCCCTTTCTAACAACCACTCGCCCCAGCTGAGCCACAGTTTTCACCCCGTGTCATGGATTTGTGATTACCCTTTTCAGAGTGTGAAGTGGGCGAAGCACTGGCCAACACGCCCTCATGAAAGTCTGTCTACAAGTCTTATTCCCGCAGGGTGCGTATTCTTGTCTTCTTGTTGAACTGGTGCTGTATATGCCCCTTGGCTCTACTGTGTAGTGTAACTCACCTGCTGTTGAAACATTTGGATCATATCCCTGAGCACTGAGCAGTCCCTGGTTCGCCATTTGCAGCCAAACCAACGTAACAGATGGCTTTGCGTCTTCATGTGGTTCAGTGGAGGAGGTGTGGAGAGTTTGAAGGTTACTGGCAGGTCTTCCTCCGTTGTTCCGTGTCGAATGTCAGTACTAACACACGGGGGCCTTTTAATACTAGAGCCCCTCTTTTTCTTCACCACCTGCAGTGTGATGGGATTTTAGCTGGGGTCATAAGTGTGCCAGAAGCACTGCTATTAACCCTGTGCATTGTGTCTTTCTACGAAGGGCAGTCCTCTGGCAGACTCTTCCTCTGTTCATAAAAGAACAGACTGCATTCCTTCCAGCAAGCATGGACATACTTTGCTGGCTCTCAAAGAACCTTCATGCAGATTTCACAACAGTGGACACTCTTTTATTCCCATTTACATAACACTCATTTTTCAACCCTGTTTAGACCAAAGCTGCTCCTCCATTTGGGTTGGTTTTAGCTATCTCAGTAATGAAGTAAACAAGATCCTTCCTTCCTATTCACTGCACAACCACAGTGTAAAGAACTATTCAAATAGAGTAACAGACAATGAGACTTCTCCAGTGTGTGTTGGAGTGTGTCTTAACTTCACAAAGAGAGACTGATGCTCAGTTTGTAAGTTGACAGAACATCACAGTGAAGAGAGGAGGATTTTTTTTTACAGCAATCAAAGCAGAAGATCACAGCAGTGGTAAATTGACCTGCTGCATTGGGGAGATGTAAAGTACTTCAGGGGACGCTGTTTGCACTTTTTATTTACACACTGTGTCAGCTATAACAACACTTGAGAAAATTTTATACTATTTCTAATTCTATGTAGACACCTCATTCACATTGATGTCACTCAAAAGATCTTAAAATGTCAGTTATTTACTTATTTGTAATTTATTTACTTATCTGTAATTCAAGCACATTCTTACTCGCAACTCGTCAAATAGGCTACAACAGCCGTGGCCCTCAGCGTCTAATACTGATGCACAACACATCTGTGAGATTACGGAGTATAAAGAACGTCAACGTCCGCTGGGATAAATAGCACCAAAGTTGTTGTCAGAGTGGAGGGATGGGTCAAACAGACTCTGGACGTTCACCCAGGAGACCAACGTTTGTATCTTGCGTGAAACAAAAAGTCAACCTTCTTATTTGAACTCAAACCACAATCTTTTCCTAAATCTAACCAAGTTGTTTTGTTGCCTAAACCCGCATGTTGCACTTTACGCCAAGCTGCAAACGAGTTTGGAGTAAGAATGCGTTTATGGTCATTGATACACATTGATACTGGCTGGTGTTAGAGCTGTTATCTAATTTCTCTTCAAAAATAGGAAAAAGATTAAGAAATATCTATTAGCTCTGGATCCTTCTACATCATTTTGTGAATGCATGCTTAAAATACACTGAACATGTGGTGTG
The DNA here is from genome assembly GCA_026937815.1 of Etheostoma perlongum. Taxonomy (NCBI): domain Eukaryota; kingdom Metazoa; phylum Chordata; class Actinopteri; order Perciformes; family Percidae; genus Etheostoma; species Etheostoma perlongum. The sequence continues at coordinate 11,452,932 of CM049374.1, forward strand.
AGGGATGGATATCAATCTACTGTTGATTCATTGTATAGCTGGAGGAACATAGTTTTGCTAGTGGTGTGTGTATTGCCAGTGGAGTCACGTCTGTCTGTCTCTTTTCTGTAAATTGTGAAATAGGGGGCCAATACCGATGAAGCCAACCATAAGCAAAGCTCTAGGTGGGGGATTCCATTATAACGCTCAGCCTGAAAAGACCCCACACTGGCTCCAATAGGAACCGGAGGGGGATTTTTCTCAAGTGAAAAGTGGTAAAAAATGGTATCAAAGTGCCCCCCCCTCCACACACACACACACACACACACACACACACAGAGTGGCTGATTTATAAGTCGGCACATTTCCAGTTTCCTGCTGCTGTGTTATAAAGCACAAGGTGGGGCCATTAAATGATGGCACAGCTTTTCTTCTCTGTCACTGTCAGTAAACAGTACCCAGTTACAAGGCCGGGATTGGCCACTGCACTCAGCTGCTTTGGTTTTCTGAATTTGTAGATGTTTTTTTTTCTTCACTCTTTAAAACAAAGGATTTAAGTATAATGACATACATTGTAAAACATAAATATGAAAGAGAGAGAGAAAAAAAAAAAGGTTTGATCAAAGCGGTATGTGCTTCAGTGCATTAAAGGATATTGTTCTGAGCCATTTGGTTCCTGCTGTGACCCAGTAAATGCAGCAAGGCTACAATCTACAGAAAAGAACGTTGGAGAATCTCTCCTTGTCTGACCAGAGCCGGAGAGCTCTGGAGCCCAGAATGCAGAGCGCAGCAAGTCCACAGCCATCATCATTAAAGCTATGCTGCTGTGGACACTAATGGCTGTCCCCATTCTGCTGCCTCTGCACATTCAGAGGGCTCATCTGAGACTTCAGGGTGTGAACATGTGAATTAATTCAAGAGAGATGAATTCATGTTTCCTGTCCTTGCTTTAATGCAAGCTGCAGGACGTAGAAATCTTTGTAGCTAATAACCGCAAGTGCATTATTGGTGACGTCCTCTTTCAACCACCCTCAAATCTGAAAGCAGGCTAATTGGAGAGTTTGTCCTCGTTTATCTTCATTTAAAGGCTGGAGAAGATGTGTTTACTCGTTTCAATATTGAGAAGGGGGGAGCGGGGAGGAGAAACAAACAGTGGTGGCAGTGTTAAACTGGGGGATGGGGCTGGTAAAACTGAGGCTTTGGATGTGTTATTCCTGGACTCCTAATTGCTTTTTAAGATTTATATAAGAAATAGCCATATGAGCACCTTTTAAACAGATACTATTCCAGCATCAAAAGGTTGGGTAGGAAATATCTGCATGGAGGTTTCATGAAGATTCATCACCTCTAGTTCTCAAGAAAGTGTTAAATGCAATATTATAAAATCAATACAGGGTCATGACAAGGCACATTCATCAAGTGTGTTTATTTCTTCAATCATGGTGAAAAGCATTACATGGCCATCTTTTTCCAATTACATGCAAAGGCGGGCATAGTCTAAACCCCTTTCTGTTGTTTTTGTAGTGGCAGTATAGATTTTCAGCCACCCAAATGAGCTCTTTACTGAAGAGCCTGCAGTTGTTCTGCTTTGCCCTTTCCCTGGTTTTAGCCACAATCGTTCCATCTTTCAAATTTACACTTTACAAATCAATAAGCTTTCACAGTGATTTAACTCTCTGTGTCCCTTGAGAGCTTTTGGTCAATTGACTGTATATCATAGGTAGAATGAAATCAGTGTGGTTCCCTGTTGTCCTTGCCATTACATAGGCCGGTTAATAGATGTAATGGCAGGAACTGTATGTTTTCTTATGGCCTCATATATTTCTTTTATTCAGTGTAAGCAACTTAAACGGTTTATCCTGTTTGGTTAAACTTTAACCAAAAAGGATGCAAACATATAGTACTTGGTTTTCTTCTTAGTATGGCTGGATTTATCAGGATTTCGCCTTGACATGTGCATGATTTATATTTGACTTCTGAATCCAATGTGATACCGGCAAGTAGGGCGTCATTGATGACGATTATGATCAATACTCATATTGCTGGAGATCGATCCCCCATATGGAGCAGAGGCTGGGATCCCCATTGCTGCTTTTTGGTTGGAGCACGACCAAAACTAGATAAAAACTCAATATAAAAAATATTCTAAGGGCAATATATTCGCTTGTATTTATTTTCGATTATGAAAGAGTAGTGATAAAGAGCTGGGTATTTTACAGCTAAAGAACTAACTTATTCTTTACGTTCTCATTTGTAATAATAATTTTAGTTTTTAATCTTATTACCCTGATTCCTGACCAATATGTGTAATCTCATTAATTTTATTGAAATGGGAAAACCAAACACACATAACTGCGCACGCTGACAGAAGGCTACAGTCACTTGTCCAAGGTAGCTTTGTTGAAGTTTAATCTCGCTAAATGTCCTCTCACATGTTTGTCCTTGATAGCGTTGCGTTTTACAAATGCCAAGATACAGATTAAATGTGTTTCTGGACATGCTCTGAATTGGTATAAGGGTATTGAAATAATGTAGAAGGAACGTAGGTAGTTCCTCTTAAAACACACACATTGTTTCTTAGCCATCTGCTATCAACTGCCCAGACTTTACTTTAGGCTAAATATCAGTATTGAATGTATTTATTATAAAATAGAAAAATATACCAACATTTTTCCTAACCTAAAAACAAAATCTCGACAAAAAAAAACAGAGGGGTGAATCTAACAAGCACTTGTAAACCCAAGGTAACAAAGCCTTGGGGTTATGAGTGCTTATTAGCTATACTGTTTTTAGTTCACTTGCATTTTAAGCAATTGTTTTTTTTCAATAACCTCATTCTGGATTAGCAGCTGAGTGCTCAGGCACTGCGGACAACTGGTGAGAGAGAATCAAAGCCCCCTTTTGAAAAGTGTACGCATGTTGCTAAGATGCACTGTACCAACCATTGTTCATCATTAGGCAGGACTGAGGAACATGCATTATGGATGATGTAGTCATTCTAAATGTAACACAAAATGTTAACGGCTATGAGATGAAACATAGGATGTCAGACAGTGAAGAGCCTGCCTTGGACTGACCAAAGTGCCTGCTGCGGCCACAGCATGAGGTAGAATCAGATCAATCGAAGCCTTCGTTAATGGAGCCAACAACAGAGGAATGCTGCTTGGTCTATCACCAGCTTCCTAAAAAGGAACAAGGTGCAATCCATCAAGCACGTTTGCCTTCATGACATGTTACATCTATAGTTATGTGAAGAAAGAGAGAGTGTCAATTGAAGTGTAAATCTTAACTGTTTAGGGTCTGTTAAGGACTCATGTTTCTGTTGGCTACAGGGTCGATTTTGTCCTCTGTCACAGCTAGAATAGGTCACAAATGAAGCACTGTCTGCTCCATATTGACTTGTTCTATTTGATCTAAACCCCCTCAGTCACACAGCAACATTGTTGCGTGCAAACAACATTTAACATGCATTATTTGTATCTGTGTTTCATGTTTCATGTTTCTTTGACAGGCACTTTGTAAAGATGTTTAAAGCACAGGAAATAAATAAATATTTGTATTTATGTCCAAATACAAATAATATATATATATATATAAGTATACACTTAAAATACTTCCTCAGAAACTCTACTGTCAAATGTTCTCCCCATGCTTTCCCAACTTCAAAACAGAGCAATTCCTAAACCTCCCTTTAATAGAGTCTTTCAGGGAGGCACAGGAAGAGGGACAAATGCCTCTATTCATTAGCGTCCAAAATGCTAATGCCTTCGGCTCTTAACACGTTTATAAGGGTTCCCATGTCACGACATGGCATAGTCCGCCCTAATGGGGGCTGGGGACTGCATGAAAAAGGCAGACACATAACAGAACAAGAGAAATATGACAACAAGGCTTCTGGTTTCCCGGGGAACTGGGCAGCTGAAGCTCTGGATTTTCCTTCTGGAAGATGCACGCAAACATGTTATGTCACACATGACGCATTTGAGGTTTCTTTTCTTCACAAGGACTTTGGTCACTGAAATCTCTGTTTAGAGCCAAACATGGACCCTGACAATTAAAATATCTATAAAAGTTTCAAGCCCTGTGGGGTTTTGTTTTTGTAACCGATCACACATCAGTGTAGTCATAGACTTTGTGGACTTGTTAAAGGGAAAAGAAGTGACCGAGAGGTAGAGGTAGCCATTCCAGTGGATAATATTGAATTCCAGTAAGTATGTGTTCCCTTATGTAAGTGATGGCAATACAAGGTTCTTTTATTGGAGAAACTTTCTGCAAGCAAATAAATTAGGGGCACGCAGGACTTAGTGATTGCTTGGGAAAGTAATTACTCCTTATCTGTATGGGTGCTGAAAGGCAGTCTGTAGAGCCAGGCTCCAGGCTCCAGCCTCCAGGCCTCTTTCGGATTGATACTATGTCAACTGCTCAAAAGGTATTTCTTCATTGACATTCTGGTCAACCTGTGAAACAGGTTCTATGTTTTATTGACCAGTTTGAATAATTAGACTTCAAACTTTTCTCTCAACTTGTAATTCCATTTTCAAGATGTCATTTCATGATCCAAAGCATACAGCTGTTTCAAACAGATAAAAGGTTGGATTGACGAACCGATTTGAAATTTGGGGGGCGAAGCACTGGTATTGAATGAGTACTCAGTATCAGCAGATCATAATTGGTATTGGCAGAGGAAAAGTTGGTTCAATGCATCTCTATTTTTTGTAGTTATTCATATTTTATATTCATGTTTCCCACCATGTCTAAAGGCTGCAGTTCAAAGCAGTCTTGTACAACAGTTTGGTCAAGTATTTAAGTATTCTGCCATGAACAAATGGACTGCTATTGTGCCATGTCAACAATCACTTACCACTGCTTAGTCAATGGTACGTCCTTGTTGAAGACCCACCTTAGTTGTTATTGTTCCACAGTTCTTTTCTTATATAATAGTGAGTGCACACTGCATTTTCAGCATGACATCATTGACATTGATTCTAATCTGTTGATGTATGCATCAAAAGACACAATTAGATTGAGGTTGCTAGCACTTCTGGTCACTTTTGTGTTGTTGATGCCTTTGGATGGCCTGTTGTGGGGCAGCTCACAATGCATTGTGTTCAATCATCAGTTAATCTGATTATTCAGCTACCACATGGTGGGGGGGGCAGCTGTGTGCCCGGCTCGCCATCAGTCAACCTGTTCCTGGGATGTGGTTCAAACCACAAAACAAACCTATATTGCACCACTATTTGAAGTAGCATTCAATACAATACACCTTTTCTTTTCCAAGGCTATAGATACAGCAGCATGCGGACACTAATGATTTCATCTCCAGTTGCTTCCCTTACCCTGTCCCGTTGTAGTTTCGATTTTATGATTAAGCAAATTAGATTGTATCCCACTCAAGGCAGATGCTAGACTGCAGCTTAGAAGCTACAGTACTTGAATATATTTAGAACCTGAGGACACTAGCCTCCTTTTGCTCTAACCACTTGATACCTCTTGAGACCTGAATTAACCCCTTCTTTGCTGAGTTTAAATGCAGAGCTTTTTACTGCTAATACCTCTCAACCTCCCAAAGCTTAACCCTTTTTGCAGCATGTAACATTGGAAATTAAATGCATATTTTGCTTGGCCTGACCAGGGCTCCGTAGCTCACATTTTTTCTGTGTTAAATTCTTAAAACGGGCTTCAACAAAATGAATGCTTGATAAATAGATAAATGAAAACCACAGCCAAGGTAGTGGCAACCTTGACTGTAGTTTTCATGTATGACATGAATGACACACAATCTGGACCCAAATTGTACTGATTGGTCTACAGAGGGGTACCATAATCGTCTCCTCTCATGCTTTGTTAGTAAGCCATGACACGCAGCCCAGATATGTCTGGAAAAGATGGTGTTGCGTGCTAACAAGATGCTCATGCTATTTTTGGATATTGAGGAGCAAACATTCTAAAAGTTTCTAATCATATTTAGACATTGATCTGAGCTCTCTAATATTGAGCAATGATAGAACATATTTTCCCATTTTTATTCATAACTTTTTTTATCTGTGTGTATTTGGAATATAAAAAAGGCAGGTGGTTCTCCTCTATGTGACTTTCAGGAGAACAAACAGCAGACCTCCACCCACACACAGAAAACAAAAGGCTATATTCTGTACTCAGGCAGAGCTTTTGATGTTAGCCTGACAAAGGCACAAACTCCGAAAAGACCCTTTCACTGGATTTTTCTAATGCCCTATGTGTCCTTTCAAGTTGTGAAAAGATAACTTTCAGGGAGTGCCTCGTGTTTCAGTTTGAAGCAGGGATTTGTTTCATTTGTTCGACCGTCCTTTCAAGCGGCACTGGCTCTTCAAAACAGTGAGAGCTTTAAGCTCTTGATTTGGCGAGACACTCCACATCTGTCATAATAGTTTGATGTTGGGTGGATTTTTCTGCATACATTGCTACATTGTCCTGTGGTTACATTTCTGGTTGTATGATTTGTTCCACATTTAAATCACTGCACTTTACCACTGATGCTCATAGCAAACAGGTAAGGTAATGACGGAAATCAGACATTACCTCATCAATCAATATTACACACAATGAGAAACATGTATCTGTTTCGCCCAAAGTCACTAGTCGCTGCTTTATGCTCATCTGTAAATGTCTCAGGTACTCTGTAATTTATTAAGCTGTCTTGATAAGACACTGAATAATTTATATGGATTTTACGTTTTATAAGCCACTACTACCCTGAGCCACATGTTACCCATGATGTGATTTTCCTGGAACATATGAAGCATACAAATACAACTAGACTCTGATAAGCACAATCCATCAAGTAAAGCCAGAAGGGATTGCATGGTAGTACAGTTCCTGGTGTACTTAATAGAATTGTGCCTGTGGGCTACTACACCTTACGTGGGCTAATTGGCTATCAAGAGAGGCTCTGAGAAAAATAGGACTACATGTTTCTCATCGTCAAAATGAAAGACAACTATGAAATGTGTTGGTACTGTGTTGAATGGCAGGTTCATTTAGATGGACATATTTTAAAGCAAATATTGGAGAATCAAGGATGTCCCGGTGTTGCTAAGGCAAAGGAACATGCAGACAATATTGTGAGGCCACACACACTGAAGTAGACCTTCTTTTTATATGCTCAGTGAATGGCCGGGAGGATAAAGCTTGAAAAGTTGTGCAGCCAGCCAATTGATGAGCGTGTCTGTGTAAAAACACACACACACACACACACACACAGAGGAGGCCTCGCCCTCAACAGCCCCAACCCTCCTCACACACACACACAAGCACACACACACACACACACACACACATATACACACATACTTTAATTCGTCTCAAATATATGTCTTTCTCCTCATCTCTTGCTGTGCGTCCATGTGAGACGGATCCCACCGACATTTTCCACTGCAGGATTAAGTGTGTAGCGCGACGGGCTGCTCTGCCTCACTGCACCTAAAGGGCAGACCCCGACATGTGTGTGTAAAGAGGTGGCCAGCAGGACACTCCTTAAAAGGCAATAAGATCCTTACTGCTTGTTATGAGTGGGTGTGCAACTAAATTATGTGACCTGCTTTTCCTTGTCATAGGACTATAGGCGGAAAAAAGCTTGTTTTCCGGATATAATTAATCCTACTTGTTGCTAGTGCTTCGAGGGTTCCCTGATGAACCCTGTTCTCTGACAGGTGGGCCGCTACTGATGGAGATCATCTTCTTATTTAGCTTCCTGCCTGCAGGACTGTTGAATTAAATAACACCTGAGCCTCCATTTATGGAGAAGGGAATTTGATTCAGACTTGAGTGTGCGTTTGTGCAAGCAGGTTTGTGCATGTGTGAGGGTATCTGTGTCTATGTTTGTGCACAAGACTGTGTGTCTAGGCCAGGGTGTATCTGAAAGCAGAGCCAAGCCTGGTTACCATGCCTACACATCTTACTAACAGACAATGCATTTATCTTAATGAGTTCATTTTGAAGCTTATGTTTGCCTCTGTATTCTGTGTCAGCTGTGTACACACTCTTAACAACTATAGAGTAGAGGCCTTTTCTATTGCTAAAAGTCACTTGGTTGAAATGGCTTATTGATTCTTGGGGGAAACATGATTAGATGAAGTTCAAACTGGATCCTTCATCTGAACTTCTCTACAGGGGAGAAGATAAAAAAGCCAAGCCAGTCTGCTTTTGTACAGCTTATGGTCTACTATTTTGTCTTTGATGTGGTTAAATTAATTGCTGCCTTCTGTTTATTTTTATTTTTTAATATAGGTTGACACATATGTTAACTTTCCAGGTTGAAACTTGAAACTCTTAATTATGGTTATTAGTCTTGAAGATTAATATTATTTTAATGCACTTATTACGACTTTTTGAACTTCAATTGAATTATAAGGGCACACTTTCACTAACATGAAAATCTTCTGCAAATATGAATATTTCTAATTAAATCAAGAATATTTTCCGTGATGATTTGTGCAGCCTTGTAAGAGACAGAGAGTTTGCCTAACATGATTGTTTGTATTAGTCGTGTCTGCTTGCTAACTGTAGGTGGTGTGCAGCCAGAGATGGAACAGACGTTGTTGTGCACATTGTGTTCAGTAGGTGTGCTAATCAGGAGTAGAGATCCCCTGATCACTGCCACCATCACTGAGCGCACCATCTGTGTTGCTCTGATGGCCGGCAGTGTGGCTGAGAGTGCTGGATAACAGTCTGGTACAGTGTCTCTGCTGTGCTCTGTCCTCACAGGGCTGCAGTCAGCTCTGCCTTCACACTCTCCTGTGAGTGGGCTGTTTTACTTGTCTTAAAAAACCTGGATCCACTTAGCTCGCAGACACTTCTTAAGCAATTCCACTATTACAATATTAAACAAAAATAATATTTTGTAACATTATTTTGTACATTTTTTAGACAAACAACATAATTTATGCAGCCCCCTACGGATTTTTATTTATTTATCTCTTTGTAGATATCTGTTGTTTGATCAGTCTCTCTGTAGTGTGCCATACTGAATAAATCCACTGTCAACGTGGGTCTGGAAATAATTGAGGAGACTGTTAAAGTGCCACGGATGGAGAATTGCACATAAATGTGGGCAATTTCATTGCTGGAATTTAGTCTGTTTTTCATTTGCAGTCACAGGTCATAAACAATACCAGTCACATTGTTGGCAGTAATGCACGGCTTCTTGCTGAGTTCAAATAGAGTTACAACTTGTTTGTCATGGAATTCCCAATCTGTGACATCAAATACATGTGTAAAGACGTACATGCAGCATGCATGCTGCGGTAAACGGCTCCACAAAGCATCAACCCAGGACAACTTTTCATCAGTGCCTAAGTAATCAGTATGAATATAGCGGCACCTGTTTCCATGACAACTTATAAAACCATTCACAGAAAATGTTTTTCGTATTGATTCAGCGCTCACAGAGTAAAGCACATGGTATCAGCCGACGGCAGGTTTGCCTGCTCTTATCTGCGGGTGCCAGGTTAGAGGCTTATTGACCGTTTTTGACAGACTGAGTAACAGACGACTTTTTGGTCAAATGGGCCGTGTGCCCAAAGTTCAATTAAAAGCGTCACACTGTGTGTAGTAAGCATATTTACCAAATGGAATGGGAATGGGAAAAAGTGTAAATCAGTCTCCGTTGTACCTCAGCATTTTTGTTGTCTTTCAGGGATATTGATGACTCTACCTTAACTCTTTTTTTTTTTTTAAATGCTTCAACATTTGTCTCAACTTGACAGGTTGACGGAGATTTTGAGGTATCACATAAAACACACTAGCTACATTTTGCGGTTTTAGTAGGGTCATGAAGTGTGGATGTAGCCACCTGCATTTTTCTTTCTCTGCTCTTAAAGCCGACAGCGGGGGAGCAACATGGCTTTAGTTTTGAATGGGCCTGGTGTTGTGTGTGCTTTCTTCTTTTTCGTCCTCTTCTTACCCAAGGCGGGTCAATGGAGCATTATTTTAATACCATTGACACGTTACTACAGAAAACCTCCATCTTGTAGTGGTCAGATAACACGCAGTGATTGCTGCTTGAGGGAGATTAGAGTTGTGTCATAAATTAAAGATGTTGGAAATCTTTTCAGAGGATTATCTCATTGTAAATTGAATTTATGAAGGTCTCGTGCTCAAGTGAGGTCAGAGTGTATGCTCAAAACCATATTAGACTGGCAAATGTGACCAATCACACATCAGGTGTTTGTGAAGCATTGTGACAGCAGAAAATAAGCCAGTTGAATATATGAGTTTATTGAGTTGCACAATCTGCTTACGTTTTGTCCCTGACTTGTTTTATAGCATTTTAACAATTGGTTCAAAGTGTGAATAAATGTTTGCCTTCTTGCCTCTGTAAGTCATGTCCAAATCAGTGAATCAACTGGGCTGGAAATGTGAATGAGCATGGGGAGCCGAGAGAAACGGGAAGAGGCTTTCCCCCGGGGCAGTGCCCAGGACAATGTCAGGTTTGTCTGGCCCGAGTGCATGAACACTAAGCTTTTCGGAACTGGCAGCCGGCCCCGGTACCTACCCATCTCCCCCGGCTTCCAGAGCTGTCCAGCCCCGGAGCACTAAGCATTTGTGCAAAGTTCATAAGGCTTCCCTCTGTTTGTGTGGCCATAATGGCAGCTCCATCCTGTTGTAGCTCAAAGAGTGCTTATGGGCTGTAAGGACCTTGCACTGGCGCTGCTGAGACGTGTGAGTGTTCTCAGTTACTGACTTTGGCTGACTGCTCTCATCATGAAAAGACCAGTGTGTCCCCCCACCCCCCCACCCCCCGAAAGCTCTGAATCTCAGCCTCCAGTATCAGTATTTCCTCATGTTCTCCGTTTGCCTTTTTAACCCAATTTGCTAAATGTATACCTCAAGCTAGGTAGATAGCTTGAGATAGTCCATTCATTGACTTAAATAGCGAGCAAAGAAAGCAACAGCTTAAAGTTAAATCAAGATGATTTATATTTGCATACAATATTACAGAAAAGGCAGGCAGTGCAATTTAAATGTAATTAGTCCTTGTCGGGTGAAATATATTATATTGTAAATTTAAATTGCTGATAACAAGCTGGTAAATGACTATATACATGTGTCAAGTCCTATCAAGGTACAAATTCTCACCTTCACCATTTCACAACTGTCAGCATTTGTGAGGCCCGAGTGATAATAACCTTATTTGTGGCTGCAAGTTCCATGGAAGCAGCCATGCTTTTGGTTGGTTTTCTACTGCGGTTACGACCCACATCAGCATAATTCAAGCATGACCCTCCTCCCCCTTTCATTTTCTGCCTTTCTCCCTGTTAAAACCCCAGTCCCAGACTACGGTCCACACCATACATCATCCAGACTTGGGGGTGCTTCCTCCCTTCCCCCTCATGTGTCGTGGGAGAGAAACTGCGTTTTTTGTGTTGGGCTGGTGGAAGGCTCTTATAAACAGTCTCAGCACTCTCTGTGCGCTGAGCTTCCTCCTGACATGTAACCCGTCCTCTTCGCAAGTCCATCTATATAGTTGTGGAGTCCAGTCTCTGTTCACCAGCGTGGAACAATCAGCTCCACTGGAATCCAGACGCATACTAAAAATCACACACAGATTAATTGATATTTCAATCCAATATCTATGCAGTAGGAAGAGTGAAATGTTCTTCAATGCTCTAATAATACTGGGCAAATGCTGAGGGACAATCTTCAGCAGTATTAGCAATTAAGGAGATTGTCACTGGCTGACAAAAGAAGATTGCAGCAGCAGCAGCACTTAACAGATTTTCACACAGCAGGTGATCTGTGCTCCCACCTTGTGCTGTGTACTCTTGATATTTTTTCTTCTGTTGATAGTTGCAAATAAACACTTTTCAGAGGGACTTCAGGTGCAGCAAACATCTTTCATGACGCTGAAGGGGGGGGCAAGATAGAACTTGCATTCCTCCACTCTCCTTTGTACACAGCCGGTGAATAGCCTTTAGATCGGGCTTTGTGGGAATGATTGTCAGTGGCTTAATGAGCGTCTTTGCCAAGCTAGAGGCTTTGGCAACATATGTGACTACAGTGCCTCTGTTCCTCGCAGTCTCCAGCTTGTATGACACAACACAGAACCGGCTGAGCACTCTCCAGTTTTGAAATCTGGTTTTACCTAAAGCAAGGTTTCCTTTTCTTGTGGATGTGATTACCTGGAAAAGAATTGTTACTCCTCATGGGGACCAGAGCTGAGAATGAAGTATACTCTTGTAAGTATGCTGTAGTATCTATGGACATCTGTAAAGCTGTTGCAGTAGATTTGGGTTTAGCATGTTTCGGTCTATCCATGTGCAGGAGACACTCCGGGAGAGACAGTCAGTAGATTTTCTTTATACAAACGCATACACAAAACCATTAGCTGATGATTCACAATGTGAGTGAGTTGATATTCCATAGCTACATTAGGTTTTTATTCTTGCTTTCTTGAATATATTGTGTAACTATAATGGCTTTAAAGCATATAGTACAACATCTTGCTATTACAGTTTTTTTTAATTAATAATAGCTTTTTTATTATAAGTGAAGATGTCAAAAATGATCCCCTTGTTTCTGTCATCTGACACCAACCAGTGTTACTTTGAACACTGTTTGAGTTTTGAACAAGCCAGAGCCAAACCCGCACTATGACTAAACAAAGTATTTTTTCAGCATTTTGCCACAGTTCCACTCCCAGTAACTGTCACAGAAAAAAATCAACAGTTTAACTCAATGCAAATGTTCTTATTATTTACTTAGAAGTCCGATACACGTCTGAGTGGTACTTATGATTGTGGAACATTCATAAGTGGGAAATAGTAGTTGTTAAAAGTACCACATGTAGTATTTGCAACCATCCATTATGTCATCCAATTGTGCTATTTTTTGTAAGCAGCATGCAAAACACGTTAACACTAAATAAATACAAAATTACACCAGCTGGCTACACCAGTTCATTGATCTGGATTTAAAACTCATGTTTTTGTTTCATGATTTATAGCAGGGCTGTTGGATAATAGTGTATTTGTTTTGGCTAGGTGTACCTAATAAACTGGAAACTGAGTGTATATGTTTCTCACCTGGTGGCATTTGACCCAACTTAGATAAAACATGACTTTAAGTCATCAACACTTGACTCTAGAAATGTCTAGGGCAGCAACTGATAATTTTCATTATCGATTAATCTGTTGATTATTTTCTAGATGAATCAATTTGTTGCTCTATAAAATGTCAGAAAATGGCGAAACATGTTGATCACTGTTTTCCAAAGCCCAAGATAACGTCCTCAAATGTCTTGTTTCGTCCTCAACTCAAAGATTTTTGGTTGACTGTCATAGGTGTGAAGAAACTAGAAAATATTCACATTTAAGAAACTGAATTCAAAGAGTCTTAACTTTTTTCATAAAAAGGGACTGAAACCAATTATTAAAGTAGTTGGCAAATAATTGAATAATCAGCTCAAGAAATGACTACATATTAATGAAATTAAACAGCCTTGAAATTGCTGCGACTAAAAGAAATATCACAGTTTTAAGACTGTGATTGTGATAGAGTTATTAAGATGAGTGTCTTGAGTGTCTTGAATGTCTGGTCTTGGACTCATTGTCCCAACACAACCTCAGCTCGACCCTATTAAGTGATGGAGAGGCACAGGAACTGGGCCACATATCCGACAGCTGTGTCAAACAGCTTACCCACAGTAACACTGTCCAGATGCTCGGCTCTAGCACGGAACAGGAAATTCAAATGCTGAATTACAGTCAGCGGAGATGCTGTCATTTCACAAGCTGAAATTATGATTTTGGCTCTATGTATACTAGAAACCTAAAGGGATTAAAAAATGGATGAAGCAGCAAATGCATTTCTGTAAAATTGTGGTTTCGCGTGTGCTCTAGGGACATCAGAAATTTCTTGTTGGCAGAAATAAATGCCTTCAGGGTCTGATGGAGGTAAGGATTTAGGATATGAGAGCCATCGATCATGTCTTGCCGTGGCACACTTTCGTCTGGGGAAATTGCCAGCATCAGTCAGACAAAGTGAACAAATGAGGAGTGGAGCAGGCTGTGTTAGTTCACACAAAATAATATTTCAGTCCCAGCAGTCCAACTTGTGAATTCATCTTTCTGCCGGCTACTCGGCGAGGATCACACACTAATGTGATTATTGTCCTGGGCAAGGGGCACTCCTGTGGGACTTCAAAGAGAGCAGATCAGAGGGAAAATGAGAAAAAAAGACGTGACGCACACAGGTGCAGTGCACTTTCTGAAACCTTTTATTTTAGCTTTAAACATATTAACAGGTTCAAAGTGAGGACTCTGACAGCACCTGGTATGTAGTTTTAGCCCACAGTAGCACTTATTTTTTGTAAGATTTATTATCATGGCATGTGACGTGCTCTGGTGACCATTTAAGGGTTTTCATTTAGCATATAAATTATGCAGCAGACTGAATTAAAAGAATTAGAAGTCATGAGTCATTAGCTTTTATATGGAGATACTACTGTAGGTCATATTCAGTACAGTTTCATGTCTGTTTTGTCTGATTGTTCTGAGCAGAACATTATATTTCGCAGAGACACACACAACAAAAGAGCAGCTAATCAGATGCTGGGGGAGCATGCTTTGTTCATGAAAAAAACGAAAAGCTTTTAGAGAAATGCCCATTACTAAAAAGATGAAAACCTCTAGTGGTTGAAAACCTCTTGCGTTGTTTGTTCTCTCATTTGTTTCAAGTGAACATCATACATTCCCTCGTGGAAGATCATCCTGTTGTAGTACTGTATGTCATTACATACGGCTCTGTGGGGTCACTGCTATATCGATGACAACAACTTCCTTCCAGAGGCTATTATCAGAGGCACTGTTGCTCCGTCCGGCACTTAGCGGTGTCCAAGATGATTGTGATTGGTTTAAAGAAATGCCAATAAACCAGAGCACATTTTCCTCCCATCCATGTTTTGTGGACTAGCCAGACAATCCTCCTCAGTGCTGTGGAGGTAGGTCTGGCAGTGTGTATCCCACTCTTCCCCTGGCGAGAAGGGGTTCATGTAGGGTCATTCTTCATTAGTTCATATTGAACACAGGGGTCACAAACCCCACAGTTCATCACTGCAGCTGGTCTATATCTCTCTGAGCCTCATTCCGCCACCGTCAGCCTCCTCCCTATTCCTCCTGTCAACCCTCTGCACAGCTCTCCAGCCCCCTCATCCAGCTTCAGCTACAGATGCCTGAAATATTAATGGTGAGATAATTGAACTGCCATGCTTTCTGAAGTGCAGTAAAATCGAGCCAAATCTTAATTAGACAAGCATATTATCTAATATTGCTCCCACAACCTAATCTCATTTAGCGTCTTGTTTCTGTTTCTCCTGCTACTCATATTTTAATAATATATGAATTGCATGGCCAAGCCGGTAGAATACCGATTGTGCGAATCATTGCCAAATTCTGAAGAGCAAGTGGGGAAAACTAAACCTCTGAACACAGATGGAAATTAAATTCTACATAAAAACAAGTTTTGACACTCACAAAAGCTTTGATTTTCACTGAGAGCTTGACACTGTGTCAGATTTGTAAGCTAAATGAGCAATTGATAGGACAAAACGAACAAAAGCATGGCCAAAGAAACTGCGCTCATTACATCAAAAGTGAGTCAATTGGCGCTTAATGTTAATCAGCTCGGCTTTTGTTTTAATTGCTCTTGAATGATCAAATAGGAATCAGTGTGGATCAGGATTGTGAGAGGGGAGTGGGGAGCTGCTGTCTTCTCGTCTCAGGTCTTTAACGAAGAGAATATTTTAATCCAGCCTGACAAGACGAAGATCTGCTTAATCCTATTACAGGCTCACACTTTAAACTACAGTAGGCCCACACTTCTCTGACTGTTTTCTTTGTGTGAGAGAGAAGCAGATGGTGCCAGCTCAAACGCCTACTGTAGTGAACTTTGAATGGTTGCACTTTTACCCCACCCCGTTACTAAACAACACATCCACAAGTGTGGAGAATGCTCCAGAAAACAACTTCTTGTTGTTGTACTTCTTTTTTTAAATCTTACTCATCCTTACAGTGTGTGTCTGTGTGTGTGTTTGTGTGTGTCTGTCTGTTTGTTTATGGGTCAAAGTTAAGGTGTTATGCTACAACAGATGGCTAACCATAGGATTACAGAAACAGCCAGAGCTTGCCAATTGTTCTGTAGAAGTGTGCCAAAGTGGAAGTTGCGATCAGAGTAGCAGTATATAATAGTTTAAGGAAAGACAAAAGACTAACAAGAGAATTGAGTAGGGCTGCATGATATTAACAATATAAATGTCATTCGGCTTGGTCCGGTAACTTTTTTTAAAGTATACCGAGGTTTGAAAAAGACACGAGTCACAAGTTTTGTGAGCTGTTTTTAATGAGTTGTCAAGGACAAAAAAGTGCAGTTTAGGAGTCCCTCTCCCTGCCAGTGTGTAGTTTGTTCAAAAATAAAATACATTGTGTCCAATGGGGAAAAATGTTGTTGTTTTTTTACCCAGAGATTTCCAAATAATAAACTTAAAAGCTATAATTGCAATACCCGCAATACCGTAAACCCATAATATTTTTGCTGAAGATTATCATGTAACATATTACATTATTAACAACATAAAACTCACAGAGACAGAGTTACAAATTGTATTTCTAACCAACTGTATGGCATTTCTTTAAAAACCAAAAGCCCAGTTCCCCAAATATGTTTAGTCAGCTAAACACACAACATGCAGTTGTTGTGGTATCAAAAGTTGGATATGATAGAAATGAACACCTTCTCTTAGGAATCTCCTTCAGTACTCCAATAGCTCTTAAATGGAAACAACTGTTAAAAACAAAGCAAGAAGCCATCAGTGGATTGGGAATTCTTTTACTACTTAAAGCCCAATTTACAAACTCAGTGGAAGAGACAGTTCCTAATGGGGCTCGGCAGCAAAGGTCCAACATGAAATAGAATCAAATAAACTGAAACGTTACTATGTGCTTTTGCTTCATTAACAAAGTACATACCATATGTTTTACTATTTTGATGGCAAATGGCATAGTGCTGTCGAAAATGGGGGATTGTAACTGATATAAAACTGACCCATGATACAAGCTTCCTGGGTGTAAACATTTCACACTGGGATTAATGTTTTTAGACTGGCAACATTGAGCGAAACATTAGGATCAACACAAATCATACTTTGATTATTGATGTATATCAATAATGATGGTATGAAAAAAAGATCAATATACATTTTTGCCTGTCCAGCATTAAAGGGGAATTTCAGTAAAAGTGTTGTGAGAAAGTTGGAATGAGAGTTTGCTGTGTTGGAGTACAGAAAGCGAAGCTTTATTTATCTAAACGATTCAAAATGTCATGCTATACGTCAAACAGCTTTCATAGACCTTAGGTAGATCATTTACCTTTGGATACAGACAGGCTGAAGTTGTGACTATAGTGCTAAAGGTAGGCCTAGAGGATCTACGTTGATGGTTCATAATTTCCCCATAGGATTACATTGCAGCCTGGTTCGCAGCTGTCAACTGTAGGGCTCTCGCTCAATACTAGACCACTTTCAAAAAATGTTTTTCACTTAGACACTTAGTCACTTAGACACAAAAAACATGGGATAATAGGGTCCATGTTAAAAAGAAATACCGAAATTCCTCTGTAAGGTGAAGCTTTTATTTCATCATGTAGCTCATGACAGGATTTGGAAAATGTGTATATTTGAAAACTGGCTGGGTAGCTCTTTACTGTGGCAAAGGCATTAATGATGATGGGAAAAATTAGGTTACAATGCCTTTGTACCACACTGGTCTACATTCGAGAGATTTGGTGTTGATGACAAGGGGAAGGTTTGTCAGAAAGTGCTCTACATCCGTCACTCAGAGAGAGCTTTAAAGTACAAAGGCAGATTTCATTTGGCCTAAAAGTCTTCGGTTTCCTCTTCATGCCTCCTCCATCGTACAGCTCCTGTCCCCTCTGAGCCTCGCCTGAGGAAGGTTAGGGTTCATAATAGCCTTCCCACAGTGAACAGCTTTTAACCTCCTACCAGTTTCATCAATCTCAGGCTGGTGTGATCGCTGCTGAAATGGGCGGGGATTCCAGACCGCCGTCTGTAAATCAAGCAAGCTTGAGGGGGCCCTCTTGTGCGCATCATATAGGTCCAATAGTCACCATACCCTATGAATGTAGACATCATGACCCGCAGCAGTTAAGCCCCAAAAGTGGAACTCCCTCAACCAGATGGCCATGCTGGTTTTCAATAAATGTTTAACGAGGGGAGAACAAATTAAATCGGATGGCAAATGATCAAGCACAGTTTGAACAATGTAATCCATCTGAGGTGGTATAAGGTTGGGAAAGTATTTTTGCAAGCGCAATAGGACAATGAGAAAACATTGTCTTGTGGGGATTGTAACCGCCCCCCCTTCCCTCTCCTCTTAACCAGGCCAATCTTCCCAACAAAACACAAGCCAATTAGCACAAAGCCCTTTCCTTTTGATTTGAATCTGTGTTTAGCAACATAAATCACCATGTCTGGGAAAGACTGAAACAAAGGAAAGCCTAAGGCATTTTTCTGCATGACTTATAAATCTGAGACACCAACCTATAGTTGGAAAAAAGTCAATAGGCCTGAATTGTGATTGAGTGGGGTGGGTGTATATAATGTATGGCACACTCAGAGTCTCGAGCCTTGTTGGTGATGCTGTAGGTGTGTGGGGCAGGGGTCACAATGGTTCAGGAAGCCAGAATTAGGTCACAGACAAAGTTAATATCATTACCATGAGGTATGGTTGAAAAGTTCAGAGTGCACGTTCATCTGACAACAGATCTGCATCAAATGAATAAAATTGACTTTGTTCTATGGTCAACATATTGAATATTGAATTGGTTAAGGCAGCAAGAAATGAAGCCAGAGTTGGATTCAAGCATCATTTTTAACAGCGAGCTCTTCTCTAGATATTGTATCGCTAGTTGAGCACCCTACCACTAGTTACTGTTGCAGTTGCTAGACTTTATCATTGAGATGCTTCTTGCATGTTAAACCAATACTGTTTCACATGAACACCAGCAAACCTCCCTGTAGTCGAACAGCGGCTTTATGATTTCACTTTCAGCTAAATGTTTTGCTATTATTTTTCTTTTTGTCATTATGGTGTTTGTTAGCTGTTCCGCTAATTACTCCAGAAAACCCCACCGAGCTGGGTACCAGCCAACACGAGGGAGACTAATGAACTGACACCCCAGAGGGTGTAGAGAGCACTGCCACAATACAGGCAGTACAATTCCCATACATCACTCTTTTCCGTCCTCCTTCCTCCTCCAGTTCTGCACTCTGGACTGATCATGTGCTCATCATGGTCCAGACTCTGGCCTGTTAGCTGGAAAATGATCAACGCTGTACTCTGCAGCCTGTCAGTGTGTAAGTGCAGACAGCTTACTCTCTCTGACTGTTAACTATGTATGCTAAATATGCCTCACACACCCCTTGGGCAGCAATGTTTGCTGCAATAATAGATAAATGTGTAACTGCAATGTTAATCTCTTTGAGTCATTGTTATCAGAAACATGCAGGCAGAGACAAAAACAGCACCGCGAGTAAATCGGCCAAATTAACTTTGATGGTAATGTTGATTTCAATCTTGGCTTGGTATAAATGCCTTTTCTTCCAGTAATGCTGAACATCTGCCATGCATTTATAAATACACAGTCTCCTTCATTTGTTTATTTATTTCAATTGTTGCAAGGAAAATACTTTTTCCGCTACACACTTCCACAGACATCAAACAACAAAACAAGCTGAATCCCAGGGGAAAGGGGTGATAGGCGGCTTTAATGTGAAAAGTTTGTCATAGCAAAATTTGAACTAACGCAAAACAGAGTCCCTGTTAATGCAAATGAAAATGTGCGGTGTGCCTAGTTATGCCTGGCTGAGTAGAGAGCAGTCGGGCTGCCAGTCACAGGGGATTTGTTGTGTTTGGGGTTTGCTTTTCCATCTGCCAGCGCGTGGGTGGATTCATGGTGCCTCCGTCTGTGCTACTTTCACAGGTACTGCATCTTCAGCGCGCCAGAGAAATGAACTAAGGACTGAGTAGGAGAGAGCACTCGTTTCTTGAGGACATACAAGATTCAAGGAGAAACCATGAGGCTGCAGAGTAGCCCAGAATTGGCCACCGTGCTGATCACCTGTATTTGTGTCTTTCATACGACTACAGCCATTGACATCCCACTGGAAGGTGAGTGCTACTTACTGACGTACTATGCAGGAGATTAACGGACTGCTATAGTTCTCAGAGAAAAATATCCCAAAATCTGAACCAAATAGAACCAAAACTCTCTGGATAGATGGAGAGATGCCTTTAGCGTTACTTAAGAAAATCATTTTTTTTCACATTTTTTGGTGAACTGACCCGCTAATATAATTGCTTTGACACTGTGTCACGGATGTATGAGGCTTGAATCCAAATGCTGAGTTCGATATTTATTACTGAAGAATAACAAAAAATGAAGAGGATTGCAGAGCAAAAACGTACATACAAGTAGTATGAAAAAAAAGAAAAATGCAAGGAACAAGCATGCACACACAATACACCATTTGACAACCCACGAAATAATGATGGAATAATGATCCCACACTAGAAAAGACAGCACAGAGACTAAATGCACAGCGTAAGGATGTTAAACAAGGGACAGGTGACACAAGGGAAGGTAACAGGTGTAACGTGTCAGGGCTGGGCAGACAATCACAAAGGGCGGGAAAACACAAGACCGGAAGTAAAACAAGAAATGACAAGAAAGAAAAACTGACTACTACAAAATAAAACAGGAAACACTACACAGACACTCACAAACACACTGTACAACATTGTAAACAGGTTCAACTAAAAAAAATATAAGTTCCCTTGCTGCCTTCAAAAAGTGAGTTAACTGGACTAAAGTAAAATAAGTCGTTTACTCGGCTCGTGAGTTATGAAAAGGTGAAACCAACTGAATAAACTGAAAAACAAGTTAGTTTAAGACATTCAAATAAATTAGCTTAACATTACTTTGAATACATGTTAATTATACACAGCAAGTTTCTATCACATAGGCTATGCTTCCTTTAAAATACAAGATAAATCAAAGAAGGGTTTCAGGACAGTTTTAACCATAGACAGTTAAAGACATGGACTAACAGATCCCGTTGCTCTGGATGGAGACCAGTGAAGGACATTAGAAGCACTTTTCCGGTGAGTGCTGAGCGTTGTAAGTCTTCTGGTAGCTGTGCCAAGAGAAATCTCAATCATTCCCAATCTTGCAGAGACGGAGCGTATGTATATTTTAGGAGATAGGATAGGTACCGGCTAATTATTGGTAACTAAAATGCTAGTTAACGTTAGTAATTAAACCTAAACAGCTAATGTAAGTCCAAACTGTCTGCAAGCTTACTGTATACTATACGGTAATTTGAGTGGTTATGACACAATCGCCTATTTTTACAAAAACGTCTGCTACGGAGCCATAACGTGAAGTATAAGGTAATGGAGCCATTTATACATTGTCGTGTTTCTTTAGGAATAAACAACGGACAAATATGAATGCCAAAAATGAATGGCAGTCAATGGGATGATAACGGCGGGTGCTGGCTTATTAGCATCAAATTGGCGCCATAGGAGCTACACTTAGAGAGGAGAGGCTCTTGCTTTTAACCCTTAAGCAATGCATGCTGGGAAGTCTGCTAATGGTGCTGCTAATAATGATGATCACGCTTGTTTAGAAACATACATTCAAGACTTAAGGGCAGACAGCCCATGTTATTTCTAAAATGGCTTTTTGGGATTTATGTGAATATGAACATTTAAATGAATTTGGACCTAAAAGACACTTAACTATTTTTAAATAAACACACATTAAAGGCACTTCAATGAATTATTTATATATGAAGCAGGAAGATGCACTAGACTATATAAACAAGGAAAGGCTACAGTATGTACAAGGAGTTTTGAAAGTGTAATAAAACTTGTCCTTGGTTTATCTTGAGGTGCTTTTATCAGAAAAAAGTTGTCGAATAATTTAGGAGCAAATAAATCAAACTATAGAGAGCTGTTATCATCACGCATTCTGTGAATTGGACATATTTACAGCTATTATTTTGTTTGAATCATGGTTTTTGTTTCACTTGTGTTGGACCTGCGTGTATCCCAGTTTCCTTGGAAACGCATATCAAACCTCTTCCTTTAAATTATTCAGAAATATCTCTTAAGGGCTTGATAACAAAAAAAAACAGTTCAAAATGGGTTTTTTTAAAGGCAAATGTATTTTTTGGGCTTACTGATGCCAGAATATCTAATGTAGTCTTATTGCATTTCTCATGTGTGTGTTTAAATCAAGAGAATGCTTGTGACATGAAAAGATTATTCCCAAAATGCTGACTGTTTTTGTTGTATTTGTTTTCCCCCTGCTGTCATGGATTTTGTAGTTTTAGGTCATATAAACAGTAAGTTTGCTCTTCCATACCGTAGCTGGTGTTAGTGACATCCTCGGCTCTCTTCTGTTAATCTTTTTGGCTTGTTGTTGAGCACAGCAGCAGCTTCACTTACAGCCACGTGTTGGCTCTGAATCTCATGTGTCATCAGTCATGACTCCATAATGTTGGTATTTTAGCGTGTAGAAATCATAGCATGTCCTCATTTTCCTTTTCATTTGGTCACACGGTACTATTAATTCTCATTGTGTTGTGTTTGTTCCTTGTTCATGTCACAACTCTGTCATCATGAGATCAAATGAGAACGAATGAGTTTTATGTCAAAATGAAACCAATTTAACAAAGACTGTTTCATTTATATGGCAAATCATCAACTTTAAGTAATACATGTCTTAGTTATTTAAACTTTAGTTATTTATTTGTCAGTGTTTTATGACAAATACAGTTTTGGAATAGAACTCTGTATGTAGAGACATACAATAATAAACACCATAGTACAGTGGTTCCAAACCTGCAGGTCAAAGGGGCCCAAAAATATATTTTTTCCCCTCAAATTGTGGGTGTTTAGATATTGGACATGTTTGCTACTTCAAGCTTCTTAAAATACTTCAAATTAAACAATCTGAAAAGTTATCCAAACTGCTCACAAATATTCCCAGAGGCGGTATAACCAGCGATGAGAAGTCACAAGTAGACATTGCTTTGTTTTAAGGGGTCACAAGCCAAATAGGTTGGGAGCCACTGTCGCAGTATACATAGTACACATTGAATATGATCTATCTGAATAAAGTTCTGTGTTGAGGCCTGTGTTGTGTTTCTCACATTTCCATGCTTGTTTGTCTGTTGCTCAGTTGAGCAGCTGCCCACCATCACAGCTCAGTCGCCCAGCTCTCTCATCGCCTTCCCTTTTGATGAGAGCTTCCCCATGATGTGTGAAGCCAAAGGAAATCCCGAGCCAGAGTGAGTACAGAGCCTTGCATCACTTCAGATGGGAGGAAGAGAGGTTGGAACACTTGTTAGCAGCCAGACACACACACACACCAATAACAAACGGAAAAAACAGCAACAGTTTGTCATCAACTTTTTGTATTTGTGTGCTCTGGTTTTGGAACTTTGTTTGGGATCTTGCGGGGTCACACATTGCAAAAATGTAACGAGAAAGGTTGAAAATTTGCAGCTTTCCCTTTTTAGCGGTAAGCTTAGTTTGGCGCCATAGGAGCCAAAAACAGCCGTTTGCTGCTTCCTGTTTCATGCTGGATGGAGCGCACCCATTGGTTGTTGACAATGTTTACTAGATTCAACTTCACTACCCAGACTTAAAGCTTACAAAAACATCAAACACGTTTTATTTTGTCAAGGTGGGAAAAAGACTCCAACTGAGTTTTATGACCACCTTACACCAAACAATTGAGACAGGAGCGCGCACCAACTCTGGCAAGACTCTCATGATTTCATCCCGATATTGGAAATTTGTCTGCAATAGTGGAATTGGTTGAAAAGTTGTTTGATGTAAGGTCAGTATTAGCTGAAGGAATTGCCATTTCAATTCCAGCTTTCTGTATGTAGATTCAGGTGGACGAAGAATGGCCAGGAATTTGACCCCTCTCTAGACCCCCGGCTGATGAAAGAGGAGAGTTCTGGGACCTTTGTGATTCCCAATAATGGGAACCTTACAGAGTACCAGGGAATCTATCGCTGTTACGCCTCCAACAAACTGGGGACCGCCATATCGAAGGAGATTGAGTTCATTGTGCCCCGTGAGTAACACACATCTGTGTGTGTGTGTGTGTGTGTGTGTGTGTGTGTGTGTGTGGGGGGGGGGGGGGGTTACTACTGGGGGTACTGTTACAGTGCTTTCAAAGTGATTCAGGGCCTGCAGTCCTGTGTAATGACTGCACCTCTCCATTGTGAGCTTTTCATTGTATTGGTCGTGGCAGAAAGTCATTGAGGCTCCCAAGATCTCCTCCCCTTGCAGCATCACATCTATAGCATTACATTGGAGCAAAAAAAGCATGGAGTGTGATCCAGCCTTTCCATCATTTCATTTTTCATTTGGTTTCCAAACACATACATTCTCAAAGAAAATCTACTCCAAGGGGGATTTTGACTGAATTTGGCTGGGCTTCAACCGCTCAGCAGTGGTGACAAGCCACACACAATAGTAGTAGTGATGTCTGTTTTGTTTCTGCACGCCAAGAACTGAAAGATCCCATAGAATTCAATCTACTGAAGAATACAGAGCCCAGAAAACACATGCTATGCCTCCCTCCCACTAAATCCAAGAATGAGACTACTGCCATCTTCTGGAGTAGAAGAGAACTGCACTCTATATTTTATTCCGTCATGTCTTGCTTCATTCACTCACTGTAGTTTCTGTCTCTTTTTCTAGATGTTCCAAAGTTTCCTAAAGAAACACTTGATCCTGTTGTGGTGGAAGAAGGTCAGCCTTTTACTTTAAAATGTAATCCACCTAAAGGAATACCTCCCCTCCAGATCTACTGGATGACTATCAGTAAGTGATACCTCTTATTTAAGATACATTAATAGTGGTGTGTGTTCAATTTAGTTCAATACACAAAATAATTTAAACATAATGTACATTATGGTGTACTACAGGTGTTATCCATATACCTTTTATTCTCTTATTCCTAGTTATTCCTCTGTTATTAAAGGTGCATATAATCCTTATATCTACTGTCCAGACCTAATGTTTATATTTGACTGTAGTTAAATTTTCTCATTCTTTACTGTTTATTTACTTATTATTGGCCATCTTGGCCTATTGGTGGTTGTAATGTATTGATGATCATATGCAGGAGTTGCTGTTGTTTTTATTTATGGTTTTATTTTTTGTTTAGATTTTTAATTTTTTTTATTTCTCTGTTGTAATGTAATTATAGGTGGGACTCCCTCGAAAACGAGATGATACATCTCAAGGGGTTTATCCTAATAATATACAAATTTTGAAAAAAAAAATGTAATTTCAAGATGGCGCCGCAGACAGCCGCCTCTGGATTACGCTGTATTGTGCTTTTTGTTTGTAGATTGTTTTGTATGAGTAAGCACATTGTGAGCAATATAATCCAAAGCAAAATTCCTTCTTGGACTTTTCTCTAATCTTTATTTTATTATTAACCCTCCTGTTGTCCTCGGGTCAAATTTGACCCCTTTAAATATGTCTAAATCTGAAATATGGGTTTCTCCATCTTCATCCGCTTATCCGGAGTCGGGTCGCGGGGGCAGCAGCTCCAGCAGGGGACCCCAAACTTCCCTTTCCCGAGCCACATCAACCAGCTCCGACTGGGGGATCCCGAGGCGTTCCCAGGCCAGGTTGGAGATATAATCTCTCCACCTAGTCCTGGGTCTTCCCCAAAGGCCTCCTCCCAGCTGGACGTGCCTGGAACACCTCCCTAGGGAGGCGCCCAGGAGGCATCCTTACCAGATGCCCGAACCACCTCAACTGGCTCCTTCCAACGCGAAGGAGCAGCGGCTCTACTCCGAGCTCCTCTCGGATGACTGAGCTTCTCACCCTATCTCTAAGGGAGACGCCAGCCCCCCTCCTGAGGAAACCCATTTCGGCCGCTTATGGGTTTATATATGGGTGTCTTTTTGACCAAATTACCACAAATGAGTGGATTGAATTCCATACAACGCTCTTTGCAAATACAATTGATCACTTTCATTCCTGACTAAACTCATCTGTACGTTCCTCTGATCTTAACAATTAGTCAAAATAATTCATAATTTCTGCTTTTTAACTCAAATATTAGGTATAATTCTATATAAATGAGGGTTATTGACCATAAATTCCAAAAAGTAGTGTAAAACTAGTGGTAGTAAGGTGGTGTTTTGTTACAAATTTTTGTCAGTTTTTGACTGACTTGGTTGGAGGACAATACAAGAGTTAAATAAAAAATGTATTGTATTTTATAAACTTGGCTTGAAAAATAACTATAACTAAGCTATTAGTAACTCAGAAAATGGAGTAGTAGTACAATATGTCCCTATGAAATGTAGTATATAGATGAATAAAGTTGCAAGTACTTGACTTGAGTAAATGTACTTAGTTACATTCTACCACTCCTTAACAGGGGAAAACGAGTTAGTGTTCCATTAGGTCAGACCATGGATATAAAACATTGATTTGTATCTGTGTCAGACTTTCTCATGTTTGATACACTCTAATACATACATGAAATCCTTCTCTTGCTGTACTCAGATCTTCAGCACATAGAACAGGATGAGAGGGTGTCTATGGGCTTGAACGGAGACCTTTACTTCTCTCACGCGGTGGACAAGGACAGCAGGAGAGACTACTGCTGCTTTGCCGCTTTCCCAAGAATACGAACCATCGTTCAGAAGACCGCCATGTCTGTCATCGTCAAGACAAGTAAGTGTCACTTCAGCTTCTTTGTCTTCACTTGAGTGCGTTTTTTTTCTCTCAAATCAGCATGATGCAAACTTTGATTTTGTTTTCTGAGTGCTGATCATTTCCAACATGTTCATTAATGTGCATATCCATAGCTATACTTCAAAAGCCATCCAAGTGTCGTGCTGTCTTGTTTTTGTACATATCCTTGGTTTTATGTTGTGGTTTTGATCTTGGTGATGTTTGTCATGATGTATCCACATTGTCCTCATGTTCCTTGTTTTTTTATCTCATTCATCTCCATTTCAGAAAAAGGTGACATGAGTTCTGACAGTGGTAAGTTTTAAGTTATCAGAGTATAACACACTTGTGCTGTTTGGCAGTTGTCTGTGTATATAAATGTATGAAGTATAAAACTGTAGCCGTGTGATTTATATTATCGTTTCTATTCTCTGCAATTCTTCCTTAGCTAATGCAATCCTTGAAAGAAAACCCTCTCTTCTGACGCCCTCTACTGCCAGATCAGAGACACAGCTGGTTAAAGGAGAGGACTTGAAATTGGAGTGTATTGCTGAAGGATTGTAAGTAACACAGCCTTTTTAATTTTCATAAGTGTCTTGCACATGTTAGTATTATTTGTCCAACATTTTGGTCATCTTCTGTCATTTACAGCCAATATCTTACTTTTTTATACTCACACTTTGTCCCCTTTTTCTGTTAGTCCAACTCCACAGGTTGAGTGGGTAAAGATGGGTCATCAACTTCCCATTAAAGCAAAAGTGGAGAATCATGGGAAATTGTTGATTGTGCCAAGAGTTGAACAGGAAGACAGTGGGAAGTACATGTGCAAGGCAAAGAACGGACTTGGAGAAGCTGTCCATTACTTTACCCTGAAAGTTGAAGGTAAGTACAGCGTGCTGTAAAGTCACAGTGATGCATTTCCTCATGATGTATTTGAAATAATTTGATAGTTGTTATTTGAATCCAATCACAAAACTCACAGGGTATGTTCAGAGAAGTGCCCCAGACATACCCAGACAGTTTTATATACATATTCCACTAGGGGGGCGCTACAAGCGCAAGATTGGTGTGTGGCATTACACACATTTTACTATAAATCACATATTCATTGTCCAGTCATCACAAATCTCTCAGGATATGTCCTTATAAGTACCTGAACCACGCCCTGAAAGTTTCATTCAAATTGAACTCCAGGGGGCGCTATAAATAACAAATAAACTGCAAAATCAGGCAATAAATGACTAAATGTTTCTCCAATCAACACAAGACTTTCAGGAAATGTCTACATAAGGACCTCATACATACACTGCAAGTCTCATTCAAATTGACCACTAGCCCAATAACTGGACGTGGAATGATCAAGCAAATCAAGGTTTGAGCTTGGAATCACAGCTTGCGGCTTTATTAGCAATTGTTTTTGTGTTGGTCATCTGCTTTTCTCAAATTGCCGTGAGCTGGACTGAGCTACATATCATACTGAATTGAAAATAAATGTTTTTGACAAATCAGTTGTAGGCATTTTAAACAAAGTGTACTGTTTGTCTAATCATTACAAAGCTTTCAGGATATGTTTTAAAATGATGTTGGAGCACATGTGTAAAAATGACTTTGAAGTCGCTATTGAGAAAACAGGTTTGAAACCGTGAATCACTGCTTGCGGCTTTATTTCAAAGTATTTTCAAGTACTACTTTAGTCCAGTTGTTCCCAACCTAAGTATCGGGTGTGTTGATTTGGATCTACTAACAACTTATAGACAACTGAAATCCAACTGGACTTATTTTACATTACTACATTGGATGTGTACTATAGTTGTTAAAGAGGATGTTCTATATGGAAAGGGAGCAAATGTTTATAGGCATATAACTATGGACGCAAAGCTGTTATAAATCATAATTTGCTGACAAATAGTGCCTAATACACTCCTACCTGATGATGCTGATGCAGCTTTGGAGTCATTATGCAGTGTTACATTTTAATTGAATGTTCTGTAAATAACCACAATGTCCTCTGCTATGATTTGTTTCTATGGCTTTATGCTGTGCTGGTTATTGTGCCATTTGTCAACATGGAGGTTTAAGTGTAAATACATTACAACATAAAGAGAATAGTTTCAATGATAGACACTTTTACATAATGCCTACAAAGTTCCAACAGTGATTCTGGCGAGACAGTAGTTAGTTGAAGTGCCTCTTGTGCCTCAATGCCTGTATGTCATGGCCAGACCTGTAGGTGTAGCATTTATTGCAGCAAACTTGAATTACATATATTGTACAACTGTTCCTGTGATTGTGTCCACGCTGGAAATGCTTAGTGTCTTTCTCTTTAATGGCACTCATCGGGTTGATAATATGGTGCTGATTGTGTCTTCCCAGAGCCTCCTGAGTGGGTGATTGAGCCGGAGAGTCAGCTAAGTATGATCGGCTCAGACGTGCACATCAAGTGTTCTGCCAGTGGAACTCCTCAGCCGACTATAACATGGAGAGTGAACGGTGAACTTCTTCAGGGTCAGTCCCATGACAGTCTCACTCTAGAATCACTTCACTATTTAAAACCGTTCTACTGAGCGCTAGTCCTTATGACTTGGTGATTTTAAAGGAACAAAAAAGATAAATGTTGATGTTTTGTTGCTTTCCTTTTTATTACAACACGTACGGCTGTGTATTGTTCACAAATATCAGATACTGGTACCGACACCAATACCAGGACTTTGATACCTAAACAGTTTCAATATTTTCTATACCAAATTTATAAAACAAAACAAAATTACAACACGGCACAAATCTTTTTTTTCTTTTTTTTATCTCCTACCACGTGAGACCTTTCTCTGTGCCTAACGTAGAGAGTTTTCCCTGCATGTCTCTATGACATGTAACGTTAGACAGCCAATCAGCAGCATTATCAGATATTGGTGGAAGCATGCTGCATGCTTATTGGCCCACTGACACTGATTAAATTTACTCCTAAGATATTAAAATTGAATATCAAATGACAATAATTTTCGATACTTTACAAGCAATTCGATCGGTCCCTAATAAGTATTGAATATTTTACCCAGCCCTAACAACATATTACATAACTTAAACATTGGAGAGCAGGAGAGATAGCCCTGGCTTGCTGTTAGGGCTGGTCAATATATCGATATTATATAGATATCATGGTATGACACTAGATATTGTGTTATACGGAAGTGTCTTTTCCAGGTTTTGAGGTCTACATTACAGTAAAGTGAAATTATTATCACAACTTACCAGACTGTCCTAGCTGTTCTATTATTTGCCTTTACCCACTTAGTTATAATATCTATGTTACTGATGATTATTTATTAAACATCTCATTGTGGAAATATATTGGAAAAGCACCCACAATATCGCTGCAATAGATAGCGAGGTATTTGGTCAGAAATGGTTCTGATATTTGATTTTCTCCATATTGTTCAGCTTTACTTGCTGTACTCAGGGGTAAAATTATGACTTCAACTGTGAGGCTCTTTTGGAGGAATAAAATCTGACATTTTGAGTGCAGTCTGCAGGGTCAGCCCCACTCAATTCACAATTTAAAACCTTTCTTCTGAGCGCTAGGCATGAAGACTAAATGCTGATATTGTAATGCTTTCCTTTTTGAATACAACATATTACATAGAGTATAATATAGCAGAGAGTGGGCAGTGAGAGATGGCCCTGGGTTTTTGTACTCAGGGGAAAATTCTGACTACTTACAGTGTTACAGGATGAAATGGGGATGTTTTATTTCCTGAACGTGTCCTTGATTCATTACAGGGGCCCCTGCAGCAAACAGGAAGGTGTTTGATGACACCATAGTTTTACATAACGCCAAAGCATCTGACAGTGCGGTCTATCAGTGTGAGGCCTCCAACAAACATGGAACCCTTCTGTCAAATGCAAACATCATGATCATGAGTAAGTACTGTATTCTGTGAATCATCATCATTTCATTTTTTACCATGATGTTTTTATCAAGTACATAGAAACACACTCTAAAGAATCTGTTCCAAACAACATTTGTTTCACAGTGTTTGTGAGTAAGTGTGAGCCATTGCAGTGAGTCAATCGGAGACTGCTGACTGATGTGTCAAGCTAGAGAGCTGGCGCTGATGTTGGCATATGCCCGTAAAGCAGTGTGGAGCCCAGGGAAAGAGGGATGTCTACAAGCTGTACTCCTTCATTCAGGCTAGCGGTCCTCCCTGTGGAGCAACAAGCCCAGTTCCCTGCCATTTATATGCTAACAAGTTCCCTCTCAATTCCACACTGACTTCAGGGCCATAAGATAAACATGTGCTGCTTTACAAGTGCAGATAAAAAACAGAATGTTGCTTTTGGTTTCTTTGTACAAACGTGGGGAGTTTGTTCTCGGTGACACAGGAGTTAATAAAACTGGACAGTCGCTGAATGCTAAGTCCCTTCGGCTGCCTTTGTAAACAATTAGAAGACACAGACCATTTTAATGGGAGGCTTTGGCTACAACTGATAAGGTGCACACACTCGGCTCACTCATTATTCTGTTGTTTTCATTTTCACATTTGCGCATTTCTGACAACCTGACAGCTGAGTAATTTTTTGACACTAAGGAGCCTACAATTAACGCACAGGGAAGTATACTGTGTTAACCCACAATTATCTGCCTCATTCCTTCTTGTTTTGCCTGGTTTTAAGACTGCTAAATTGCAATCCTGATCTCTTAGTGTTGTTTTTTTTGCTTGAAAGTACAGTAGTTAAGGGCCACACCTAGGTTCCTCTATGGCTTTGCTAACAACGTTAGATTCCTGATTAGATTCTGTCTTTACAGATCTATCCCCCATGATTTTGACCAAGGAGGGGGAGGATTATACCGCTGTTGAGGGGAAGGGAGTGATTATGCACTGCAACGTCTTCAGCTCTCCTCCCTCTATTATCACTTGGTAAGTGTGCAATTGTTTTCCTGCCTCCCATACACCAGCAGAGTGCAGTAGGTCTCAACAGTTTGAAGCATACAGTCGGTCTAAATCCAGCATGTTTCCTTATTGGTGACCTGCTGTTTCTTTGCCAAAGTAACCCTGTCACTCAAGACTAATGTTCTATTTAGCAACGTTTATTTCTTCTTTTGCTGCCACAGTGTTGGATGTATCCAGTGAGACTGCTGCTGTGTTCATATTTTATTTAGTCTGAGAGTACTTTGAGACTTTAATGTTTTTTTTTTTAATGAATGTCTTCCAGGAGCAAAGACGACTCCTCTGAATCCGTGAAGGGGCCGAGGCATACCATTCATGACAATGGGTCGCTGGAGATCTACAGCGTGGAGAAAGAAGACACAGGACAGTACACATGTTTAGCTAAAAACACAGAGGGATCGTCTGCCATTGACGCCATGCTCTATGTGAAAGGTAAATAGTTTTACCTGTAAAAGTGTTTGCAGTGGCTCACAGTCCTTGACATTTAACTAATACTGTTGTGCCTGTGGAAGATCCCACTAGAATAGTCGTGGCCCAGGAGGACCTGCAGATCCTAATAGGCACCACGGCCCGGCTCTCATGCCTCGCAGAGTACGACAAGTCCTTTAGCAATGACTTTGAGCTCCTTTGGGAAAAAGATGACATGAAGATAACCCTCAACAACACTGAGAATTCAAGGTAGGATACCGAATACTTTTTTACTGTGTTGCAGACTAAATCCCAGCTGGAAAGCCATTTTACCTTTCAGTTCTGTCAATCAATACTGTGTCTCCATCTTTCTGTCGGCAGATACTTTGTGGAGGAGAGTATTCTTCAAATTATCAATGTAAGCCACAGGGACCAGGGTGTGTACACATGTGTGGCACGAACTCCAGTGGACCGAGACACAGCCTCAGCACTGCTCATGGTGTTAGGTGAGCTAACATACGAACAGTATGACTGCTCCGGGTCGGAGGATCAGAGACCCATGGACCTGCATTTATGTACGACACATAAAGAGATCAATATGTCAGGAAGCCAAAGCAGAGCATGACCATGCAGATCGTGGCTTTATTAGTGCAGTGCTATGTCTGACAATCACCCTTTCAAGATACATTTGACATTTGAAAGTCTAGAAGATACAGTGGTAGCCCTATGCAGCGATGCAGCTCGTTCCACATCCTCTGGCTCTTGAGGCTATTTGATTGAACATTTGTTCCCATGGCCTTTTTTTGCTTCAGAGATTGATGTGTCTGTGATTTTCCAAAGCCATGTTGTTGTGATGGTTTTCAGATGTCCCTGATGCACCCGAGTACTTGGTACTGTCTGAACACAAGAGCAAAAGTGTAAAACTGAAATGGATCCCTGGGGACGATCACAACAGCTCCACCACAGGTAAAAGGAGCATCTGTGTGTGCAGGTGTCTGTACATTCCAAATCAGTACTTCTAGCAGTGAATGCTATTAATCTGAAATACATATTTTTGGGCATCATTCTGCATGTAAATAGATTTGTTTGATACCATCTTGTACAACATGAATCTATTATTGATTCATCCAAGCATGAATCATGATTAGTTTCCCTTTGGGTTATACAAGCCCAGAGCAGGGTTTGGGGAGTTTTCTGCAAGCTGGTGGTTAGATAAGAAATCCTTTGGCAAGAACTATAGCAGTGAGGGATGGCTTTGATTGTCTTTCTGCCTGTCAACAGAGTTTATTATTGAATACGAGGAAAGCCAGTGGGAGCCGGCAAACTGGAAGGAGCTGCTCCGAGTACCTGGGAACCACAACTCAGCCATGCTCAAACTCCACGGCCACGTAGACTATCGCTTCCGCGTATCTGGTTTAAACGCTGTAGGGAGGGGTCTTCCCAGCAAGCCCACAGAAAGATACAAAACCCCCCCGGCAGGTCTGAGGCTTCCTCATTTCATTGTTTGTCATAGTTTTGATAAGGTCCTCCAGGCCACTGGAGCTGCCAACACTGCTACTCTGTGAACTTTTAAACTCTCACCTGCTACATAATTGATTCCACTCTTGTTGAAAATCTGTTCTCTTGTGTGCCTATTTTACTGGAGATTTCATCCACTAACAATAGCGACAAAATCTATATTCTTTCTTTTTCTCCAGCTCCTGACAAGAACCCTGAAAATATCAAAATCGAAGGTCATTTACCACATGAAATGGATATCAACTGGGAGGTAAGGCATGGAGTTTGGTCTTTTATTATCCTCTTACTGCAAATTTTGTAATGTCGGCTCCCTTTATACAGTGAATTATTCACATCTGCTATAGTTTTTGGAAGTCAAAGAACAGAAATTAAGTTTTATCAATGTTTCATAGGCAATTACCAATAGTAATTTAATTTAATAGAAATGGCCCACTTTTGATATTTCATTCTGTGGTACAGATCTTTAGAAAAGCCATTTTCTGGGATCACTCTGAATGCATTTTCTTTGAAAGCTGCTCCTTTACTTTGTTAAGAAAGAGAAAGGAGCTATGGAAATGATTTCTTTTAACCCAGTACAGTACAGTAATGTATTCAGCTTTATTGTAAAAAGATATATCTCTTCTTCAATTATCTGGTTGCCCTGTCATAGTAACGTAGTCCCTGAATCCTGGATTCATGAGCTCTGTTAATGATTTGCTTTTGCGGATAATGGTATCTAATTCTTTTTCTCACTGTCTGACTTCTGTGAGGAGATTTAAATCTTTTCATCTATGATGTCTTAGCAAGCTCTGTTTTAAAGCTAGACCAGGTGAGTTGTTCTATTGTTTTTTTAGATGGCGGGATCAAATAGTGCCAGTTTTCCAAGCAGAGTTCACTGGCCTAGTTGTCATTTTAATCCCACAGAGGCAGTGACATTGAGCGGTGAAATAAAAGAAGCATTTTATGCAACTGTGAAAGTACCTATGAAACCATTCACACCATTGTTCCTCCTTTTTCCCTTATTTTCCATCCATTATTTAGCCCTTGTTACCCATTGAGCACAATGGTCCAGGTTTGGAGTATAAGGTGAGTTACCGGAGACAGGACGTGGAGGAGGACTGGAAGGAACACATGGTGAGGAGACACTCGTTTGTGGTGAAGAACACTCCCACCTTTGTGCCCTATGAGATCAAGATCCAAGCCAGAAACCATCAGGGCTGGGGCCCCGAGCCCAAGATAGTGACCGGCTACTCAGGAGAGGACTGTGAGTTGTAAACTTTACTGACCTCATGTGATTTTTTTCTGGCCAAAGTACATTTTGGTGGCCCAGATGTGAACTTGTAAAACAATGCAGAAAAGGCAATTTAATGCAACTTAAACTAGACTTCCTTAACTGTAACACTTCAATAAATGACATTATCAGAATGAAAATATTAAACTATTTATTTCAATTGAAAATCCAAGTTCTATGTACACATAAATATGCTCTCACAGTTCAGTCTATTCAGCTTTCAGTTACCCAAACAACTATAATATAAGTTAACACTGCTTTGAAAAATGTAACATTGTTCTTTAGAAAGTTAATTTTAAAAGAAATGGAGAAAGATGCACTTAAAGATGCCGATAAACCAGAAGTATTATATTTTCTTATTTAAATTGTGTTGAAAAAAATCTTTTCTGCTCTCAAATTAAATTAAAATAATAAGGTTTTCTGAAGACCTTTGAATATTTGTATCACTTTGTTATGTGTCTGGCGTTCTGATTCAAACTTGTATGTCTGGGTATTGAAGTTCAAACCTTCTACTCACCCTTTGCTGCCATTTGGATCTACCAAAGACCAAAGTAGCCAGTGTAGCTTTGGGATATACTGTATATGATTTTATGGAGAAATATGTGGTTTAATTAAAATCCCAGTCTGCTTAATTTGGGTGAACTTTGGAAAATGATTTGTTTTAAAAATTCCGTTGCAAAGTTTTAGACTTGGGACTTGGACTGAGTTTCACAGTTGTGTACTGTAGCAGTTTACTGTATTTCCTGTGTTTAGCTTTCTTCTGGACTTGCCCCCAGGAAGTATTCTCAGGTTATTACTCTCCTCCTTGTTGTGTGCTCACTCAAATGTGGTGTTATTAAGTGCAGTAGTTACCCTGTAGCTCAGTAGTTTTTATCATTTACATTAGCTTGTGTGAGTGTAGGTATTGATAATCTCTAATATTGTAGGTGCTCCTGTAAATAGGTGATCAGTAAGTGTAGCTAGTTGTATAGTAATAATAATGGAATCATTGAGTTATTTTCAGCATAATTCTAACTAGTTTATTATTCTTGTATGACTTTCCTGGACTAACGTTCAGCTTTACTGCAGATTGTAACGTGTGTTTGCCCCCACAGTTCCCTCTGCTGCACCTGATGATGTAGCTGTGGAGGTGATGAACAGCTCAGTGGTCAAGGTTAGCTGGACGCGTGTACACAAGGACAAGTTACATGGACATCTGGGAGGCTACAGGGTAATACCTCAAAAAAAGACCATTTGCTTTTAGACACAGCTTTAAAGGAAAGGCCTTGACCTTGATCAAAACATTTGCTTCTCTCACCCCACTCTGTCTTCTTTACATTAGCCAGCTCACTGTTTTTCTGTACAGACCACCAGAAAAAAAACAGAATAACTAAAGCCCTATTTGCAAGGATTACCTGGGGACTTCTAGTAATTAATGAGCTTAATCCTGTGCAAATCTGCCATGTTTGTTACTTATTATGTAAAAATTCCTTCACAATGTACAGACCTTATTTCGCCAAACACAGAGATTGTGTGATCATTTTAGTCCTGTGCCAATTGGTGTCTCTGTGATTTGCAGTCGTATTGGCTGCGTTGGCAGTTATAAAGGAAAGTTCAGACAGAGCCTTGACATCATATGCGGGGGATTATGTCAGTAACTCTGAGTAAAATAAATACCTTTCCTAACCTGTATGAATAAGTCGCCCCAATAAGAGATGCGGTGGGAGGGGGGGAGATAGGGCTTAATTCAGCATTCTCTCACACATATACTGTACATGTTTAGTTTAATGCCTTGCTGCCGCTGCTGAGAATTTAATTTAAAAAGTTTATTTGATATAACACCTTTTACAGACAAAGTAGCAAAGTGCTTCACATGATAAAAATTCGTAAAATACAGTTAGACCCAAACAGTAAATAAGCAAGCAAAAAAGAAATAACAAACCAATAGAAATAAAAACCGAAAAGTTATAAACATGAAAAAAGAGTGAGTTTACACAAGTGATAAATGGCTCTGTGTGTCTCTTTCCCAATGCAGATAAACTGGTGGCGTCTGCGCAGTCTGGCGGCCTCAAAAAAAAGCCACGGAGAAAAACATACGCTAACGTTCCCCGGGGACCAGTACCACGCCACGGTGCCGGGACTTAAACCCTTTTCTGAGTACAGTCTCATCGTCATGACCTTCAACGGGCGGGGCAACGGCCCCGGCAGCCCTCCCCTCAGCTTCAAAACCCCGGAGGGAGGTAGGATTGTGGAAAAGCAGCATGGAGCGTATTGATTCACAACTACTGAAGGGAAACTCTAATAATAACCAAGGAACTGGGTTGCAGACGTTGACTGCATACTGTGTGTCTTACCTTTCCCCCCCCACAGTCCCTGAGAAAAATCCTGTTTTCAGGGTCACAGATGTACAGAAGCACACTGTCTCTCTGGTCTGGGCCCCGCCATTGGAGCCTAATGGGATTCTCACCGGGTACCTCCTCGAGTATCAGCTCAGTACGTATTCCTACACCTCGTGCTTAACTAACTCAGTGATGCCACTGTGTTGCCACTAGGATGTATTGCTTTTTTCACTTTTTACAGCTTGTTTATTTACATTTTCCAGTTGTTTAAAAAAATCATGAAATGCATTCTATTATGGTATTATTATAGCTGAACTTATGCCGTACTGGGAAAAAAAAGTCATGGTACTTTGAAAATGCCGCTTAGACTTGTTCTCATTGACAACAATGTCTGAAAACACCCTCAGACCCCAGAGGGTTAATAGTGTTTACATCCCTGTCTTTCTTGTCAGCTTGTACCCTCTTAAAAAATGAAAGTGATTATATACAAAAACACACTGGCCATATGTTTCTAAATTTTTAAACAGTATATCAGAGACCTTAACAGCCTCTAACTCTATATTGTATTTATAGTATTTACAGTCCAGGAGTATGTTGGTAAAAGAAAGGAGGAGGATTTTGGTGATTGTCTAACGGTTAAACAATCACCATCATGGGTTAGACTCTAACCCATGATGGGTTAGACTCTAACCCATGATCCTCAGCAAGGTAAGGAAAATCCTGGTGCTCTAATAGGGCTTGGGGTCGCAGGGAGATCAGAGTGGCTGTATAGGAGACATGTCAGGGTGGATGTCTGCTGGCCTGCGTGTCACCATCATGGATCAGCTAGTGCTGACCAAGGCCATTGTGTCACAGTCTGTTAAGGTCTAGCTTTAGTGACCCCATCCTGTCCTTAGGGGACATATTCACTCATAGTCCCAGGGGATACCGTCACTGAACGCATCCCATGTGTGCACACACTTTTGCTGTCCTTAAACTAAAGTCATACAAAGCCAACGACTAACTTTCAACGTCTTAGTGCCGCATTTCCCGGCTAATTGAGCGTGATTTGGCGGCTGCACAAGCGGGCCAAGTGTCATACAGTATTTCAGGAGAGGACGTTTTCAGTGTACCACAGCAATAAAGCTGATAGGCTCTTTGAAGTGTGACTTTTTTTTAAGTCCCCTTGAGGGAAGTCATGTGCGAAATGTTGAGGATAATGTGGCCAGCTGTCAGTGTATCATCAGCAATACAAAGGAAATCTCAAGCTGCATCGCAGATGTTTTAGGGCTACGCCCCATCTTCATCGCTGCCTGTAATAGCTTCACGTCTCACAGGTTTTACAGGAAGGCTTGTTTGAATGTTGTGAGCACTCTGAGCATTCAGGAATACCAGGGCGTGTAAACAGTTAAACTAAACTGCTTTGAAGTGGCACATTTTCCGTGTGAAACCTTTTGATCATTGTATCAAGTTGTCACCAAAGATGATCAGTTAGTGTATCAGTACACTGGCCTGCTAATAAATATGGAGGAATACGTCCAGGAGATTGGGATATGATACAGTTTTGTTTTTTTTCTCTACCAATACCAGTTGAGGTCATGGTGGCTCCATGGCTACACACGTTTCTGTGTGGAGTTTGCATTTCTCCTTTGTGTTCACATTAGTTTTCTCCATATGCTCCAGTTTCCTCCCACCACACAAAACATGTATGTTAGGTTAGTTCCCCATGACTAAAAGGCACTGGCAAAAAGACTGGAGTTGGTCCCCGGACGCCTACAGCTGCCCAGTGGTCCTATATGGGCCTGTAAAATGGGTTAAATGCAGATGACAAATTGAATTTCTTTGGGAATGACAATAGGGCACCTTTAACTTTGTAGTACACTCCCGGGATTGCTTCATTGCCGCCGTATGTTCTTATTTTCGTCCGGATGTCCATTACCTTCCGCTTTCTTTGTGTTGGATTTGGTCGAATTATGAGGACTATGGTTAACTGCTCCCCAGATCTCAGCAGGGTAAATCCAGACAGCTAGTAGCTAGACTATCTGTTCAATCTGAGTTTTCTGTTGCCTGACTAAAACAGCCTTTGAACGTACACATGTTCCACCAAAACAAGTTCCTTCCCAAGGCTATTTTGCAGAGGCACCAGTGCACCAGGGCTCCGTGCGGTGTTCAGCTTTGTTTCCATACAGGAATGCTGTGTGGACTAGCCAGACCCTCCTCCACAGCGCTGGGGTGAAAGGTCTGGCTATGCGAGACTAACTGTAATAATAGCAGTTCCTCAAACTCATAGAGATTGTTTTTGTCAGTATTCATTTCTAAATCACTAAATAAAGACCTTAATTTAAAGGCTTAATGTATTCCCTCAGCATTGAGTGGGTGGCATGGTCACAATGCCTTAAAGAGCTCCTAAAGCACTCTTAAGCCTTGGGTAGAGCAGGCCAGTGCCACTCAGGATGCTAGTCACACCGCTTGACAAGGCTAAGATAAGTGTGTCCCAAAGGTGAAGACGGGGGCTCACACTCGATCCATTCTGTCATTTCATTTGTTCAGAGCAGTTGGCTGCATTACTTTTTTGCTGTGTGGCAGAGTAGCTACAGTTTACACCGCAAATGTAGTCTAAAATCAAACACTGAGTAATTTATGTGAGAACTCTTTCACTTTATTTGCAGTTTTATATTTGTGCAGATTGCACATTTTTGAACATTTTCTATATCAGAGGTACTGAAGAGCAACATTATCAGGAGGGGAGTGAGTGAGGTTTGCTCTCCACTGATCTACTCGAGTGGGAGTAAAAATAACTTTCATTCTGTTTTTATTCCCATTTGAGCTCAGAACTAACTGTCGAGTCAATCTCAGATTTGAGTGTTATTAAGTCTGTTTCACACTACACAAGGCCAAACATATTTGGCCAAGTAGGGCTAACGTATATTTGGAAATGTTGTTTGAAAGCAGTAGAGGAGCCAAAGTCCACAGCCTTCAGCCCACTCCATAAGATCATGTGCACCAACTGTCTGGCCTGAGTGTGTTAAGTGAAAAAGCATCCATCCACAGGGTAGAAATGGAATGATAATGGCCTCTCCTCTGCACCAGAATTGCATTATTTACCAAAAACGGACAGTTTTTGTCACTATAAAACAAAACAACAACAAAATAAAAAGTGTGATGTCTGATAACAGTGGGTGGTGACCAAGCAAAAGAGAAGCAGACTAATACATTCTTGTCATTGTTACTGTCGCCTCCTACCAGAGAGACGTAGCACCTCTTTCACAGCAAAGGTCACCTGAACACCTGCTGTGTTTGTTTTTGTTACAAAGAACATAAATGCCACCTCCCTACCTACTGTGCTGCTTTACATAGTGAGAAAAGATATCCAATCACAATTTAGAGAAAGACAACACTGATATATTGTAGTGAATGTGCAGGACACAATCTGTTTGTTAAATGCAAAAAAGGGGCTATTAAACCAAACAAGCGTATGACAAGATGTCATGTTGTGGCTAAAGCCCAAAAATGCTGATGCACAAGCTAAAATGACAAGTGGCATTTGCTTTCTTTGGCATCGCTCAAATGTCTTGCGATTGTCACATGGAAGTCATTTGAAAGAGTTTCAAAACAGAGTGCTGAAAGTAAAAACATCTCAATATGTGGCAACGTACAAGAATCACACAGTCACTATTTAAACAAAAAAGGATATATATACCGTTTATACTGTAGGTTATTGTGGTTGGGTACCAGTGGTTATTAGTAAATGGACTGTAGAATAAAGCAGGCAATTTTTCACCCCATTGTTGTGTGAGAAAATCTACTTATTTCAATGCCAGTAGAGAATCTGTTGAGTGTCAAATCTTTACCCCTTTTTTAATGTGTACAAGCAAGTTACAGGCTATGGGCTGGGGTAAGAGCTAATATGTACTCGGTAACTAGTACTAGGTAATGTTATAATCACTAACACAGCGGACTCATGGAAAAATTACATTAATTATCATTATTTTTGTGCCATGACAAATTTAAGGACTCTGCATCATCTGTATTAGAGAAAGTAAATGTTGTTTAAAGTGAATAAAATAGCGTTACTGAATTCTCCTAATCCCAGTTGCCAGTATGATACCCCTTATATAAGGCATATTTACACTATTTGCAGGCCTTAATCAAAAGCATTAACCGCTTATTTTTGTTTCCATTTTTACATCTAGTCAACGACACAGAAGAAGTGGGGCCACTGCAGACAGTAGACATCAGCAACCCCAACACCACCAAGTGGAACCTGCGTGACTTGGAGCCTGTGAGCAAATACAAATTTTACCTGCGCTCCTGCACCACGGTGGGCTGCGGGCCCGTTGTCAGCGAGGAGTGCACCACTACTCTAGAAACAAGTGAGTGATGGAGGTTCCAGAAAGCAATTGACTAGGTGGTCTCTGTGTGGATAATCTCAAGGGTGTGGGTGAGACAATGAGAACACAGACGAGCTTTGAGGTGCAGAACTGGCTAAGTGAAGTAGGTAACAAAGCCATTTCACTTTTTCAAAAATGGCATTGAACTACCGGAATATGATCTATGTCTGGGCAGCCAAGCTTTTTATATCTCCATGTAAGTAATTTTTGTGGATAAACAATTTCACATGGGTGTAGTGGAGGTATTCATTTGTCACTGTCATGAGAGAGCAAGTGCCTATTGATTGGACGGAGAGCACAAGCTATGAAACAATCAGCTAAGAAAGAAAATTGCTTTGAGCAGGAGGGAAACTGAAGGTTTTGATACTGAATTGTGTAATCATCAAAGAGTTGGTGGGTAAGTAATCATAATGAGACGGCTGGAAGAATGTAATCTATGCTTTTCAATTACATATCATATGTTGAGGACGGCACGTCATACCTCAGCTGGCTCAAACTGGAGTCAAGCTTTTGTGAGATTGCAGGCGGTGGTATGAACGACTGGACGGGAAATGAAACAGGAAACTCTACTTTCACTTTCAGTACTTTCAGTGTCAGTTAAATCGCCTGCAACAACAGATACTGTGAGCATAAATAATTTGATGGGGCTTTAAATACAAATGCATGCCAAAGAAATTTACTGTTTCATTCAAGATGCAAAATGTTGAAACGCACTGCAGGTGTTGAATATGCGAGCGATTACTTAGTGTTTACTGGAAGAGTCCTTACAATTTACAGAAAGAAATTTGAACAACTTAGCCGTTGTTTATTTACTTACTGAAAAGCCAGTAGAAATTATTACAGGGAGAAGGACTCATTTTTTATGTATTGAATTTTATGGAGCGGTGTGTGAGAGACTGGAGCATGAAAGGTACTTTGTGTGTGTGTATATGTCAGTAATGTTTCTGTTAATTGTCATCTGCCTGCTTTCTCTCACGCCAATAAAACATGCAGTGTTTTGAGCATTCCCTTTGATCATACAGTGCGCACTGTGTGAATGTGTCATCTGTGAACGTCTGCTTAGCGTTGCTTGTCTCTTTTGTCATTTTCTTTTTTTTATTGTCTTTTTTTCCTTTTCGCAGCTTCCACTTTGACTTCCACCCTTGGCCTCAGTATGTAGATCTGCGTTCATGTTGATACTGTGGCATGTCATACCTGCACATACAATCTCATACTGCTCTGAAACGCTGCTGTTACAGGAATATTTCATTTTGGAATTATATGTTTCTAAATGTGCTGTATGTTAATATGATATGTTTTACAGTCATGATTATTATTTTAGGTAGCGGGTGCATGCTTTAGACATTTTAGACAGATGTGAATGCTACAGGCCTGAATTAAATCATCAGGTTTCGAGTCTCAAAATGGCCAACACATTTTATTTTTCATGAACAAAATTAAAAAGTTCCAAACACTCGGCTCCTTTGCAGATAATTGACCTTGTCTGCTGTTAGCCCTTGCCATCAGCAGAGTGCACCGTGATGCCGCTTTTCATTAGAAAATTGTCAACATCTTCTTAGATAAAGTTTGTGGCTTCCTCTCTAATAGCAATGGTAATGAGTAACCTAATTAGAAATTCATATTAATCTTGGCTCATTAGTGAATGTAAACGAATATTGACTTTTATCCTAGCAACAGCAGACAACATGTCTAACTCAAGCTGAGGAATTAAATGATGCTTTAAGAGCCAAACCCATGAAGAGCATCCGCCATCCATACTTCTTCCTATTAATGATGTGCTAACAGAAAATGAATGTGAATGTATTTTTTCGACTCTAGATGTTTCACAGTAGGCCTGACTAGTTACTAATTTAGCTGAAAATAGCATGCGTGCTAACAGTAAAATGTAGCCCCCCCACCCCCCCTCTCTATCCCAATTGATAACCACAAGATCTGTCTTTCTTTTCAGGCAAGTCAGCTTCCCCCTCACCTCCAAGCACTCCAAAGTCCCCAGTGACCAAACCCACTCATTCCACCATAGGTAGAGCTGCTGCACATTCTGACACAACAAGCATCAATCCGCAGAGAAAAACAGATGCAGTGAAATAAATGGGGGGAAAAAAGGGAAGCCAAATACAGTTTGTTGGTTGCAGATTTTAATATACTTTGTTTTTATTTTACAAGAACGTAGAACAAAAGAGGGATAGGACATGACAATAAGTAGGTGCAAATATGAAAATACGATGAGCGTGGGTACAGTACACAATGCATACAGGTACATCGTGACATACAGAAATAGACTGGAGTAAAGTAATCATCTTTGTGTTTGTAGCAATCCCATTTTCTCCAGTATTCCTCTTCTTTTCTCCTTTTGAAAACGCAGTTGTAGGAGCCATATTATATTGTTTATGGTTTCATTTATTGATTATTGTGTTGTGCGCTAATATTGTAGGTGGTGGGCGTTTTCATGACGGTCTGAGCGGAAGTGATATATTTGTTTGCTTCACCTGTGCACCTGGGTGTTTTTTGGGCTTTGACGGAGAGGGGGGTGAAGCTGGGAGCGAACACTTTTGTTGACCGCATCGCGCACCGCTCACAACGCAGCACAGTATAATGTAAATATTTCTACCCACCAGTAAACAATTACCTAAGGCAACAGCAATATTCAGTACTTTGTACATATGGAAGACGAAGAATAATAAAATCATTTTTGCAATACAATCAAGAGCGCGTCACAGGTGTGTGCATCTCTCAGCGTTTAGCCCCTCGCGGCAGCACTCTTTGGGACTGCTTACAGCCGCAATATTAGTCAACAAAAATGTGATACATCAGAGTGGATCTATGGAATTGGAATATTCTCTGCGGATTCCTCGGATCACAACGGAATATATTTGATGTCGGAGGAGGAAATATTGAAGGCACGGAGCTCCGCCGTATTGGAT
Organism: Etheostoma perlongum; assembly: GCA_026937815.1. Lineage (NCBI taxonomy): Eukaryota > Metazoa > Chordata > Actinopteri > Perciformes > Percidae > Etheostoma > Etheostoma perlongum. Next base: position 11,497,502 of record CM049374.1, read on the forward strand.
GGCGGTGCGTTCAAATACGCTCCGAAAACAATAGACGGGGCCGCAAGCAGCATAGCCACGGAAGCGGTATGTAGTAACTTTGGGTCAATTAGTAGGCCTACTGTGTATACAGTGTAAATAGGTTACTGCCGCGTGTCCATTGGGGACGCATTGTTGTTTGCTTGTGTGGTTTATTGTCTTGATGTGGTTGATGAGGCATTAGTGGATTGCATGATTGAACGGTGTAGATTATTGTGATTTGTGATACCTTGGGAAAAGGCAACAAGTGGATCATAAGCCATTTCAAAGTCAATTTCAGAAAAGGATGGAAGGACAAAAAAGAGAAATCACACTCACCTTTAAAGCTTTGAGAATAAAATTGAGAAACTTCAGAAAGAACGCAAAGGAAAGGTTCACAGAATTAAAGGTCTAATACAGACAATAAAGGATCTAATGCAAAATGATGATAATGATTCACAGGTGCGATTTCATCTGGATACTATGAATCAAATGGTGGATGAAGCTACTCAGTTGCATGAGTCTGTGATTCTTGTACTTCCTAAAGAGGAACACGAAAAACAAAATGAATGGTTTTCAAGTGTACTTAAACGCCATAAAGGACTGCAAGAGGACGTAAAAGGATGGCTTTCTGAAACTGGGAGACAAAAAAGCAATACACTCGCTCATATTTCCACAAATGATGTTTCCCTGTCTGTATCACAAAAGGAACCACAGGAGCTGGATGTACATCAAGATGAAAATAATTCTCATGTTTTACAACAATTGGGGCAATTATCTGTCATACAAGATGAAGTTAAACCAAGTGACAGTGTGTCAAACACCGGAAGTGGAAGGTCTAATGGGAGGAGCTCGGTTGATCGAGGACAAGTGTCTCAACAACATCATCAGCCCGTATTAAAGCTGAGGCCAACATGGCTGCTCTCCTTGCACGACACAAAAAACTATTGAAGGACAAACATGAGTTAGAAGGAATGGAGGAACAACTAAGAAAAAAAAAAAAAGGAACAGCTTGCATTGAAGTGGAAATAGCCGCAATAATGGCTAAAGTGAATGTGCTTAGAAGCTCAGGAGGTTCTCGTGTTTCAAGTCATCCATCTGTAAAGTCCAATGGCATGAATTCTTATTTTGAAAGGGGACAAATGAAAGACAAATTACTTAATGCTAAAGAAAAACCATTTGTGCTTGAAACAAACATCCCATTACTAGCAAAACCTAGTTTGGGTGCTAACCCTCAAGAGGAAAATACCACCCATCCGACCCAAACCCACATTACATCATCAGGATGCCCAGAGCTCAGGCGGCATGAAGGTGTAATACAAACCCTTAAATCACAACCACCATTTCAGCACCACAGTAATCAGCCTCTATCACCGGTGCCAAGCAGCAATAATCACAGTCAAATAATTACAGTTTTGGAAAAACAAAATGAAATAACTGCATTATTGGTTCAGCACCAATCTCTTTCATCTCTGCCAAAACGAGATATTCAAGATTTTGACGGTAATCCTTTGCAATATCACTCCTTCATAAGGGCTTTTGAACACAGCATTGAAGAGAAAACGGATAATCCTAAAGACTGTTTATATTTCCTTGAACAATATACCAGGGGGCAGCCAAGGGAGCTTGTAAGAAGTTGCCAACATATGTCACATGATAGAGGGTACGCCAAGGCTAAGGCTTTGCTACAAGAGCATTTTGGTAATGCGCAGAAAATTGCTTCTGCTTATATGGAAAAGGCTCTTTCATGGACACCTATTAAATCAGAAGATGTGAAATCTCTACAGGCTTACAGTCTGTTTCTGAGAGGATGTTGCAATACCATGGAAGAAGTTGAGTACATGGGAGAATTGAACATGCCTGCCAATATGTTGACCATTGTGAGGAAGTTGCCCTATAAACATAGGGACAGATGGAGAACTGTGGCATGGGAGTTGGGAAAGGCGTGGCAGGAGAGCCACATTTACTGACATCGTGGACTTCATTGAAAGACAAGTGAAAATAGCAGGCGATCCATTATTTGGAGATATACAGGATATTCCATTAAGGACAGCAATTAAGGATGTGAGGAAATCTAAGTTTGAGCCTTACTCTAAAGACAAGAGAAGTAGCTTTGCTACCACCATTGCAACAGTGGAAAGGAAAGTTGAACCTGGAACAAAATGGAAGGAGAGGAGCTCATCTGGGATGAAGGCTTGTATGTTTTGTGGAGGTGCGCATACCTTGATCTCTGCATCCAATTGGAAAGGAGGGTGCACAATGAGAAAATTGCTTTCTTAAAGGAACATGGGGTGTGTTTTGGCTGCTTGTGCATTGGGCACATGAGTAGAGACTGCAGGAAGCGTCTCTCATGCAAGGTATGCAGTCAGAGGCACCCTAGTGTACTCCATATTTCCCAGAAGGAGAAGGAAACAAATTTTGTGCAAGCCAAAGGAGAATCGGAGACAGCGATGAGCAGTGCTCTAATCTCTGTTCAATCCAGTGGTCTAACAGGGGCCGGTGAGCAAGACTGTACACTCCCCATAGTTCCAGTTCAAGTAAAGTCTAAGAAGGGATATAAGACCTTAATCACCTACGCCTTCCTGGATCCTGGGAGCTCAGCATCATTCTGTACGGAGCGGCTGATGAACAAGCTCAATCTCAGGGGAAGAAGAACAGGTATTCTTCTACGGACTATGGGTCAGGAAAAGGTTGTTGGAAGCCATATTGTTTCAGATTTGGAGGTGGCTGAATTAGACGGTGATAATTTTTGTGAACTGCCTGATATCTACACACAGAAAAACATGCCAGTTCATCGGGCAACATTCCTCGTCAGAAAGATCTTCAACGGTGGCCACATCTGAAATATGTACAGATAAGAGAGATTGATTCAGAGATTGACCTGTTGATTGGAACCAACGTCCCAAAGGCACTGGAGCCATGGCAAGTTGTCCGAAGCATGGATGGGAGTCCGTACGCAGTTAAGACTATTCTGGGATGGACTGTAAATGGACCTCTTAAAGGTGACGGGAGTAGAGAAACTACTTGTGGACAGCCAGATGTCACTGTCAATAGAATCTCTGTTGCAAGTTTGATGATTTGTGGAAGCAGCAGCTAAAGAACGATTTTCCTGAATGCAGTCAGGATGAGCAGATGGGGTTATCAAGAGAGGACAGTCAGTTCCTGGAATATGTTACAAAAACTGTCAAGTGGAAGGACGGCCATTACAGTATTGGATTACCATTGAGAAAAAAGGATGTAAATATGCCAAATAATAGGACAGTAGCCGAACAGCGTGCTCTGAGCCTCAAGAGGAAGTTCGGCAAAGATCCTTTGTTTCACACTGATTATACTGCTTTCATGAATAATATCATCTCCAAGGGCTATGCAGAGATGGTACCAGCCAAGGATCTGGAACGGAGTGACGGTAGGATATGGTACATACCACATCATGGTGTATACCACCCAAAGAAGAAAAAGATCAGGGTTGTTTTCGATTGCGGAGCTACTTTCCAAGGAACCTCATTGAATGCACAGCTCCTGCAGGGACCTGATCTTACTAGCAAACTAGTTGGAGTTATGACAAGATTTCGAAAGGATCCTGTTGTACTCATGGCAGACATCGAGGCAATGTTTCATCAGGTCAGAATACCAGCTGAGGATTCAGATCTGTTGAGGTTTCTTTGGTGGCCGAATGGAGACCATAGTCAGAACCTGATAGATCATAAAATGGTTGCGCATCTGTTTGAGCTACATCTTCACCAAGTTGGGCGCAAGTTTTGCCCTCAGGAAATGTGCAGAGGATAATCGGGAAAAGTTCAGCCCCAAGGTAATTGAAACAGTTCTGCACAATTTCTATGTGGATGATTGCCTTACATCAGTGGCTTCTGAAGAGGAGGCATTGACAATGTACAAAGACCTTCGCGCCCTTTGTGCTAGAGGGGGCTTTCGACTCACAAAGTGGATTAGTAACAGACGTTCCGTGCTGGCGGCTATACCTACCGCAGAGAGAGCAAAAGAGGTTAAGGATTTGGATTTGGATAATGATACGCTTCCTGTAGAAAGAGCATTGGGCATACAGTGGTGTGTTCAGTCCGATACCTTTAAGTTCAAGGTCAGTATCAGAGAGCAACCCTTTAACCAGAAGAGGGATCCTCTCCACGGTCAGTTCAATATATGACCCCTTAGGAATCTTGGCACCTGTTGTCTTGTCTGCCAAAAGGATCCTTCAAGATTTGTGCAGAAAGAACCTTGGTTGGGATGAGGTTGTACCTGACTCGGCTGTACAGGAGTGGAGAAGTTGGCTGAAGGAACTCTGTCAGCTTGAAAGTTTTAAGGTTGACAGATGTCTGAAACCTGTGGACTTTGGGGAAGTAATATCCGCTCAGTTACACCACTTTGCAGATGCCTGTGAGAGTGGCTATGGAACAGTTACCTACTTGCTTTTACACAACATTCACGGACAAGTTCACTGTGCTTTCATAATGGGTAAGGCCAGAGTGGCCCCATTGAAACCAATTACAATCCCTCGTATGGAGTTGACAGCTGCCATGGTTGCAAGTCGAATGGATGAGTTGTGGAGGAAGGAGTTGCAGATGAAACTGGGACTCTATTTTTTGGACCGATAGTACTTCCGTATTAAAGTACATCAGCAATGAGACCTCAAGGTTTCGGACCTTTGTAGCCAATCGGGTTTCAAAGATAATCAGCACATCAAATCCATCTCAGTGGAGATACGTTAACACCACAAGCAATCCTGCTGACCTGGCTTCTAGGGGAGTAAAGGTGGCAGTGCTTCTGAAGAATAACATTTGGGTGTCTGGACCTCAGTTTCTTGTTGGACCGGAAGAGAGGTGGCCTGAAAACCCAGATGGCTCTGGGAGAATCTTACCGGACGACCCTGAAGTCAAGATGAGCTTGATGGTGAATGCTGTACAGGCTGAAGAGAAGATGGATGCAGTCACTTGCTTGCTCAATCACTTTTCATCCTTGATCCGTCTGAAGAAGAGTGTTGGTTGGATTCTTAAGCTTAGGAGCCTGCTACTGTGCTTCAGTCGGAAGAGAAAGGAGTTGAGTGTGACTCTTGCTCAAGGTGGCTTGGATAAGGACCAACAGGAGAGGACAATAGGAAAGGAGATGCAGAGTATCAAGGCTCAGACTGTCTGTGATCCTCTTTCAATTGAAGAATTTAGAAAGGCTGAGATGGAGATCATACGGTTTTGTCAGAAAAGGAGCTTTCCAGAAGAACTCAACAGTTTGCAAAAAGGGAGAAAATGTGAAAAGGACAAGCCACATTTACAAGCTAAACCCAGTACTTGAAGATGGTATCCTGAGAGTTGGAGGACGGCTAAGCAGAGCAGCTATGCCCGAAGAATCTAAGCATCCTGCCATATTGTCAAAAGATTTACACATTTCTGACCTCATTCTTCAGCACATACATCGAGAGGTGGGACATGGTGGCCGCAACCACATGCTAGCTAACCTGCAGCAAAGATATTGGATCCCAGGGGCTAGTGTGGCTATAAGGAAAATCCTGGCAAAATGTATTGTCTGTCGACGATTGCATGCAGCTCCAGGGCAACAGCAGATGGCGGATTTACCTCAGGACAGAGTTTCTCCAGATGAACCTCCATTCACTCGTGTTGAGTGGATTACTTCGACCTTTCAAGTCAAGCGGGAAGGAGTATAGTGAAAAGGTATGGAGTTCTCTTCACGTGCCTTTCCATAAGAGCCATACACATCGAAGTAGCATCGTCGTTAGACACCGATTCCTTTGTTAATGCTCTTCGGCGCTTTTATAGCAAGACGTGGACAAAATACTGGAATTGCGCTCAGACAATGGGACAAACTTTGTTGGCGCTGAGCGTGAGTTACGGAAGGCAATGGAGGGTTGGAATCTTGCTCAAATCAACAACACCCTCCTTCAGAAAGGAATTAAGTGGGTTTTTAATCCCCCACAGGATCACATCATGGAGGAGTTTGGGAGAGGTTGATAAGATCGGTGAGGAAGGTCCTGAATTCCACCTTGAAGGTGCAGAACCTGGATGAGGAAAATCTTCACACAGTTCTTTGTGAAGCAGAAGCTATCATAAATAGTCGTCCCATTACCAAGGCATCCACTGATCCCAATGATTTGGAACCACTAACCCCTAACCATCTTTTTGTTGCTAAAAATCCCATCTTTGCCAACCCCTTGGAAGGAGGCGTCAGAAGTGGTCAAGGATTAAGTCTTTTTGTTGCTAAAAATCAAGCATCTTTGCCAACGGACAGTTCCAAAAGGAACATTTATGCTCCCAAGAGATGGAAACAAGTTCAGTACTTATACTTGTTTTGGAAACGTTGACTAAAGAATACTTGCTCTTCTTCAGGACCTCGTCAAAGTGGTCATGGATTAAGGAAGGAGATTGTAAAAGTTGACATCCCTCGATCATGGCTTAAGAAGGATTGTAAAAACCATCCCTGATCGAAGAGGACTTGTTCGTCAGGTGCAAATCAAGACAAAGACCAGCTATTTGGACAGGCCTATTACAAAGATTTGCCTTCTACAGGAAGCAGAGGATCCATGAGGACATCAAGCTAACCTTTGAGCTTCATAGACTTTGACTGTGACTTGAACATTGTCTCATTGGGTTTTTGGCTCTACATGACTGACTAAGTGATTGTACTGATCACTCTTTTTAAAGACTCTATGGACTTTTTTCTATCCTTCTTTGTTTCTTTTTTGAGCTCAAGAAGAAAAGGACATTTTTTAATGGACTATTTATCCTTAAAAAAAAAAAAAAACTAAAAAAAGGAATGGATTGTCAGTCTCCTACATAATGTGTATTTATGTAATTATTGTGGTAAAATAATTAGGGGCCGGAATGTAGGAGCCATATTATATTGTTTATGGTTTCATTTATTGATTATTGTGTTGTGCGCTAATATTGTAGGTGGTGGGCGTTTTCATGACGGTCTGAGCGGAAGTGATATATTTGTTTGCTTCACCTGTGCACCTGGGTGTTTTTTGGGCTTTGACGGAGAGGGGGTGAAGCTGGGAGCGAACACTTTTGTTGACCGCATCGCGCACCGCTCACAACGCAGCACAGTATAATGTAAATATTTCTACCCACCAGTAAACAATTACCTAAGGCAACAGCAATATTCAGTACTTTGTACATATGGAAGACGAAGAATAATAAAATCATTTTTGCAATACAATCAAGAGCGCGTCACAGGTGTGTGCATCTCTCAGCGTTTAGCCCCTCGCGGCAGCACTCTTTGGGACTGCTTACAGCCGCAATAGCAGTATAAAAGTCAATTTCTCCATACTGCTGATACAGTTTATGTTTATTAACAGTGGGGGGATTCCTCTGAAGCCGGCATTTGGTAATAGCCTTTTTGCTTGCAACCATGAAAATCTTCAGGAGGTATGTGTCTCCTTTACCAACGCCTTCAGGAGGTTTTGCTATATATAAAAAGGCAAAAGAGAAGTCAAATGTCAGATTCTTTATTTTGTTAACAGTAGATGTTGTTTCCAGTTAAAACAAGCATTAAGATGTAAAATAACAGCTCAGTTTTATTGTTGGTTATAAAACAAGTGCATTAGGATGAATAAGCTGCTTTTAATTTCTCTGCTGCACCATGGGGAAATCTAAGCTACTAGATCTATATCCCGACCCAACAGTGAAGCTGTAGAGTGCAGTCACTAGAAGGGGACAAATGTGTCTAATTGTCAGTGATTGATTTGTTGGGCCATGGTTCCCCCTGTACACGTCAGTGTATTGACCCGACAGTCACCTGACATGTCCATGTAATATTCAACTGGGTAAACAGCAACACCGCTTAAGGACGCAAAGTTGTCCGGGGCAGCATCTGAGCTGAGAGAAAAACCGTGAGGATGAATGTCCTCCCGGCCATGCCGGAGAGGTGTGAGCTCATACTGGGAGGGTGATATTTACAGGACACTGAGATAAGTGGATAAGTGGAAGCTGTTAGAGGCTCCTGTATCAGAATATTTTCTGGCCTTTCCTTATACAAAAAGCCTCCAGACTTTGAAGAGGTATCTTCCAGGGCATCAGCTCCCTGCTGGGTGAGCAGCTGCTTTTTGCTGCATTCAATAGCGAACTTTGGAGTCCGGTGACAAAACACGGCAACCAGCCTTGGGATATTTTTAGTTCAGGGGCCTATGTCATTCGAAGTCGCCGCTCGGTTCCAATGATTGGAATTACCATAGTTGCAGACTAATCCATCAACATTAGTCAGAGTGTCATTTGCAGTGGTTGGGATGGACAGCGCAGACACAGGTGTTGTGTGCCGAATTATCACCTGAGCAGAAGATTTGCATGTTTGCCGTGGGGAAATGAAGTGGATTGTGCTTTGTGGCTTCGATAGCTGCTTTGAAAGCATGCTTTTCCCATATTAATGACGCACATCATTCTACATTATTTGTTTTTCTTCCCAGTTGGGTATCAAAAGCCTACGTTACATGATATGTCTGAGGCAGAACCAGCTTAGAACAGATAGAATTTGCTCTTGCTTTCAGAACAATTTACTTAAAATATAATATTTTTTAGTAATTATTTAGTAATCAGTCATTTATCATATATAAAGGTCCTATCAGTGCCAAAGCTTCTTTGGTTTAATCTTATCAAATTTGAAGATGTATTGCTTTTGTTTAATTTATATCATTGTAAATGAAATTGTTTTGGGTTTTGGGCTGAGTTGGACAAAATGAGACATTTGTAGGCAAGACCTCAGCATGACCTCTGGCAAGAGGTGCTCTGTATGTTTCCCTTTTTTCTGATATTTCAAAGACTAAATGATTAATCAAGGAATTCAAAAATAATCATGAGATTAGTGGATAATGACAATTATCATTAGCAGTAGCCCTACTAAATATCCTTGAATTTGATTTCTTTTAGGCAAAATAAAATATTAAATCTGATAATAAGAGTATTTGGTGTTATCCTGATCATCATGCAGAAGAGATGAACCTTACAGGAAATACAAATGAACAATATATTAATGGGGGGAAAAATATACGTGTTTCTCTGAAATGGACGTACAATAAGAATAATATTGAACATTTAAAATAATCACATAGTTTTGATGGCAAATCTGCTTTAAGATCTTTGTAGATCTCCATTTATCTTCATTTCCATATCCACATTACGCTTGTCATGTTTGTTGTTGAGGGAGCCAATGTCCCTGTCTGTCATACATAATTGATAGCTTGCTTCTTTAATAGAAGGTGAAGAGCAGCATCCTTCACAGCATAATGACAACACTTCTAACCCCCTCCATGCCTTTGATCTGCTTTGTCCTTTACTAACCATTCTTTGCCGTTTCTCATCTTCTCTCACTTCTCCTTCAGTCCCGGCCCTGTTGAATTTTAGCTCAGCTGTTAGTGACAGCTTTGCAAATATCAGCTGGATATCTGGAGGAGAGCACACAGAGTTTTTTATTGCATATATGAACAACCGTAAGCTCATATTACTCTTTTTCTCTGTTAGTTTCTGGACGTTGTTAGAGTGATTTTTAGCAGAACAGTGAATAACTTTAGATGTGTCGTGTCTGAAGTGGTCCTTTGTGTGTTTTCATTCATATCTTCACTAGCTTCCATAGTTGTGTGTTTTCATAAGTACTAACCCATCTTAATAATTCAACCTCTGCACAGGTGAGGGTCTCTGGAAGATATCAGAGGCCTTAAACACCTCTAAGACTTTCCACATCATTGATGGTCTCGACCCCGGGACAGAGTACACTGTGCGCCTTATTCCTAACAGCTGGGTTGATAATTCTAGCATATTTGAAGATGTTATCACGACCGGGTTTACAGGTGAGGAGGGAAACCAAAAGAACACAAAAAAAGAAAAGGAAGAAAAAGCAGGCAAAACTAATTTGACCTCTTATTGAACAGGGTGCAGGCGCACCCTGTGTGTCCTTGAGCAGTGTCTCAAGCCGCAGTGTGTGGTCCCTTTGCCGTGTCACTAGGATTTAATTTAGCGAGCACGGACTCGCTGAGAGGAATTACATTTGTACAGCGTTCCTTACTTGATTAATTAGACAAGCAGGATTAGCTGTTTAATATTTATATTGGACCGTTTCCATCAGCTTTGCACCCTGCCACCTTCTGCCTTTGCATCAGATAGGCTTTGTCGATGTAAACATTCAATCAAGTGTCCTGATGAAAAGGCCAAGGCATGTCAAAGTCACACAGTATTGTTCTCCTCAGGTCTGGCCAGCATCCATGGAGGAATATCCACCAAGGGCTGGTTTATCGGCCTGATGTGTGCCATTGCTCTCCTCACACTCATTGTGTTGATCGCCTGCTTTGTCAACAGAAACAAAGGAGGGAAGTATTCCGGTAGGTGCTCACTTACAAGCACACAAACATCACCTTGCTTGAATAGTAATTGCTGCTTGGAGCATCATTATATTTCCATTTGGTGCTTTGTTGCTATGAAAGAAATTATCAATCACACTAGAAGCCATTACAGGAATATGTAAACTGATGGGTTTTTTTTTTACTTGCAGCCACACAATTATTTCAATGCAAATTTATACATGAAATAGGCTTGTGTATTGATAGGAAAATGAGCATTTCTACTCCATGTCCAGCATTTGAATTTTACATTATTTAGACACGCAGCTTTTTTCCCCTAACAATCTAAACAAAGTGCAGCCCACAGCGAGACAAAATGCAAATGCTGCACATGGGGTGGCTGAGCAGGGAATGATGACATACACTCTGTGGTATCTCAATGTTATTCCTCCTGTTGGGGACATGAGAGCTCTTATCGGCTTTATTATTCACAGCTAATGGCCATCAGGTTGTCGTCTGGGCAGCGATCGCTTCACTCGTCAGCAGAAAAAAAGAGCGAGACGCAGCTATGTCCTTTGTTTTTTCATTAAGTTCTCATTATCACCCAGCCATAGCGCCAAAAACCTTTTTTTTCATTTGCCCGAGCCGTGTCTTTTTTTCTGTTATATCACATATAGAAACATACTTTTGAATGTGTACTGTGTCATGAATAGACATTTCTATAACACATAGATTTAAAATTTATATTTACAAAAATTGGGACTGATTGAAACTCTGCAATACTTTCTAAAGCTCGCACTGATCTTTGATTAAGTAAAGGGAATTAGGGACTGAGACTTTAACCTATTCAAACAACAGAACAGTCAAGGGACAGGGATCTTCATTGGCAGTTGTCTCTTGAGGAAATCACTGAAATCTTCTCATTTTGTGAGCAGTAAAAGAAAAAGAGGACCTTCACCCAGACGTGGAGTCCCAGGGCATGAATGACGACACATTTTGTGAATACAGGTAAGCGTACCCCTCAGAGCACTATTTCACCACCTCAGTGCAATTCACGTGCAATATTGTATGACATTCTCTTCTGCCGTCCTCTCCTCTCCCTAATTCTCTCTGCATTTCTCCTCTCGCTAAAAAGAGAACCCAGCATGCACGAGGTTCACATGGAGCCTCACACTTCTTCTGTTCAAGACATTTGATGGCCAGAGTAACTGGAAAGTATGTGATAAACAGCATTAGCATCCCTGAGCTGTTTACACATCAGTCTTGCCCAAGTGGTAGCATCCCTTTATAGGACGTTGTGATCTTAGATACGGTGTGTGTTTTTGTTTGTGATAGACAATGCATCGTAAAGGGAGCCGCCGCGCCGCTCAGATGTTGTCCAGAAGGAGCTAAACGCAGGCTGCCTAACACACAGCAAGACACTAAAACCAATCAGTGTAGTTGAAAGAATCTCATCTCCAGGGCAGTAATATCTGCGTTTCATTAATCCTTTAGCAGTCAAATTCATAACAGCATACCACAGTATGAGTCCCAATCAGTGGGATCTGCACAGCAGATTTACACTTTGTCAAATTGACTCAAGGAGCTATTCATAAATCTATCGCTAAGTTTTTGTGTAAAGGCCCTCCTAATTTATTTTCACCACTGGCTAGTTTCAAACTAATGATTCACTTTTGTGGGGGTGACAAACAATACATTCAACTTCTTAAAGGAATAGTATAACATTTTTGGAAATTACGCTTTTTTGGTTTTCTTGACGAGAGTTAGATGAGAAAATCCATATCACTGTCATGTCTGTAAATATGAAGGAATCTCCAGCAGCCAGTTAGCTTGAGACTTACATTTTTGCTGGTTGCCTGGCAACCTCACAATGACCACAAGACTACAGAAAGTTACGGCCCCCAGCTAAGAAATAATAATCCTGCACATAGCCACCTTATTATATTTATAGTACAGAAGTATCTATCTTCTAATCTAACTCAAAACCAATTCAAGTGTTTTCCCAAAAATGACAAACTATTCTTATAACTGACAATCTTTTATTAATGTATAGAAATTGATATGCCGTTAGTTTTATGAATGTAGATATGACTTTGTTTTATTTATGTATGTATGCATACATAGAGCATGTGTTTGTGTCAGAATTAGTAGTATCGTAATATACCGCCCACTAGAAAGTGACCAAACGACACAATCTTCTGAACATAGCCATACTGAGAAATACAGAGAGAGTTGTGTGTGTGGCGCCGATAGTCTTAATTAGCTGTGTAGCAACTCATTTGGCAATGGCTTAAATGTAATGGACGTCCATTAATATCAAAAAGTTACAAACTAGAGCCCGACTGATAAAGGATTTTTAAGGCCAATATTGATACAAATATTTGGTGATTTAAGAATCCGATATTCCGATATAAAAAAATACTTTTTTTAAACCCAGAAATGCATAACATGGGCATAAACAGATTTCCCTAACATTATTTGTAGTTATTTATGAGTCCTCACTAAAATAATATGATAATGCAGTTTAAAAATAAACTTATTTGTTTTATTGTCACAACAGAACAGAGGAACTTCAAAATATATTAAATTTCTGATAAATAAAATGTATAAAAATACAAACTTAAAATATGAAACTTAAAGTATTTTGAACAAAAACAAAAACAATATAAAAGTGTTGCCAGCAGGGACGTTGTAGAGCGCCCTCTGGTGGACAAACTATACAACGCCCACACGCATAACTTGGTTGAAGGGTGTTTCGTCCGTTTTTATTTTATTTTTGAAATATTCATTTATCAGAATTATTAATTTGTTAATTTTATTGTGATAAATATATATACACATATATATATATATATATAGAATATATATATATATATATATATATATATATATATATATATATATATATATATATATATATATATAGAAGCGCACGTTTAGTTCGGCAATTTCAGGACCAAATATGCAGCTTAAATGATCAACACCAGTTTTGGGTTGCCCCCCCCCAATATCTCATTAATCATCCAGTCATCACTTTGTCAAATGCATTGATGCACATACAGTGTAATGATTAATATTGTCTCAATGTGTGCATCTGTGTGATTATTTCCCATTGGTCAACCAGATGTAAATGCTCATGTCAGTCACAGAGGCTCAATGTAGAGGCAGTGATAGCTCCCCCCCCCCCGTCCCCCGTCCCGTCTTCTCCAATAAGCCATAGAGTGAAGCCATGGGTGAAATGAGGTGATTCTAAATCCACCGGGCCTCTCTTGCAGTGACAGTGACGAGAAGCCGCTGAAGGGCAGCCAACACTCGCTGAACAGAGAGATCAAAGCCGGGGACAGCGGGGACAGCCTGGTGGACTACGGGGACGAGGACGTTCAGTTCAACGAGGACGGGTCCTTTATCGGCGAGTATGCGGGGCGAAAGGAGAAGAGGGTGTCCGCTGAGATCAAAGCCACTATTCAGACCCCGGCATGAGGAGCAAAAATCGCCATCCATCTTCGCCTAGACAAGGTTTTCATTATAAACCTGCTGGGAGGAACAAATGAAAGAGGAAACAGACATTATCCATACCGAGCACAAGTTTTGTGTCAAATGTAATGCGTCATTGCCAACTGCACACTGCCACCCTCATCTTATAAAGTTCTGTTTTGTCGGGTTGCAACAGAATGGCCATTACTAAATACTGTGTATATATAGTGTATATTGTATGTGCGGAGTGTCTTTTTTTAAATAATTATTACACAAACAATTTAGAGGGCTTGAATTTTCTTTCTTTTTTATCTCCAGTACTTCAACTGCAGTACTGTTTGTACAAATGTCAGGAAATGCCACTTTCCATTATACATCATTCTATACAGCTTTGCTTGTGATATCATCTTGGAATAGACCACAGATAAGTGGGAAAATCAAGTTGATATTGTTTTTTAATTGGAGCAAATATTACTGACCTGTTATATTTGAAATTGATTAATTAAATATGAGTATAAAAGAGTATAAAGGTTGTTTATTAACTTATTTTCTTCCAGTGGTTTTAAAATAATAATGAAATTGACATATCATAAATGGTGATTGTTGAGTCATGAATCTCCCAGTGATGTCAGAAGAAAATAAAATGTAGCTATTGTCTTTTTTTTAGCTTTCAGATCCGTTGGACAGTAGAAATTACAGACCTCAGTCTGTGCTGTTACAGCCCCATGCTAATAATGGAATGGAATATATGGAAGTAGTCCCTAGGTCAAGCTCCAAAAATGCAAATAAGTCCTCCAAACCGAACAACATAGGTTGTTTTTTTTTACTACCCTCTAATAAGACCCACAGGAGCGTTTTAAGAAACCTAGAGGTGGCAGGAAATACAACACACGGGAGCGTTTTCCATCCTTATATCTAAACCACGGGTTGATGCATAGTCTGTGTAAGTGAAGCCAAAACATCTTGATCCCCCCCCCACCCCCAGTATAGGTCATAAATCCTGCCCACTCCATAGCGGATGGGACAATGGCCAAACTTAATAAGGAAAGTATACGTCAAATACATTTTTCCCAAAGATGGGTTCTGTCATTTTAGGTAGTTGTTATCATGCTGTTTGTTCAAGTGTTCCTCTTTCTGATAAATTTGGTTTTTATTAGTTATCTGATGCTTTACAAACGGGGTGAAACGTCATGATTGACAGCTGTGATTGATTTATGATTGGTCGGGCGGGTGCACGGGCAGGACTTCGGTACCTTAGCTCCACTGGCTCATCACTACTGTGCAGTCTCGCTCCACGATTACAACATGGCAGCGTCTGTATCTGGGATATTTTGGCTTCACGTTTGTACAGTGGGAGGAGGTGGAGACGCGTCATCCATCTTTAATATACAGTCTAAGATCTAAACCAGAGAACCTTACCACCATTAACGTTGTGAAACGGACGTGTTATGGTGAGGTTTATGCACAAAAACTGCTTTGTCATGTTTAGAAAAAGTTTGTGATGTGGGTTAAAATCATGTTACGTTACTTCACTTCCGCATGTGACGCAGAACGGGACATAGTTGTGTTTATTTTTATTTTTTTAAACACAGGACACAAACCCCGGTCTCCTGGGTGAAAGTCCTGTGTTTGTCTGAACCATGGACCATCCCAAGTATGTGGAATACTCTTATACTTCATCACCTATGACATCATCAGTTATTTTATCTTTACAACGCATCTCCAGAGCCACTGAACATTATACAACTCTGTATTTATAGACTGAGTAGTACTTTCAATAATCAACAAACCGATTTTCATGTATGAACTGGTGGACTGCCCCTTTAAAGAAGCAAGTGCACGGTACTTGTAATGGATTATATATTGTTTGTAATCAGAATACTGTGATCTGGTTGCATGATATTTGACATCTTCCTACCCTGCTGAGTTACAATAGACTGTAGTCATTGCTCTATCAGTCTTAACAAGCCTTATTCTGTTACTTTCAATAAACTGCCATTCAAAGCACAATCATTATGTTGGTCACAATTAACATTAGCACCACGATCAGAAAATTGCAATGTTTTCTAAAACTGTTGCCATTGCATGTTTAGAATGTTAAAAGGTGTTTTTTGATGTCATTAAATTGCTTTACTTTCTTACATCCTGGTAATGGTCTGACTGCCTGGAAGAGTATTAATGTTGTTGATAACTACACTGTTTGTTCATACATGACTACATGACTGAATAAACCTCTGCCTTTACCTCCAGTCAGCAGTAAAATATGACTTGAGAGAAAACGGTACCTGGTGAAACGTCCTCATTGCCTCTGAATAAAATAGAAGATGTGTGACAAATTGTTCCCATTTGTAGTACGACTTTAACAAATGCCGCGCCAGGGTCAAGTCTCTGTCTGATTTGAGCCTCTTGTTTGATTACTTTGGCTGCAGTAGAGAGTCATGAGAAATCAAAGGAGTGAGCTCAGACAGGCACTGGATCATGGAGCGAGAGCTATAATCATGTCTGATGGTTGATAGTAGGGAGTGGAGAGTGTCACTTTGAGGGCTCTCACTGTGTGGGTCACATCTGCCTCAGGTACTCTGTCATCACTCAGCCAGGTTTGCCTTAGCTGCAGAAGTTGGAGGCTTCAGCTTTCACATATACAACCTTCAGGTGTTAATAATGGACCCTCTGGTTGCCATTCTGAACGTCCTCAGCTCTGTGGCAACAATGCAGACAGCTGGGCGTGTCTACCCATGCCATCAGCTTTGCAGGAAGCTATTTACAGAGCTTAATTTGGCAACAAACAATTACTGCTCTCTGGAGAGAAGCTGCAGTACATCGCAGCTAGAGAAACACTGTTTGGACAAAGAATCTTAGAGAAAGAACACAAGAAAGAAGAATATGATACAAGGATTGTTCTATCATGGCCATTTGTACATTGAAAGAGTTATTGTGACTATTTCTTCTGTCCATACTGGCTGTGAAGTGCTCACATGAGGTGGGGGACAAATTCCACCGTCCTCAGTCTTTGTAAACATATTGTAAAACGATATAACCAATTGAGTTGGCTAAAGTAAGTTGCTGCAGCATCTTTTAGAATTACAGTCTTTAGAAAAGCAACCCAAAAGTCTTGCAACGTTACTGTACTGTCACTACTGTTTTAAGATTAAAAAAATCAACACCTGTTCTACTCTATTACTATAACTATTATTTCTATGTCCTCCCTCCAGGATTTCGCAGCCTGTTTTTAAGATTGTTGCGGCCCAAAATGCCTGATTTTGCGGGAGCTTTTGTGAAAATGTACGATAAGAATTGCGATGTCTTTTGTATTTCAATAAAGAATTATTTCGGGGAGAATAAAACTACTCTGGGCTGAGTTTTCTTATTAACCTTACAATAACGAGCGTAGCGGTCCTCAATTTAGGTCATTCTGTAGCCTATGTCTCATCTCCGGTTTTTCCTGCATCCACCACAGTATACAGGTTGGCAGGACGGTCTGAAATGTTTTGCACGGCCTTTCGCTGAATGTTTTGTTGGTAAATGTGAGCTGTTCGAGTCACACACGTCTTATCTTCATATCAGACACCATGAAATGAAAAAAAAGAAGTGAGTTTGGCGTACATATGTGACGTCAACCCGTTCTCACTCCCTCCTGGTCAATGGCTCTCAGCGTCACAAACTGTTACAAAGTCTGGCACGTGGTGCGGGATTGGTCGTGGGAAACCCCAGTTATTGGTCACATTGGTAATGTTGACGTGATTGGTCAAAATTGCAAGTCACACCAAATTCACGGTAATTGAATTGGTTGAATTGGTGTGAATTTTTACAATTGCAAAATCACGAATTCCTGGAGGGATTACAAAGTACTATGTGTGTTGAGGCAGAACGCACACTAAATTGTAAAGGCAGTGTGATTTCATAACATTCGCGTTTCCATTCAATTGTTTGAATTTTAAGCAAACCTTTAAAATGTCGCAAAAAAGAAATGCGAATTAGCGGCGTTTCTATCAACTGGTTGGTAGCAATTTACTAGACTGTGCAAGGCATAGTTTTGTCAGAAATTGGCGCTTATGGCTACGCAAGGCTATGATCTGCCAGAAAACAGAGTAGAAGAGGTAAAGGTTGCGAACTGGAAAAAAAGCATGTCTCCTTTGCCATCTAATGCATCAATGAGAGAAAAATGGAGAGATGTCTTCTGGAATTAGTTTTAATTGAATTGTCCTTTCATGTCAGCTAACTTTTCACATGTATCATGCTGTCTGTAGACAAAGACAAATGAATACTATAATGAGGGGAAGATGCCGACACTGGAAACAAGTGGTTAATCATGTAAGTTCAATGTTTGCTACATCAGAACTTATTTGGCAAAGGCGTTTCCATAACCCATTCATAGAATCAACTCTTTTTTGACAAAGGCAAAAACCACCTTTAAAGGAGCGTAAAAACCTTTTTGTGTAATTGAAGAAAACAACCTTGACTGTAAAATAGGATGAATGAAGACATACCACTGAATTACAATATATTAAAATTCTAATCTATTCCTAAAGCCACAAGCTAAGTTTTATATGCAGCGGCCATCATTCAGACAGCTGCTTGCTGACTCTGAACTAAGCGCTGTGGCTGGACGGGGCGCTGCACGTGCCGCCTTTATTGACCGGCCAACACTGCACTACATCATGATGGAACAGATTGGGGTTTTTTATGCAATTTGCTGTGGTAATGTTACCTAACACAAGACAATGTCCTGTATGACATGTCCTTATAGCAGCAAGTTCAATTTAAAATCAATTAAGAAATACATCATACTCAAGTCCAAATATAATCCAGGATGAGTGGGGGTTCTAAAATGGTATCTGCTGACTGTGTTTGAATTTACAAGCCTTGCAGCACTAGGTAACCCTTGGGTACAATGACATATGATTGTCACTATATCAAACCAACAAGCACACACACATACACACATTCCCATTGTATTGTGTGCATCGGGGTCAAATGATTAATTTGACGATGATGTATTCAGGTAAAGCCCTAAGTGAGCAGCACTTAGGATAGAGGTGAAAGGATTTTCCTATAATGTGAAATGCCATAAAGTATAGTAACATATATTTAACCAGTCTTTAATGCACCAACCCCTACTTATCATTCCATTACCCTAGTCCATTACAATGGCAATGTCAAAGTCTTAAAAAATGTTCTATTGTGTGTCCGTACCTCTAATGGAATTCACAGCGGGTAATAGAAGCCAGCGTCTCTACGGACGTCGCCATTTGTTGAGTGATGAATAGAGGAGAGGGAGGGTCAATGACTTAAAGCGCAAGGTAGACTTTTAAGAGCTCCAGTGGCACAAGGCGTCTTCGTTTTTCAGGCAAAGGGCTCCAACAGCGTGTCATTGAAATCAGAATTATAAATGATTTGAAGACTCAAATTAATGTCAGAATTGCCTCTAAGGCCTCACGCTGGACAAAATTGCTGTATTAAGTCAAGAGAAAAAATTCACTCCTTTCTGTGCCATTTAAATTTCCTTCCATTTTGTCAAAAAATGCCGTAAGGCCGACATCACAAAAGCAAAGGAAACAGTGGATCCAATTATCATTTCACAGAGAAGGAGTTATGGCTACTGAATGCTGTTGCCTCATACAAGATGACTTCAAATTCCTTGATAAAGCAATATGTATTAGAATCTGTTTCTTCAATAGACAGACACGTAAAGCCACTTACTGGTCTATTGTAGTCTACATCAGAAATTATAAGTGCAAATCAAACCAGTGGCTGTCTGATTCATATAGTCAGAGTCAGGTAATGAGAAATCCCGCGTTACAGTGGCTGCGCTCCAAATCACAGATTCATTTTGGGCGCTGCTGACTTTCCAGTGCCAGCACAGTCCTGTGACTCTTTCAAAGTGCTCCGGCGTCTAGGACATCTGAGGGACTGATCTCAACATATCGCACTCGTGCTGCAAATGAATTGGTCCCGCAGGTCTCCAGAGCTGTCAGCAACTCACTTTGTATGAGAGCTTCATTCATCAACACATTTTCCCTGTGAGCAGCAACTTTTGAAAAAAAAAAATAGGAAAGAAATGTAACAAAACTTTTTTTAGTGTGCTCTTTTGCCATGCTGAATATCCATGCGGCATTTTGGAACATTTGTGGCACTAAATCATGAAATGGTCCCTGTCCGGTTGCTGTATTTTTCAGATTAGGTGTTATACCAATGTTCTCAACTCTAGTGGCATGTATGATTTCTGCCAGTTCAATCATTTTGATTTAAACAGATAGATGCATTTGGTAATGCTTTACTTTATGTCCTTGGTTTCCTGTAAAGACCTGTGTCATTCGGTAGTAATTGTAAGGGAAATTTGGATTTAAATCAATCCCAATTTGAAACCAAGGAAATCTTTATTGATTATTCATTTTATTGGAAACCTTATTCCAAATAAACCATACTCTTATCATATGTCGTATATTTTCTCAAGAGATCACAAACCATAGAAATAAAACACAGACCACAAATTTTCAGAGCTCGGCTAAACAGGCACTTGGCTAAATATACACTTCTTCAGACGAGGAACAGTTTAAACATTATTGTATGGTACTTGAGAACCGACTTCCTTGTGACCCTACTTGTGAAGCAGTTTTGAGGGTAATGATGATTACACGGCAATGTCAACTGTCTGGGCCCAGCACTTGATGACGTGTAATCCAAGCTCTCAGGCAAGACATCGCTTTCTTTCTGCGGAGGTGTTAATTTACTGTAGAGGTGTTGGAAGCCTGGAGTGCGAAAATATCCTTTTGTTTTTTTGTGGAGGGCCTGTGAGAGGGTAGGCACAGACTGACGTATCTAGCACAGGCAGATGCTGGATGAGGGCTCGCTGACACCAATTTGGGAATGTAGGCTACGGGGGAACACATGGCGAGGCAAAGGTAGCCGGGGACCCAGGGGAGGCGGGCAGATGGGCCTATGTTAGACATCTCAGATTGCTCTGCTTCTCCCTGGACGCGCCCAGCCCAGCACTGCCAGGTCAAACAGTGAACTTCAGATCCAGGTGGCTCCATGTTTGACCTCACTTCTCCATTCAGCTGCGGCCATGTGTTCACGCCTCGTTCCGCACTGCATTAACGAGCAAAAAGAAGAAACTGCTCGTCAATTTATAATTGCTAAAAGAAGTTGGAAGGCCCAGGAAAGTGGCATAGAGCTGCAGAGTTGGTTAATAATTATCTGTGCGGTACAAGCAACGCCTTTCACATTTTACTTAGTCATCCATTGTTCATTGTTAATATAAAATTATTGAATACCAATGCAGTTGTGAAGTGGGAAAATGTCAAAAAGTGACATTTTCATGTACTGTACATACATAACTGTTTTGCTATTTCCCATCTCTCATAGCCTTGGTCTCTAGCATAGGGTGACCAGACGTCCCCGGTTTCCGGGGACAGTCCCCAATTTTGATGACTTGTCCCCGGCTGGATCTGTCCCCGGAAATGTCCCCGGTTTTCACTGTGACTGACAGACCCAAAATTGGAATGAAATTGACGATCGAGCAGCGCTGCTCAGAGCTCAGAGAGGTTTTATAAAGTCGTATTTTACGATGCTAAAATGACTGATTATTTACATGGAGTCTGGTGGGTTTTGCTAACACAATTTTGCGGACTTTTATGTTTTAAAAAATGATCTTTTCTTTAACAGAAAGGTCAGCCTCCTTAGAAATCCTTTCCATAATGTTATCAGACACTTAGAATATTAATCTGAGTCTGTCAGCAGCAAAACGAGCACTTTATGAACGTAAATACAAGCTGGACAATTATCTTATTAACTTCATTGTTGCTTGTTTCTCTGCTGCCGATTGCAGCGATCTCGTTTCATACTGCATCAATGTCAAAGGAAAATATTTCCTCAATAGTTTATATTGTATCCGATACTCAGCTCTAGGTCTAGTGTCCCCGTTTTAAGTTTTACAAAAATTAAAAACATGACGTGTTTTGGAGGTATATACACTTCTGAGTTGAAAATGTCCCCGGATTTTGTCTGAGAAATCTGGTCACCTTACTCTAGCAGCTTTTCTCAATATATGCTCCATCAAACAGGAAGTGATTCATTCATTTATTCTTATTTAATAGTCAGGATACTTCCTGTTAGCAATAGTTGCAAATGTGTCCGAAAACAAACACAGTGCAAAGGAAATCCCAAAGCACAGCTGTTGGTGAATTGGCAAAGAATACTTTAAAAGGTTTAGAATTTATATTTAAGCAATAATACACTCAAGGGTTTGATTTAACGTCATTATTGGCCCGCCAGTGAGAGGCTAGGACCGAGGCGCTTGCGCCGAAGTTTGCAAGCATCACTGAACAATATGACGTTAAATCAAACCCTCCAGTGTAATATTGCGATCATACAACAACGTTTACCAACAAAATAAAAGTGATAATCAAACTGTATTCATGTTGTGGGGCAATTTGCTCTCAAAATAAAAAATAAAGCAACAGAGACGATTTTGATTCCCTCCCTGTTTAGTCAGCCAGTCAACTTAGCTTAGCTTTGTAGAGATTGTGGGATTTCCCAAACTGAATAATTACCGCAAATATAAACACCAAACTGCTTTGCTAGCTCTATCCCGTTATAAATACGATATCTGCTGAAAAAAATATTTTTTACATGGATAGATTTAGATACTAAATGGCCGCAAACTTTAAAAAGAGACGATTTCTTGTCCCTGTAAAATGTTAGTCAGCAGCTAGCTTGAGCTAACGTTAGCTTTGTAGAGGTTTGTGGGACTTCCCAAACGTAATAACTACCGCACATATAAAAACAAAACTGCTTTCCTCAATCTTGTCGTAACTAAGATATCTGCTGAGAAAAAATAAGTTTTCTATTGACAGATATAGCTCCTGTACATCTGCAAAAATCCAATTTAGCAGCTATTTTCAAGATAGCGCCTCACCGGCCTAGCTGATCCAAACATAGGGGAGAGCCGGGACAGTTGAAACACTTTTTAATTAAACGTAATTTACAAAGCGGTTGTATCGCACTGAAAGGTGATATTTTGTCACTAGCAACCTACATGTGTCATCTGTCAGATACAGCTGCATTTTCAGCTTTGAACAAAACCGTTCAGGAGTTATTACCGCAAAAGTGGGACGTGCGTAATGTTTCATCTGTCCCTTGTGGACGGGACGGATGAAACAGCATGCCGGGACAAATGAAACATACAGTTTAAGCCGTATAAACTTCCAACAACTTTAATATTTTACTGTATATGATGGATGGTACTTCCAAAAGGTGTTATATATAGATTGTTGCAGGACTATGCGTCTTTGTGAATGTCTGTTAACAACTCATTGCCGTCATCCTGAAGCGCGTATGAAGCGGTTATTGAAATATCATCAGCACTGTGGATGATTATGACATTTTTATAGCTAGAACAGTATGTTTTTCCATTTATATCATGTTTCTATTGTGGAAAATGTCGTTTCACTAGGTTTTTACGTGGGTTATACCACTGGACATAAAAATAACGCCCCCAACCCGTCAGTCTCCATAGGATAACATGGGAAAACTCGACCCCCCCTACCTGGTGGGCTCAAATATATTTTCATCTTTCTAAAACTGCTTTTCTATGTCTCACCTCCATAAATAATTGTATAAACACAGATATTTGTGCATTTACTTAAAATCCATGGAGTTCCAGCCAGGTCGGGGACAGTTGAAACAGCTGTTTCATCCGTCCTGACATAGACATATGACATTACAGCCTGTTTAGCTTCTCATGTAAACAAGCATGCAATATGAAAGTCTGGGATTGTGGAGAACACTAACTGGTCTACTGAATGAGCATGTAGTCAAACCTTTAAATGAAAAACCCTCGTTAATAATCGAAAAAATGTGACCGCTAATGAAGTTTACTTTTGACCATCAAAACTTGTTTATCGGCTGTAACTCCGCGATAAAAGGAAATAACAGGGAGATATTTGGCTGATAGGATGAGGTTAACATGCTCTATGTTCAGACCAAAGGAAGTCTTTCTATCATCATCGCACTCGGAGAAAACTGGAATGTTTCATCCGTCCTCGCGTTTCAATTGTCCCGGCTCTCCCCTATCCAGTGAAAGTTAACTTTAGCGTTTGAATAATCACTTTATATACTAGTTGGAGAGCTTTTGTGTGTTCCACTGTGGTTCCTGCATTACTAATATAAATACAAATGTTTTTAAAACGTTTTTTAATTCAACTCGGTAATGTTGACAGAGAAATGGTGGAGTGATATTTTGTTGTTTAACAAATTTGACATATTTTTACCAAATGAAAAGACAATTCCGAATGTAAAGTTGTTTAAATCTTTGTTAAACAAAAGTGTAGTATAAGTGGTACAGCATAGTAATATAGTAATAACCAAACCACCCACCCACCTTACTTCCCACCCCACCCTCATCCAACCCACTCGACCCAACATCGATCCCGGCGCAGTGATATTTTAAGGGATGCTCCAGATGTGCTTAAATGGCTCTGGGTGTACTGTCATGCTAATTTGAGCACCTTCTAAATGTCTAGTTGACCAACCAGATTGTCTGGTCAGATCCAGGACTACTTGTTGTATAATTTATAATAACCAAATAAATGACACTGTGATAACTTGAAGGAGGTGATGAATCTATACAAAGAAGTATCTGCTGCTCCTCTCAGCTGTACAAGGCTACTGAGTTTAAACCTATAAAACCCCACTATACACTTCTTACTCAACATTAAACAGCAGACAGACACACTTATCGGCTAAGTTGATGTGTCATCATTTTGTTCCCAACTTGTTTCTGCTGCCCCGAATTGGCCAATTAAAATCAATAATGGCAGGTTTAATTATCTCTTGCCGGATCTTTACTTAAAAGACTAAAACCCCAGAAATGTGGTAGATCCACAGGAAATCAAAAGACTGTCACAGCACTTATTACATTTAATAGCTACACTAGTGGATAATTAGAGTAAGTCAAAAGTTCAAATGATGATTAAATCACATAAAGTTCATTCACAGTAAACACTCCCCATCTCTGTGTGATTTGAACTGATACACAGAGAAAAAGGGTAATCCAGGAATTTCCCACGGCTAGTATTCAATAACAATGCAATTTCAGAGCTGCATGTATTATTTATTGAAGTGATGTTGAGGGCAATGAACAAATTCCCTTTAATGTCCAAATGGCATCTTGCAAATCCCGGTTCACTGTATTTTGGTTTGACAATTATTACCCAGAATGAAACATCCTCCACAAAGGACAAATATACTTTTCAATGTAAGGCAATGGCAATACATATGTTAATATATTTCATTTGTTGTCATAAGCTTTTTAGGGCATTAGCTTTTCAATGTACAGGCCATCTGGGGAAGTGTAATGCAGATAGCCAGATTAGAATGATGTGGGGTTTTGATGCACACTTCAAATAAAGTTGTGTTGCAGTGCAGAGAGGGATACTGGGAAAATGTATGGTTTAATAATATTTCACCTGGGCTAGATTTTCAAACCTGCAGGGCAAGAAGAGGAGGAAAAATCACTCCTTGCTAAAATTCAAATACATCAAATGTGCAAACATCAGCATGTTGTTCAAATACCTAATTGTGCAAAACAGGCTCTGGCTTTTTGAACGCAGAGATCAAGCCAGCGTTTGTGGTCAGTTGCTGGAGTTTCCCTGTCAGCATACCTACCTACCATTCAGGCAGATTTGTCCTCATCAGAGAAATAATATAGATTATAGAATGGTCTTTTTAATTTCAGTAGCCTAATGTGTGTTATCCTGCAAAAACTAGTATAATCAATCAGACAGCTTGGTACGAGGCGAGCAGTTTCCCTGAGCCCCAGTCTTAGCTCAGGGTAAGACTAATGACTCTCTGGCCTAAGTGGCCTGAGCCTTGCTGTGGCCCTTCGCTTTGGCTGCCAGCAGCTGCAGAGCTGACGAGAAGGCTCCTCCACTCTGATCCAATCAGGTGAGGACTTGTGTTATCTGCTGTATGGGCCGCCTCACTGGGGGCCGTGGCCTACTGAGTCATGAACAGGCCTTTTCAAAGATTCGGTCCACATTTTTCACAGCAGTTACTGTTAGGATAAGCTCTGAGCCGAGCCCCTAACATGGCACTTTGAAATGCCCTCCTACTTTGAGAGGATCAGTCTGGATGCACCACAGTCATATCAACTTAGACTGTGTTGCTTCTGACCTTCAGGTGGAAAATAAGAGTGGATGTAATAGTAAGCACAGAAATAATAAGCAAGCTTTTACCTTTGCTGACACATGCTGTGAAATGGCCGTAATACATCTGCAGAGAACTGAGAGAGGATTCAGCCTACAAATTCAATTCAGGGAGAGTTTTTTTGGTTGTCAAAACTCACTTTCTGTCTTTTACTATCTCTGTTTCAGAGAGAGTAAAGACAGGAAAATGTCCTCAGGCAGTGGCACCCTTTCCACCTGACATTAACATGCCGCTCGGGCTTTATAGTTCATCTCTGGCATACACATTAAAATCCAATTTCTCTCTCTCCCTCGCCAAACATTTGTCATGCACAGCATTTCATCCTCCAATATCTTCTTCCATTCTGCCAGAGCCAATGGCAGGTCCATCATTACTAATGCATGTTGAGCACGTAAGCATTGTTCAAACTCACATAACTTTATTTAAAATTGCAGACATGATGCCAAGGTTTTATACAGACATACGGTATGTCGTGTTGAACTGTGGGGGAATGTGCATGAAATGTCCAATGTAACATCTAAGACATTTTCATATTATACAATAAGGTATCTTAGGTTTTTAATATGCAATCTCAGCATCAGACATTATGTCTTCACCTATGTGTATAATTGCCATATTTGGCTTCTTGTTTTGCTACTTTTGTGGGCAATTCTCATTCCCAAAACTTAAGGAATTGTACACCTCAGCAAACAAAAACACAGCAGTGTTAATATAGTGTCTATACATGTCCATGTCTAATATCAGAGGCGGTCATGTGACAGTAACAGAGATATTAGACGCTACCATAGCCTAGAGTAGGTGATGTTACATTGGTGCAAGTGATGGTAGTGGACAGAGACCTGCATTAATGTAAATGACATGTTTAATGATGTGGGGGCTGCAAACAAACACCTACTTGGAATTGATGTGGTATTTTGTTATTTAAATGGACTACTGTCTATTTAATCAGCATAAAGTTCCCTTTATGTGGCATGGAGATCAACTGCATTACTTCTTCTGTTCCGTATTGACCATGCATGGGATGATTTGCAAATGCATTTTTAATCATTTCTGTATCACTGACTATAATCAGATCATAGTGATACTGTGCTGTGTCCACAGTAAGTCTGACGTTGCACTGCAGTGAGCAGCCAACAACTTCATAACATGATCCACCAGCAGTGCCATAAAAAAGATTATTTTTCGAGATATGATGACCCTGTTGACATTGATCTTCTCTAGAAGAGAGGAGATGAAAGAAGCTAACAGGTGATGCTTATCTGATGTTGGAACAGATTATCTGATTTCATTGTCTAACTGACCGGAATCCTGCTGCTACTGTTTTCCTTCTGCACAGCTCACATATCTTAACTTGATCTTGGTCTATAAATCAATTTAAGGCTTTGTGTTTTGAAAATGTTCTAGCAAATGTAAAAAGGTTAATCCATATAAGTATAGCCTGAACTTCACTGACTACCGACAAGATAATTTACAGCCTTATCAGAACAATAATATATTACTTGTATGCTTTCTTGGCCCAACCATTATTGGGAATATTGTAACAAAAGAAAACAAAAGTACTATTACACTGACTGCTCTGTTATGAAAATCAAATAAAACATTTTCCTCCAAGAAAGATGAAGTTCCATCTCATTGACAAGGTAATGATGTATGCCATGGGTCAGGCAGGAAGAGGCGATAATGATGATAGTCATTTAACATATTTACTGGCGTGCACTGGATTACCATCTGCAATTTTATGGTTGATTTAGAATCACTATATCCTCTCTTTGATAGCGAAAATTTCACAATCAAATGTGCATTAACCATCCTTTTATCATCTGAGCTGAGCCAGCAAAGAGCAGTTTAGTGCCATGGAAACAAATTCTTTCATTACGTCCCAATACAAATGTTGTTGTTTTTTTATCTGAGTCTGTTTTCAAAGAGAGGCTTTCATGTTCTGCTGGCTTCACGACCAGTGCTCATCATAGCTGGGCCTAACTGACTAAAGACTGCAGTATGCAAGCATACTGCAGTCTTTAGTCAGTTAATGGTTTGAGGGACGATGGATTGAAAAATAAATACCACCCACCATCATCTCCTTCATTATGTCTCAAAGTCTCTGTCTTATGCAAATGTGCAAATGTGATGTGCAGGCTGTAACAATCGCTGACAGTATGTGATTGGGCCATCTAATGCATACTGTATTATGGATATCCCAATCAAGTTTGTTGCATGTTGATACTGATCCAAGTCCTTTAAAGGGTAACTACACCCACCCTGTAAGGGAGCACAACTGTAGGAGACGTGACTTTGTGGCCACACAGGGTGAGATGTGCGTCTTGTTTATTTTGTCTCACTTAAGTAAGGGCCAGAGGATTTGGCTGAACCACATGTAACAAATATAAGAAGACACGTACAAGAAACTGTACGTGTTATATTACTTGCCAACAGGAGTCCATGTGATTATGTGTAAAGCCTTATCCTTAAGAAACCCACAACATTTCATGACACTAAACTGCCACTTGCTTTCACCTGACAAACATCGCGTGTAATGTGACATGATCCCGCTTCATATTCGTGACATGGTGAGATGGAGTTCAGACCTGTGGGAAACAACAGTAAGTGGACCTTGAGTTAAGAACGTTTTATCAAAATTCATGCACTTGGCTCAAATTTGACATTCTGACACCAATCGTATCGATTATCATCGGTGTCCGATGACTGTAACATACTGTAGGATATCGCACAAAGAAGCAACCGGCTGGCTGGTGGCTGTGATGTTGTGGCACACAGCCAGCTTCACACCTTCCCCACCTGTCAACTTATAGGCAGTGTGCACTGCTGGTTGTCTTCAAAATTAACAGCAATAAATTTGAGCAAACAGATGGGCAGCATGAACTGTGTTTCCCCAGATGGCATTTGAATTGACAAAAAAGCAAATGCCTTAAGCAATGACTAATACCATGTTTAGAACGAGATAAAGACTTTTTACTTGAGAGAATGTGTGTTTTCTTTATCCTCAGGTTTACAAAGAAGCATAATGCAATCATTTAAAACAAAAGGTCATAATTAAGATGCAAAATCGTATTAAAAGCTTACCAGTATCTGGAAAAAAAAGATGATTATAAGCCAACCCAGTGGCAGCAACATGACGGCAACACAAACTCAACAAATTCACAAAATCACATAATCTGCAATGCAGTGTGCTATTGGGCAAACACATGGCATTCTCCCTCTGAAATTAAACACTTACCTGTCATCCTAGTAAACTAGTTTTTACTCACCTAGTTGGTGAACATTTAGTGTGAAGTTTTTGAATGTTTGAATGACACTTAAAGTAGCTGTAGGAGTCACCACAGGCTTGTGTGACTGATAAATTCACCTATATGCTTCGGATTATTGGACCAGACTCCAACATAGGAGTGATATTTAAAAAGAATATTGTCTTCATACAAAATAAATTCAACTTGTATCCCATCAATTGCACAATAGACTGTACAGCAATACAACTGTAACATTAAAGTTGTCATGCTTTTAGCCGGCCCCACACTAGGGGATAATAAAGGATCAATTTTGGGGCCAATTCGCCCCTCCTGACATTCCCTGGGGTGTTCTTGATACAAGACTACCCTGAACTGATTATCTGCCCAAATGATCCTGTTACAGACATAATCTTAACGTGCTCATATTATGCTTTTTTGCTTTTTTGCTTTCCTTTCTATATCTTTTGAGCACCCAAAGGGACTTACCATCTCCAAAAGAGAACACTGTTCCCCAACTACTCCAAACAGCTCTATTGTAGTCCAGCCTTTACTTCTGTGTCAAACATGCGTCACTTTGTAACACACGTTATAATGCTCGCCTAGCTGTGTGCGTGTCACGCCCTCATTCTCACACATGCTTTTGACTGGCAAGTAGTCCTTACCTAGGTACTGCACATGTGCGACTCCCAACAAAGATGGAACAGAGTGTGATGAAGTGAGATGTCTCACTCTGTTGCTAAAACAGAGAGCTCAACACACAGGGTAAAAAGAGGAGGTGCAGCAATGTGCATTAAAACAAAGATATGGTGTTTTTTGAAAACTAAACCACATAAACCCATTCTGGTACAACCTCTAAATACAATTATGAACCTGAAAATGAGCATAATATAAGCACTTTAATGTTCAAGTCTCCCCGATTTTAAAACGTTAAACTCTGTAGTGTGAAAGAAACAGCAATGGATCACATCCTTTTTTGGAGCTCTTATGATTGAAATATAAAAAATCGGTTAAATCTTTCATTATGTTAGTGGTCTCCAATGTTTACAAAATAATTTGAGATTCGAAAATCTGGGGCACCCAACAAGATTATTAGCCTCTGTGACAGCCACCTCATGTATTCACCAGTTGAATGGTTTTAATGTGAAGAAGCAACAGTAGGAAATATTCATTGTTTCATGTGAGTGGCGCACTCCGCCACAAACAAAAGACTACAATGTAGAGACACAGTTACAGTACATAGTGCAAATACATTAATTGGCTATTGCAAAATGTCAGCCATAATATTTAAAAACAGGGATTTATATGATGAAAACCTTAAGGATTAAAGAACTAATAAGATAACTTTGACATACTGTTCAAAGTCACATAATAGAAGTAGCATTCTGTACCATCAAAGAAAAGAAAGGGTCTTGTTGATGTTTATCCAGGCGGTCAGTGATAGGAAGTCAAAGTCTAATAATTTACATAGATTTTCTTTGCTACTTGTTTTATGTGCCCATGGCCATAATTTCTCTGTAGGGATCCCATATGTCGTATTCTACTTGGAATTTTAGCTATACTATTAAACCTCGCCTTGTTCACATTAAAGGGAGACGACATATGGTACAAAGTTTGATCCGGAGGCTAAACAGAAGGATCCACCATCATGCAGACTTGCAGGAAATCTGCCACTGCTACCAGCTACCCAGCCACCGATGTCCCCAAAATATTAAAGGTCCCATGACATGGTGCTCTTTGGATGCTTTTATATATCTGAGTGGTCCCCTAATACCATATCTGAAGTATTTTCCCCAAAATTCAGTCTTGGTGCAGAATCTCTCCCCTTATGACCTCATAAGGAGCAAGATTCCAGATCGGCCCATCTGAGCTTTCATTTTCTCAAAAGCAGAGCTGGATACCCAGGGCTCGGTTTATACCAATTGCCATTTCTAGCCACATAGGCAGGCTGGGGGAACTCAAATTAATGTTATAAAACCTCATAAAGTGAAATTTTCATGCCATGGGACCTTTAAGATGAGAATCACAATGCTGTAGAGCAGGGATCTTCAACATGGGGTCCGGGGCCCCTAGGGGGTCCTCTGAGTCAGTGCATTATTGTAAATTTTTTAAGTTAAGTTTAAAAAAAAAATTAAAAGTCTTAACATGACTCAAACATATTATTAGCAAACATAAATCTCCACTGCTAACTGGCCCATTAGTAAGGTAGTCACTAAGACCTTCCACATACACATTTCATCCTAAGGGTTCACTGTGCTACATGTATGTTTAACATTTAAACATGACTTATAAAATCATGCCAACAATGGTAGGCTATTTAATAGCTTAGTATCCTACACGCTATCGTAGGCCCAGTTTATTATGCATCTTCATCTTAAGTATCCTGCTTCATCAAGACCTTTGCTGTAGAGAAAAATGCCAAGGTCTGTCCCGGGTTTAAATTCAGAGAAGATCTGAGCTGTGTCTGCCACATCGTTCCATTTTCTTTAGTTTTTTTCAGTCAGTTTTGAGTTTAAAACTACAATTTAGCAATTTTTGCAGGTGGAGAAGCTTCTATTCATGGCGTAAATTCCCCAAGGACAAAGGGAGAATCTTAATATACGATATAGAATTGCTTTTGAATAGAGAAATATCACTTCCATGCACCTCTGGGCCTGCTTTTATCCTTTTTTATTAGCCTTTTAATTTTTGTTAGTTAGGGTATTCTGTACCCTAACTGATGTTATTAAAGTATCCTGTCCTGTCCTGTCCTGCCCTGTCCCACCATGTACTGTCCTGTCCCGTCCTGTCCCGTCCTGTCCCATCCTGTCCCTTTTGTAAAATGAAGACTATACATACTGGATTTGCACTTTCATTTGGTGTCTCGACACTAACAGTACAATACACGAGTGTATGCTGTACCTCTTTGGTTTACCCCCAAGAATTTACCGAATGTATCAATCTAGTACTGTCTGGATTAAAAAATATAATAATAATAATAGCACCCCAGTATATACTTTGTTTATCTAGCCACTTTCCCTCAACCTTTTATATCATGCATCACTACTACATCTACACCTACATGAACCAAGATGCTCGTACTATTTTTTCTCAGAGCAGCTCAATCATATTCACCAATATTAAGCCTTGCCTGTATCTGGGAATTTAAAGCTGCATTATTCAATATGTTGTATGAACAATGACTATTGATGGAGCCACAGGCCAAGGCAGGCCACGATGCTTGAAAAACAATCATTCCCTAAACAGGTTCTGCAGACAATGCTACAGCAGAGCTTGTATGTGTGTGTGTGTGAGGAGTGTGTGGTAGAGCGAGAGAGAGAGTGGCAGTGAGTCCAAAATAAGTGTGTCATGATTTGAAGTCACAATCTCGAATTTCGAATAAAAAAATGGAATCGTCAATTCTGCCACGCCCCCATGTCACGTTTGGTCAACTTGACAAGCGGAAATAACACACACGTGTAGCCCGTTTCTTAATACATCCGTGGTGTAGGCTGCTTGAGGCAGACAGTAAAATTAAACCCATTTCCTGAGTGATTCCACCACTCCAATGGAGGTGCTAATGACCTAGATTACCACACACACAGTAGCAGAAGAAGACCAGCTACACACACACACACACACAAAACAAAGCATACAAGCCAGTGTTACCAACTTAGTGACTTTTCTTGCGACTTTCTGAAGAAAAGACACCAGTATTGTCCAACGAGTATGTGAGGTATTTCTCTCATGTGTCCGCCAAATCAGTCACCTCTCTCTTCTGTTCTGTGATGGGGAGCAGAGGAGCAGCCCCTCCCCTCATGTGCAGCAGCACGTAGGCAGGTAGAAGGGGAGAAGGAGCAGGGAACGTAAGTAGGACGTGATAGAGACGCCGCTAAGCTGGCCTGGCCCTGGGCAATCCAGCCTTCTTTGACAATTCTATATCGATCGTTCTCCCTCCCTTTGTAAAATAATTATTTTTACTTATAAGATAGGCTACCTGTAAGTAATAATGATAAAGTAAAATTAATTCCTGTATTGAATTTGTGATTATTTGGCTAAGTATTTCAATTTATTTCTATCTACCTTTGGAAATACTTTGTTAAGACACTTCAATGTTCCGAGAAGACTATGGACATGGCTGTTTAATTTTTTTCTTGTTTGTCTTGAACTTGAACAAGACTGCAGTTACAAAAGAGAAACTAGATGGCAGGTTATTTGGCTTAAGTTTCCAATTGACTGAAGATATAAGTTATTGTTACATTATGTTGTTAATAAATGATTTAAATGTGACAGTGTAGTGTGGTACATTGCGAACAACAGGTCAGATATTATATTGCATTAAGGTCTAGTCTAAATATGGCATAGCAACCTGTGATTTAAAAAAAACTAATTGTAAAAATTGGAAATAGAATCAAACAGTGATCGTAGAATCGAAAATGTAATCAAATCGAGGATTTGGAGAATCGTGACGCCCCTAGTCACGAACCAACAGAAAATTACTTGTCCGCTTGTAGTTCCTCTCAGTTGTACAGAGTGGTTTAGCGTCCTCCAGCCTGTTTTGGTTTTAATGCCTTCTCATCAACCTTGGTTAAGAAAGCAACAAGCTGTTTTTATCAATCTCTGATAACGCTCCCAGAGCAGCACCAACTGACAACGTTAGTGACCATAGTGGGCCACTTTCAAGATAACGGCCCAAATTTTTCCCTCAAGAGTTGGTGGAGACCAAAACAGAGCTAGGGGTTTGCTAACAAGTTGCCGTATCAACTTTATATGTCAAACATGTGCGCTTTTTAGCTTGGTGTGGAGTTCAACCTGTAAGAGGTTAATAAGCAAACAAAAAATGATTTATGCAGCTTTAAAATTCCCTAGATGTATAGAGAAACATAACACCATAATAATAAGCCAAAACACGGTTTCACCTTTTACTAATTATTATATTGCACCGCCCAACATGCCTTCCTTGTTTTTTCATTAAGCTTAATCATGGGCCAATTTTGGTTTTTATTTAATTTGCTTAAAAAAAAAAAAAAAAATACAAAAAGAGAGACGGTTAATTTCAAAATGGCTTCAGGCCTTAGGGGCTGCCAGTATGGAGTACAATTAGTGACGTTAATGAAGCTCTTTGAATGTAAGCCTTGATTTCTTATTTTTCACAGAATAACTTATAACGACACACAGACAGGGGTTGTAAACAAACATAAACAGTCTAGTATTGTGGCTGAATTGCATTTTGGTCTGTTAAGGCCACAGTCTGTGAAGAAACTACTTTGGAAATTATAGCTGGATAAAAACCTCTCAGAATTCTGCAACACATTCCTGCTTATTGTGTTGCAAGTAGTCGCCATACTAGCCTACTGTTCTTGCTTCGTTGTTCTTCATGTTGTAACATATTTTCTCGTTCACTCCTGTCAATCACTCAAACTCCAGCCTCAACTACAAAAGAAGCACACTAATATCAGTGTCATGCTAATTTGTTAAAGTATAATTTGTGGGGAAATAATCCTATATATTTTCTGCCTGGCATATTTTAAAGATAATGATATTGTTACAAATTACATAACTACTTTTCATTTAAATGATAATTTTGTGTCATTGTGTATTTTCTGGAACAAGCCATGGGGATCATTTCAAATTAGGCATTTTAATGACAAAGGATGCTCCCACTGGGATATCGCAACAGCTCAATTCACTTTTGTCTCATTTAAGTCAAAAGTCTTTCATCAGCTTTTGATTTGATGAATGAGAGAGCAGCTCGGGCTGCGTGCTCTACTGTTTGCCGATGCGCCACTACTGTGACAAATGGCTGTGGGCCTGGTGACTAGAAAGCACAGTAAACAGAGCCGAAGTTGCCACCGCTTCACACAGCCCGGCTTTCCACAGGGCGTCCTCACACATCATTCATCTCCTTCATGGCTTGATGAAACTGTAGAGAACAAACAATAAGAATGGCGTCTTAGGTCATACTGTACTGTACTGTACGCTGGAGGACACAATTGTTTTTTTTTGCCTCATCTCTGAAATATGTCCCTTGTGCACAGCAGTTTCCTGCTTTAGATCAATATAGGGGGTCATATTCACACATATATGTATGATTTTAAACAAATAAACCTTTTTTTAGGTGTCATTAATGAAGATTTCTTTGCAACATTAGCCAAAACATATTTCAGCTGTTTTGCCATTCTTTAATGCCTTTATTCATACCTTGGACCTATTTTATTTTATTTCGACATAAAACTCAAGGTAAATACACAGTGTTTACAATAAACACATGAAAGATGTGTTTCAAACCGCAACCGTTACATTTAGATATGAGTATGGAAAGCATTCCTGTGGGTTGTATTTGCTGCCACCTCTAGGGGCGCTAATTTATGAAACAGTGCTGTGGGTCATAATTGAGGGTAGGAATAAACTACATATATGGATGTATATTTTGGAGGACTTGTGAAAGCTATAGTACAAAGTTTCAAGAGGAACGACTGAGAAAATAACAGAGAGGTGGATGCCAACATATTTGTCCTCTATGGTGTTCTAACTTGTACTTTTTTCAAGTTTGTTCTAAAAAGCAGTCCGAAGAACTTCGACAAACCCAATTCATAAATCAATTTGCCTTGACCGCAGCCATTGTTGCTAAGCAACACTTCTCCGAAGACCACCACTACTGTGTCAAAATGTGTTTTTTTTCCAAAAAGAGACAAACAGACAGGAGTTTGACTGAAACAAACCATTTAATATAAAAGCAAACACAAAGATGTGGTGAAGTGTTCTCTCTGCCACAGCCGCTCTCCAAATCAAACGCTATGCCAGGATGCTTAAGTCAACTCAGCTGCTAACACAGATGTTGTCCATTCCATTCAATGCATTTTCCAAATTGGGGAGTGCTAAACCCTCTGTGAAGCCAATTTTAAAATGGGGTGGCTCGATGGGTGAGATGCCTCTCAGTGTTGCTCTACTCCAACTGAGCAGAACTCTGTGATGGAAACAAGGGTTTTATCCTTTTCATTTTGAAACTTTCATTTTAGTCTCTCCGCACCTTAAGAGTGTACTCTGCAACATTAGGTTTAACATACAAAACATGATTCATAAAATGTAAGGGCATATGGAATATCTACACAAGAAAAGCACATCATTATAACAGTATTGCATCGTTGCCTCAACATGAGGCATAAAACAAAGCAATACTTTTATAAAATGTCTATTAAACGGGTGTATTCACTAGATAATCACTGCCTGCAGGTCTAATGAAATGAGGTTAATTAGAAGGCCAATGGAGAATGGAAAATGGAAAATATAATTGATCTTTAGAAAAGTCTTGCCGTTTTGTGCAAGTTGGGCATAATGGAAAGTTGACTAACTTTGGACAAGCACTTAATTCAGAAATGTGGTGGAAGGTTTTTCTGTTGTTGGATTAATCCAGAGCTTCAAAAGGAATTATTCAAAAATGATGCAAGGTTGAACGGGCAAATAACTTTCCTTTTCAACAAGTCGTCATATCTGAAGGACACCTATGTTGCTGTTGCTGCGAGAATATTCAAACCTGCAACAGGCTCATCTGCTGCTGATTCAGTCAAATTGAATTGGTTGCCACGTACTTTGTATTGATTTATTCAACATGTTAATAAAGTTTCAGATGCCGTGTGTCCTCAGAATCAGCAGCTACCAGTACTGTCCGTACAGGGCGTTCGTTTTTATCTCTTTACCCCCAGGTTGGACAGTAAAAGAGAATAATAATATCCTGGATTTACGGGATAGAAGCCATCTGGCACCGTGAAAACCAATTATAAATTCTGAATAAATGCGTCAGTAGATGTGCAGATAATATGCAACCTCCCACACCCTACTGGTCACTGTCTCTTTTTTTCCATAAAACAATCTTTACGTTGTTTTTTGGACTGTTTAACGTGAGGAAATACTGCTGTCTGGCAGTAAGTCCCAGTATTTCAAACAATTATATTCAAATTGGATCATACCGCATCCCACAGTTTACTTCTACTGCCTATGTTTAGTGTTATTTTAGAAGTGCCCTACAAGTAACAAGGCAATGGATGTGAGAGGCA
This sequence comes from Etheostoma perlongum, assembly GCA_026937815.1. NCBI lineage: Eukaryota > Metazoa > Chordata > Actinopteri > Perciformes > Percidae > Etheostoma > Etheostoma perlongum. The sequence goes on from CM049374.1 coordinate 11,534,740, forward strand.
CGTGGCCTTCATCACACCTTCATCTAAGAGAACAAAAATTGCCTCCTATAACACATCTTTAATTAACATTCATATTTACGTTTGTTTTAACAACTGTAATCACAATCTTTCCCTAACTTGAAAGCTATGGTGTGTAGTTTCTGTCACCTCCATGAGGAATTCTAAGTGATGAAAAATGGCGCATCCATATGATACAAGCCTTCCGTGATAGCGCACCACCCCCACCCCTCCTCCACGCAGTTTTTGTAGCCAATGAGGACACGGAGGATTAAAAAAAACATGATGGACTCTACAGAAAAGGCAATTCACTTTGCTTGATACGCAAAAGTCGCCGGACGACACAGTTTTCGGAACTTAGCCATGCTGAGAAAAACAGAGTTAGTTTTGTGGAGCTGATAGGCTTGATTAGCTTTTCTTATTTGGCAATGGCTTGAAAGTTACAGACATTTATTAAAGTCAAAACGTTACGTGGCCTTGTTGGCTCAGTTGGTAGAGCATCGACGTAGAGGTCCAGGGTTTGAGTCCGACCTGTGACGATTTTCCTGCATGTCTTCCCCCTCTCTCCCCCCCTTTCTCACCTAGTTGTCCTGTCCACCAAAGGCGGAAAACCCCCAAAAAATAATCTTTCAAAAAAAATCTCTAAATCAAAATGTTACACACTAGAGCCCGACCGATAAATTATATTATAAGGCCTATATATATCGATACAAACATTTGGTGATTTTAAAAATACGATATTGCGATATATCAGCCAATATATATTTAAAAATAAATCCAGAAACCTGTAACAAAATATGGACATATTTCCCTAACATTAGTTATTTGAGTCCTCACTAAAATAATTCACAGTTTGAAAAATAAACTTGTTTGTTTTATTGTCACAGCAGAACGGAGGAACATGAAAATATATTAAAGTTCATTAATATAAACAAGTTATGTAGTAAAGCTGTAACCATACTGTACAGTAGTTGCCAGGCATAGATATAGCAAAAAAAATAAATATCAATTTAAAAGTTAAAAAAGAGTTTTGTAGAATCTTTCAACAGTGATGTTCTTGTCTGGCGATGATTAACTCAAGGCAACCTACTCGTACCATCCACTCCCTCGACTGACCTCAGGGCATGCTGCGTCTCTTTTGCCCAAACAGTTCACACCTCACCAATCAAAGTTGTCTAAAATTGGGTGAAGCGACCACAGATAATGTGATGTGGATGTGATAGCATCCTTGGATGCTATCACATTAGCCATGATGGTTTGGTCAAGCTGAAGTCTACATAAAGGTTTAATGTTGATTGACCTAGCCTCTGCACCGGAATCCACTCACAGAAATTCCATTGAAGTTATTTACTAGTGGCCCACATTTCCTGAATTGGATAAAAACACATTGCCATTCAATGTAATCCATGCATTAATTACCTTTCAGAGTATTTTGTGAGATATTTTATTTTTTAATTAGAAACACTTAAGGTAGGACATCAATTAATTGTAGATAGCGCTGGAAAGTATCACCAAAAGACACTATTCCTAAGGACAAGTCTAAATAAGCAATGGTTTGGAAAGAGCATGTATACTTTTACAGAACAAGAGTGCTCAGCCTCTCCAGTGTCATTTCTTATTTTTCTTATCTTCTGCACCTTGAATGCTGCCACAGAGGAGATGTCTGCAATGCTGCGCTCCAGGAAGGGTTCAGCGGTCCCCAGAGAGAAAAAGTCTTCATTTAGTATTGAACAGTCCAGTAGCTATGTCTTTGAGCTGTGTCTGAGGCCACTGTCTCCCTTCTGAAGCTTCCAATTGCAAGTTTTCTGTTGTGTGAAATGTATTGCGTTTGCTCAGTATCTCTGCGGATATCAACGCTTTTTGTCAACAGTGTCTGGGCTTTGAATTCCTCACCCACAAATGTCACAAAATTGAAATTCTTGAGGATCTGTTGACAGTCGATTTGGGAAAATACAAAAAAAATGAAGAGGAGAAAGATTTGTCAGGGCTGTTCAGTGTTTTTATGCAACTGACACTGGGGAAATGGGAAACGCCTTATTTGCTTTGGGGTGAGATTTTGCTTTTGCTGACAATTTTCACACTTCTGACTTCTGCACATCTAAGTATGCCTGAATCACTTGATAAAAGCCAAAAAAAGCAATTGCCTCTGTCATCTGCAAAATGGGATTTTTGGTATATACACAGCCATTTCTTATCCACTTTCTCTAACTTACAGTGTGTTGAACAACACAGTCTGTTTCATCGCATATGAACTCTGTATACCCACATGGTATTATCCTGTAAAACTATATGTTTTTCCAGATCACCTCTGACAGTTTCTATCAAGAGTGGATGTATAATGCAGCTGTTATATTTCAGTTGTGTCTTGTGAAAAACCCCAGTTTCTCTCTCTGCATTTTAATGTGTCACCTCTGGCCCTCTTTTAGGTGGCAGAGGGTAACAGACTGTGGAAAGAGGAACAAAGACATGTACCCCTGAATTCACAATGTCAATTCTTTGTGCAATGTCAATTCTTTTTCAGTGTGTGAAAGAAAATGTGTTTTTTTGACTTGTCTTTTATAAGAAAAGACACGCATTGTCAGGTCTTTTTAAAGAACCAATTTCTTTTCATATGTGTTACATGAAAGACACCGAGAAATGACCTATTTTGTCATTCAGGTATGAGGACTTCTAGTCAAACTACTGGCTTCTTTTATTTGTTACAAAAATAATATTTGTTTCTACTGTTGGAAACCTTTACTTCATGCACTGTTTAACAGATACAATTCACAAATATCCAGCAAATCATTAAATGATGATTCAAAATAAATAAAATATGAATGGGAAATTAGAATTTACAGGACAACAACAAATGTAGAAGTTGTGATGCTCAATCACTGCTGTGATGTTTCACCCTGTCGTGAAAAGGAACAAAAAAATGCAGGAGCTTGAAACTGCATGACCCTTGGGCACATGTGTCACAACTTGTATTCAGTACGCACAAAACACGAACATCAATGACCTAGACCCTGTTCAGCATAGTCTTACTCATCACTCAAGTCTTCTCTTTCCATGCCACTTTCTACTACTACTCCACTACATTTCAGAGAGAAATATTGTACTTTTTAGTCCACTACATTAATTTGACAGCTTTAGTTACTAGTTACTTTACAAATTAAGATTGTGGCACACAAATCCCATGTAGTTCCTAACATACGGTGTTTTGTTATGAATGCATATGAAGGCCTACAAGTACGGCTGAAATGATTAGTACATTAAAAACACAACAGTTTGGATCATTTCCAGTTTGTGAGGATTGCAATGAGTACTTTTGCTTTTAATACTTCTAGTTTCCTGATGATACTTACATACTTTTACTTAAGTAACATTTTCAATGCAGGACATTTACTTTCAACATTGTATTTTTTACAGTGTGGTATTAGTACTTGTATTTAAAGGATTTTAGGTATTAAAGGATCTGAATACTTGTTCCACCACTGAATATAGATAATGTCAGTGGTGAAAGGGCTTGCTTGTAGTGATGAACTCACATGAAAATTACCACCCAGCTTTGCCGTTTCTTTAACCCTTGTGTTGTCTTCCCGTCAAAATTGAAAATCAACACTTTGGTTGACACTTTTATCAATGTTTTCTTTTTTTTTCTTGCGCTTCTGTCCCTTTTTTCAACACTTTTGACGCTTTTTTCAATGTTTGTCACTATTTGTTTACATTTTCAACACTACATAACTTATTAGCTTTAGTTTTACAGTTATTTTTGGAGTTTATGGTCAATAAACCTCATTTATAGGAAATTATACCTAATGTTTGAGTTAGAAAAGCAGAAAATAGGAATTATTTAGACTAAAATTGAAGGAATGTATGTTGATGGATAATCACAGACTGAAATACTTCAATTTATTTTCCAATACTATAAAATTGAATAAGACACCCCAAAATTATTGAAAGTAGAGATTTGTACTTGCCAAAGAGCGCTGTGTGGAATCAATCATGTTCTTTTGGGTGATTAACAAGACCATTGATATAGGAAAACGGATCAATTTGACCCGAGGACAACATGAGGGTTAAGAAAGCATGTTAGCTTCTGTCAATTCATTGTTTTTGTTACGGGAGACCCCTGAAAAGTCAAATATTTGATGCTTCGATCAAAGGAGCATGATTCGACTGCCAAATTAAATCTTCCCAGAGGCATTATACAATGTGAATCACTGAGGCCATTTTGGCTCAATGTCTGATTTTACATTTAACCAACTGTTTTCTCCCATTAAGTTAATATACAGCATATTATGATATGAATACCAACATATAATGCTGTGAATTGAAAATTTTAAAAGAAAGAAGTTTTAATAAATTGTTTTTAAAGTGCGTGGATAGCCAGAAACAGAAGTCAAAAGGAATGTTTATGTTGCTTTGTGTCTGCTGTGATGTGTCAATAGGCAACTGAGAGAGAGAGGGAGAGAAGGAGTTGATATGCATGAAAGGCTCCCTGGGCAGAATCGACTGGGGTTGTTGTGGTTATATGGCCATTGGGACGCTGGATATTATCTCTAGATTACTCCGGAAATTCATTTTTAGCAATTTCAAAGCATCATTTATTATACCTGAACCATGAAATGTAAGAGTGAAATCATTTGTTAAGCCGGAAGACATGTCTCCTTTTGTTGGTGGTGGGGAACTTGGATGGCAGCTTATGGGTTTAAGAAAGCACTGAAGTGGCAAAAAAAAGGTTAAACATTACATTTTATTGAAAAGGTTTGATGGTCTCTACTACTCTGCCCCACCAGTGCATGATTTGTATTTTGTAGTCGTTTTTACTAAGTGCTTTTTGTCGTTGACATTTACTTCAGTGAAGGTTCCGCAGGCAGGTAAGAGTAAGATATTTTCATTAAGGTATTGAACACAGATGTAGTCTTCAGGATCCTTTTAGGGCACAGTTACTGTATATTCACTGTCTGCCTGTAACCCAGAGAAACCATTTAAGTATTTAAGTTTTTATTACCAGAGATTGTTTATGACCTTAGATATTCCCACAGAGTGCATCATCATCATTTAGTAGTTGTTGATTTGTTCTGTTCCACAACTAATTCTCTTGTACAATAACCAGAGCCAGCGAGACGCTCAGAGCACAGGAGCCTTGACGTCAGCTAGACTGTCTGTAATCAATGAAATATTGCTTACCTGCATGTGCCAGGATACTGAAATCATTCTTTTTTGTGTCATATTTATGGCTTTTTATTGTGCATAGAATAACCATCAACTCACTTTGATTGCTTGGTTGGCATTAGAAATGTATACTATTGCTGAGATGACTGGATTGTAGTATCTTCTAACTCAAACCAGTGTCATAGTTGTACTTGTACACATACTTTTCAATTAGCCTTTAGCACTGTTAAATGAAGTGTTAAGGATGGTAGAGGCCACCATGTTTTTTGGTAATGGTCTCCATTTTTATAACCATGATAACAATGTATTGAAATGAATGAGAGAGTAATCTCAGAAAAAGGGCTCCATGAGTGGCGCCCTCTAGCGGCCATAGTAATCAAGGTGGGGAGCACATCAGGAAGTGTACAGGTAAGAGTGACAAATTCCGCACCAGGAAGCAGGTTCAGATGATTGATGGGTCTAACAAACGAAGGAACTTCATCCAGGAGACCAGTGTTTTGTGTCCCGTTATAAAATAAAAAGTAAATGGCAATTTTCTTTTTTTTATGCAACAAACATAACTTTGGCATGTTCTCTTGAAGATGTAAATTAATTTTTTGATGTTAACCAAAACCACAATCATTTTCTAAACTTAACCAAGTAGTTTTGTTGCCTAAACCTAATCAAACTGTACTGTTTTCACAGTACAACTTGTTTTCAACCACAACCATAACGTTTAGATACGAGGACGGAAAACACTCTTGTGGGTTGTATAGGCACACTAATTTATAAAATGCTCCTATGGTCACGTTAGAGTGTGGGATTAAACAATCTGTATATTGTTGTTTGGTCTGGAGGACTTTTTGCATTAAATTGGCACCAGATCATCCATCCTTTAATAGTAATATATTGCATGTGTGTCTGGCGTGATAACAGAAGATACTGCAAGCAATTTCACACATACTATATGGGCCTTTCACAAGTAGAATGTATTTCATTTCTTTTAGAGATTCATGTTATTGAAACTGTCAAATCCACACTTTCAATGGTTGTGGCAACACTTAAGACACCTGGGACATAGTTCTGTTATTCCTGAGAAAAAGGGTAGTTTTTTAGCTTTTGGAGTGTGTACAGGGACAGGCTGTCAAAATATAACACTTTCTATCACATTATGTAGACTGAACATTTGCACATGGCATGAAAACCTCATTTTCATACAGAAAATGCACTAGAAGAGGTGTTTGGACATTCTGTTAAAGGTTTTGCCATTGCATCGTGAAAGTGATGAAATGGTACCATAAGACCTTAATAATACACAAGACCCGGTTGTGATTTGATGTCAAAAAATGCCGGAGGTTTTTTCCAGATTGATGCTGCCATATTTTTGTTAGGAAACGTCAAGTTTGGAACAGTTGGTGAAATCACGGTATTCAGATAAATATTACCCATATGACCCAGAGCATCAAAAAATGACGATAGTAGTCGCGAGAATTAAATGAAAGCCACACTGGGTCTGACTGAGACTGAAGGAGACTTTTTGCATCAGTAAGAAACACCAAAGGCCCCTTGACCAAGCTGGTTTCATTGAACTACAAATGTGTAACATGATAAAAACAGTGCTGGTCAAAAATGAACAAATGATTATTTTGCCAGGTTGATTCGTACTTGGTCTTCACTGGTATGTACTGCCTCCAGCAACTAGCCTTATACTACTTTCATATGTGTATATCCAGTCATAAAAATGGAAGCATGACAACCTTAAACTGTGTGACGAACTCACTCTAACACTGACTGAGTTTAGCTTTAAGCAGTGCAGTTGGTGATTGATTGATTCATGTTTTCCCCTCAGGGCTAACAGTAGCTGTATGCGCTCGCTGCTGAGATTGTTCAATAAAACTTGTATACTCAACTCGACCTGACTCGGCTGTTGCTGATACCAGCTCTTGTACATACTCGCTGCCCTCCACACTTACTGTTGAACTGCTGATTCAAATCAAATCAAAAGATACCCCTTGGGCCGGAGCTTACCAGATTTGTTCATGAATTTTGAGTGCTAAATGCTTGTTAGCCTGTTAGCTTGTGGATATTATTTTGGAATCTCTGTAGAGTTTGGTGAGACTCTGTTGCAGTTTGGTTGACAGACAAGTGCCTGTTGGTGTTATTCATATTTATGTTCTTAGAAATGCCTGACGTGTTTTTAACTTTTGTCTTCATGTTGTTGTTGTGTCTTTTTTTCATTTTGGAGCTTGTATTGCAAGAACATTTTTTCAAGTCTTATCTTATCTTATCATTTATTTAATATGATATTGATTTAAATACTTTTCCACGTCTCTAGGTCATTTCTTGTTCCTTGTACTGTCATGATACAACATAAATACAAGCTTTATGTAACGTATGGTTTAATATTTGGAGAGGATAAAGAAGCATATTGCTTTACTTTCACTCTATACCTGCACATCATAACACAAATACTGTAAAAATAAAAAGTCCAGTCCTGGGTGAAACAAGGCAACAAAACAATCAAACTTTCCAGGATTTAAATGGCCAAGTTAGGTATCTGCGGGACTATAAAGTGTAGTGTTGAGGATAAGCATTTTGGAATAAAAAGGGGATGCTGAAAATCAGAAGTTTTCCCTTACGTTCCATTCTGCTGACAGAGTACATTAGAGATAACCTAATCTCTGTTAAAGACCTGTTTCTTACCCTGTAGGACCTCTTTTTAGTGATGCAGTGGAGTTTTCAGATCTGCAATTAATTTGGTGAAAACAAAAGTAACAAAAAAGATTGAAGGCCAAAACTACTTAAAAATAAATAATATACAAGTTGTAATAACTCAGTATTATCTTTCAAGTGCCTTCAAACTGCAATATATAATGCCCACCAAACTTAGTTTTGTATAATCACACAGGATGTTTGTTATGTACAATCATTTTACAAAAGAATCCTTAAGATTACAGTCACTGAAGTTTTCCATTTAATTTCCATTAATAAGACATAATTAGCATTATTCATTTGTACACTTTTCTTCTGAAAAACTATTTTCTTCAAATTAGTTTCAAAGAAGAAAGCATTCTTATCTCTCTCCTCCAGTCCCATGTGTTTCACTTTGCAAACTCAGTAGCAATGGATTTGACTTCCATCTTTGCCATCACAATGACAAATATTGTCATTTAAAGAAGTTAGTTCTGAAGCTATGTAATACAAGAATGAAGTCAGCATTACGTGGTAAGCCTTTTGATTTTTTGACACTTTTAATGCATTAGCCCTCTCATTACACAACACATAACATATTCAAGCCACAGCTCCATCTAGTTTAATCAAGGTGATTGACATTGTCATGTCAGCATCAGATAGCAAGTTCAGTGCAGCAAGTAATAACTAAAAATTCATTGAATTTTCAACTCACAGTCCTTATCATGGCCAAACAATGCTGCAATTCCCTTTCGCGTTGTTGCAGTCCATCCATCAGAGAGCACAACAGTCTTCATTTATAGAGCTACAAGAAGCTAAGCCCAAGGTGAATTCTCACAGTGTAAGAGTCTGGCCCTCATCAAGGATGTGTGGCTTGTACACAGGCCACCATTTCCCTTCCTCATCCCCTGCTTTGTTTAGAGGCCTTGGGTTGGCGTACGGTGGATAGAGGATCCATTTGAGGTAGTGACAGCAGGAGTAGGCCACAAAGCCATGATGGGGAATTTATGCCCCATGCATTGGTAATGAGATTACAAAGCTTGTAGCAGGGAAAGCCAGAAAGGAGAATTACCAGGTAGACACTGTCACGGCCATAATTTTGCAGAGCAGAGACGCACCTGTACGTACAACCTGACTAACATTCACAACAATGCCGGCGCAGACGGAGACATGGCAGCTGTGCGATCTCATTTTCGGGGTCTGGGACTCCCACTACTCCCAGTGGCATCAGGTTCATGGCAAGAAAAGACATCTGCCATGCTGTCTCTTCATCTCCTGCGGGGTTTCACTGAAAAGACAAGCAGTCTGTAGGAAGAAATAACAATATTGTTTCAGATAATCAATTACAAATAGAGTTTAAAGAATTAAACGTATGACTCTTTAGTTACATGTGCATCAACTGTTGCTCTGAATTTGCTAAATATCTCAAATTTAAATTGGACGCCTATAGTATACATCGTTGTACATGGAGACATTGTATAATGAATGAATGAGTAAAGAGACAATGGCCGTGACCTTTACATATTGCATCATCAACCCATTAATAATGCATTCTGTAGCACTTTGCTCAGTGCCATTACTATGTTTCATATTGGGAGTTGAAAAACAACAACAGTTCGTTCTCCTACTTTTGCTTGCCAGCTTTGTCTGTCAACCAGACCTTAAGGGCCTGTTTAAAAATGAATGAGCAGTGCTTACACTGTAAATAACTGCTGGTAATGCACCGTGGGTTATTTGAAATGTAAAACCTGCTGTCATGCTTTGATTATCTATGTATCTGCCCTGAGCACAGATCTGAGCATGGAAGCAGTGTTCCATTCACTGTGGTTGCTGGCTGACTTATTAAGGCTTGCTGTCATTTGTGAGTATGTTAAACAGTTCCTCTGAGTTGAGAAGCAATGGGGTTACTGCAATAGCAATATTTGAGGGCACTTCATTTATATACACAACGTGATGCAATTCTGAAGATGTCTTTATTTTTTCGGACTCTAAAGAAACGCTCAACAATATATACTGATGAAAATGTGTCACAGCCAGATCATTTCTAAAGCATCTCATACATCTGTTCTGCAATTTCTCAATAAAACGTTACAGCTATAGCTACATTCATTCATTAAATCAATCAATCATTCATTCATTTTATTTTTCTAACATCCAGATACTTTTTCAGCAAAAAACTACATGCAGGGAACAGAAAAATAGCTCCAGCACTGTGCGATCAATCAGTGTATCAGTCCTCATTAGTTTTGTTCTAGATGCACCCTTAAACAAGCCTGGCCTCATGTCTTTGTAATTGTGTGTCTAACTACTGATACCAGGCTCCTACCCAGTGAATAATTAATTTGGGTAAATTGTGCTGCTATAATTTGGATTCTTAGTTTCATGGTCACCCTTAGTCTATATAGGACTGGAAGTCTATTCTCTGCCCCATATCAATTTTTCATATGCAGCCATTTTTCCTTAGGGAACAAATGTCATCTCAACACTGGATAGTGAAGTTTTCTCACCATTCCACTGGTATTTCCTGGACACTGAACAACTTAAGGGAAAAGACTTGGTTGTTCTTACTTAAAAAAAATGTCCTACTTCTCTCTGTCATGTTGCTTTGAACAACTCGGCGGCTTGAATTCACAAAACTATTTCTCACACACACACACACTGGGATTTTCAGAGCACACCCACCCTGCATAAAAATCATCTCAAAGCTTTTTTTCCCCCATTTAATTTCCTCCAGTTGCTACATTTCACCAGCGGCCACAATTGACCCTATGTGCAACATGAATGAGATTCTGTGGCACCTGATTATCAACCTGCTTGATGAGTCTGGGCTCTGCCTCCCACCCATATGCAATTTGGAAAAAAACGAGTGAGGCCTGCTCCAGATGGTCATGCCCTTTAGAAGTCTCTCTCTTCCCTGTAATGGAGCGAGTTGGCTCTTACTCCCCAGACTGAGTGCTGGGATCAATCCAGGCGGCTGCTGTTAATGAGCCTCGGTGTTCCCTCCTCTGTCATGCAGGGGTTTCTGGCTCGGCGTATACCTGGCTTCTGTTTTAACTGCCCATGTTTCTGCGTGGGATCAGACAGGGAATTGTGAAGCAGATTGGCCTCAATGTAACCAGAAGCTTCAGTCTGTCCCATGCTTGCTTTAGCAATGACTGACATGCTAACCTATGTTAAAAAATTCTGTTGTTCATCTGAAGAGCAGCCAGTGTAAAAGAAAAATGTTTGAAATGCATAAGTTAAAAAATATCCATGCACGTATTAACATTAAAATAGAACTAATGAATTAATGACAGACATTTAAGCGAAGACATAAAATTGTTACTATAGATTCCCTCCTAGCAAAACTGATACATTTTGTTAACCTATTGCACAATGTGACTTTCTTCATCTTCTTCTTCTTCTTCTTCTTGTTATTATTATTATTATTATTATTATTATTATTATTATTATTATTTCTACAATATGATTGTAATTCTAGTTCAAATTATCTGATTTAATTCAGACTATTGTAATGATATTGTTAGAAACTAGGTATAATTGGCACACATCCCTGTAATACTAGGCTACTACTGCTATTACTACTACCTCCTCCATTATCTCTTCTACTGTTACCAATAGTAAGGTTAATGTAATCACCATCTAAAATTAGTGTGAAGAATTGTATCGTCTTATGTACGTAGATCTAATGGCAGTTTGTGTTGATGAAACAGTCCTGGTCAAAATATGTGTGGGTGGGAAAAATTTCCATTTAGTGCTGTTTAGTAAGTACATGAGTGCTTTCAAAAAAGTTTCTTTTTCTTCTAAAATATAAGCAACATTCATTGATTTTTTTGGTTACTTGGGGGCAACAGAACAAGCTGGAAACACAGCATGGGATATATTATCTCTAAATACAGTTGATATGACAAACATCTTGGCAAGCAGTTGCCTCACACATCCAGCAGATACAAAGCAAACATAACATTCATTTGGTGGCCAATGTTCACCCAGCTTTTAGCTCTGTTTTGTCTTTAGCTGCTAAATGCTACACAATGTAAGCACTCTTTAAGAGAGCCATTAAAATCTTGGATATAAAAACCCGTATCATTTCATCACTGTAGCATACTGGAAAAACAAAGACTATTGATTTTTGAGAATTTTAAAATGTTTATGTATGCATGTTTTGTATATAACATCATTGTGCCCTTCCCCCACTAAATGATTTCTTTCAAAGATTGGAGAGTGGTGGTAGTACAAGGGCCTCCACCAAAGGGGACTGAGTAATATCTTTTAGGCGCACTACTTTTGGACAAATTGTTTTGTCAGCAAAGGGAAATAAATATTGGAATAGCCTACCCTCCACAATAAAGGACTGTTCCACATACATCAATTTTAAAACTCAATGAAAATTCTGGCTCTTAGAAAACCAAAGTTGCACTCACTTTTACCTTTTAACTACCTCACACATTTCACTATGTGTGACAATTAAATGTTCTTTTGTAGTTTTGTCTTGACTGTTGTTGTTAGTGTTTGTCATGCCTCTCAAACTATGAGGGTGCTGCATGCTTTTTACTGTTTTTATATTTTTCTTTTTATGTATCTGCCAAGGGATAATAGATGAATCATCATATTTACATTGTGTACTTGTACTGATGTCCATTACTGTCCCTATCTAAATACTCTATAACTAACTTTGTCTGTATGTTGTTTTGTGCAGAGCATGTAGTGTATGGTGGGTTTAAAACAGCTGCCTGCTGCTGAAAACGGTTGATGAGAGCCATGAGACTGAACCTAAACAGTAAAGTTCCAGGCCATAAAGCCTACACTCACTACACACTCCTTAGAGCTAAGGGAAACTGCAGAGTCAGGTGATCCTTTTCTGTGGGCTCGTCATAACGATTGACTGCTTTCACATTACACATACTCATTTGCTTTATTGTGCATGCAAAAATATTGATTTGTGCTGCTTTAATGTTCACAATGCTGTAAAAAAAACAAACACTCACATTAACAACACCCTCAGTATGCGTTACAAGACGTAGCCTTAGAAGAATGAAGCATTTTTTAAGCTAATTGGCCCCACACTGTTTCCCCATCAGCTGCATGCAGTTGCTACATTGATAGGTTGCCTTTGATATACAGCGTGGGACACTTTTCACTTTAGAACTGGTAATGCAGTGCAGTGAGGTCTGCAGAGTTACCTGTCATGACCTTCATGATTACTAACCATTCTTGGGTGCTGGGTTAGGTGTCCCCCTAGTCTATATCCACAACGTTCCACTTACAGGATTGTTCCGTTGCCACCGATAATTCCAATCTAAGTTTTTTTGTTGCACTACTAAAACAACCTTTGAACATACACATGTTCCACCAAGACAAGTTCCGTCCTAAGGCTATTTTTCAGCGGCATGGTGGCTCTTCTTTTACAGACAGTAAAAGCATGACTGTTTGGACTGATTACGGTCAGTAATTGCCCCTTTCAAGAGATGATGATAAAGCTTGAGTAGATGTCACTTTGTCTCAAAACACTATAATAGTCTATAATTTCTTATAACAATGGCTTTGGTACAATACATATTGTTACTGTTATCACATTTGACTGCCTTCCACAGGATAAGTAACATTTAAAAGATGATTCTCCTCTTTGTGCTTGGGAAATGTGTGCAAAGAATATAGCTAACATGGAGCAATTATAGGACTAAATTTGATTGAAAAATTAAATTTTAACCATGCTTGAGATAGAAATATTGTTTATTCAGTTGGTCCATGACTTTGGTCCAGTCCAAAGTCAGGCATTTGATGGATTGCTGTGGAATTTGGTACAAACATTCATGGTCCACAGAGGATGAAGGCTACTGACTTTGATGACCCCCTGTCTTTTCCACTAGCACCATCATCAGGATAGTGGTGGTTTTAAGTGAAATGTCATAAAAACTATTCAATGACATTTAATGAAATATAGTAATAATAATAGACATTCAATTCATCAACCTCATGATGAATTGAAGCAACTTTGTTGATCCCTTAACATTCCACATATTGCCACCATCAGCTAAAATGTGTCAATACTTTGTTTTATGATAAAATATTTGCAAAATGAAGGAGCCTCAGCTGTACTTTGTGTATTGGACTAATTAGCAAATATACACATGTTACCACGGTCAACAAACGTGAACATCTCTGCTTTACGTCAGCATGTTAGCATTGTAATTGTGAGCAATGACAAGAGTATGTTTACACGTTAAGGCTATTATTTTAATTCAGCATAACTAGTATTGTACATTTAGAGCAATCACATGCTGTGATTTATTTTTCAAGCTGTTGCTAATTGTTTTTCCAGATTATCTCAGAGCCTGATTACAATTTCTCAGTCACCAGTTATAGTAGACACGGCAGAGAAGCTCAGTCGGCGGATATGTGCTTCAGCAGGAGCACTTAGAGAAAATCTCCATCTCCCTGGCCCTCATTTATCAACCTAATGTAGAAACCAGCGCAGATATGAGCGCAGAAATCCTCTTACAACAGGCTTCACATATATGAAGCGTTCGTATCACACCAATCAGAGCGTGAGAATGGTCGTACATTGATAAACGCGGCTGGAAACGATCGTAATTTTAATATCACGCCCCCATATATTCTCGGTTTTGAGGCCTCGCCCCTACTATTTACGACATGGCCAGACGTAATGCGGTTAGAGGCGGCACCTTTCAGAAGTGGAGATTGAAACCCTGACATCTCAGTTTAATTTGCAGTAACGTGTGTCCTATTTGGCAGCCTAAAAGCTGGTATTAGGCTGTAGGAAGAATGCGGAATAGAAAGAGATCACTGATGCGCTCAACAGCATTGCCGTATTAAATCGGATGCCAGCTGAAGTTTATTTAATTTCTACATCCTTGACATATGTATGCTATTCTCCTAATAGTAATATATAGGCTTATATTGCAATCTCTTAGGCCTACATGTAGGTGTACCTTTATTTTTAAATAAACAGCGGAGTTTATGCAGTTTTTTTATTTTACTTGTGTTTTTTTCATGAGTCAGAGCCAGGCAACAGTTGTGAGGAAGAACGTATGTCCTCCGCCCCCCGCCCACGCTGACATTTCTGTCAGCAGAATAATTCCGTTTCTTCTGATATCAGAAGGCAATTTGAGCAAAGACACCACCAGTATGTGTTTGCTCTTATAGCTCAGGTTGCGCAGACTCCCCGCGGCCAGGTCAAATCCCCCCCACTGCAGCTGCAGTCTCCCTTGGCCTCTCTCTGAATTAGAGTCAGGCAAACACTGTCAAATGTACACTGTAAAATGATTGTATCCATAACATCCTCTTGCTGATGAAAAGTAGCTAGGTTGCAATACAAGTGAAGAGAACAGGGTAGTAGTAGCACTTTGTAGTTCCTCCTGGATACCAGTGATGTTGTACTGGTGCTTGAAAGTTGAGCAGATTTTGTCTTTCTTTAGATTATATTTCAGGGAATGACATGCAGCAAAGGGCCACAGGTCGGAGCTGAAACCCATGGCCGCTGCGTTAGTGAGTGCGCGCTCTATCAGTTCTATCAGCAGATTTTATCTTGGACAGAGTTTGTTTCACCTTGTCTTGTCTTGGTGGTGGTCTGAAAAAATAGGGCCAAAAAAAAATTAGTTTGCTCCCTTCCTTCCTTCACACATGAAGACTCCGCTCCCTGAAGAGACAATTAGAGGGAGAAACCTGTGTTGCCTCAGCAAGCAAATAAAATTTTCAAAGATGTAATAACACAGAAGTGTGACTTCAGGCAATCGAGGAAGCCATCGCAGACACATTACCAAGTGTTTTTCTGATTAAAACTGCAAAAGCTATAATAACATGACAAATGGTAGTGGGATTTCACACAATCAGAGTCATTATGGCATTATGAAGTTGCACATCCGTGTATAGGAAAAGCATTCATGTGACCCTCTTCACGGAGCTTTTATACAGGGGTGTAGTAGGAACAGCTTGAAGTTTTAGTAAGTGTTAGAAGGTACTGTCTCTGTGGGTTTCATCTGCCAGAAGAGGAAAAGGTTCCCCACGTCCCCTGTGAAGCAATTTGTTGAGGCAGCACATAAATTACACAGCCAGGCTTTGGTGTCACTTATTACCGACAGGTTACATCCCAATTGAAAGGTCTAGATATAAAAAGCATCTCTGATTTGTCTATTTTCTCTCAAAATGATGTCACGGTGAATGAGAGGGCACGTTATGAATCATTACTAACAGCCACAGTGTACACTACAGCATGCAGGAGAGGATGTGTGCACCTCATCAATGAGCAAGATCGTAGGACTGTTTTTTAGTTGTCTTATATATTCTTTTTTTTCTTATTTGTTTATTTTGTATGTTCATGCTTTTTGTTCCTTATGTACTGTAAGGCCCTTTGAATTGCCTTTGTGTATGAAATGTGCTGTATAAATAATATTGCCTTGCCTTACACGTTACTCTAAAAAAGCTAAAGAAGAATAAATCATTAACAATACTTGCTTAACATCAATTTCCTGCGATAATGCTGTGGTTTTTTTTCTTCTAGTTTGCAATAAATGTAAAAAACTTAACCATTTGAGATTAAATACTCACTAAGTACAACAGATGTTCAGGAAAGCCGCAGGACTCCTATATGGTATCAAAGATAAAATTACCATAAATTATAATTATGAATGTGCCAAGGAGTGTTACAAAGTAAGTCTGTGCTTTCAAACACTTTCAACACACAGTATTTCAACATAGAATGAATGGGACGTTGCATTGTGGTATGCTTCTTTGGAATGGAAAAATGAAAAAATAAATAAAACTAGAGACCATCTTGGGACAGATCACAGCAGCCATGACATCAAAGTAAAGTGGCTGGTCTAAAGTGTTTGGTTGGTGCCCTTGCTCGGACTACACCCGTTTTCAAACTTGTCCTTTATTTTGATCTCAAATACACACCTGGTTGCATGGTTGCAACGTTACCGCGGAAAGAAAATCAAGTGCCTCTGTGGTAGTTCCCCACTACAGTATGTAGTCATTTTGCCACAATGTACAGACACACACACACACACACACACACACACACACACACACACACACACACACTCAGAGGGTGAAAACAATTCCACCGCTGCTATTGCGGCTGGTAATGATATAAACTCGTATTGTGGCTTAAACATTAAAGTGGTTGAGAGCACAGGTCTTTGTCCTTCATGTTTTCAATTTTACCCTCGTTGCATGAATGTGATTATGCAAATGACAATAAGAAATCAAAAGGCAGCTGTCTCATTGTCACTACACAGTCAATCAGTAAGATTTGGTTGAAATTCAGAGCTTAACTGCCCTCTATATCACAACAGCAGCCAATTCAACATGCTAAGTCTTCCATTAGATTGTGAAGGGTGTGTGCCACCGCTATGTGAAGCTGTTTACATGCAGACTCGAACAGCACACGCATGCATACAGACAATCACATATTTACAGTGTGTTGGTTGCATTACAACACTTTCAGCTATCAAGCAACTGACACTGAAGCGTCTGGAGTTTTGATGTTTTGCTCAGAGACACCAGTCAGCAGCATGTTACATCTTACGACACCTTCACGAGTTTGGTGTGAAGGTGCCATTGCAGCACATAACGACTATAATATATCTATAAATACGTTTCAGTCCTCCTACATGAAAACTTTGCTGCAATTCGCTATGTGGGAAAACTTAATCAGTCTAATTACAAAACAATCCTGTTATGTAAAGATTCATTTTATATATTGCTAAATGGTCTTGCCCAATATATATTTAAATTTGTTTAATTGCTATGGATTATGTTCCCTGCTACATACAAAGCAGAGGACTGACTGTAGACAAAAACAAGTATTGTTTTAGAGTTGATTCTTTGAACATGCAACCAACTTGATGATCTGTCTCTAAAGTTAACCACAGCTTTGTGTTGTCTAAACATATCTGTAAAACTGCTACTAGAATAGCACATCATTTGTCGCAAAGAAGTGTTGTAATCAGAATTTTTCAGATTTTTATCTCATTGCCAACTTCATTTCTAAGATGGCAGGTTGACAGACCAATCACCAAAACTTACTTCTGAGCCAATGTGATGATTTTATTTTTTTTGCACAATAAAATAAAAATCTCTAAATCAACTTCTAAGCTCTGATTAGGACCAAAGACCACCTTCTGCTTCTCATGGAATTTCTTCTTACCTTAACAAAGAAAATTGAACCTGCTTCTATGGAAACAATATCTGACAGCCAGTGAAAAAAAAGAAAATGGCTTTCTCACCCATAATGATTGAATCCATCTAATATTACTGTGCTCTGCAACACTTACCCAGGTTGTTCAATATCAGGATCTTCATTATGTAACACTTGGTGTCCCACAGGATTAGGGAGTAATTACATGAAATGAATACTTTAATTATGTAGACTATTCTGATAACTGCATATTTGCCCTTGGTGTAGTTTGTATTCCTGGATCCTGAGCACATTCTCCACAGATCATGAAACTGAAGTCTACCCTCGCCACTTCCGTTCTATTTTTGGGGGGGATTTCACAAGGGAGTTGGCTCTATTGATAATGATGTGACTACTGCAGGCGTACCTTCCTCTGGGATTTGTCCTTACATGAATGGCCTATGGAGTTATTATCTGTACAGATAATCACTTCTCTTTTTTTTGGCTGCTTTACCGGCCAAGGTCCTAAGAATGAGGCCAGAAACCAAATTCCTGCTCCAAATTGTCTGAACAAGGACAAAACTCCAGAGGATTTGTGTCACGTCTTAGGTTTTCATCAGTATTTTACATGCTCGTACTACAGTAATAGAATTTGACTAATGCATCCTGAAGTATAGATTTAGAAAGAATTGCTACATTGTCATTTAAAAGACAGGTCCCATTTGGCATTTTCAGTATATGTACAGAAAGATATACTGGGTTAACTAATGTCCTGAACGTAAAACGTATCAAAGTGCTTACAAGCTGAGATAAATGAAAGAAACTTTCTCTTTTTTGCAATAATAATAATAATCTCACACAGAAATATGTTGTATGTAGCACCCTCATTTTGGCTTGTGTCCAGAATGCAAAGATTTTCAGACACAAAGTTATGCACAAACAGAGATATTTCATTTATTTGAATAAAAGACAGAAGGCTTGGACTATTTGTTGAGTGAGGATTGAGTCTGCACTATATTTGTGAGAAATATATTTCAGCTTTTAATTTTGGGTATTTGTCAAATATCTTGTTTTTGATATAGGCCTTCACCCATTCAAAGAAATGTATTGAGACAACCTTTTTAACTTTTAAGTTTTTGTAGAACTACCCCAATTTTTCAGAACTGGATCAAAAATGTCTTGTAGACTCTTTTTTGTATTTTGTTTTTAGTTTATATTTTGCATATTTAATGTAACTCTATGTTGTCTCGCACATTTTATGCCATGTCTTGGCCAGGTCGGCATAGCAAATGAGAATTTTTTCTCAATCGGTTTACCTGGTTAAATCAAAATTAAAAAAGTATGCATGTAAATTAATAGGGATCTTTGCTCATCAGTTGCCTTCATCAGGCATGATAACTGTGGACCAGATTGCAACGGTGATTCACATTACCAATGATTACCTCATTTTACACACTGAGCCGATCTTATGTGTTATGTTATGATGTGTTATGTTATGCTCCAATTTCCTTCAAATGTGATTGTGACAGATTTAAAAGTGATTTTACACTACATTTACACTTCAGTTAGAAGATATCTTCAATTGTATTGAAATTCAGACTTAATAATTAAGACTTATATTGTCTTCTTGGTAATAATTAATAGTAAAAATAGCTCATATTTGCGTGCTAGCTAAAATGGAGGTGGCAGTAGCTCAGTCCATAGGGCGTTGGGATGGGAACCGGAGGGTTTTTGATTCAAGACCTCGTATGGACCAAAGTACGGAGTGTGGATCCGTAGCTGGAGAGATGTCACTTTACCTCCTTGAGCAAGGCACCGTACCCCCCCCCAACCGCTCAGGGCGCTGGTCCAGCTGGCAGCCCACTCACTCTGACATCTCTCCATTTGTGCATGTATAGGTCCTGAGCATGTGTGTGTATTTCAGGCCAGTGTGTAGTGATTACTAACAGAGCGAAATTGTAATTTCCCCACTGGCGATCAATAGCCAGTATAAATTATTAAATCAATATTTTGCTAATAATATTGCATCAAATAACAATGTGGCAATGAGATGTGTCGCTTTTTAAACCTACAGAGAATTATCACCTTAATCTGCAGCTGCCCTTGGCCTTTACGGAGCCTTATACAGTAACCTATAGCGTTTCAGCTCATTATTAGATATTTCCCTCATGATTTGGTAGAGAACAAGGATTTGCCTGTTTAATAATTTAATGAAAGTCACATATTCAAACATTACAAACTTCAATTATACAACAAGTACTGTAGAGCCAACCAGACATTCTGATTGGTCAACTAGACATTTAGAACATGCTCAAATCAGCATCACGACACATTCAACATTTCAGCACACCTGGCGCATCACTGTAATTATCACTGCGCAGTTTCTGTGTCAACATTACGGAGATGAATTAAAATTAAAAATGATATTCATGCACCTAGCTAGCTAAGTAGCCTAATTCAGGAACCACAGTGGAACATTCATTCAGCATTCATATAGCTCTCTTACTACTATATAAAGTGATTTCTTCGGATTAAAACGACTTATTTGTTACAACGCTCTGAAGTTAACTTTCACTGGAGATGTTTTGGATTAACCTAGCTTTGCTGGTGAGCCGCTATCTTAAACATTAGCTGTAGCTAAAAGTGATTTTGGAGCTATATCTGTCGATGGAAAACTTGTTTTTTTCTGTAGATATATTAGTTACAACAAGACTGAGCTAGGAAAGCAGTTTGGTGTAGCTATATGTGTGGTAGTTATTTAGTTTGGACAAGCACGAGCTCTACAAAGCTAACTTTAGTTTAAGTAAGCTAGTTAGCTGCTGACGTTATAACGTTTTATAAGGACAAGAAATGGTCTGTTTTAAGTTCGCGGACGTTTAGCTAGCTAGTATCTAAATATATCCATGGAAAAATATTTATTTTCAGCAGATATCAGTTATAACAGGATATAGCTAGCAAAGCAGTTTGGTGTTTACATTTGCGGTAATTATTTAGTTTGTGAAATCCCACAATCTCTACAAGTTGACTGGGTGACTTAAACAGGGAGGGACTAGAAATCGTCTCTGTTGCTATTTTTATGAATACAGTTTGCGTAAAACGTTTATTTGGTTGGTAACCGTTGTTGTATTCCCGCATACTTACACATTTAACGTTGGCCTCCGCCAAGGTTTGTAAACATCTCTGGAGTATCACTCGTGTAATATTTCTGTCGTGGCATTCATATAAGTATTATGAGCAAGCTGATTGTGTTAAGGGTATGTTTTGACAATTCATAGAGGAGCAAAGGTTCTTATATGAAATCCTATGAGGACTTGTGTGAAAGCTAATGAACACCATCAGCTGTTACATGAGGGCAGATAATGCACAGATGTGTAACTTGCAGTAGGCTATTTTACGATTTACATATTAACTGACAAAAAATGATTAGGCCTATCTACATAGTGCAGATGCCACCACATACATGAAGCAGGACTCTTTTATTATTATTTATAGGAGGAGGAGAAAACAGTTGGATATAGTTTGAAATAAGGGGGGTGGTCTGAATCTCGCTGTCCTTTATTGGCGTGGAGAAAAAGACAGACGCACTTTGGAGTTTAGTGCTGGGACGTGTAGTCCATTCACCCACCGTGCAGGCTGTGTGGCTCAGCGCTCCGCCCGACACCCTCTCCTCTCTCCCCTGCTTACTGTCGTGTCTCCTCTACTGAACAGGTAAGTAATCCGTCAAAGTCATTATGCAATGCAATAGTGTGCGATTTCTTTTTACAATTCTACGTGCATCTGCTACGACGCACAGATAATCCATTGCCAATGTTTTTGCCGTGCGTTTGCACATGCAGTTACCGTGTAACTGTAGGCTATAGGATGAGATGATCCCCATTTGGTGCGCTTTATATGTCCACATAGACCCCTTTTTTAAGCATGAAAAAGAAAGAAAGTTAAGACTCAGGAGCTAACAATGTAGTTTATTCAGTACCGGAGGGAAACGTCGTGATTCTTTGCACAATCCACCAGGCTGCAGCGCACTTTTAAGAGGGACTCTTGGTACCCCGCGTTGTGGAGAGAGGCTACCGTTAATGCTAGAGTAAGTCAGTTTGCAATACACACATGCGGTGTGCAGAGATGTGTAGAAGTAGAAGTGAAGTGCGCCTTTTCCTCTCCTTATTTCATCAATATTTAGATGATCAACTTGACGGGCAAGAGACAGCTGCAGCGGGGATCAGAGATTGTGAACGGGGGCTTTCTCAAAGTGGACTACGCTGGTGTCCTTCGCGTGTGTTATGATGATAAATACAGTGAGAAATATAAAATCTGAATGTACACTCATGGGTTTTTGGTAAATAACTTGATAAGATTATTGGAAAGCTTATCAGAGTTGTGTCTACCTACACTACAGTGTGTGTGTGTGTGTGTGTGTGTGTGTGTGTGTGTGTGTGTGTGTGTGTGTCCTGGATATGCTGTTAAGATGTTTTAAGCTGGTTATGTTGCTTTGATTATGTTTTTGTGCCCCCCCACACACACACACAGACACTGACAACCACACAATCACTCACCCCGTTCCCACACAGGAAGGAACATTAATTTTGACATTAGCCATATTCACTCAATTGCACCCCCCCAACCCCCCCACACACACACCCCCAAAATGATATCCAATGATCACACTTCTCTGTCACTTAGTTCAGTGAAATGATGATTAATATGCCACTTTGTGGCTTAATTTCTAAGCACTGGCTTAATAAACCTGCCACGTTCATGTAGCCCCGTCGATTACTCTCAGGAGGGTCATCTAGAGAATACATATGGGCCTCTTCACATCCTCATATCACCTCATATTGACCATGGCATTCAGATTTAAAAAGCCAGAGACAATCCAGTGCATAAACAACTCACAACAGTATAATTTTGTTCTTGTTCCACCAGGAATGCAGTGTTGTCTGCGTAAAAAATACAGCTGATACACCAACATAGAGTTCAATCTGTCCGCGGCCGTTTACATCATCGTTGTCTGCAAAAAGAGCATGTATGCAATGTTTTCCAGTTTTGTGTCTTCTAGGAATGTCTCGGGGTGTTTCTGGAGGAACCTGAGCTAAATTAGGACTCATTAAACCATTGTTTCATCCAACAGAGGTGAACACAAATGACAAACCGTTATAAAATGACACATTTGAAAGTGTGGGTGAATTATATTATTTGTTTTGGTTGACGTAAAAGCATCCCGTACATGTCACTCAGTGTATTCCTCTACATTTCATAAGCTAAACCTTGTTTTTTGGGGTTATCACTTTATGCTGCTGCCTGGGTTCTCTGGGTTTTTGCTTAGCAGCAGCACTCTGAACAGGTAGGTAGCGTTGGCTGAAGGCTAATCTTCACAGGGGTGATAGAGATAACAGTGATGTATGGAGCGGATAGGTTGGTTTAACACCCAGAGCTGACTTGTCTAGTGGGGTCAGGCCTGTGATACCGGAGTACTGCTTCAGCCAGCTCCTCTCATGCTTGGGATTTGGCAGTCTTAATAGCTGCAGGTGGATACAAGCAGAGGCAGCCCCTGTATTCACAGGCGGCCGATGCCTTGATAAATGCTGTGTTGCTGCTCAGGCATCTGTCAGTCGCTTCTGCTCTCCAAATAAAATACGCCCTTGGCCAGCAGCCAGACAGGCAGCCAGTGGATACTGTGACATGGGTTATGTTGCGTTTTACAGTTAAGTTTCACTGTAAAACTGATGGCTGTTTGTGTCCTAAAGGAGAAGCTACTACTGGAAATGATCTTAGTTGCACAACCACATCTCTGCTGTCTATTGGTGTGAAGTTATGACATGACCATCTTGTACAGTATATAAAACTAAACATGGACTGTTTGGTTAAAATAAATATCACAATAGCTTTAGATAGATAGATAGATAGATAGATAGATAGATAGTTTTTTTTTAACAATGTATTGTATTAACTATGTGCAATGAGATGTTAAATAATCAAACTGATCCACTTGTATGCACATTTTCAAATCATGATTTTGGTTCATATTATATTTGAAATGATATGAATGTCACAATTACACTAAAAGGCAAGTAATGATAATATGAAATTATCCATCCATACTACACACCAATTTTGGATCGAATTATCTCCTGACGTCTAATAAAAGTCGATCCCTGCAGTCATCTGCAAAGCCTCTTTTCAATCAATAGAATATTTAGCCTTGTGAGTGAGTTAATTTGTAATATTTAAAATAAAAAACAACCTATCTACAGGTTCATTATGTCTCCTTGGTCCTGCTGTTTGCCAGCGTCCTCATACTGCAGCCAGGAGATATCCATCAAACGTGACCAGATCACACCTAAGAGGCCCACAGGCTTGAGATTAAAAGTAATTTTTCTTTATTAGAAATAACCTTTTGGTCCCGGTAGCTCGAGTTACTTAATGAAAGAATGCACACCAGAGACAGATGTTGTCATTCATTTGATTGTTGTCAGTTTCGGAAGAATCCAGAGAGGAAGTGGGATTATTATGGTGTGATTATTGATCGTCTGATGTCTGTCAGCGTGCAGTTCAATATCTTGGGATTACAAATGTCACCAGCAAAACATAGGACACTCTTCCACTGAAGTCGCTGTTGTGGAAGTGTTTTGGATTTCCGGTGAGTTGTGTTGACAACGTCTGTATTGTCAACACAACTCACGTCATATAGGTGGCAAAACCCCCTTGTAGCGGCCATTCCATTGATTTCCCATTCATTCCCAATCATCATCTTATCATAGGGAGTACTTTACCTCGGTGGGGAGTTATATTTGGACTGTTCTGTACAACTGTTTTTCATCTGTTTCATACTTGTGAAACAAGATGAAAAAACTGTCCAAAACTAAAAGATATTTAATTTACAATTTTATTAAACAGAAAAAAAGCAGCAAATTCTCACATTTGTGAAGCTGGAACAGGACAATATTTGACATTTCTGCTTAAAATTATTAATTGTAGTTGCAGATTAACTAACTAATCATTTCAGCTTGAGTTACTTCCTGACCAGAACTATCTCAAACAGCCTGTTCAACCAAACAAAATATTTTTTTTTACAGTACAAACTTTTCTTTTACTAAGCGTGTCAATTCATGTGTAAGGCTTCCAAGAGCTGCTGACCCTAAAACACATAGAGTCTGAAATTTATTGGAGAGATATTCTGACCCACAATGATCCAAATATTGCTTCAGATGCTTTTCTAGCCTGGCGAGAATGTAATTCTGCAGAAAAAAACAACAACTGAGAAAACTACTCTATATTAGCCCAGGCCAATATTGCAGTTAGTGATTTATCAACATAGTAACGGAGATAAAGGCAGTGAAAGTAGCGAGGCGATGTTCAGAGGGAGGCTGAAGGTGCAGTGTGAGGACATGTGGTGGGAGTGGGGCAGGAGGCCAGGTAAGCAGGACAGAGTGGTGACCTTCACTCTCTGATAGAGACTGACAGAAGCTTGATGGAGGCTGTGCACCCACAATCATGTTGAATCATTTCTGACATGTAGCTGCAAGGCGCCTTACGGCCAGGAAGGAGCATTTTACACCACAGTATTGGAATAAGATGGGATCCAACTTTGTTGTCAGTTCAACGAGAAAATGTTCTTGCATTGTCGGCTCCAACAATCAACAGATAACATCAAAAACATCTGCATGATCACCCAACAAGAGCATCTGACACGCCTTTCCCACACACACACACACACGAACACGCACACACACACACCCCATCAAAACTTAATATCATATGTAGTTGTTATGATTGCAGCCCCACAATGGTTTGCAGATCACATGTTCGTTGGATGAGCTGGGGGTGAGGAGGGGGTTGTAGTCCAAGTATGATGGATGTATGGGGGGGAGGGGGGGATTTTTCCCCTGCAATTTGGTCTGAAGGTGCACTTAGTGCAGCTGTTGAGGGAGAAAATAAATGAAATAGCCTGATCAACAGCCGCCTCAAGGTTTGTATGGAAAGAAGATTTTTCGTTGCTTGAAACCAAAGCTGTACTTTTCAACTGTTGAGTTAAGAAGGTAGTGTATCCTGTGCAGTGCAACATGTTAACTGTTCACACCTTGGTTTGATTTGTTTTGATTTGTAATTTGCTTTTCTCAGCATAAGTGTTACCTTTGTGTGATCTGCCTTTGTCTAATGCTCTCTGGCAGAAGAAGCCCGGCTTATGAATAAATCAGAGCCCTCACTTTCACTGCTTTGAAGGATGGAAAATGGAATTACCATGTTCTGTACCACACTGAACTAACTACTTTCATCTTTTGATGCCCTCCCATGTGCTAAAAATAGACTGCAGAAAAGTGCTTCCTGTACATTGCATCGGTAAACAGATACACACTTTCATAAATAATTCCTGTTCATGTAGTCTTTTTTTCACAACAATAGCTTTAACAATCAACTATTCATATGAACCGGTTTTTCAGTTATTGAATCAGAATTTGGCACAAATCAACTTGAATTGAGTATCTTATGTAAGATACTTCCCTCAGTGGTCAGCCATGGTTTAAGCCTAATCTTTTTTAGCCTTGCAACTTATTTGTGTTTAGAAAGCAGCAGATTATTTTTTCTGTCCCATTGTTCTTTCCCAAGAAATATATCATGTCAAAAGGGGATTTGTTGATTAAATGTTTGTCAGGAAGACGATTTTTAACTGTGTTTTCTTTTAGATATTTTTTTTGCCGGGTAAATACCATACCATACCAACTTTATTTGTTAAGCACTTTACAACAACCAAAGTTGACCACAGTGCTGTACAGAAACACAAACAAAAACATATTTATAATCAACAACCATACAATTAAAAAACACACAAAGTAGCAAATAAGAACAAGTAAATGAAGTCGACATCTTTACTATGTGTCAAAAGCCAAAGAGAAAATATGGGTAAATAAAGTAACAGATACTCGCTATCAGCAGAAATAACGAAGACAAGCCACAGTGAAGTTTGGAAATGTACAAACAGGCTGTTCTAAGGTGTGAGGGAAAGATGACTGAGGATAATATCTCACAAAGAAGATGGGAGCCGAGCTAAGTTTCCTCGAACAAATCCTCTGTTGCCCCCCGGAATCACTAACACATTAGTGGTAGCGTACTTTTCCAAAGCAGACGCCGCTTCAGTTCGAGCAACACCTGCGTCAACACGGATAGAAAGGACGCCTGTAATATGAACCTGTCACACAGACACATTGCAAACTCTTGAATAGATGGTGTTCATAGCAGTCGGAGTATCAGCTCATCCTTAGAATAGAAATCCCAAAAAATGTGTTTTGGGGTGAATAATTTATGTCCTTTTTTCCCTCTTATATAAGTTGAGCGATGTTTAGATTTTTGGAAGCTAAAACAAGACTGACAATTGGTTAGTCAGATAAAACATCGACTTGCATTAAGTGGTTGTTTATCCCAACTGAGGAAATAGGTGACTTGGTGGAAAATTTGGAGCAGCTTTGTGCCTAAAGCAATGTGGATTTGGCTATTTGGAATAAGAAGCTTCTGTATGTGATGGTAGTGTATGTTTTATCCCTTGCCTTCACATCATTTCCCTGCCAATATACACAGCTAATAGTTTCCCATGCAAGGAGCCTAAGAACTTCACATTATCAGGATAAGTCACACAAACGAAGTTATATAGTTCTCACATGACAATGACTATTGGAGTCCTCTGCAGTGATAAATCACCAATATATAGCCCATATGTAGTTTCATATCATCACTCTCATTTATGAGGACATGACTTTGCAGAATTTTACATCTTTATGGACCGCATATCATTGCAATTCAAAGCTGAACATGAGTACAATGTCAGCCAGGAGTGCTCTGTGATGGAGAGGTCTTTCTAGAAAGGACAGTTTGTGTTTCTCTCCAGGCAGTCTTGCATTGCATGACCTTCCTCCACAGCGCTGTGGAGGAGGGTCTCACGAGTGCACACAGTATTCCGGGTTTGGAGGAAAGCATGCTCCGGTTTATTGGCATTTCTTTAAACCAATCTCAATTGCCTTCGGCCGTACAGAGCAACAGCGCCTCTGCAAAAGAGCCTCATTTGGTCATCCATGTAGAGGACATGAGAATAAAGAAACAGAATTGTTTTTGTATTGAAATATAGAGCTATTTGTCAGAAAGACAAACGTGTTAAATTAATTTCTTCAATTTTTCATTTCTCTCCAATTGTTGGCCCCCTGCCTTTGCGTTGAGGAAATGTATTTAATACGATACATACCTTGACCAACAAGCTGTGTAGCAAGCTCTTCAACTTCTTGTGCCTCTTCTTAATCAAAGCAGCATACTGTAGAATAAGTTAATGGAAATTACTTTCCATCTATCATATCCTGTCACAAATCCTAACTGAACACTGTCCCTGCGTGTGCTGTTTCATGAATCCATGTGCCTCTTGATGCTTCATGCAAACAGCATACATATTTTAATACTCATGTATTCAGCCTCAGCTTCGATTAAGATTGGTTCTGATCAAGTGTGACACTCGCTAAATGATCGTGATAGATTTTGACAATCAGCCGCTTTCTTTGTGCATGGCTCGTAATGAAAAACTATTAATCTAATAAGCACGCACCGAGGTGTGTGTGTGGTTCTTGGGGGCATGCTGTCTGTGTGCATGCATGCACTATTTTCACATCTGGATACTCGTATTGTGATGCAATCTAATTTTGTGATGCGGTAACGTCACCTCAGCACTGACTGTAATGTCAGAAGCCCACTCAGTGCAGCTCTGCAAGAAGTATGTAATTGAGAGAGTGCCCAAGGGAATTTGATGGGGATATTGAGAATCTCATAATGATATCTACCATACAAGCTATTTTCCACAAATGGCCCAGTAATATAGCTTTAAACTTTGAGAATGCAATGCTTACCTTGCAGAGACACTTGAATCTCATGTACACGTCAGATTCTCTGCGGATTCTGTGCACGTACTGCATCAGTCAGCTGCTTCTATATCAAACCTCCATGAGCTTGTATGTTAGGCTGCACGCAACATTGGAAAAATGAATGAATGCAGGGAGCCTAATGAGAGCTTCCTTACCATTAAAGAGAGTTTCCAGCACCGCTCTCTTGTAATCTACAGAGTCACATAAACGGTGAACCTTGGCAGCCTGCAGCGTGATTAATGCACTGCACACTAAATGGATTTGCAATGAACCAATCGTGGGATGAGCTGCTTACAGTTGCATTAAACTGGTACCTTGACAGAAGTGTGAGTCTTCCTGCTCCTTTATGTGAGAATTTGCATGGCAAATAGCCACTGCAGGCTCATTCGTGTGGATTTGTGTGACCAGAGTGAGTCATCCATCACAAACGCAGACGTTTTTAGACCGCATGGCGTGTTCCTCGCTCTCTGGAGCAGGTCAGCTGGTTAAAGGCCTGTTTGTCTTCTGTTAGGTGTCTGTCCCTGCAGCCTGGCTGTGTTGCTTTGGTATCCTTTGGCACTGTCAGTCAACCGGCCCTGTGACCTGCACCGTATCCCCCTGACTTACCAAGGCCATAGTCCCAGCCACAGCCCATCTCCCAGCACAGCTCCTCAAGATATATTTCCCTCCCAGACATCTCATATCCTTTGCACAATGAAAAATAGCTCCTGACATCTGTGATTATTCTAAACCTTTAAACTGTCTTTTCCTATAACACTTACTGACTTGTGATAGATTAAGCTTTATCTTCCCGGCCACATTGCACCCCCCTTTTTTTTGCACCGGATTGTTTATGTTTGTGTCTGTCTAGAAAAAGCCTCTCCAGGAATTCATCAATGCGCTTTGTCCTAATATCTGGGCAGCATGAAAACAGGCTGCAAGGTCTAAAAGATTAGGACAGTTGCCATCCTTCAATCCCACCACTGATTGTGCAGTGAGATTTCATTAGCCACAGGAATACTTTTGTCTTAGAGCAAAATTGTGTTCCAGAACAGAATAGCAAACAACTTTTATTGTCCAGCAACCCGGGAAAATCATCGGAATTATATCAGCGCATACAGCAAATCTCATCACACAATTTTTTTGTATTTTAGATTTTGCGTCTAATACATACACAGCATGCATTCGATCCAGAATGCACTTAGGTTGGCGTGACACAAAGGCACAGCGGCCGAGTTGTCGCGTCCTATATCGAAGGACTACAAGTCCAGAAGCCGTTGCAGGAGTACATCTATCTGCTTTGTTTATAAAGCTGAGCTAAAGTCAATGAATAGAATCCGTACATATGCCTTAGTCTTTTGTAGATTACTGACAACCATGTTGACCTGGTAGCATCCTCAGTCCCTCTGTGTGTCTTACTATAATGGGTCCTGTTCTATGGATGGGATAAGCTGTTTTCTGACAACCCTCTCCATGCACTTAGCCAGGGTAAGAGTCATTTAGGGTTTTAGACCTTGGCATTTTGGGTATTGGTCTGTAATGCTGTTTATGTGTTTGGCACAGTACAGGCATTAAACTGAAATACACTTAGTCTTAATAGAAAACATGTCCTGAAGATGCAACAGTATTAGTGTATATTTACTGTATGTAAATAACTTGGCCTCTGTCACAAACAATTTGTGAATGGACACCCAAATGGAAAAGTCACAATACTTCTTATAGAAATGCCGTTGTTGGAGTTGACCTGTACGGCTATGATTAGATTAGATACAGGCTTCATGTCAGGTGCTTTTGTTTTGGGGAGGAGAGGGGGGGCTGTGTGTGATGAGGGAAGTCACTGCCCTGTGTGGTGGAGAAGGATGGATGGCCTCAGAGTACAAGGTCTAGGAGAAATGTGCCCACCGTGCCGTTAGGGGATAGGGAGGAGATGATTCATTTTCAGCATCACTTCACCCGGGATGATCTCATTACTTTGTGCGAGTGGACAGTCCCAGCGATGAGAGCTCGGCAGGTCCATCGTGAGAGGCGTGTCATAAATGGCATTACACGCTCTTCTGCTGTTTGTGTATTTATTATTGAATCTAATATAAAAATATGGAGGAGCACACATTTATTTGTGGTGTCATTTCAGATTATTGTATGCAATGTGTTAAGGAGTGTGTCACTAAAAGGTCTTCCCAAATCAAAAATATGTAACATTTTATTTTATCTGCCTTTTTAATTTAAGGCCTATTTTATTCGTTGAGATTATTAACGAGTCAAATTCATAAATAATGAAATGCTTTTATAACAAAAACTGTTGTGGTTTGGGGTTTTTGTTGGGGTTGTCTTCCTGTTTTTTGCCTCCCTGTCTCAGTGTTCCCCCGGTCCTGTGTGCCTGATATGTCTCCTGTTCCCGGTAAGCGTCTGTATGTTCTGTTTCCTGTTTTATTTTGGTAGTGTAGTTTCCTGTCTTGTCTAGTCTTGTTCAGCTTTGCTTTGTGCTTGTCTGATTGTCCAGCCCCGCCCTAATGTGGTTCACCTGATGTCTCACCTGTTCCCTATTACCTCGTTACCGCTTGTATTTAAGCCCAGTGTTTCCTTTGTCTCTTGTCAGATCGTTCTAGCTGTCAGCCTGTTTTGTGCCTCGTCCTCCTACATGTTCCTGTTCTCGCGTCCTATCTCCTGGTGAGTCTCCCCTGCCCTAGATCCTGTCTGTCCCCGCTCCTGTTCCCCAGGCCCTTGCTTTCCGTTGTTTTGGACCCCTTAGGATTTTTGCCTGTTTTTCCCTGGGATTCTGGACCGTTTTTTCCCCTGTGTTTGCCCTGTTTTTCTGTAATAAACTCTTGTAAACCTGCTCCTGTCTGCCTGCCTCCTCCTCTCTGCGTTTGGGTCCTCACTGCACCGTCCCGTAACAGAACGATCTGACCATCATGGACCCAGCAGAGAGGCTCCTGTTCGAGGCTAAGGTGTCGGAGTTCGACCAGACGGTTACCGCACTGGTCGGCTCCAGCCCCATCGAGCGGTCTCTCATTCTGGAGAGACTCACCCTTCAGCAAGGGTGGTTTAAGGAGAGACCGTGGGTGAGTCACTTTGTTCCTCGTCTGACGGACATCAGGGAAAGACTAGAGACTTTGCTATTCATGGCACCCTGTGACTCACCCTCCTGCCCGCCCACGCCCAGAACCACCAACACCGTTGCGGTCGGAGCGGCATTCCTGGCCCAGCCACCTGCTTCCCCCGGCCACGCCACGGACCCCCTTGGAGAGGAGCCTAGGCAATGCCGAACTCTGTTCGAGCAGTTCCATTGCTGGCTCCAACGCCAGGAGGAGACGGAAGGACGGTCCTTCGAAGGTTCCCGCCTGGCCGTCTTTTCGGGGAACCGGGGTGGCCGCAGCCGTGGGGCAGGACGCAAGGGCCCCCTTCGCCGTTCTCGGCCCTCCATTCGAGAACCTGTGCGGACAAGCCCCCCGGAGCCTGCCCCCGGTGTTGCGGGCTCCACACCGCGGCCCTGCGGCCCCCCCAGCCATGGTTTCCCGCCGTCGAGGCGGACCCCCAGCCGCCGGCTGCTGCCGGCGGACCCCCAGCCGCCCGGTTTCTGCCGCCGACGGGCGGACCCCAGCCGCCGGCTGCTGCCGCCGACGCCCCCAGCCGCCGACTGCTGCCGCCGACGAGGCGGACCCCCAGCCGCCCTGCTGCCGCCGACGAGGCGGACCCCCAGCCGCCGACTGCTGCCGCCGACGAGGCGGACCCCCAGCCGCCGACTGCTGCCGCCCGACTGCGGACCCCCAGCCGACTGCTGCCGCCCGGCGGACCCCCAGCCGCCGACTGCTGCCGCCGACGTGGCGGACCCCCAGCCGCCGACTGCTGCCGCCGACGTGGCGGACCCCCAGCCGCCGACTGCTGCCGCCCGGCGCCGGCCGCCGACTGCTGCGGACCCCCAGCCGCCGACTGCTGCCGCCCGGCGTGGCGGACCCCCACCGCCGACTGCTGCCGCCCGGCGCGGACCCCAACCGCCGACGCTGCTGCCGCCCGGCGTGGCGGACCCCAGCCGCCGACTGCTGCCGCCCGGCGTGGCGGACCCCAGCCGCCGCCGACTGCTGCCGCCCGCCGACTGCTGCCGCCGGCGTGGCGGACCCCGCCGCCGCCGCCGGACCCCCAGCCGCCGACCGCTGCCGCGGACCCCCAGTGACCGCTGCGCCCCGGGACCCCCCGACCGCTGCCGCCGGCCGGACCCCCACTGCCGCCCCCCCGACGAGGCGGACCCCCAGCCGCCGACCGCTGCCGCCCGGACCCCAGCCGCCGACCCTGCCGCCGGAACCCCCAGCCCGACCCTGCCGCCGACGGACCCCCCGCCGACCGCTGCCGCCGAGAGGCCCGCCGACCGCTGCCCCGGCGTGACCCACAGCCCAGCCGACTGCTGCGCCGGCGGTGGCGGACCCCAGCCCCGCCCCCCCTGCCCCCCCCCCAGCCGGTCCTGTAGAGGCGGACCCCAGGAGTGTCCACTGAACAGTCCTCCCTGAGAACAGTCCCTGACCCAGACGGTCCGACCGGCCCCCCTGACCCAGACGGTCCGACCGGCCCCCCTGACCCAGACGGTCCGACCGGCCCCAGACGGTCCGACCGGCCCCCCTGACCCAGACGGTCCGACCGGCCCCCCTGACCCAGACGGTCCGACCGGCCCCCCTGACCCAGACGGTCCGACCGGCCCCCCTGACCCAGACGGTCCGACCGGCCCCCCTGACCCAGACGGTCCGACCGGCCCCCTGACCCTGACTTGCCGACCAACCCCCCAGACCCTGACCGGCCGACCGGCCCCCCTGACCCAGACGGTCCGACCGGCCCCCCTGACCAGAGACCCAACACCTCTGACCCCCGGCTGATGCTCGGTGGTCCCGGCCCCCGGCCGACGGCCAACGTTTGTGGCCCTCGGTCGACGGTCGGTGCCCCCGATCCCCAGCCGGCGTCTGGGCCTCTGCCCTCTCTGGGCATTGGCTCCCGGGGTCCCCCTGGTCCTGGTTCCAGGGGTCCCCCGGGACCCAGTCCCCGGGCTTCCTGGGGTCCTGGCCTTAGTCCCAGGTCCCCAGGAATCCCGGCCCCCCATGTTTCAAGTCCACATAGTCCTGGTTTCCCTGGTCTTATGTCCGTCCCTGTCTCTGTGCTTGTCCCCGTCACTGTGTCTGTTCCTGTCCCTGTCTCTGTGCCTGTTCGTGTCCCTGTCCCTGTGCTTGTCCCTGTGCCCTTGTCTGTCCCTGTGCTTGTCTCAGTCCCCGTGTTTGTGTCTGTCCCAGTGTTCGTCCCTGTCCCGGTCACCGTCTCTGTCCCTGTCACTGTTCCTGTCCCCGTTTTCCTCCCTTTTCCTGCGTCTGCCCCTTTCAACTTTGCCACCAAACCTGATCCGTCTGTAGTCACACCGTCCCCGTCCGTCCCACCCAAAGTTGTCCCTGAACCGGCCCTGTCTGTCTCCACGCTGTCCGTCCTGTCCGTGTCCCGATCTGCGTCGCCTCTGCCTGTCCCGTCTCCCTGTGGGTCTTCCGTGCGCCCCTTAACTGGTGCTTCTGTGAGCCCCTCCGCGGGCTCTTCCGTGAGCCGCTCTTCCGTGAGCCCCTCCGCGGGCTCTTCCGTGAGCCCCTCCGCGGGCTCTTCCGTGAGCCCCTCCGCGGGCTCTTCCGTGAGCCCCTCCGCGGGCTCTTCCGTGAGCTCCTCCGCGGGCTCTTCCGTGTGCTCCTCAGCGGGCTCTTCCGTGCGTCCCTTGTGCGCCCTCTAGCGGGCACCCTTGTGCATCCTCTCGCGCCTCCTAGTTCCCTTCCCTCTGCCCTTCCTCGGTCCCTGTGTTCTACTCTCCCTCTCCGATTATTTGGGTCTGTCGCTCCCTCGTTCTGTTGGTTGGTGTGTGTCTTCTGTCTCCGTGTCTCCCTTGTTTTGTCTCGTCGTCTTGTCCCCTCCTCGTTCGTCCCGTCCCTCTCCTTGGTCTCCTCCTTTCACCCGCCATGTCTCGTTACTCGCCTCTCTGCCTCCGTCTCTCTGTGTTTCTCTTTTTGTCTCTCTGAGCCCCTGTATGGTCTGCCTCACTCCCTGTGTCTCTGTACATCTCTCCCTGTGTGCGTGTGTTTCCCGCCTTCTGTCCCTCTTTCCCTGTGTTTATAGTGCTCTGTGTCCCGGTCCCCTTCTCCCCTCTGACTCATTCGGTCCCTGTCTGGCTTTCTGTGTCCTGTCTTCTCCCTCGTTTTGTCTCTCTGCCCCACTCATCCGGCCTCTCGTTCTGTCCCTCGTCTTGTTGCTCTGTCTCTTGGCTAGTTCTACTGCTGTCTCTCTAGGTGCCTCTTTGCCTCCTTCTCCGTTCGTCCGGTCTTTCTGTGTGTTCGCCTCGCTCTGTCCCTTTCGCTTCATTGTTTCCGGTTTATTTGTGTGGGTGTCACACCCTCTTCTGTGTCTGTCTGGGTTTCCCACGTCCTGCCTCTTCCTTTCCCTGTGTCTGTCTTGCTCTTTGGGCCTTTTGCCCCTTTTCCAGTTTGTTTGTGTGTGCGCCCCTGTTTTTTCTGCTTCATCCCAACCTCTGGGTCTCTCTTCCCCTCTCCGTGCTCCGGTTTGCTCCCTCTGTGCCTCGCTGTTCCTGACCTTGGTCGCGTCTCTGCTCCCTTTCTCTGTCCTGCTCCTCCGATCCCCTGCTGGTTTCTGTCTTTGCCTGTCACCATCGCTCGGTTTCTTTTTGCTCTCTGTGTTCCTCTCTCTCCCTATTAGTCCTACTCTCTGTGTCTGTTTCCCTCTGTCCCCTTCATCATCTGGGTTTGTAGGTCTGTCATGTTCGTTGTGTCTCTCCCTCTCTTCTGCCCGTCTGGGTATGTGTCTTTTTCCCTGTCGGCCCGACTCTTATGTCCTCTCCCCTTTGTCCCTTTGGTTCCCTATGTCTGTCAGTCAGTCTTGTCCTCTGTGTCCCTCCTTCTATGTGGGTCTCTGTGTCTTCACCGCTCTGTCTCCTTCTCCCCCTCTGTCTGTCTTGCTCTCTGTGTCTTTCTTTCTTTGTGTCCCGCTCGCTCTCTCCCTGCGTCCCTGCCCTTTGTTTCCTCTTGGTTTTCTCTCCTCTGGTCCCTCACTCGCTACTGGTCTCCAGCCCTTGTTCTGTCCTTCCTTGGGCCCGCCATTAGTGCCTTCTCTTGGTTTGGTCTTCTGTCCCATCCTTTCTCCTCTCCTGCGTCCTCTAGTCTCCGTCTTGCCCCTCTTTCGCCCTCTCCTTCATCTCCTCTTCCTTGGTCTCCTCCTTCCGGTCACTCCCTCCTCCTCAGTCCCTCTCTCGCTCCCTCCTCCTCAGTCCCTCTCTCGCTCCCTCCTCCTCAGTCCCTCTCTCGCTCCCTCCTCCTCAGTCCCTCTCTCGCTCCCTCCTCCTCAGTCCCTCTTTCGCTCTCTCCTCCTCAGTCTCTCTCTCGCTCCCTCCTCCTCTGTCCCTTTTTCGCTCCCTCGTTGGTCCCCCTCCTTGTTCCCTGCTCCTTTGTCCATGCTCCTCTGCGTCCTTGTCCCCTGTGCTCCCGGTTTGCCTCTATCCCCAGTGTCCCTCTGTCCCTTGGTTTCCCCGTCCCTCGGCCCCCTCGTTTCCGGTGTCTTCCGCCCTTTCTGGGTTGTTTTTTGTTCCCTTTTGGGGTTTTTTGTTTTTTTGACATCTGGGATCTGTCTTTGGGGGGGGGTACTGTTGTGGTTTGGGGTTTTTGTTGGGGTTGTCTTCCTGTTTTTTGCCTCCCTGTCTCAGTGTTTCCCCCGGTCCTGTGTGCCTGATATGTCTCCTGTTCCCGGTAAGCGTCTGTATGTTCTGTTTCCTGTTTTATTTTGGTAGTGTAGTTTCCTGTCTTGTCTAGTCTTGTTCAGCTTTGCTTTGTGCTTGTCTGATTGTCCAGCCCCGCCCTAATGTGGTTCACCTGATGTCTCACCTGTTCCCTATTACCTCGTTACCGCTTGTATTTAAGCCCAGTGTTTCCTTTGTCTCTTGTCAGATCGTTCTAGCTGTCAGCGTGTTTTGTGCCTCGTCCTCCTACATGTTCCTGTTCTCGCGTCCTATCTCCTGGTGAGTCTCCCCTGCCCTAGATCCTGTCTGTCCCCGCTCCTGTTCCCCAGGCCCTTGCTTTCCGTTGTTTTGGACCCCTTAGGATTTTTGCCTGTTTTTCCCTGGGATTCTGGACCGTTTTTTCCCCTGTGTTTGCCCTGTTTTTCTGTAATAAACTCTTGTATACCTGCTCCTGTCTGCCTGCCTCCTCCTCTCTGCGTTTGGGTCCTCACTGCACCGTCCCGTAACAAAAAACATTCACCCGCTGAAACAATTCAATTATAATGTAGATGGTTAGGTGTAACCACTGTTCATATTTTGTGTCATTTATTATTTGTCCGTTTACATAGCTTGTTAACATGTACTATATATGCATAATACATATTTTATCTGGATGACAGATTTATAGCCAGAGTGTTTTAATTATAACACAAATAGAAGATTGAATAATCAGAACATCTGGAAGACTTCAAGGCTTTGAACATGAAGAACAAAGATTATCACACCTGTGTACTCATTAAAATGAGATGCAACTTCAAATCTGAGTTGCACGTCATTTTTTAAAGTGTGCAAGCGCACCCAATCTCCATAACTGATGTTATTGATGTTAGGGTTTCAGAGGATGTAGGACACAAATGCAGAGACTTACAGGTAGCTGTAGGTTTGCCAGAATATTTAATAAATAAATCACAGTTCGAACGGGGTCCTGATTACAGCAGGCAGAGTAACAAGCAGGTACAGGCAGAATCCACAAACTGGAACAGGATTAACACAATTCCAGGAACACCGAGACCAAAAGGGGTAGACGACACACACTCTCACACGGAACAGCATAAACAGTACATACAATAATCCGACAAGAGACAAGACAGAACAGAGACTACACAGGGTAATGAGAAAATAAGGAACATAGGTGACACTAGGCCGGGAAACAGGTGAAACACATAAGACAATCACAAGGGCGGGGAAACTAAAAAAGAGATGAAAAAGAAACATACAACCATGACAATTGACCATTTTATTGATCCATACCTACACTCTAACCTATAGGAAAATCACTGTTATAATAAGGAGGATGCTTTTCTTAACATGTTTAATTAGGACATTGGTTGTTCAATGCATATTTTAATTATGGGGGAAAGTGGTGGAAGAAATACTCAAATACTTGAGTTATTGAAAAAGGAAAAGATCTGTATACTGTAGTTAGAAGTATTGTAACTATACATATATTAAGTATATCTAATAAAACTTAAGTATGAGTACTCATTTTATTACTATGTTAATTATGTTATTTGTTTTCTATTGTTTGGGGTGTGTGTCAGAGATGTTATCCCATCATCAGCGACGTGCAAACTCGTGGTAACACAAAGGCAGAGAGTTTGCTCACACAGCAGGGCATTGAATGCACCTCGGGGCTGAACGTGCTGCTTTGGGTTACATGTGGGAGGGAAGGAAACAGGAAGCCTCAGAGAAGGGGCGGAGTCTATAAAAGGGTGTGAGGAGCTGACCTGAGTGGGCCTTTCTTCTAGGGCTGGGCAATAGGGAGAAATTTAGATGTCATGATATTTTTGACCAAATACCTTGATATCAATATTGTGGCGATATTATAGGGTTGACAATTGATGCTTTGACAAAATATCTTCACACTTAGATTTTAGATTAAATAATTATCAGTAATGTGGACATAATGTCTAAGTGGGGAAAAGGCAACATATAACAGCTAGAACAGTCTGGTAAGTTCAGAAAAGTATATGACTTTACTGTAATGCAGCCTTTAAAACCAGGACAAGACAACACTTGTGTCATATTACGATATCCAAAATCTAAGACGATACCTAGTCTCATATCACGATATCGATATAATATTGATATATTGCCCAGCCCTACTTTCTTCCTACATGGAGACTTACATAGGAGGGCAGCGTAATCCAGCTTGTGTTTGGTGTTTGATTTGTTTTTGTTTTTAAAGACTTCTTAAATTATGACAAAATGTTAGCTTCCCCATGTTTGGTGAGGGACAAACAATTGGAGTGATACCTTAGGCACTAGGTTTGCTCATGCTGAATGTAGATGTTCTTAAGTGGACTTTTAGTATTTTTAATATTGACATTGTTTTTTTTTATAAATGTAGATTCCAGTCACCTGCATGTCTCTGAATAGGGAGAAAAGACTATTCTGGCCTTGAAAGTTATTTTTATTTATTTTATTGCATATGTTTTGCAAATGTTCTGTGCAGTTTTCTTTCGTATAGCCTATTAGCATGCTTCTCTGTTTTTTAGTTTTAAACAAAGACACTGCTAAATGAGCCAACCACAGTTTTCTTCCCCATTTTTAGATGTTAATTGTCCTTTTAACTAAATATTGGATGGGCCATTTTGTTTTTGTTTTTTTGGTGTGGGGATTCTGCTGTGTTAGAGGGGGAACTGTCTGGCAGAGAAGCCTTACTGCATGTGTTTCTTGTGTGGTTAAAGCTATTTTAGTGTTGTGAATGGGCCATTTGAGTGTTTACTCTCTTGAATTGGTTTGTTTGTGGTGCTGGGTTTACCTCTGATAGTTTAACCCTACCCTGTTTATTTTGTTTATTTGTTTAGTGGGTTTTTGATGATTTATGTAGTATACTGTTATGCCATCACTCTTTATAGAGTGGTTTCAATAGATTAGCTCACTGATACTGTAATCAAATCTTTACTTTTTGTATAGCAGTCTATGATTCCCGGTAATTCTGGGTCTCTGTGTTTGATTTATCTTGGTTACATTTACATGATCTAATACTTTGCATTGTTTAGGTCATGTGGCAATTTTTTTTAAAGTATTATGGTTTTATGGTGCTTTGGATTAGTATAGTGTTGTCTCTATTTTACCTTTTCTGTTGATGTTAGGTATAAGAATAACATGCACACATTCAAATATGAATGCATATTTGAAAGTGTGCATGTTATTCTTGCCATGTAGTGCCATGGTAGTCTACACCAGCATCCGAAAAACTGAAAGGACGTTGTCACATAATGAAGTGTGCCTCTTTTAGTGCATGTAATACTATAATAATATAATGTAATAAAATAATATAATAAAAAGTGAATATTTTCTTTTTTTAACTCACAAATTGTGACAGTTTGTGCAAAGTTGGACATGTCCTTGACCCGTAGTGCACGTTATGGGTGCAAGATATCGTTATTGCAATATATCAAAAGTGTCGCAATAAGTATGCAATATTTTCTGGAGCGCTGTGTTCCGTTGACTGTGTGGCTTAGCTGTGTTTATTTAGAGCCCACTTGAAACGCTGTAATGAGCGTCATTTCATTGGCCACTCACTGGGCCACTTGCACATGTTGGTGCACGTCAGCGCATGGGTGACAAACCCTATGGTGCGTATCACGTGTGTGCATATTTCGACAGAGTGACAGTGTAAGTGAAGAAATAGAGACAAACAAAATGGAACAAGTCAGAAAAAAGAAAAAAGTTGTGTCCTGTTCTCTTTATATATTTTATACTGTACAACGAGTAACATGTCCTGTTCTGTAGATATGGTCGTTATTTATATATTCATGTTGTACCAGTTAGAGCCCGACCGATAAAGGATTTTTAAGGACCATACTGATACAAATATTTGGTTATTCAAAAATCCAATATTCCGATATATCGGCTGTTATATTAAAAAAAAAATCCAGAAATGCGTAAAAAAACAGATTTCCCTAACAATAGTTATTTGTAGTTATTTGAGTCCTCACTAAAATAATATAATTTGTTTTATTGTCACAGACAACAGATCAGAGGAACATCAAAATATATTAAAGTTCTGATAAATAAAATGTATAAAAATACAAACTTAAGATATTAAACTTAAAGTCCTTTTGAACAAAAACACAATAACAAAAAAAAGAAATCAGTGTTGCCAACAGGGATGTGTTAGTGCGCCCTCTGGTGGACAGACGGCACAACACCAACAATCATAACATGGTTGACTGTTCGTTTTTATTATATTTTTTAAATATTAATTTATCAGAATCTTTTATTTGTCATTATAAATGATTTTGATGAATGAATATTTAAAAAAAAATGTATCGGCCATTATAAATGCTGATGCTGATAGTTCGGGAAATGCCTAATATTGGCCAATTATATCGACTCGCCAATATATTGGTTGGGCTCTAGTACCAGTCCAATATAACAGTTAGTTGAAATAAACCTTGTGTTGTAAGAACACTTGTTTCTTTCATTATGTAATTTAAAAATATTGAAATTAATATTGATATCACATTTAGTCAATATCCTGCAACCCTAGTGCACTCAACATTATCTTGCAAAAAATTTGCAAGATAATGTTGCAGAAAACTTGCATTTTGGACTTGCAAAAAGAACTGTGAAATGCAAGTCACCAGAGTTTAGCTGGTAAAAATGAGGATTTGTGTGTTTACTACAATTTAGAGAGAAAGTGGAAGGAGTGAGGGGGATGAAAAGTGACCCTGGAGCTCAGAGCAGCCAGATGGTTTGGCCTAAGTGAAATAAACACAACGGGTCAGAGCAATTTTGGACCTTGACCACATGGTGTCGTAACTAGTATTAAACCCAGGAATAAAGTAAAGGAAGACAATTTATTTTAACTGATGAAAACGTGGACTCCAGTTACTTGTTTATTGGGACACTGAGTCTTACACTGGAAGGCGACCGTGCAGGATGTTAAACCTTTTTTTTTCATAATAAATGTGTATTGACATCAGTGGATAAAGATTAAATGTATTTCCATCATTGCTGTGCATTTCCATAAATAGTTGATAGTTATTTACTTTAATGTGCTTTCTTTGCGCTCTGTTGTTGCAATGTAGTAATAAGAGCAGACCCAAAAAGTCTCAGTCAGCTGTTTGCAGGTTGGATCAGTTCAGTAGCTGAAGGATGTTGACTTTGTCAAGGTTGACCTTAATGCATGTATGGTTTGATAGGGATGACATGCTCTCTGCTGACATCGCCTTTGATGTCTTTAAAGTGACATGGACTAGAAGGTAAGACTCAGCAGCCACTCTACTGATTCTGTTTAGGTAAGGCTGTCCTCCGTTAAAAGAGAATGTCACAGTTTTTCAACCTTAGTTCATTGGTCGTAGTATTACAGTTAAATTCGGGTTGCGATTAACCATTTATCAGTAGCTTACATCTTTCTTGACATTCCACCACAGGAAAGCCACATGCGTACAGTACGTAATAGCGTAAATGATAGCATGACGTAGGCCTACTGGGACATTTAAATGGAAGAGAGCCATCATTGTTTTTCACAATTAGTTACCTGTGTGTTTCCTGCTATGAAGGTCTGATGTGAAAAGGTCAAGCTTGTTTGTATAGCACCTTTGCTTAAGGCAATTTAAAGTGCTTTAAATGAGACAAAAAAGCCATTCTGACAAGATATTCATGAAAACAATGTCATAAAAAAGGAAAATAGAAGATTAAAAATAAGTGATAATAAATTTGTCAAACAGGTGAATAAAAAAGGTGTAAGCCTTTACTGCTTTTACCTTCTCGGAACAAGTGGACTGGAGACCACACTTCTTTTTTACCACGTTGAAATAGGACACCATTACCATGCCATTGGATGGGACTGCCCATTTCTCCGACGCTTCATTGTTAACCCGAAACATTCCCTTTTGGTCCTACAGCCCACAAGTCCGACGTCCCTTTGTTTCCAAAAAATAACCCCTCTGCTCCGATATCCCACCGACCATATAGGCTTTTAATATAGGGTAGGATAGCCGATTGGTTGGGGTTAGGCATTTGATCTCGAGTGGTTAAGATTAGGATATGGACTGCCATTGGAGTCATGTTGTGGCCACCCGACTAAGTCCAGTGTTCATTCCTGTTTTATCTCATTAACTACTCATTCATCTCTTGCGGCTGTTTTTTGTACGTGTTAAGTCAACCCAAACCCCAGTTAAAGTTAGCTACAAGTGTCTAAAGCTGCAAATTGGTTAACTTTAATTGTGATTGGCTTTGTGTTGGAGCTAAATCCTGCTCCATTCTCAGGGTTCATTCAATTAGTAGTCAAAATCTCAGATGTTGATATGTGAATCAATTGTATTACATAGGATATCCTAGAGACAAATACAGAGTGCACCTAACACGGCTCTCCCCCAAATTTGTCTGACTCTTTGGCTCTCAGACCCCCAGTATTATCTCACAAAGGGTGGGGTCTTGTGCTTATTCCTTATCTTTTAGTTGGGATGTGACTGAGGGTTTATGACCCTCAGGACTTGCAAAGCAAAAGAGCAGTTGGGCCATAAAGGGTGACTGAAACCAGAGACAGGGTGTCTCTAACATAATCAATTCAGCTTCTGACACATTTGTAGAGCTGGGTTATAACAAAATGTACCAGAACATCTTATATTATAAAACAAAAGTATTGCTAAACAACTTAATGTAACAAACAACAAACTATATATTTATAACAACAAACTTAATGCATGACCAACATGTCTTCATTTATGTTGAAATAATGCTTTTACCTTTTAGCTTGAATGTATAATGCAAATCACACACAATGTTTAAGCACATATAAAATTTTAAATTCCAACATTTGGCAGCCAGTATAAGTAATTGTTTCACTGGACGCTGGTCATTATCTACAGTATTAGCATAATAAAATCTAATTTTATTTGATTTTGTATACAATTAAATGAACTTTGTGTGTTGGGTTTTGTTTGTGTCTGTCTGTGCTAAATATGAAGCTAGTTAGCTAAGTTTAGCACAAAGACAAAAACAGTGAACAAGCTAGCTGACTTTCTCCAAAGGCAAAAATAATCTGCCTACCAGAAGCACTATTAAAAAAAAAATGTTTTCTGACTTGCTCTTTGTGGTATATAAAGAGATAAATGCAAGTTTGTGTGTAGCGCTCACAGCTTTTAATACACGTCTTAGTGTAGAGTATAGTTAGCTCTCAAAGAAATGAGGATAAAAAAACAAACAAAGTAAGCCTACAAGGACTGGACTGGATTTGTATTTTTAAATTATGGATGT
Source organism: Etheostoma perlongum (assembly GCA_026937815.1). Classification (NCBI taxonomy): domain Eukaryota; kingdom Metazoa; phylum Chordata; class Actinopteri; order Perciformes; family Percidae; genus Etheostoma; species Etheostoma perlongum. Next base: position 11,578,586 of record CM049374.1, read on the forward strand.
TTGACCAAACTTGAAAGTTAAAAGGACAAGAATCCTGAGGCTGTTAACATAAGAATCATTCCGATTGACATAGGTCTGTGTCATCAACGTACGGAGACAGTGAAAACTGTTAATATGCTGACATACATGTTTGCTCAGCTATGTCTTTTAAGTTGTTTTATATTTGCTATTTTAGACAGAGGATAAAATATTTGGTTTCAGATGACTGCCTTTTCAACTATACTCTGGTGCATTTCTTTTAAAACGAGTGTCAGAATTGACAGATTGTGATGTTTAAAGTTTCCTGTCATAGCAGGTTGCTTTGCTTGTCTATTAATGGCTTGTGCAGCACATGAAAATCTAAGGTTTTTCCAGTTGTGGATTGAAATCTCTCAACAGTGGGCAAAGATTCATCATATCAGAATCTCCTGATGCAGAGCTTTTTGTGTGCTCACATTCACCGTAGACCAGGGGTCTTCAACAGGGGGTCCGTGACCCCTAGGGGGTCCGCGGAGGTACTGCATGGGGGTCGCGAAAGTTTTGGTTGATTAGACTTTTTTTTATATTCCCCCCATTTATGTTTTAAAAATGTCCTTTTGAATAGCTTTTATGCATGATTACATGCAATTGACAGACATTGTTGATCTTGGCAGGTATCAGTTTATTGTGTTATGTTTATAAATGGCAGTGGCATGTCCACCCTACTCACTGTGCCTCGCACATGTTTAAAATAAAAACATGAATATATGAACCTGTGTATTATTTGAGTATCTTAGTATGGAATGCACAATAACAAGGTACATTTACACATGGCACTATAGGACCAGTTTGATATAACACAATTTTATACAATATATATAATTAGGGGGGTCCCCGCTCCATCTCGCCATCAGTTTGGGGGTCCTTGGCCTAGAAAACGTTGAAGACCCCTGCCGTAGACCATTCTGTTCACAAATTCCTCTGTCAAACGAGCTTGACCACATAAACATACCTTTGCCTGAAACTAATGCTTCACTTCAAAGGTGGTGAGAAAATGACATTCTAATACAAACAGCAAGCAATTTTATTGAAGATGTCTAAAGGCCAGTTTATATTTAAATATGTACACATTAAACTGCATGGACCAGATGGGATAAGGTGGGATAACATCAAATGAGAAAATGGTGAACTGGCTTAGCTTTCCCACAAAGTCGCAACACTTCTGTGATCTGCTTGTCAGTTACACACAATCGGGATTAAAATGAATCTACCGAACCTGTAACAAAAGCAAATCAATACATTTGATCATCTCACAATATTTGCAATGTGCCACACCTTCATTGCAAATGACAAAAATAGGCTTACACATGGCATGCCTTAATGTCAGAAGTTTGGCAATCTTCTTTTAATCTCCCCCAAATCCGCATTCCTCCCAGCAGGCCAGATCAATCGCTCTTGTGTTGTTTCTACATGTTGATGCTTTCTCTTCTGTGCAATCACAGATACTATGACAAGTTCAATTTCAAGCAATTTTGGAAATGTACATTCAAAAGCAGTCAGCCAGAACATTTTTGATTGAATATGTTTCTCTTTTTGTGCAAATTTTTGCTACGATGGTCATTGCTGTGGCATTAAAGTACTTCACCTCCCACATATCATCTGTCATTCAAATACGAGGTCCACTGGACCATGATGTGAAGCTTTAGCTCTGGTTCAGTAGGCGCCTAAGCATGCTGCCTCACAAGAGAGTTGCACAATGAAATGCATTTATGCTTCTTTGGTATAGGGGTGACTTCTTGTAGGTAGTTTGGTGGGTCCATGGGTCTTGACCAAGCTAACGGCGACGGTAGATAATAGCAGTATCCTCAATCTACTGGTAGGTGTAGGCTGATAACCACTGATAATGGCCATTCGATGGAGGGATAATATTCAGAATGGGTGCTCTGACCCTTAATGTTGGGATCTGGGCTTGGTCTCCGCTCCTGAGCTCTGGGCAGAAACAGACGGTGACTGTTAGCTGTGATAGCAGAAGCAACTTTGAGTGGTAGCCTATCAGAGGCAGACTGGCAGTGGGAGCTGGATGGGATTTGAAGACCTGGCCCTCCATGAATCATATTCAAATCAGCATCCGACTGAATGCCTCTCCTAAGCTCCTCACTTCTTACTTGAGCTTATCTTAATATGGACAGATGAAGCCACAGTCTTGTTTTTCATTTCTGTAGTCATTGTAATCATGCTTCCATCGGTGATTATTGATGAAGTCTAAATTCTTGATGACTTTGTTGTTTGTTTACAAACAGTTTATCAAGTTTAACCAGCAACAATCAATTCTAGCTCTAAGCACATTTACATAACGTATTTCTAATTGAACAGTTAGAATAGTCATTTTGTTATGAATATGGAGGATCATTTGTTCTGTCAAACAATCTTTATTTATGCACATTTTACTACAACTCTTTACTACAAAGTAAATATTTGTTGTCACATTATTCTCACATGTCATTATGGTTTCAGTGCTGTTTTGACTTAAGTGAGTCCAACATTAGTTAAAAATGACAAGCGTTTTTTATAGATCTATCTCAAACATACAGCTATTCAAAGAATTCCAATTTCTACTGAGAGCTTACTAAGATATATGCATGTTTACGAAGATAAGAATTTTATTATGCTCTAAAGGACTCTAAATGTCAAATGGGAATTTGTCTCAGATGGTTTGTCTCAGTCTGCATTTCAATTATATTCACCACAACAAAGAGCAAAGAAAGATTTACTTTTTGTTCCCATAATATTCAAAACACTACTGTAGACTATGCTCAAGTCTGACCTTCAGTACAAAACATATCCTGTATGAACAGGTAGCCATATCAAAGCAACTTAGTTTGCTTTGATAGCATGATGGGAGTAAAGTCCAAATTCTTGAGCAGCTATAATCCAGTGTTGATACATCTCTTTGTTGTTATTGCAGATAATTTGTATGTACAATATTACATGTCCTTTTTTTAAAGAATGCTGCATGAATATGCAATATCAAAGGTCATGTAACACAGTACACCTTCTGAAATTCCTAAAATGTATATGCAAATGATAATATAATGACTGTTTTCGCTCAAAGCATGAACTCAATTTAATTAAACTGTTTCTTGCAGAAAATATTTATTGCTTTTACAGTATATTCCCATTTTCCCGCAATATGTCATGCTGCAATTATTGACCAAACAGATCCATGTCATTCTCACCTTACAGACTAAAAAATTATTTCTCACTTGTTGTGATAATATTCCTATTGTTCATGTTACAAGTTATCATAAATGGGTTGTAAAAAAGATCCATCTAAAAATAATGGCAATTTTATTTATTGTATCAATTCATAAAAATAGTTATCTTGAGAAACTTTACAGATAGAGTAGGTCTAGACCACACTCGATAATTTACAAGGACCCAACAGTTCTAGTACTTCCCTCCAGAGCAAGCAACAGTGCGGCAGTGGCGAGGAAAAACTCCCTTTTAGGAATAAACCTCGGACAGACCCAGGTTCTTGGTAGGCGGTGTCTGACGGCCGGTTGGGGTTGAAATGACTAGTGGCAATAACAGTCACAGTAAAGATAATGGAACTGTGACTAGAAATAGTAGTTTGTAGTAGTTCATGGCATAGCAGGGATTTAGATTAACATGGTTAAACTGTGGATTCTCTCAGTTGATGTAGGACGCTCTTCTCTATTGTGCTAGGATGATATCATTTTTTTTAATAAAAGTCTAACTGAGTGCTTTCTGAGGGAAGAAACATTCAGGTTCATTCAGGTTCATTGAATTTATTAGAATAATGTATAATAATAATAATGCGAACAAGTTGAAATACTCTAAAAAGTAGGCTAACTGTAGCAAAAGGGATGAAAAGGAAGCTAACGCTACATGGTTAACAGTTGTGTGGAATGGGGTAACACTAGCGACAGAACACCCCATATGTTGTAAGTAAAAGTGTTTTGAATTTTGTGAGGAAAGCGGCTGCTGCTCCAATAGCATTGCAGTCGACTTGAGATGCTCAAATGAGCAAGACAACTATATTCACCGGTTTCGATCTCTTAAGCGGAATATACAGTCACAGTAAAGATAACGGAACTGTGACTAGAAATAGTAGTTTGTAGTAGTTCATGGCATAGCAGGGATTTAGATTAACATGGTTAAACTGTGGATTCTCTCAGTTGATGTAGGACGCTCTTCTCTATTGTGCTAGGATGATATCGTTGCTTTTAATAAAAGTCTAACTGAGTGCTTTCTGAGGGAAGAAACATTCAGGTTCATTGAATTTATTATAATAATGTATACTGTTTATTGATACACAGTGGGGAAATTACAATTTACACTCTGTTTTTGTTAGTAATCACTACACACAGGCCTGAAATACACACACGCACATGCTCAGGACCTATTCATGCACAAATGAAGTCAGAGTGAGTGGGCTGCCAGTGCTGGACCAGCGCCCTGAGCGGGGGGGGGGTACAGTGCCTTGCTCAAGAGCATCTGGCAGTGCATGAGGTAGCATCTCTCCAGCTACCAATCCACCCTTGGGGACTTGAACCAGCGACCCTTCCCAACCCAACTCCCGACGGACTGAGCTACTGCCACCAAAGTCCAATATTCAGTCCAATATTAAGGCCCATATTCACACAATTTTAGCTCTGTTTTTCGAGCACTATCTGGCTAGCTGTTAAATGTTCCAGTTAGTCTATGTCTACTGAGCAGAAAGTGTACAGTGAGCATTTTATTTATTTATTTATTTTTTATTTTTTATCTTAAAACAACTGCCTGCGCCGGCCAACACAGTGTGTTGAGACCAGTGAGAGTGAATCAAAACAGTAAAGTTGTAGGCCAGACAGCTATGCTTCAGCTTCAGCTGAAGTTTGCTATGAAGCTCTGTAAAGCTTCTGCTGATTATTCTCTGTAGGTGTGCTTATTGCTGATTTAAAGGTCCCATGACGTGGTGCTCTTTGGATGCTTTTATACAGGACTGAGTGGTGCCCTAATACTATATCTGAAGTGTCTCTCCCTAAATTCAGCCTTGGTGCAGACTTACAGCCACTAGAGCCAGTCCCACAAGGAGATTTCCTTAGTATGTACCATTTCTGAGTCTGTAGCTTTTGAGGAGGGAGGGGAGGTTGACCAATTACCACTTTGCTCGTTTGAAAACCATGATGTCTCTCTCTCTCTCTCTCATGGTTGTCCAGATTCTCTTGGCAGGCAAAGCAGAGAAAGAAGGGAACAAAACCTGCCCCTTATGACATCATAAGAGGCAAGAATCCAGCTTCGGCCATCTGAGCTTTCATTTTCTCAAAGGCAGAACAGGATACCCAGGGCTCCTATCACCATTTCTAGCCACTGGGGGAACTCATTTTAATGTTAAAAAACATCATGAAGTGAAATGTTCATGCTATGGGACCTTTAACCCGTTTGTGCCAGATGCTTCGCGACGACACATCTACCGCATGTTACTGCTTTGCGCAACTCTGAACCTCCTGCCGGCTGCTGCGTGGCACAAAGGATCATCCAGCACTTCATCATCATCATCTACCACATCCTCCCTCCCAAACTCCTCACTATCTTCCACCTCAATGTCACTGCCCTCGCTGTCAAAATCCTCCTCTGTCGGAGCCATTTTCTCGCTCGTCTCTCAAAAAATCATAAACAAACGCACATGTATGTCTGGTTGATTGACATGATTTTCAGCAAACTACAGTACATTTTAGTGGTCACATGGCTTTAATTGGCCAACAAGACCCGCCTCATGTGTATTTGAACCAATGACAGTGCGTTCTCTTCTGCACGCTTCATGAAAAGACTGACGAATACAAAATGCTGCGCCACGCAGCAGCCGGCAGGAGGTTCAGAGTTGCGCAACGCAGTAACCAGCGGTAGATGTGTCGTCGCGAAGCATCCGGCACAAACGGGTTAAGATAAAGTACAAAATTGTAAAATACTTCATTATATATACAAGCCCTACATTCAAAATGTAACTTAACTAAAAGTTAGGGACAATTACCTAGGTTATACTGGTCTTTCATTCATTTAATGTTTGCCTGCTGATGAATTAACATGTGCCCTACATGTAGCTGCCCACTAATGATGATGCGTTCATTAAGGATGTGCGACAATGTTGTGGTTGTGTTAACACTCTGTGTAAACTGTGTAGCGAACAAGTTGAAATACTCTAAAAAGTAGGCTAACTGTAGCAAAAGGGATGAAAAGGAAGCTAACGCTACATGGTTAACAGTTGTGTGGAATGGGGTAACACTAGCGACAGAACACCCCATATGTTGTAAGTAAAAGTGTTTTGAATTTTGTGAGGAAAGCGGCTGCTGCTCCAATAGCATTGCAGTCGACTTGAGATGCTCAAATGAGCAAGACAACTATATTCACCGGTTTCGATCTCTTAAGCGGAATATATGCTTCCGCGTTAAATCCACGCCGTAGGCATGTAGCATAGACACTAGTGATTGCCAAATCGAGCTATTTTCTGAGCCCACTAGATGGCGATCTTGGTTTTAAGAGGAAGGCCTAAGGCATTGCAATTCAGTGTATTCTCAACCCTTTGTTGAACAGAGAGCGCCATCTAGTGGGCTCTGAAAATAAAGACACTGGTTCACGAAGCTTCATTTGGCCATCACCAATATTCACCACATGCTAGAAACCCAGCATACACACACTGCTATTCTGTGTGAGTGATACACAAGAACAACGGCAACACCAGCTCAAGTATAAACCTCAAGCCACGGCGAAAAGCTCTGCATAGAGCCCCCGCTGAAGCATAAATCCCTTTACGGTAGCCCAATTCTCTGTTCTTGTCACTGAACAAAAAAAATTTACTTTGCTTAAAAAAAGAAGACTTTAATAAAAATGAATTAAGGCACATTGTTGCATCTACAGTTCTACCACATAGGTATCTAAGTACAGTATGATCGTTAATTATCTAAAATCTTAATAACTAATCCTAATAACTATAGCTATGAGATAAATCTACTGTAGTTAAGATCCATATTCCAACTTTTTTTTAAATGTAAGTAACAAAAAAAAAGTAGCACTATTGAAAGTTAAGTACAAGTACCTGAGAAACTATACTTGTGTATTTTATTACACCACTGACCTTTAGGACCTGACTTTGAGAGTGTGCTGTTGCAGGGACTGTCGAGGACTGAGGAGTTATCTATATGTTACTCAGCTAGGTGAAAAAAAAAGTGACCTATTGCCTCACAACTGTCATAGCACACTGGCTGACTCTCCAAATGGAATGTTGAGCTGCTTACTCTGATTCCTGTAACAAGTAAAGGAATTATGGATGTTTCTTTACTTAAATCCAGTCCTGAGGAAAACTCAAGTGGTAAATAATGAAGCCGAGGTTGCAGCCACAGAAAGCAGACCAGCAGCGTAACTTCAGGACGTCCACTAGGCAATGGCTCTAACACTGCAGGGTGGACAACCTTTTGAAAAGGCTACAGGGTACATAACCTTTTGAAACATTTAAACATTCATGTGGTGGCCATTAGCCTAACTGTGATGCATGTTAAATTCTCTGGAGCTGTGAGAGGTTTCCTGCTACTATTTGCAGCCACTGAACAGGCTTTAATAATTAATTTTCATAATAGTCATAGAAATTCTAGGATACATATACCGATTTTACAAGAGAAACCTCAGGGGAAACATTTAATTGACTCCTTAATTTTCCAACCTTGTCAACACCAAATATCTTGATTTCGACTTCTATCTTGACTTGTTTTGAATTGCATTGGTAGTGTTAGTTTTTAATGATCTTAGGTTCTTGCCTTTTGTCAGCTGTCATTCACAAGGGGACAGCCCTTTGGTGTACAAATTACTGAACTGACCTCTCAGATGAGTTGTCATATTACCTCTCAACAGACTGTCTGAGGACTTAAAAGTGTCAAGGGTTACGAGATCTCCAGTTTCAACAAGCTGGCTCCCGCCAAAGGTCACAGACCCCTCGGCGCTACCAAATCCAATTACAGGACTGGACTAGCAATGGAATTTAAAACAACCTGCACCTGCTCTCAAACAATATTGCTTGGAAAGAATAATTGCCATGGGAAGTTGTATGTTCACTGAATTGCTTAGAAGAGGAAGTTGTTTGGGTAGCACTTTACATTCCTCTACGGCAATAACTTGGTAATAGTGGGTAACAGTGTGATAATAACTTGTAACTACCAAAGTAATAACTGGGTAGTACATCACAGTAATAAGATGTAATAAGGTGACAGACATAATAACATGCAATTACCAAGGTAATAACTAGGAATGGGTTTGATGATAACATATGTATATCTGGGTAGTGGTAATATAGTTATATAAATACTGTAATAACATGATAATTATGGGCTAATATACAGTATATTGATGTTTTCACAATATTATAGGCTACTGTCAGCGTAATACCTTCCAAATTAGATAAAACTTCATGAATTTAAAATTGGTAATTACCATATTATAATGCTGAAATCCATCCACCCTTTATGTTCCAAATATTTCCCTGTTGTTTCAAGATAATACTTTACAAAGAAATGTGTTTAATCTTGTGAATCCTTACCTGGAAACACGTCTGATAGTTCCTGTGTAACAACCAGGAATCAGTGGTGCAAGATGCAAAACTGCCAGTTTCTTTTTTATTACATGGTAATATTAGAATAATAGATTACCTGGAAATACTTCTGGTCCTCCTCTCCGTGGACGTGGGCCCCTCCTCTCCTCTCCGTGGGCGTGGACGTGGGCACCTCCTCTCCGTGGACGTGGGTGTGGGCGCATTCTCTCTATGCACGATTGCTTGACCGCAGTGAGCCCCTAGCTTTCCTGTATAACTATAGCAACAGCAAAGTGCAAGAAAGTCTGTTTCTCTCTGCTGGTGTTTTTCACATAGAGCCTAATGTAGTTTAGCATTTACGTAAAAAAAAACAGAAAAAAAAACAGCGGACGAGAGAAACCGACTTATGGGAGAATTCTGGTCGATTCCATGTAGTTCTCTTGTTTGTAAATTTGAAGTGCTGTTCTAGAGAGAAAAACAAAAACAATCGGTGCTGCCTACACCGTGTTATCCTCCTGCTAGAGTTAGCACCCAACAGGTTCATTTAAAGTGCCTACCCATGTGAAGTGATTATTTCCAAGTGAACACAGGGAATCTGACTGGTGTAGATGTGAAAGAAATGCATGAAAGTTTAGCTAATTCAGCTGTGTTTAGGTCCTGTGTTGAAAGGATAGGGACCGTCTACAAATTAACACCGAAAAGAGATACAAACATATTTTCAAAAATAAGCATGGAGGCAAGTTATAATTGAGGTAAGTTTGGAGACACTACCTTATTTAATCATTAAATTGATAGCCTATATATTTTAGTTTTATCTCTAAACTGTGTTGTAGTTTGTAGACGGTCCCTAAGCTGTCTAACTGCCGTCTCAACACGGAACTAAGCACAGCTGAATTGGCACAACTTTCATGCATTTCTTTCACATCTACTGCAGTCATATTCACTGTGTTCACTTGGAAGGAATCACTTCACATGGCTAGGCACTTTTAATGACATTTTGAACATGTTTAGAGGCTAAAAACACGTTTAAAGCTTGCCCTGTTTAAGCCTGTTGGGTGCTAACGCTAACAGGAGGATAAAACGGTGTAGGCAGCACCGATTCTTTTCGTTTTTGTCTCTACTGACAACACTCCAAATTTACAAACAGAGCTACGTGATGGAATTGAACGTAATTCTCCTTTAACATAACGTTGCTGTCTGGGACTTCCAGGTGAATTAATTACAGTATTCCAGCTGTGTGGTCATGCAGGTTTCGGAGCAGCCGGCTGTGGATCCAGAAGATTTCTCCAGATTACATGTAAATAAGGCTTTCCTTGCGCCCTCCACTGAAAAGCCTCAACAGTGACATAAATTAAATAAATAATATTTTCCGATATTTACCGCAGCAATCAGTTCAAATGCATTTACATGCTTGCAGTGCCAAAAACAGATGTTGTTTTTTTAGCCTGTCAGTATGGTGGCTACAGACATCAATCCAGAATGGATGGCTGGATTATACAAAGGTACAATATTGTTCCATTTGAGTTTGCTAACCATATTGGCGGTTGTACTCAGTGTTTGTCATTGCATCATATGAGTCACAATGGTTGTGTTGTTGATGTCATAACTTTATTTTCTTTACATTAAACAACCAGCATTTTCACATTGGTAGAGTTTTATTCTACATTACCAGCAGACACTTCTACACAGAAGGAGAGCTTTTAGCATTGTGGTGTTTGGAGTAATACAAGGCAGTGGTGTCAATCAACCTTGTTTAATTTTTTCCTTGACGGAGTGCGACATGTGTCTGACTGACATTGCTTTTTTTCTTCTTTTTTTTTCCTTTATACAAGGAACTGCTTTGGTTGATGTTATACATTGCGGTGGTTCCATTCCAGTAACTCCTGCTTCCAAACTAATTGGGCTTGGTGTGACACCTCAAATAGTTCAACAGGCTCTGACAGGAAAGAGAAAACTGTGATTGATACAGCTGCATGCGCTTTGTGTGTGTAAGGTTTAGCACCATAGACTGTCACAGGTACAGGAAAAAAAGCTATTTCGCTGTTCTGTTCTTTACAACTTGGAAATCCTCTGACAAGTTGCTGCCATGCTGTTTCTCATAGTTTCACTGGTTCAAATTAGAATTGAATTCATTATTTTAAGAAACGAATTTTACACTTTTTTCTTACACTCAAAAAGATATATTGATATGAGTATATATAGTACAGTACAATAGTTACGTAGGTAACTGAGTAAATGGTAAATGAGTATAGTCGTAGCCCTCTAAGGGCTATGCTATTGGGTTTATCCCTTCGCTCATGCGCAGTCGTGAAGATTTTCTTTCCCGCCCTTGCGTCCAGCACGGGCCTCAACTACGTCCGCATTTACTGTATATGTACACAGCGGACCCGTTGTTTGTCTCCCAAAACATCAGCTTTTTCTTCAACTAATGTTCTAGGAGCAGGTGGCCCGGACCTTAGAGGGCTACACCTATACTCATAGAATCTGGAGTTACCTACGTAACTATCGTTCTATTTCGTATAGGCTTCGCCCTCTAAGGGCTACGCTATTTGGTTAGGGCAAAGCAGATGTAGTCAATGCCACCTGCGGCACAGGGCCCACAAGCAGAACATAGACCACATTTTCCCAACAACAATATACAGAGGCTCAATCAGAGTCATTCTTCTGATAAAGCCTGCCATGCTAACGTCGTGGCCTGAAAAGTTTTTAAAGCCCGCAATATGATGGCAGTAGTTCAATGAGTAATGGGAATTGTGCGGGATTGACCCTGCAAGGGACGCCCGAGGGAGAACCATATGTGGGCGAAAAAAATCATGCATGAAACGGAGTGACATCATCATCTCCGTGCATGTAACATGATATGACAATGTATGACATTAAGAACTGCGTCTCAAAAAAATACTCCAAAAACAGGAGAGGTGAGACAGCAGAGCAAGGTTGCTGCGGCACCACTTACGTGGCATAGGAGTGCCTGGAAGTAACATGGTTATGAAACTACAAGAAACTGCGTCTCACAATGCGCCTAAAACAGGCGAGGTGAAGACAGCAGGGTGTGACTGCAGCGGCACGCACTAGGTGCCTGAGATTGGTAACAATCGGGCATCCGCTTCTTGTCCTCTTAACGCACATCCAACGCAGCATTACACGTTGTTGATTGTGGACAGAACATATACACATGTTCAGACATATCTCGCACATAGAAGCGGATGAAAGGGCACAGGGAAGCCCAGGAGGCTGCCGTGCAGATGTCGGCTGCCATGCCTTTAAATAGAGCCGCAGGCGCGACAGAGCCCTCGTAGCATGCCCTCTGATGTCGCGTAATAGCCTCGCACAGCCAGAGAGACAGACGCTGTTTTGAGAGGGCTGACCCTCGGGAGTGTTCTTTATAATGCACAACCAGCTGTTGTGTTTTTCTGCCGTGTGTAAAATGTATTGAGACAGGGCACGCACCGGACACAACCGGTGGGAAGCCACCTCCGCATTGTTGACGAGGCAGGGGGAAAAAACTCTTGACCGAAAATAACGAGTTAGAATCTTCGGTGTGAAGGAGGGATTTGGCTGTAATGTGGCTGCGCTCCTGTCCCCTCTAATGGAGAGGCTGGACGGAGAAACCGACAGTGCACATAAATCACTCACTCTTTTGGCTGACGTTAGGGCAAAGAGAGGCGCCGTTTTAGCGACAGCATTCTGAGAGAAGCCTGTGCCAGAGGCTCAAAGGGGGGCTTCCCCAGAGCCCGGAGCACCAGAGATAGGTCCCCTTGGGGGGTGAGGGGGCGAACAGACAGTTTTTGACGCCTAACCCCCTTCAGAAAACGCTTCACCAGGGGATAGGCAAAAACTTTCCTCTCACCCTAGCCTTCCTGGCAGGAGAGGGCTGCTGCGTATGCTTTGACTGTAGATGGAGCCAAATCGCTATCCACCAGAGTTTGGAGATACGTCAACACGAGAGGCAGGGGACACATGTGGGATCCGCGTCCCTCCCTCTGCGCCAGCGCTGGGAAGCAGACCAGCGCCCTGCGTAACATGCTGTGTTAGAAGGGGCTCTGGAGCCCTGGATGGTGCGCACCACGGCAGGGCGAAAGCCTAATCTCTGTAAGCGTTACCGCTCAGCAGCCAGCCCCAAAGTCTCTGGGTTATCACTGGGTGATGACAGATCGCGCTATTCAGCTGCGACAGTGCGTCTCCCTGCCACGGAATTTGCTAGGGGGGAGCCAGCTGAACGAGCGTCGGGAACCAGGACGCGCTCGTGCGCTCCGGTGCCACCAGAGCCATTGACAGATTCTCCTCCTGGATGCGCTCCAGGAGTCGAGGGATCGGAGGAAAAGCATATGGGGGGAGGGCTGGTGGGAAAAGGCGTCTACGCCAAGAGGAGAATTGTCCCGCATGCTCGAGGAAAAACACTGAGTGCACTGTGTGTTTTCTCGTGGAGCGAACAGATCCACCTCCGCTTCCCCAAACCTGCTCCATAACATTCGAACAATAGTGGGATTCGATCTCCACTCGTTGTGGGCCCCCCCCCGACATCAGGTTGGTCGCCCGTTTCAAAAAACCTTGGGTTATAGGCCTACACTGCTTTGAGAGACAGCGACTGTGCGTCCACAGCGGGAGGCGTCAGGCTATTTCCAACAGCTGGGCTGAGCGTATGCCGCCCTGGCGGTTTATGAACGCTGCCGCCGTGATGTTGCCTGTCCGCACGACGACATGTCTCCCCGTCACTATTGTGGTGAAGTGTTTCAACACTTTCAACACCGTGGACAGCTCCAGACAGTTTATGTGAGAGGGGGAGGAGGCCCGTCCTCTCCCACCACCTGTGACTCACAAATCCCTCCCCAGCCAGTGAGGGACACGTCTGTGTACACCATCACAAATGACGTCACTCTGCCCTGGGGAACCCCGGAAGACAGGGTCCGGGGGTTCCCTCAGTATGCCAGGTCTGACAGGAGGGAATGAGGGATGGACAGCATACGCCATTTGTGGCGAATGTGATTGAGTCGTTGGCAAAGAAACTACCTTTGGATTTCCTTATGTGGAAAAGACCCAGGGGAACCACCGTTTGTTCCGCAGACATTATGCCCAGGAGCCGCATCACTGACAGCAATGACACTGTCGTGTGTGGCCCTCATGGTGATTGAGTTTATGTCCACGCCCAGATAACCTATCGATTGTGCGGGGACCAGAGCGGTCTTTCGCCAAATTATGGCAAAAACCCTAACCCCCTGGCCCTCAAACATGCCGTTGTGTTTCCAACTCTCAGCCAAAGAGGGACAGACAATCCCCTCTTGCCGTCATTGCCACCGTCGTTGCCGCTTGCTGGGTGGCTCGGGAGGCGGATTGGACCAGGTGGGGGCCGCTCTCATGGTTCTCCGACCTCGTGCAGCCTGCCGGCCGAGTGATGCCGGATGTTGGTCCCCCGCTGCGGAGGGGGAACGGGCCCAAAAAAGCCCGTCTGGAGCTATGGGGCTGTACAGAGGCATAACTAGCGTCTAACTGCCGTGGGCATCTGAGACATGTGGATCCAGGTCTTTCGCTGGGCAGCAGTCAGCCAAGCCATGAGCCTGGACAGCGCCACCGTGATCAGGGTGAGGATGGCGGTGGGCTATGATGTTTGTGCCGCCAGCCCCTGGGAAACCCCGCCTCCGTGACGCTTTGAGCCTGAGTAAACGGGGCGTAGCGAGAGACGGGAGCCTTCAGTTTCCCAGGCTGGGAGAAAGCTTCCTCCACAAAAATGGCAGAAGCTCTGTGAAGCGCAGCCAGAGTGGTGCCCGTGAAGAGGGCGGCTCCGGGGCGTAATATCCCCGCTCAAAGAGGCCATGAGCGGGGGCTGGCAGCTCCGCCGGGAGTGCTATGCCTCTCCGCTCTGCCGCCTTCCTGATGATCTCTGGCAGATCAGCAAAGAGAGCTTTGGCGGTGGAGGCTGGGGCCGTCTGAGGCAAAGGGGAAGGCCGCTCGGTGGTGCCCCTGGCCGTTCGGGAGACGGAGAGAGCTCCAGTGGGAGGGCGTCGATTGCCGTCTCCAGGCCCAATCCCCCCAGGAGAGGGGGGGATTCATCCCAAGGGGGAGGAGGGAAAAACCGGTAACGGCGGCGCTGTCCGAAAGAACCGAGCCAGCGGACTCATGCTCGTCGAAAGACGCCGTCCGCCAGCGGCTCCAGGGTTTCCGTCTGTCTGCCCCACTGCCGTTCCCGTCCCCGCTAGCCTGGCAAGACCAGAAAGGCTTTCGCCTGTCAGTTTAGCTCTTTAGATGACAGGCGGGGGCAAAGCTGGCAGGAGGCGTGGCGGGTAATTGCCTGGCCGGCGAGAACGGCGCAGAGGCAGGTCCCGCAGCGGGGGTGAAGGTCCGACGGCAGGATGTAGCCGGTCCGGCAGGAGGGGTAGACGCGAGCACCACTGGAAATTCTTGCGCTTGTCTTCATACTGCGTAATTGAAGAAAAAGTGGGAGACGAACAACGGGTCCACTGTGTACATATACAGTAAATGCGGACGTAGTTGAGGCCCGTTCTGGACGCAAGGGCAGGAAAGAAAATCTTCACGACTGCGCATGCGCGAAGGGATAAACCCAATAGCGTAGCCATTAGAGGGCGAAGCCTATATGAAATATAACTTTGCACTTGTTTGATGTCATATACAGTATGTTTGAGCTCTGCTTCCCTTGGGTTAATGCTACAGACCACATTCAGCCTCTTCCCTCTGTCTAGTAAGTGGCAAAGACCGTCATAGTGTGGATCATATCTTGTTTTCTCCACTGGGCAATTGATCTTAGACTGTGAAAAGGAAACCTGCCAGCTTTACATAATTGGATTGCAAAAGATTGCTTCTCTCTTGAGGCTCACATCAATAGCTGCTCCTATTAGAAGGAATGAAGTAAATCTTATTGTCATTTCAATTGTCTTTTATTAAAGGTATGCATCAGAGGTCTGCATCCTATATGCCATGCTCCCTGGTATTACAGTCCCTTTGTAAAAAGAGCAACCAAATTCAACAGAATATCAGAGTTACCTGTTGTTAAAAGCACAGAGGCAGGATACGTTCTCTTATCACTGTTAGTGTTTGCATTACATTTTACTTCCCAATTGCAATGACATCCTTAAACACAGTATAAAGCCTAGTTTGCATGGAAAAACAAGACCTTTGTTTCTCTAAGCCTTTTTCCCCCTTTACAATAATTTCACTCTACTTTCTGTCAGACTAGACTGCTGTGTGTGAGCCGTGATTCCCAGTTTCTAGGCGACTTATAAGGCCCTGCTCAATCCATTACGGTTTGGTTTTGTGGACAAAAGCTTTGCATACTAAATTCAGCCTCACTATGTTTTCCAAGCAGCAGAGGCAGCCAGGTGTGGTAATGTCCTTAAGAGTGTTTTACCAAACTATCCCCTAGTCACTCCTCTACTTACTGCTGCTTCCTATTATCAAAAGCTAAATGTTTGTCCTCACACAGAGCTGAAGCACAGCATTTAATTGGCTGCTATGATCGACCAGGACAGCTTGCATTAGCTAAAGTGCATGAGAGCAGGGTGGCAGAATGCTTGTGATCTGCTCCGGTCAGGATCAAACCAAAGAGCCAGAGAGGTATTTCTTCTGTGAAAATTAGATCAATGTATTAACTTCAAACCCTATTGAGATGAAAGGAATGTATTACATAGTGGGTCTTGTTTAGGTAGCTTTGGCCATTGTGTCCTTTAGTTGGAACAATGTACTCACCAAAATAATTGCTGAGATCTCTGAACATAGTGTCATGGCAGTCCAGTATCCCTCAAAGTATGTCCATATTGGTAGAATCCACACCTTACAATTTAAGTGAAATGACAACTTTCAGAGGATATGCAGGAAGTAGTGTGTCCTTTATGTGGCGAGACGAAAGTAAGGAGGTCAGGTCAGTGAATGGGTGTGCAGCACGTACAAGACCAGAGTTTGTGTCCTATCACAGACATGTTTTACTTGCCTAACCTTAACCATAACTAAGTTTTCATGAAAGATATCTTAAACTGTAGTTGCCATGTGCATATATTGTAGAAAGCACGTTTTTTTAAATGTTGGCATTGGACAATTAAAAAATTAAACGTAAACCAGGGTGCTGCAGTATTGTCCAATGACAGTATTCTTGTCTGATAATGAAGTCTGCCAGGGAAACGAATACGGTCTGACAATCAGACAGGGTGTAAACAAGGCAACAGTTCACCCTGATTATCCAAACCACTCTGGGACCACGTGGAGTGTTGGGTAGCTGACAGTAGCTACCCAGCTGTCTGCAGATATCAGGCTGATGTCTTGTCAAGACTCACAAACAGCAGCAGATGAATAGATTAGAACGTCTCAGCACTACCTGTGCTGATACTAACTATTATGACATGTTATCATGGTTAGTGATGCATTCCTTTTGACATAATTTGACAAGATGTCCATGTGATACTTTACTTTGTGACATACAGTAATAGGGGAACCATGATCTTGTAAATATTTTAATTGCTGTCAAAAACAGCCCAGTGTATAATCCCGAATAACCGATGACAGCAAGGGGTTTGAGGCTGTATACACACTGAACATGTTGCAAGCTACAACACTGAAGCGTTTGCTGATTCCATTTGATTTATTTGGCCAGATGAGAAGTGTGGCGTTTGACTTTACATGGCACTACAAACATCATCCTCCAGGTGATCTGCTGGGAGGCTCATCAGGAATAAAGACATAATCAGGCCAACTACAGCAAATGACCAAAAACAAGTCTTCCAGCAGGGAGGCCACAGTAATAATCATGTTTAGTTTTTTTTTCCATACGCTTGGGCAGGGCAATATGGCAAAAATCAAATATCACGATATTTTTGACCAAATACTTCAATATCAATACCGCAAAGATATTGTAGTGTTGACTATGAGATTTTTAATAATCATCAGTAATTTGAATATATATATATATATCACAAAATTACATCTCCTGACTGTAATGCAGCCTTTAAAACCAGAAAAAGACAACACTTATACCATATTACGATATAACAATATCCAAAATCTAAGACAATATCTAGTCTCATATCACAATACTGATATAATATCGATACATTGCCATATTAACGTAGATAGTTAAAACTTGTAAGTAGGATCACACCCAACACAACACTTATGGCACTGGCTCAGGACTCTTCGCAGAGAGAACTAATACTTAAAGAGGAAACAAGCTTATATTCAAATTTACTAAACCGCCCAGAATAGATTGAACTGCTTCTCACAATTGCCTTTGCTTTGGTTCAGGTTATGCTTACTCAAGGCTGTCTGTCTGCATGCAAGATGCATTTTTGCTCCCGCAGCTGGAGCTCCTGCTGCGTTGTTGGAAACCCTGTATGAGATCAAGCTTTGGATTGCGAGCTCAGCAGCACTCTGCCTCTCAGAACATTTGTCTCTAAAATAACAGTAAAACACTCTTTGTGGTATTTTAAATAGGTTTCTAGTGCACTTTGAATTACCTTTTTTTGGAATGTTTTTTAAGAGTTTTTTGGTAGTTTTTGTACATTCTGATCTACTCTTGGTTGCTGGGAATTTTGTAAATTACTGGGTGAATATTCACTTTATGAATTAAAGTGGAGCATAGCATTAGTTAGGCCTGACACTGAAGTTGTGCTTGCATTGCATGCATCACAATCACTTGCTCATTCACCAAATGTTTGGTTGCCAGGTGACGGGTAACATCTGGGCTTTTCATAATCAAGCAAATATATAACCTGACATCATTCTATAACTCTGCTCATGCCCATTGTGTTTGCTACTGCAGGTACCTTCACCCCCCAAACTGCCTTCTAATGTGCAACAGTTTATGTTCATGTATAGTCTGTTTACTTGGATTCTTCAGAGTTCCCCTTAAAGAGCAGAGCATTTTGTGCCATATCTAACTGTATAACCATTCACTATACTGTAAATGGTCAGGTGTCTAGTAGTTTGTCTGAATTACTAGTTTACCCAAAAGATCTTAATGTCCTTCTTTCTCTAGATTTTGATTGGTTAGGGCACTGAGGATAGTCTTGTAATTTAGTCAACTTTGATAATTGAGACCAGTATTTGTGTCCAATTTCAGATAATTTACAATGTTTATAGCCCGAATGATGTTGTTCAATGTTGAAAATGTAATGTTCATGTAGGATTATGCAGTGAAAATTAGGAGTGGGAATCTCTTGGCAACTCACGATTCAATTCCAATTATCGATGCAACTCGATAGTCAGTTTTATATCAGTTTTTAATGCACGATGCATGCATGATTTTAAAAAGTATACATATAAATCTGAGTTAGTTAGTTTTTGACATATGCAGTATTTCTCACATACAAGTTTTAATGACATTTTTTTGTCTACTGAGGTTTTTATTTTGTAGTCATTCCACGCTTAAGCCTTAAACATGCTTGTGAAAGTCACCTTCTCTCACAGTAATCTTTGATGTCAGAGGCTCAGTCACGTTTAAAGGTGGAGGATCGGCTTCTTAGAACATGAAACATGAGCTGGTCAGATATAATGGGATAAAGTAGATATATACAGCCTATACTGTATGTGTTTTACTTAATTTTTGTATGTACAGTATGTATTATTAGATCATGTGTATATGCAAAAACACTTTTTTTTTTCTTTTCTTTTTAACTTTTGGCCATTTTTCTGTTTTTCTTTCTGTACTTTCTGCACTAATATCTAAGTTGTTGTCCATTATCCCTTCCTCTTTCAGTCACTCTGTTTTCTGATTTGTACATGTCTGGAGGTAGTAACTTTTAAATAAAAATCAACAATTTCTTATATATAGATTTTTTTTAAATAATCGATTATTAACTTATCAGAATCTAACTTTGAATCATTCTAGAGAGAATCGCAATGCATCTATGAATCGATTATCCCCCCCCCGTGAAAATTGTATGTTATATGAGGTGAAAATTACATGTTTAATATTGCCTCTTTGTTATGTCCCAAAATAGCATTGTACTTTTTAATGTAATACCATTTTTAAAGGCAGCATTCGATTTTGGGAATCCTCGGGAGGCAGCAACCGCATTTGCAGTTTTGGACAAGAAATATGCATATGTTTTATGCACTGGTCTTTTGTTAAATGTAATCATGACAACAATTGTTCCATAAAATTTGTCTAATTTAAATAGTTCAAGGTGCCTAACTATACCAATACCTCAACCATACCGTAGTTGCCATGCTTGGATATTAAAGGAATATTACATTTTTGCAATTAGATATTTTTTTGCTGTCTATTGTTGTAAATATACAAATTTATTTTGTTTTTCTCTTGATCATTTAAAAAAAAAATAACATCCACTGTGATTCAATTTTGTGAGACAATAACATAAAAAAGAGCATTCAGTAGTTAGCTTTACAATACATTGGTGCAAATAAAAGTGCAATAACCCATTTTGCAGCACATACTAAGTTATGCATTACAAGTTGCTAAATAGAAAATAATCTAGAATCATGATTGCAGCTCACTTCCACTGTAGATTACTATACATTATTTACTCAATAAGTGGTTTTATCATGATTTAATCAGAAATAATGAGTTTCAACCAACGTTATAGATACAGTTCTGCAAATGGACCTAATACATTCACTGCACAATGTGAAAACATATATAGAATATATATATATATATATATATATATATATATATATATATATATATATATATATCAGAATATAGGATGAACACTCTTGTTGCCATGCAACTATAAAACTGAATAGTATATTTTACCTGACTGAACTTTTTTTTTTTAACCATATGGGTTTTCCTTGCTTCAATTTAGTCTTTACTCTGTCACAGAGATGGACTTGGCCTGCTGATGTGCAGCTGGCTCATCCCGTGTTTCTTTGAAGCCACTTGATGTCTTGGAGAGGCATACGTCCCGTGTGACCTGACATCACCCTGCATGTCGCTTGGCTGTAAAAACAGACACAGTCCTGGAACTAACACGTTTCCCTTTTTCTGCCTGAAGAGTCTGACCTTAGCTTGAGTCCAACTCTGCTCCCCATCTATTGGGACTGTAGAGCAAGGGAGAAATGTCTCAGCAACTACTGGATGGTTTGCTATGAAATTTGTTACATACAATTATGTCCCCCTCACGATGAATCATAATAACTTTGGTGACTTTTAATCCAGCACCAACAGCTTTATCATAATTTTTCCAATACTGTAATTCATAACCAAATATCTACAAAACTAATTATTATTGTGGTACTTGTTTCCAAATAGTTACATGTAACCTATATATGGAAGCTAAAATTATCCCCTTAGAAAAATGCTACCATCTTATATTTTTTAACTTTTTATTTTGTCAGATCCATGACTATTTCTGGTATGTCTTTCATTGAAATGCCA
This sequence comes from Etheostoma perlongum, assembly GCA_026937815.1. Lineage (NCBI taxonomy): Eukaryota > Metazoa > Chordata > Actinopteri > Perciformes > Percidae > Etheostoma > Etheostoma perlongum. The sequence goes on from CM049374.1 coordinate 11,599,465, forward strand.
TCTGAATCTTTTAAGGCACTTTGCAACCTTTTTACAACTCATGGATGATGAATCACATACAGGATGAGGCCATCCTCTGGTTCCCTTGATAATATCCTCAATGAATTTGTCAAACCCTTCATGAAGGTTGGAGGCACCAATGTTACTCCCTACAGTGAACAACTATCTTTCCTCGGGGTGCATATAAACCCTGATAACATACAAATGCTGCTTTAAGGCCCCTGCACAAATTTCACACTGCTCCACAGTCTTGTGCAGTCATAAACCTTCGCAATTGCATAATTATTATTAAATGACTTGCCCTTTTCCCCAATCCCTCTATCCACCGACCCCCTGTCTACTCTGGAGAAAATATTTATTCATAATTCATATTGAAAGTCTAAAGAGAAAACAAAGCAAGATCAAATTAAATAAATATTATTTTACTAGTTTTGCTACTAGGAAAAACCATGCCATAATTAAATTTGAAAAAGGAAACATAAATACTACAACTGAGCTTTTAAATCTGTTATTGATTGAGAGAAACCTCAAATATGTACCTCAAAATGGAAAATGGAAAAGCTTAAATGGAAATACTTAAATTAAAATCTCAAACAGAAAAAAAAGAAATAATTTTGCACTTCATAATTTTCAATTTCATCATTTGAATTTTACATTTGGAAATTGCCGTTTGACATTTTAAGATTCAACTTTTCAATTTTGATTTAACGTTTGGCTTTTCATTTGGACTTGTCAATGTAAATGAGGAGGCTGGCCCAAAGGCTGGTGGGAGAGTTGAGAGACTTCCAGCGGGCTGTCACGTCAGACTGGGGCTTACAATTTCCGTCTGCTATTACACCACTAAATTCACATCTGAGACTTTTTTAATGCAAATTAACTGTGTTGAGTTTGAATATGGGCAGGTTTTTGAAAAATTGATGGTCAATTGCACATTTTCTCCAATGTTGACATCGGACTCGAGACGCTTCCAGGCTGACATGACAGCTAGCTGGTGGCAGCCGGAATCGCTTGGTCGCCTGCCAGCCAGTCATGCTCGAAGACTCCGCTGTAAGCTGGAGGTCTCTCAGACCGGTCTCGTAAATAAGAGACTTTTATATCACCGTTAACGGATCGTTTGTTAAAATATCACAAAACATGTCCACCATAAGATCAACGGGAATCTGTGGATAACTGTCTTTTTGGAGTTAAACTCCACAAGCGCCTGCAGGCTTGACAACTTTGCTGGCCGGCCGTCACACACGCACCTACACACACACAGCGCAACAGGCAGAGACTGTAAGAGTATAACTACCCTTCTGAAAAAGGGTAACTAATCATGCGTTACCCTTCTGAAAAACAGTAATTACCCTTATGAAAAAGAGTAACTACCCTTCTGAAAAAGGGTAACTAGGGTTATTTGAAGAAAATCCTGCATTCATTACCATTAATTGATGTAAGAAGAAAGCCTCAATGGATGATAAATGAGTTGGACTTCTCAACACAGAGCCACCTGCTGTCAGAAGTGCTATAAGTTGTGAATGATCACCCATAGCAATTTTGCCATCAATTAAAGTGACAAGAGGTTGTCCGCAGGAAGTCGCCCTTCTACTGTGTTAAAGCACCGACATGGAAGTGGAAATTAGCCTTGTGGAGTGCTGGCTGCAGCAACACAGTTGTCCTGTATGTGCCAGATAGTGCCACTGCAATTAAGAGCCAAGCTTGTCTAATGGGGCAGTAACATGAAGAATATGTGGAGGCCATCACTGTGAAAGGCTCGACAGTCTGAGCTGTATAGGCTCTGTGCTTCAAATAGATAGAGTTCAGGAGAGTAATACTGGGATTTCTGGGAATGTGGCCCTTAGACACAGAGACATCTATTTTCACACTGACTCTTAATCCCCATGCACAACAGCAGCAGAGACCCGGGAGCTGCACTGTTACTTAGCCATAGTCTCATGTATAATGGATGATGAAATGTGTTGGATGACTTCAGCGACTTTTGCTCTTATGATTACAGCATGAAAAGCAGTGTGTTACTCAGCTGCATTATGTTAGGTCAGAAACAATTGATGTGGTAGGTTTGTAAAGCCCATTGGGACATTGTATGTTATATTGGTGTAAATAACTAGACTTTGCTTGACTAATTGTTCAGGGTCAGCACCAGAAAGCATGTTGTGATTTTTGACCAAAAACCATTACAGGTTAATGCCTGTTTTTTAATGTTGGACTGTCAGTCTGTTGGTCCAACACTTGATCCTGACTAAAATATTAACAACTACTCAATTGATTGCCATGGAATTTGGTACAGGTATTCATGGTTCTTAGAGTATGGACCCTAATGACTTTGGTGAGCCCTGAGTTTTTGTTTAGCTCCACCAACTGGTGTTAAAAATGTCTCTCATTCAGTGAAGTATCACATCATCTTCTATAATAAGTTGTTCAATTTATACGCTACGGATCAAATGTTTTCCATTGCGTACATTTACATTTCACTCCATTATAGACAGAATATCAGCTCAGATCAGTTGCATTGTTTTTAACCAGGGCTGCAGTTTTCAGATTACATTATGTGCTTACATAATTGCAAAAGTGTTCTCCAATGTTTTTCTAGTTAGTTTTTCTCAAGCCTGTATTCCAGAGATACCAGACAGTTTGAAATTCCACCTTAGAACCAGAACAAAATGCAAGTGGGAAATTCAGATGCTAGGTTTTTTTACCCGCACTATTTATCAGATAGTAATCTGACATATTGCGGTGAGATGGTAAATGTGGCTAGTAATTGCCTACTGTATCCTGTGGTTGTAGTCCAAGGGCAAACCAAACAAGGTGTGGAATGAAAAATGCACAATTATATGGTTTTCACAGACAACTCATGTTTTTCCACAAGTTGGCTTGGGAGTTTTTGGAGCACATCTTTAATGCATGTCTTCACCTTAGCGGTGCAAGACAGTCTACCCCTCTACAGGTGACCCTATTGTGCATTGCTGTTAAAACAGAATGTGGCAATGTTTGCTTAAATGAGCATAAAATGCTGTATTGTAGCAGGGAATGAATACACAACTGCAACAAATGATTTAAGGTTGCATGGGTTTCCTGAGATATGGCTGTATATTTAGAGAGAAATGTTCACTCATATGCTACAGATCATCACCCGCTGCATAATGAAATGAATGAATGAAACCTTTGCCAAGTCCACTTTTACTATTATCTTTGCTGCCTTATCATTTCCATCTGTGCTTTATTCTTCATTCTCACAGCTTGACATATGGCAGGCAGTTAGCTTGCTAGTGCCTGACAAGGTAACCAGGGCTTGCTAAGGATAAAATTATCAACCTTCAGCACACCTCCATGCACAGGTTTCACTGTCTTGTTTATTCTACCTCTGCACAACTCGTATTCCAGATGAAGAGAATAGTTGTATTATCCTCAGTGTTTGAGCAGAGTTTCCTCAGCAGTATATTCTAAATGGAGCTGGAGACCTGGCAGTAATGGATGTCTTGTCTCCTGGGTTGATATTCTCAGGCTGAGACTCTGTGAGAGCCAAATTAATTGAAACCACTGAGGCTGGGGGAGTTTTGGGTGCATGAGAGGGCAAGGGTAAAGGAGACGGCGTACTGGTGTTTGATATAAAACGACCCAACCTTTTATAGATACTGTGTTTTTTGAGGAATTGTGGTTAATGTTGAGCCTTCTTAATTAACAATAAACATTCGTTGTTGTAAGTGATTTAAAAGAACATTCCATTCCAGACAGGTTGTAAACAAACCAGCTGCTTAGCCAGATTGTCTAAACCAGTTTATTTGGAGGTAAAAACCAAAAGTGAGTGCACCCAAAATGTATGTTTAAGCAAGAAGGTTTAAGCAGCCAATAACAGTTCTCAGCTATACTTAATTAACGTCCATTCTTTTATTTAGTCCATTTTGAAATACTTGAATGTATTCATCTACAGTTTAATTTCTAGAAAGAAAATTGAAATGGTGTAACGCTAGTTATTTTCCTCAAATTGTTCAGCTGTAAATGACAGGAATGATGGACAAAAGAACATCAGAACTGGAATCCTCATTTCAGGAATCATCTCAAGTATGACATGTAAATTATATCCCTATCCTTTGCTTTCCATTTAACAGCGACAACGATTCAAAAGTTGTCTGAGGTTTGACATTTCTATAGCTTTGGTTTGAGTTCATGCTCAGCTGACATTATGATATGGAGCCTTTGTAATGCTCTTGTGAAACTACATTGTGTACAGGGTAAGGGTGGGAATCACCACGCCTCCCGATACGATATCATCACGATACTTACTGTATGCCATGATACAATATTATTGCAATTTTAAATTTATTGCAATATTCTGCGATATAATGCAGTGCAATTTATAATCTTTTTTCAAACTTCAAATTTTTCCTACTTTCAAATGATGTCCCTAAAAGGAAAGTTTGTCAACATCTGTTTTATCTAAAAAGAAACATTTCTCTTTTTGTTCATCTCACTTCAATTGTATTGCTGCAAAATGGGACAAACTGACCAACACATACAATATATAATAAAAGATCAATTCTTGGCGCCTGTGTATCGATACAGTATTGCCACTGAAAATATTGCGATACTATACTGTATTGATTTTTCCCCCCACCCCTAGTAGAGGGATTGTTTTGCTCTCTAGGAGGTGATTTTTGATTTTTGCAGTGCATGACCCTTTAGCAGTAAAAATCCCAAGCTATTTGCATTCTGAAATTGAAATGTCTCAGTTTCAAAACAGGTGTTGTGGTGCCCTCCTTTACTATTTGTACACCCAGCCAATGTTGTTAGTTTTTCAATATATGTAGCTCTGTCAACCCGCTTTTGTCCAAAATAGCTTTCGCTGTCTAAGATTTGACCTTTTGACAGAAATGCAATGAGTGAGATACAAGCGGTTTTCTGTATCTGGCTCCTTTTTTAATATGTGTGTGTGTACAGTATGTATGTACAGTATGTGTATATCTATATTATAACATCACTGCTGTATTTCTGTCTTAATGACTGATGTGTGAAAAGCCTCAGCAATGAATATTTTTTGATGAGCTTCAAAAAGCGGCTATAACTGCAGAAACAAACCTATTATTAATTTAAATGAATCTGAGGTTTCGCGTGTATTAGAAATGATAAGCAGCAGAGCCGATTGCTCCCCAGTGAGGTGAGGTCTACTCCACGGTCCAGCACCACAGTAATAAAACAGAGAATAGTGTACTCCATTACCTAATTTCCTACAAAGATCAGCATCAGAGTTTAATCCAATCTATTTATCTATCTCATCATGGATTTGGGAAAGTAAGTTAACTAAGCCACACATTCAAGTGGACAGGATGGATTTTAAAGGTGAACTTTTGATTTTTCAAACCAATTTCAGCCACCCAGCATGTAACAACAGTTGTATGACGTCCTCTGTGGCTCCGGAGCAGCTTTCCAGTGTAGCAGAAAACCTTTATGATATTGTCAGTATAATGGGCCTGTATATAAGATGGCAGTGTGCCGTCTGAAAACCTAGCATAGCGTAGCATAGCAGTCAGGAGGGTCTAATGAAAGAAGCTATCCAGTTGCATTATGGGAAATGTAGGATTAAGTGTTTGAGGGGTCATAGGGGCTGCAATTGCTTCATTTTTGATTGTCTTTTCACCCAAATTTATGCAGGTTTATCAACTTGATTTCCCTTTTGTCAAATAAAGTTTATACTTTGATATTTAATCCAACATAGATTTTTCCATAAATTAATTTAGAAATGTATTTGAAATTGGTTAAAGCAGACGTTAGAGGAGATGACCGATAACACTCTCATGTAGCTTAGCATAGAGACTGAAAACACCTTATTAGGGTGTCTCCAAAGGTGACAAAAGCTTTCTAATTAATAGGTCACCTTGTTTGTCTCAATTGTACAAACTATGCTTCATGAAAATCACTCACTGACTCAATATCACATTTCTGTCTTCCATATGGTGTTTTTTTCACCCCCTCATTTAATATCATATCAAATGAAGAACACTATTGCTCATTTGGCCTTTGCAATTAACACCCATTCATCAATTGTAAAGAAAAACAAGGCAAACAACTTATCATGTTGCAGCTCATCCAGTAAAAGAGACACTATCAATGAATTATTTATTTTGTCTGTATCATATTCATTTTAAAAAATTTTTTTATGATTGTCCTCAAGCTATTGCCTGCACACTGTGTGTGTGTGTGTGTGTGTGAGAAAGATGTTGACCGTCTTAGACCCTAGTCTCGCTTTTCCAGACCCTTCTTTAAAGCGCACTAAAGGAGAGTCTGGCTACTCCACATATCATTTGGGGATGGTAGGAGAACATGCTCTGGTTTATTGCATTTCTTTAAACCAATCAGTATCATCATGGGCGGTGCTAATCTCCGCACAGAGTCACTGCAAAATAGTTGTGTAAAAGAAAACTAAGATTGGACAGAATGTCTAGCTATCTGTCTCAATTTACCTTGCAGAGCTCTGAGGAGCAGTCAACACTAGACTTGATACATCCACCAAATTTAAAATTCCAAGACAAAGAAAGTGGAAGGAAACGGAAAATACATGCATTCGACGGAATTTCCTGCAGCACCGGAGCAATCCCGGAAGTGGAACCCGTAGTATATCGACCACTTGGACACCCACATGTATGGGCCTTTGTTGTTTTAAGAAGCTTTGAAGGCCTCCTTATTCTTACAAATTAATTTGACACTTGAGCATTTGGCACAAGTTGCAGGCTGTAATCTTTCCTTTGTACGATGTCTCTTTCTCTTAACAAGTTAATAGACGGGCCGTCATTTGATCCATGCACTGCTGCACAAACGTGAAATGCACATGAAAGAGCCATTGTTAAAGACAATATCGGATTTAATCCATGTGTTAACCCAAAGCTGGTGTGTACAGAGCATTCCTGCAGGCTCTCACTGAGATTGACATTTTTAAAATCTCCTGAGAACTGAGAGCAGACTTCTCTCTTCATCAGACTTCTTCCAAGAAGCCGCCAACGGAGCTTCTGAAGAGATTCAACCATGGAAGCAACAAAATGGCATGCATTTTTTATGTAACTGTATTGTGGGGTTTCGTCTTAAGTTTTTCCACACTTCCTATTGAAGTCTCTCACTGTGAGCCTCCCAGCCTGATATAATTCTTTGTAGACTCACTCCCAGGATGTCAGGGTGGATAATCAGACAGCGACACATCTGAATTGTCCTACAGTGATGCTCAGTCAAAGCCTTGTCAAGAAAAGCAGCCGCTGTTTACACCCCACCTTTACTAAAATTAGTCATTTGCTATGTGACCTACTGGAGGAAAGATGATAAAATCCCTCTCTGTTGTCTGAAATACCACAGCTGTCTCCCACATTATTCAGTTGACTGACAGGTGCAATTGCCCTGGCAGCAAGACGGCCAGGCGCTGCCGACAGAAGCCTGAGTAGCTGTGATGATACTGTATGGTTTGATGAAGCAGGTGTACAGCATCAGCAATTTATGATTGAGCCTGTTTTTCTTCAGCAAAATTTGTTTTGGTGTTTTTTTTTTTTATCTCACACAGAGAGCTGTCATTGCATTGCGCTGAAAACTATAATTTTCAGTGGACGTGTTTTTTTTCCTCAGCTTTTGTTTTCTTCTTTTTTTCCACGGGTATAAAATGCCCAGATGCTCACCAAAACACTCTTTTCACACGTGGATTTTAATGTGCTCAACTGAGGAAACAAAGATGGGTTGATTGTTTTTGGCGTCATTGTTATTTCATTGTCTTCCTAACTGTAGCCAAGCTATATGTCAGCCTTTTAAAGTAATCCTCAAAGTAATTAGGATACACAGACATTCTTGGATTCTTATTTTTATGACTGTCAGTTAAAGAAGCAGTGTTGGCCTTTTTGTCAAAAAATATACAGTATGCCTGACAGATTTATGAAAGTAAAGCATAATCATAGCCTGTGCAAATGCTGTGGGCACGTTGCGCTCCTGTTTTAAAAAAAGAAATGTCGGTGTTTATTCAGTTTATGCAAGCAGGGTTCATATGTCACATAACTGCAGGCCAGAGGGCGAATTATGAGGATAGCAATGTTACTGGCTCTTACAAGTGGCTCCGTAGAGAAACTAAGCGACATGGTTTCTTGTGGGTGGTTTGTTCCTTTAAGCAATCATTCCTTAACCTGTCCTGCCTTGCAGCCTGGTACACAGTATGAGGAGCTGAATACCCTGTTGTGCCAAGCAGATTTTTAATTTTAACAACAGAGTTTTAATATACTCTTTTTGTCTGTTTTGTTATAGAGTCATGATTTGTCCCAGACAGAAATGGGGACGGGGGGCACAAACACCACACAGACACTATAGAGAAGGGACCATACCTGCAAGAGAAAGGGGATTGGGGGTGGGGACAACAGAAAACAACAGCGGAAAACATTTGCACAAAGCAACGAGACCCTGCAAGAGAATGGGGATGGGGACTTGGGACGGAGGAAGACAACAAACAAACAACAAAAGAATGACAAAGAGACAACCAGCCGAACAACAGCAATAAACAGCTGATATAAGAAAACAACTGAGGGACAATGAAAAGGAGAAACAGTCAAGCAAAATAAATAAACAACACCCCAGCAAACAGCCATGACAACTAGAATAACAGTAGATTGAAATAAATAACTTAATGAAAAGCATAAAGAGTAGTTATACCTGTTGGTAACCATGGACAACCTACATTTGTTTATGTTGTCTGTGTGTGTGTGTGTGTGTGTGTGCGCCTGTCGCAGAATGTGGTTAGTTAGTGAGAGCAGGACACTACAACCGTGACCCTCTGACACCTCTAGCAGCAGGCAGGATGAGAAGAATATTTATAACGAAGCATAATTATTATTATACAACATATAGTGTATATGATTGGCAACTTAGACAAATAACGTAGATACTGTATCATATCAATAAAACATAGCTTCAAATAAGGGCTTATTGAACCGAAAATGAATGAAGTGACTTTTGCTGATTACTTTTTTTCTCAATTGTAATCATTTTCAGACACATGTGGGACTTTGACTGGCCTTTCCATTGAATGGAAAACAGATTTCTGACCAGCAAATGCATCACTTGTACTGGGAAAAAAAATGGAAGGAGAGGAAAGGCCTGACGCAACACAGTGGAATGTTTGGAGGTCTGGAATTTTAAACCATAAATTGTTTATTTGTGGCACTTTAATGAATGTGAAAAGAGGTTCCCTATCATTCATAATCTGTACAGCTGCCGTAATGTGACTCTCTTGCTGTGGGCACTTAGTGGGGTTTCTAACAGGCCACGCGATACCTGAGTATGGTGAGAGGGTTGAAATAAATGTTCAGTGCATGCAGAGATAGAGAAAAATATGTCATACTATTTTAGGATGATTTTCCAAAAAGTACAAAAGGGCAATAAAAACAAAAAATCTAGTTATTAAGAGTTTCATCTTTTCTTATTCTCCAAAACCAAAATATGAGTAAGAGCTTAAGAACACACACACACACACGTTTATGTTTGAAGGCAATGCAAAGCATACAGTAATAATTACCTGCTGGACACGAGGAAGGACATAGATGAATGATGACACAGTAATGACACATCATTATTCTAAAGTTGTTCTACATCCCAATAAAATTGCAGGATGTAACCCCGTGCCTTGCGACACACTGCAGTAATACATTTCTCACTAAAGACTAGGGTTGGGCGGTAATACAGTATACAGCGGGGTCTTAAAAATAGCAACGGTATCAGTTTCAATACCATCATTAAAAAATGCAATGCACTTATATAGGAGACAAGGATTAAATATGAAATATAATTTAGTTAATGCCTAAAAATGCTGTGGTCGTGCACCGAGTGAGCTGGTCTCAAAGAAGAACACGACTTCTGCAGTTTGGCAGTATGGTGGTGTTTCAGTATTAGTTTTTGGTATTCAGTTTCTGAACGGTGTCTGCACAAGCCAACGGTTTGGTGACGGTAAAATAGGGAAGAGGTTTAACGGTGTATCTAAATTTGGATACCGCTCAACTCTACTGAAGACATTGAAAAAGTAACGTGAATTGTCCTTGATTTATTTATGAATTTATTTATGTGTTGGTGCTTGTTCCCTGGGTTTGCCGTTGATGATATATTTCCTATGTGGATGCCCCGTTCTACATGTTAACTACCAGGTCTGCTTATTCAAAACAAGCCCCTGCTGTTGCTGCCAAATTAATAAAATGCATAGTCTCGCTTTGCCAGACCCTCCTCCAAAGTGCACTGAAGGAGGGTCTGGCTTCATTCCCATTTGAGGTAAACATGCTCTAGTTTAATGGCATTCTTTTTTTTTTTAAACCAATCACAATCTTCATGGCCGGTGCTAAAGTCCTCACAGAGCCACTGCAAAATAGTCTTTTGAGAGAAAACTTTGATTGGACAGATAGTCTAGCTTGTTATCTCAATTTATCTTACAGACATCTGAAGAGCAGTTAACCGTAGTCCACATAAATCCACCTAATTTTAAAAAGAAAGTGGAAGGAAATGGAAAATACATACTTCCGGAGGAATTTCCTGCAGCACCGGAGCTGGAAAAGGAAATGGGCTATAAAATGCAAAGAGTCAAAGAGACTTTATATCAGTCCGACCAGACACCGTGTTCACAAGTCTTTTTTCTGACTCAACTATAGGTTAAATCTCCATAATGTTGTGTGAGATGATTGTTTTGGTAAATAAGACTGATTGGAAGATGTCTGTGATTATTTAATTGAATGTAAAACTGTTCCCATGAAAAGCTGTTGATGTGTAAATGTATGCAGAATGGCAAGACTACCAAAATCAAGGTTAACATGAGACAGAAAAACACAGTTTGCAATATACAGTATATAGTATAAATAGTAATTGTGTTAAGTTGTGTTTTTTACAAATTGTAGTCTTGTAGACTGCAAACTTAAGGTGCTAAGCTGAAGCTGAAAGCATTGTTCTGTGTGCGACAAACAGGCATCCAAATTCAAAAGTTTACTTTTACTGACTATGCTTATCTTATTGTTTTTAGTTTTTTTGTCATCTAGAAAGTTGTGTGGGTTTAGTTATCTCATCTCTCTGTAGTCCCTGACAGCCACAAAAGCCCCCAAAGCCAAGATGGGTGCCCAACCAGATAAAGGGGTAATTAACGTTATTGATTCTTTTTAAATTAACACCCTTCAAAAGCTTTAAAATCAAATTTGTCAGCCCTAATTTATTGATATGAAAATGTCATTGACATAAACTATCATAATTACATCATTAAAATGTGCTTCATCTGTGTGGCACATAAATTGATACGGGGAGAAACTAATAATAAGAGCAACAAGAGCCAACCAATCCATGTTGTCCCAAACAAAACAACCAATGGCAGAAGCCAAAATTAGAATTGTTTTTGCTCTGTATGGCAGTATTGAGACCCCCAACGGAGATGCCTTATCACTTTAGCAAAAGAAAAAAACAGGGTAAAAATCTAAAACATAAGAAGTTATTTTTGTTTCTACATTGCTTTATGTTCATCGTCTGACTGAAAATATAAAATATGAAAATACTTGCTGCAAGCTTAAGGTGAGAATTTGGCAGTACCTTTTCTAAAAATGTGTTCCTTTTAGTGTAGCCATCATTCTTTGTGAATGTGCTTCCAGTGTTTACACGCACACTGACAAACCGGGTAATTGTATGATCAGGTTATGGGAGTATTTGATTCATGGTTGCTATCCATAGTTAGGTTCTGCCAAATTCTTACCATAATTATGCGGACAACACACAAATTGACATAACCTTATTGCCGGGGGACTATACAATACAAAAACTGACTAAGTGCATTGGAAAAAAATAACGACTGGATGTGCCAGAACTTTCTTAAATTAAATGAAGAAAAAACTGAGGTGATTGTTTTTGGACCAAAAGAGGAACGATTAAAAGTCAGAGCTCAAACAACAATGTTAAATACAACAGACAAAGCCAGAAATCTTGGTGTAGTCATGGACTCAGGCCTGAATTTCCACAGCCACATTAAGACAATTACAAAGTCAGTCTATTGTCACCTTAAAGTGCCCATATTATGAAAAAAATCACTTGGATTTGGGGTTATTTTGTGTCTCTGTTGCTTTCACGCGCATACAAACCTGGAAAAAAAACTATTAATGCTGTTTTGAGTGAGATACAGTTTCTCAGAGTCATCTAGCTGCTGTGATCTTAATAATAATAATAATCCTATATTAGTTAGAAATTAGTGGACTTGAACCACCAACCTTCCAGTTCCCAAACCAACTCCTTACAGACTGAGCTATTTTCACCCCTATGTTACCTAGCTACAGCGCATGTGCAACTCTCATCAAAAATAGTATAGAAGTGAGATGTCTCACTCTGTAGCTATAGGAGAGACCTAACACACAGGGTGAAATCAGCAACAAAAATAAGGTGTTTTTTGAAAATGAAACCATGTAAACCTATTCTGGTACAACCTAAACATACAATTTTGAACCTGAAAATGAGCATAACATGGGCGCGTTAAGAATATATCAAGGGTTAAAGGACTTACAGTATGTCTCAGCAGGCTTTGGAAAAACTTGTCTATGCTTTATCTTCAGTAGACTTGACTACTGTAAAAAAAATCAATCACTGCAGCTAAATCAGATTGCTGCTGGTCGGGTCCTCACTGAGACCAAGAAAGTTGAACACATCACTCCAGCCCTGAAGTTTTTGCACTGGCTTCCTGTGCCTCAAAGAATTTATTTTAAAATACTTTTTGCTGGTTTATAAATCACTAAACGGTTTAGGGCTGAAATACATTTCTGATCTGCTACTACACTATGTTCCAGACCTCTCAGGTCATCTGGGACAAGGGGGGGTAGAAGATATTTGTGTCTATTGTGCTGTATATTTGTGTATTTGTATATGTACAATTGTATAGAAAACTTGTTAAAAAAGTACCTTTTTAATAACGCTGGATCCTGGTTTTGAGAACTGTATAGCTGGAATATTGTGAAAGAAACTAGGATAGTGTAAGCACCATATCCACGTTTCAAATAAGTGTCAACTTGATGCAAGAGGACTCAACTCCTTAACAGATAAAAAGATGACATTTTATGATGACCTAACACCTAAGTAAAGACTTTTAATTTCATTACCCTAACAAATAAAATACTGTACATTGATTGTTATTCTCTCTCATGGAGAGGGCAAATCAAACAGAATGGTAAATGCAGCACTGAGTCCAGCCATCCAGATCCTAAAGGGGTTTATCCTTAGTACAGAAAAAACAGACAAAAGTCAACCCGAGTGAGAGTAAACCTGCTAAGATGAGCAAAACATTTGTCTCCCTCATCGGCATCGCCTGGTTATTTTCCCGGGGCTACATCCCTGAATGTTTTGACTGTAACCCCAAATGTAATTTTAATTGTAGCAACAAACGTTTAGGTGTGCAATGATAAGGATTTTGTTTAAAGTTTACATGATGTGGCGTTTACAGTTCACACACCAAAAACACACCGAGCTCTGAAGCAGACCCGTGCATCGCTTTGTGTCCATTCTCTGTAAAAATAGAGATGAGCAGCGCGGCTTCTATGGTCTGTGCACCTTCAGGTAATTATAATGGGCGCGCTCTGCTGTGGGCATGCTGTGGCAGACATGTCGTTCTGTGTCCGTGCTCCATGTATTTTTGTTGTTTTCCACCTCCGATGGAAAGCAGCGCACAGCTTCCCTAAACTTTGTCTCATTCAAATGTTTGTGCCATCTAACTAACATCTACAAATGGGGCTGCTAAAATGAAAATACACTGTCTATTAACAAGCTGGGCTAGCCAATCGCCATTTTGCATTGCATTCATATTATTAAAAGCCAACCTCCTTAAGTCTTAGAAATGCACCTGGTTGCACTTGAGGTCCATGAATGCACATTATTCACTGTGTTAGTAAGGTGATGCTTGTTAGCGGCTTAGCTAAACTGTAGCTGTTATAATGAAACTGCTTAGACCCAGGGGTTATTCTTCTTCTGGTATTTTTATGCATTAAACTCATATGGCTTTAATTTTGGTATAGGACACCTGATACAACAAGTGTAAATGGGGCCTAAGAAACCTGAATCATTTTAGCGGAATAACCATGACTAGGCATTGGAAACATCATAAACCAAATATGATCAAAAGCAGGATAAGAAGAATACTACAGTGTGCAAACATACTCACTGTTTCAGTTTCTGTGAAGGGAAGTTTAAATAGTTTTCTGTTCAGTACGCCAGGACTGTGGAGACACTAGGTTAAGTCTGAAAACGTGTCAACAAAGTTTGGAATGACCATAAGAAACGAGGCTGAATATTTTAAAGATGATTACTACTTATTTTGAAGATACTGTAGTGTCTGCTGACTGGGTTTTCAATGATTTTTACTTGGAGAAAGGCAGAGAGGAGGAAGAGAAAATTGTTACTGCAGAAAAGAAAAGTGATGAAAGGCCTATACCTTTTTCACACATTGTAGCAACTAGCCTCTCCTGACTATAAGAGACATTAATGTGTCGGTCAAGGTGTCTCATCGACACAGGCTGGTGTAAGTCTGTCAGTGTGAATGAGATTCCATCCAAGATGTTGAAGCTCGTTATTGTTGGTCTTACGTCGTTGTATTAATATAGAATTGGAAGGTACTGTAGCATGCAGTAGGCAAATATGTACATGGGTACAAACGTTATCCACTTTCTGTTAGAAATAGGTAACATTCAGGCATTGTAGATACCAAGCAACATTAACTGTATGTCATTCCTCCAATTTTAAAGCTATAGTTCGTAGCTGCTGCCCCCATGAGGAATTCTAACAAGTCACATCTACGTCATCAAACTCAGTTGGAGGCTGTGCAGTAACGCTCAGCACTCACCGGAAAAGTGCTTCTAATAGACTTCACTGGTCTCTATCCAGAGCAGCAAGATCTGTTGGTCCTTTTCTTTAACTGTCTATTGTAATCACTGAGTTGCGGTTGTGATGGAAAATGAACCCAAGAAAATAAAAAAAGAGTACACAAGTACTCTTTTACTAGGACTTGTGTACTCTACACGCTTGCAGCTGTCATTGTGTTTATGAAAATATCAATCCATACATTTTTTCTCTGACCTCTCATTCAGAATACAGGTAAGTGAACATGTTCTACAAGTGCAAATTAAGTGTAAATTGAATTTGTACACGTGCAAATTTTAACCTGCATTCTACAGTTCTCACATTGTATTCTACAAGCTCTCACCTTTTGCACCATATTTCCCTTCATAGGAATTCAGCACTGTACAGTTATATTTGAAAAATGACTTACTGTTATTATAAATACTAGTGGTTAATACTGCAGTTTTAACACATCTGTGAGGATTCCTGGGGAGGTGTTGATTACCCATAAACCACGCCCTCTGTGTCCCGTCATAACAGTGACAGGAAGTTGAAACTGAAAACCAGTGAGATTGTAAAAATCTTGACAGCGTAAAAATAAAACTGTCACTGAAAAGACAGGCATCAAGAAAAAATGTAGATTGACATTGAAAAACCTATTATAATGCAAACAAATGTCAAAGTGAAATAATATCATAGGATTGTGGGATTATTTTTAATGTTTGTGTTATATATCAGTTCAACATTTTTCAGTGCCAATATTTGTTTCAATGCCAAATTTTATTTTCAATACCACAGGTTACTGTCACTGATCTAGCTCCATGTTCAGGGGAGTGGTGAGATTGAAACATGAAAAGCAATGAATTATAAAAGGTTAAAAAAACAGGCTTGTAATTATTAGTGGGTTTGTTAATGGGAAGCTAGTCATTTGATTCATTGTTAATCTAACACAATATTGAATGCTGGAGCTTTAATGATCTCATGCTACGGAAAAACAATTATAGAAACGTTTGTAGCCATCTTTTAAGAACTCAAAAGCCCATATTAATGCAAAGTCATCAAAAACCAAGTCAACAGTGTTTCCAAATATGACAAACAGGATGTCGGGTTGCTTAAGATAATTCAATTCAATTAAATTTTATTTATAGTGTAAAATCATAACATCAGCGGATCTCAAGACACTTTACATAAATTAGGTCTAGACCACACTCTAATATACAAAGACCCAACCAATACCAGTAATTTAATTTATTAATGCAAGAATCACAGATTTAAAAATGCAAAGTCTCCCAAACAAGTTCCCAAAGGAAGCTGGTTATTGCAAGGTTCTATGTTTTCCTCAAGCGCAGCTCTTCCATAATACCTAAGACCTGTTACCTATTTTTTCCACAAAAACAACTCCTTGTTGTAAAAATGTTTTCCATTTGCTTTTCACAATAAAAAAGGCACCTCCCTTTAATGTTTACAGTGCAATCTTGTGAATATAGAGTGTACAGCGTGAGCAGGGCTCTATCCACCTGCAGAATCAATCAGTCTTTTTGTGACAGCTCTACTGGAGTCTGTCTTGCTGGAAACCGAATTACACTGAGTAAATGGCCTCCATGGTGCCAGTGCAGACATTCAGGTCATCATGATTAGTTTTCGTGTGGGTCTAGAAGTATGTGTTTGTGATGTCTGAGTTATTAGTTCTAATAAATATAATCTCTTGTGGAAGCACACTTTCATAATCACAAAAGTAGGACTGATGTTTGTTCCTAAAGTACATGTAATGTTTTGGTTAGTCCACTGTATGGATTGTCTCATTTGTGGGAGGAGGTACTGCTGCTTATCACAGTAGCCTTCAGTCATACAAAGGCTACACCTTTGTAGTCCTTGTTCTTCAAAGTAGGCAGCCTCTGAAATGGGTCACGGCTGCTGACATAATAAAAGCCTTGTGATAAGGTTGTGTGCTGAATGAGGATCTAGGGATCATTACAAAGCCGTATGCCCCTGCTTATTGACTCTAAAGGGTTTTTGGAGTTTAAAGTTGCCATTCTAGCCTGCAAATGTCTCTGTAAATTGCTCACTCCTGAGTTAAAGATACAGAAAATAAGCCATTGCTTGCCTGTGTTGACTGCTTACCTTTCTGAATCATGTTACATTTCCAGTTGTCAGCTATTTATAGCTTTGTTGAGATAGCTTTTGTGAGTTGTTTATAGCCAGGGTTGGGGAAATACAAATTGGGATTAAAATACAAAATATGAAGTAAGATGTAATTGAACGCCATTCCGTTACAGTTGAAATTGGTGGTGTTACTGTTGTGTCTTTTAATATACATTACTTGAAGGGTTTACTTCATTACCTCCTCCAAGTGTAGGTTATGTTCGGTTCGGTTTGTTTGTCAGCAGTATTATGGGAAAACCACTGGCCAAATCTTGTAGTCTAAATCCTGCTGCATCTTGCAGATTCTATCCTGCTTTAGAAATATTCTGGGCATTTTAATCCTCATGTATATAAATATTACAAGGACTCTCAATAAATCCTCTCTCTCTCTCTCTCTCTCTTTTAGCAGGCCAAGGGGGCTGATTGTGTCTTGGAAAGAGCGAGCAGACTCCACTTACTCTGTGAGTACTCAATCAGTGGAAAACATGCTTGTCTGTTGGGCTACGTGATTTATCACATACTTTAAATGACTGTGAACATAGCTGTTTTTCCAAGTACAGGAGCTGTGGTAGCATACAGTACTGGTATGTTTCTGGAAGTGTGTGTGTGGGGGGGCTAAGGGATGTCAATTTTTGGTTAATTATGCTTTCGAGAGTACGAACAAATAACCTGTAACTAACCCGCACATTTTTAAGAATAAAGGCAAAATGTTAAAAACGCACATGTAGTAGTGCCAGCTTTTCTGCTCTAACTTTCTTGACTTTTAGCTCATCCTTCTTCTCAAATTTCTTTTTAATGCGTTTAGTTCAACACATTCTCATTCTCCCAAAAAAAAGTATGCACGACAATTTGTAGTATTTCTTCCAAAAATATGTCATTACAGTTAAGTTTAGCCGAGAAAAACTATCTCACAAATTATCACTTAATTTATATGTTCTCTGTTAATTCACGTGAATTATTATTCAATATTGAACACTTTGGGGCTCCATACACGTCTGTGGTGAACAGTCACTTTATTAGTACAAATATGATCAATTGATCCTGGTCCCATATAGTATCCTTTTTCACACACTTAACATGGCCCTACCTCCAGAGATGCATGCAGAAAGCACTGACAAGGTCTATCCATCTCCTTTTGAAAACTTAAAAAAATAAGAAATGGTCAATTCACAGTTACACATAAAACTATGCAAAGATTACAACTTAGATACCGGTCAGTTAGGTTCTTTGAATCTTTAAGCATTCATAAGTATGCATCTAACAACCCTGCACTTTTCACTCCCAAACTTCATGTTTGGTTCTGTTTGCTGAGTCTGTATTGAATTGACAGGATGTTAGCTTTCAATATTCTCCGCCTTCTCTTAGTCAATAAGTAATATGCACTTGCACAGTGAGTGACAGTTTGCTACCCCAGCCAGCTGCAGCACGGCTCATGCTTCCTTGTGGCTGACTGGATTTAAGATGAAATGTAATCTGAGATCACGAGGCTTTTCTGGACATTTACAGCCCGGGCACCTTGTCTGATGAAACTGAAGCCTATAAAGATAAGACATGTTCTAATATGAGCAAAATTAAATAATTACTACAATGAGTGAGGCTATATGTTTTCAGGATATTGGGGCTCTGAGCCATGATAATGTGGTGTCAGGTTGATGTCTTTATGGGTGCCGTGTGTGATGCTGAATTTCACATTTACCATGGTATGCCCAACACGCTTTAATTACCTCTCACAAGGCTGCTGAAGTTAATTTCTGTAGTCACATGTTCAACCAATTACTCAGAGTGTAATGAAGTGGAACATGGCTCACCAGAGTTCACAGGACACCTTCCACCTCCCTTTTTTGTCTTAGCCTAGTTTGGCTCTTCCAGAGCGGGAAGCTAATCATCACTAAACATTAAAACCCGGCAATACTTCACACTGGATACATACATTTATCCATGTCAACATCCATTCCTCCTTTAATCATTTCTCCACACCCATCTCAATATCACAGGCTAGTAAGAGAGGCGGGGGAAGCACATTATCTATGCCGAGGTGTTACAGTGTTAGGGATTATCCCTGACGGATAGTTTCCCTTCCAGGCACCATTAGCTTGGCCTCATCCCATTTGGTATTTCCAACACCTGCGACCACCATCCACTGGGCACAAGAATTATTACCATTGTATTTTTTCTAGGGTATATAAATTAATCATGGGAATCACAAGCAACTACTTTAAATTTCTGGGCTGTGACCAAGAAACACATCCTCCCCAAGGATGGCAAGGGCCCTATGCATCATTAAAACAGAGTTGTGCTATCTGACAGAGGAACAGTGCCAGCTCCCTCACTTATACACCTTATACGGGATTGTGGCCTTTGCATTTCCACACTATGCATAATACTGTCTATTGCTAAATGCAACCAGGTTGCTTGAGTCTGTCTTTGAATGCTAAATGAACAAGGGACATGTGTGTGGAGGAGGAGACGAAATAAAGTTGATCAGCTTGAAAGTGAAAGTGGACAGCTGACTACAGCGGACATTAATTAACATCGATCACTGGGCAGAGCATACGCTAATGACTCATGGCTGCAGGGGCTTGTTAGACAACCTCTGCAATGGACTGTAATGGTTACCATATTCTCACAATCCACTAAATACCAATGGCTCTAATTCCTCAGTGAGCATCCTGGTATTGACAAAATATGTGTCTTGGATTCACATGCATGAAGGAATTATGTGGGTATTAATGTAGATATTACCTAGAAGTTATACGTCTAATAGAGCAATTTGATGCACCTCGTGCTAGAGAGGAGTAAGCGCTTCTGATTACAAGCTTCTAAGCGATTTGTACTTAAATTCAGGCTCAAAATTGTTAAGTCATATCAAATCAATCTGATCAATATGAAGAGTGTCATACTCTTTCTTATGTATCCTTTTATAAAATCGCTTACGGTAACTGTCGGTCAAAACCATGAGATCATTATCAACATGCAGTTGTAGTCTATTTTGTAACTTGTTCTAAGTTTCTCCACTAACTTGGAGCTTGGCAAGCACATCTGAATTTTAAAACATATTGACTTGTAATTACTTACAGGTGCTGGCCTATAACAGTATTGATTGAAGATCAACGTTTTGACAAAATTGCTGGAAAGCATTTCGCATCGATTTAAAGTTTCTCAGAGCCCAATAGAAATGCATCTAACTGTAATTGTAATATGCAGCTTTGTGTCATTCACTTAGCACCCATTCATCCAGCACCTTAATCAACATATAGTTTTACCTTTGACTCTAACGTAGGATGAGAACAGCACAAGGCGGAGCAGTTTATTAAAGGAACATGTCAAGTGGGTCAAAAGAATGCATGAGTGTTCTTCTTGTTAAATGGATGAAGTTTCTTCTTCTGAAATATATACCCAGAAAGTCTCATAAGAAAATACATCAACCAAACCTCCCATTATTGATCAATCCCTACATATTTGATTGAGACCTGTGACAAGTGTGTGGGCAGAATGACAAACAAAAAGGCAGAAGGTTAAAAAAACTGGAAACCAAATCAATAAGGATGACTGACAAGATGAAGCTTGGATGATCAGTATTGTGCCCCCTTGGCATAAATAATAGAGGGCAGAATAAATCGACTTCACTCCCTATATGGCTAATGCTTTTTTCTCCCTTCTTCCAGTCGTGATTTGTGATTCTTCTGGTTATTTTGCATCCATCTGTCGGCAACAATTAACTACAGGCACTAACACAGAAAAGGACAAAGCTAAGAGAAAATCACCCACTAGCAAAATGTTTCCAGTGGAAGACGCACTTTGGATTTTATGTTCTGTGCATGCTAAGATGAATCACTTGGTTCACAGAGTGTACCAAACAGAAGAAAATCCTATAACATTCTGTACTGACTGGTTTGGGATGAGTACACTTGCGGTCACAACATAAGAGAGTTTATTTATTTATTTATTTAACCTTTATTTAACCAGGTAAGCCGTTGAGAACGGGTTCTCATTTGCAACGGCGACCTGGCCATGAAAAGCATAAGCGTACAAGACAACACACTGTTTCACATTCAGTATAGTACAAGAAGACAGAAAATAATTGGCTACATAAGTTCAGATTAAGTAGGCATTTCTAAACCGGCACAAAGTAAGGTGTAAGGAAGTCGATGGATGTCCGAAAGTGGTATGGTGATAAGACAAAACACATGAATAGACAGTCTATCACACTGCTGAGATGTAGTAAAGAGTCAGAATACAGATTAAATTGTGGTCTAGTTAGTGATGAGGATATGTTATAATGCAGAATATATTAATAGATAGTCCATATGAATGCTGAGAAGTAGTGAAGTCAATAAACAGTGCAAGTTGTAATCTAGTTAGTGATGTGGATCAGTAATAATATAGTCCACACGAACAAACAAATGCTGAATATTGTAAAGAGTCAATACACAGTTAGTGCAAGTATTTGTATAGGTAGTGAAGTAATAACACAGCATATATGAAAAACAGTCTAAATGAAGGATTAATGCTATGATGAAGTAAAGGGTTCATGTACAGTTTGTACAAAGTGTGGACTAGATAGTGATGTTAGTCATTGTAGCATCTAAATCTAAATAAACAGTTAGTGCAGGGTGTGGTCTAACTAGTGAAGTAGGGCTTGGAGAAAATCAAATATCACAATATTTTTGACCAAATACCTCAATATCAATACCGCAACGATATTGTAATGTTGACTATTGGTGCTTTCACAAAATGTTTACACAGTGAATTTTTTTATTACAACAGTCTGGTAATTTCATAAAATGACATCACTTTGCTGTAATGCAGCCTTTAAAAACCAGGAAAAGACAACACTTATGCAATATTAGGATATAACGATATCCAAAATCTAAGACAATATCTAGTCTCATGTTACAATATTGATATATTGCCTAGCTCTATAGTGAAGTAAGTGTATAATGTGAGTAATAGATGTGCAAAAATTGTATGACAGCAAGGTTTTGCAGAAATGATGGGGATAAATATACTTTTGCTTGCCAAGGCAGGTGCGAAAGGGCATGTCATGTCACAAAAATGTGTTGTTACATGTCTTAATGCATAAGGTGATTTCTTTTTGCAAAAAACAAGATGCAAACACAAAACTGCATATATAGATATGGCAAACTTGTTAGCAAATAGCTGCTTATTTACACAAACTACAGACGTGAAGCAACATTTGAAGTCATTTCATGGCCACCTGATGAATCTAAGTCCTTCATAATTGGGTTCAAATATTGATTATAGAAGCTTTCAACAATGGGCTCAGAAGTAATATGCAAACACCCTGATATGTCGGAATACAGACTGCACCAAAACATCATTAACTACATTATTACTTGTAATATCATTTGACAAGGTTGGCCAAATTATAAAAGCTTTATTTTGTAGTTTTAAATCGATGGCAATAGTTCTTGGCATCATTATCCATGAGAGATGTTCTGTCTCTGATTTGCCCACAGAACAATCGTTTTTCTCTCTCCTTGAGTTCAATTTGTCTGCTTTTCCTGTGATATACAATCTATCGTACATGAATACATCACACATTTTGCTGGAGTAAATATGTTGAACAAACAGTTTTTAGAAAGCTTAGCACCTTTGGCAGGCTGCTCTGCTCATCTGTTACTGTTGCTGCAAGCATCTTTATTATTTCTTTTTTTCCCCCTATGCTTGACTTGCTCCTGGGTGATAGTGTAGCAGTGATATGTAGTATACACTAAATATCAGCTCCCCAGTATCAGCTGCTAGCTGGCCCTTCGGCCCTTGGATCTTGCTTTGATTTATTTGGTTAAATGAATTATTAATGGCTCGCTGATTTTCCACAAGTTCCAGCGTGTGTGTTTTTTTTCCCTCTCCAGATGCTTTTTGTAGACTGCATCTCCTCATCTCCACAGCGCTCATATATCCTCCTTTTTCTTCCAGAGCCAAACGGAGCATTTCTGCCCAGGAAATATTCTCCACTCTCTGGACTGGATGGGAAGAAGGAGAATCTTTGACCTTGGAAAATGAAAATGCTGTTGCCATGGGAACTGTTGATCCTTCTGTCACTCAAAGAGTGCCTGGCTGGTGAGATGCCAAGTCAAGCCGCCTTTTTTATGACACACCTGATATGCATGGATCTCTCACAGGGAGGGATTGCCTCTGTCTTATGCATGTTTGGATCATTTCATTTGAAAGGGCATTATATTAGTCTTAGAAAATACCATTATTTCAGCAGCTTTTGTATCTGGGCAAAATCTTCTACTAGTCTTCAAAAGAAAGTTGCAAAGCGTGGCCAAATCTGTAGATTTCACTTCAGTTTTAAGAGCGTAGCAAATAGGAATCACAGAGGCAAACATGTGAATTTAGTGGTGTTTTTGAATTTTATTTAACAGGATAACGTTGCCACAGGGTAAAGGGAAAACTGCCTTGTGTCATTCTAAAGATTGGCTAATATATTTACAGTTTAATCTCAATATTTAAGTGCAACCAGAATTTAAATGTTCCCTTCAAATTACCTTTGATAAACATGTTTTACTGTTAGATTCACATGTCAAGAGATACCGTACACAAATTCACTTTCTCTGGTCTTTTTTATGCTTCCCTTTTTTATTATGCAATTTTCTTGCTTTATGTCCAACTGCAGCCAATTACATAAAATGTGGTTAGCACTATAAAAGTCCACACTGACTCTTTTCTTAACACTAATGGATTCTGGACTCTGTTCTCAGACAACAAAGATCCACTGTGTGCCAAGGCTCTCCTTTCTGCTGAAAGAAAAGCCGAAAAACATTAGCGTTCGGTTCCGTAATACCTGTTTGAGTTCAAATCGCTCTCAGATGCTCTCATTAAGAGTTCAGTGAGATTTAATGGTGACAGTCACCATTGACAGATATACTGTATACTGAACTTAAGCTAACCGTCTACAAGTCATCCCCAAAAAACAAATGGATTTATTCAGCATATGGTGTGAGGGTTTGTTGTTTAGTTATTTATGCTTCCATTTCGATTGATTTAACATCTCATCTCAAGTCAGCAGTGTATATCTGTGCGGCCTGCAAACACAAGAGACAAGAATATGCAAATAGCAGCGCATGCTGTACATATATACTATATACCCGCTATGAGCTTGCATTTGCATGCATTCTCATTAAAACAAATTAGCATGTGTGTGTGTGTTTGTGTGCCAGTGGTCAGTCCAGTTGGTGGGTTTACAAGGGAGCAGCCCCCCCAATAATTTCCCAGGTGAAATAGCCCGTCTATTAAAGGTTCATTAATTTGTTTAAGGACACCGCAACCCGGGTAAAAACGCAGTCCCTCCCTCAGAGGCAGGGGAAACAAGGCCCTATCCTGAAGCAAAGACTCCCACTCTCATTAGGATGATGATGGCAAAGATGATGATACGGGAGGGAGCGCTCTGTGTCCTAGTCAAGGTTAGAGACAAAAAAGAAAGGGCAATTTTTCAAGAGCAACAACGGGGTGCAGCTTGGCATATGAAAAAGGGAGGGTGTACACAAGTGTGTGAGTGTGCATCTATTGAAGAAATGTTTGATTTCACGGGAGTAATTAGTGCAACATCGGTTAATTACTCTTGTGTATTGATAGTTTGGCTGGAGCTAACCAAGACAACAAGCTTGACTGAGCAGATACGCATGCACAAACACCATGCATATACACGGCAGCTTTTTAGGCTCTCTAATTATTTGATTATTTCCAGAGCAAGGCAATACTATGATATTGCAACTCCCATGTAAATACCCTAACCAAGTTAGTGTACTTGTTTAAGATCATGATGAAATAAAGCATAACTCAATTAGCCAGCTGTGTTACTTTTCAGTCTTTTTAATTAATTTTGACGTGTAATTTACTGTAGACCAATTTACATGTATAGTATGTCTGTGTTTTAATTCTTCAGAGTGACCAGATACAGAGTGTAAATAAAGAGTAGCAGATCTAGCTCTCAGGGATCTCTTTAAAAACAGTAGTAACCTCTCCCAGCGTTAACTACAAGACTATACCAGAGGCATACCATTACCACAGTAATTGCAGGTTTCAATGAAGAAAAAACATTTCTGATCACTAGCAGATTTTATCAGCTAGTGATCAGAAATGTTTTTTCTGTCATTACAGGTTGTCATCTCATAGCCTGACATTGCCGCAAATGTGACAATTGTGATTGGTTTAAAGAAATGCCAATAAACCAGAGCATGTTTTTCTCCAATCCCATGTGGACTAACCAGACCCTCCTCTAGCACCCTTGCTTCCAGGCTAGTCTTCTCAGTCTGCAGCTAAAACATGAGAAGCACTTTTTTAATTACTAAGAATTGTGAATGTTAAGTCTGATACAGTTACAGTGGATAGACGTAGCAATAATAATTAAGTTGGGTTGGTTTATAGACCTCTTACCTCTGTAGATGTATGAGTCCTAATTGCGAATGAAGCCAATCAGAGAGCTGTGTTGGCAACTAATCATACTGTATGTGTGTAGAATTTTTACATACAGTTTTCTGTGTCCTGAGTGATTTATTTGCATTAATTTAGTGCCACTTTCTCAGCACCAATGTGTTTTTTTTCCACACAGAAAATACGCGACATGGTCCTGTCTTCAGCCAGGAGCCCAGTGACAGTATTTTCCCCCTGGGCACTGATGATAAACAGGTGTTTATTAATTGCAAAGCCAAGGGAAACCCACCTCCGCATTATAGGTATGTGCTTTGACTGCCCTTTGAATGTTTATAAGGTGAGACTACAGTGTGTAGCATCAGTAAATATGTGGTATAAAGTGCTC
Organism: Etheostoma perlongum; assembly: GCA_026937815.1. Classification (NCBI taxonomy): domain Eukaryota; kingdom Metazoa; phylum Chordata; class Actinopteri; order Perciformes; family Percidae; genus Etheostoma; species Etheostoma perlongum. Next base: position 11,625,230 of record CM049374.1, read on the forward strand.
TGCTGAGCGGGTTGTAATACCAGGCTAGAGCTGCACAATGAATCGCAATTGTATCAAAATTGTAATATGGACTAGTGAAATATCCAAATCGCAGGGGGGAGCAATATTTGTTAATTGCAAAATATGTGTCAAACCATTCTAATATAAAGATTTGTGGTGCTGCAGAGATATCCTGGCATATAAATCGTATCCAATATCCTATATAAATCTTTCAATGTTAATAATTTTCAATGCAAATGAAAATAATTATACAAAAACGGTCATTCCCTCCAATTTTGTGAATCATATCGCAATCGCAATATCAGTCAAACATAATCTCAATTAGATATTTTCCTCATATCATGCAGCCCTATACAAGGCTATGTTACTGTTGGCTACATTGCATTTCAGTGTAATTACATTTGTGTTTTTGATATTTTCTGGATTTTTACCAGCTATTCAATGGAATGATGAAAAGAAAGTTTGCATCACAATTTTAGCAGACTTGAAAACTTGACGTGGCCCTTCGACAAAAACAAGAAGTGTTGTGTTTGATGATGGTGATTATTTTTATTTTGTAATTTCTCTACAGGTGGAAAATAGATGGGAGAGAAATAAACACAGAGTCAGATCCACACTACAGCCTTGTGGAGGGGAACCTGTTGATCAATAATCCCCATGTAATCAATCATGGAGGAGTGTACCAGTGTATCACCACCAACACATTCGGGACTGTTGTCAGCAGGGAGGCAAAAGTCCAGTTTGCATGTGAGTAGAGTTGTATACTGGTGTCTGTACTGTGCTACTCTTACTGACATGACCTTGTCATTTTTCACTGTGGACTTGATGCACAAACAAATAGAATCAAAATATTTAGAACACAGCAACTAATGATTATTATCAGACCAACAATCTTCAAAAAGGTTGGGTAATCTGTAATAGAAGACTAGCAAAACCAGTGGACACAGACCCAGTGCTTACCTTTAAATGAATAATCAAAAATCTAAATATTTGCAGATTTTCTTTTTTACATTTATCAGCTAATCAAATCATTGACTAATTATTGCAACTCAAATTAAGATTATGAACACAAACTACTTGTGTAACCATGCTAGTATGTATGGTTCTAGTCAGTCCACCACGTTGGTCCAGAGTAAGATATACAGTATGTAGACAGATATATGCTTGACTGCCATGAAATTTTGGTTCATTTATTTCCCTGACGTTTAATCTAGTATTTCCAACAGGAACATTTTCCCCTTGTCAAATATTTCACGACAGGATACCCTAACTGTATCAGTTTATGCAGTATTTTATGCTTACATAGGACATGAATATGCTAACGGTATACTCTTAATGTGCAAAAATAGTAATATAGGCATGCTGAGATGGTAAATATTAACCTCATATTGTTGCTGCCTGGGTTATTGATTTATAGTCTTGCACTTATTGTAGTAACATTTTTATTTCAGCACATGTAGTATCGGTTTAGTATCTTGCTGACTCATCCATACAAGGGAACTCAACTAATACGAGTCATCATCTTCACTTGTCCTTACATTTGAGCTGCTGGATACCTATTTGAAGCTCTGCAAGTTGTCACTGCGTTATTTTCCGGGGAGAGCTCTGTGTTTAAAGGGCATGAAAGATGCGAATGTGGCCATGATTGTCACATATTGTAATTGTCATAATGTCTTCTCTCAGAGCCCCCTATCCAAGTGCTGCACCTCAGATTAAATGTCACTTGCTATGTCTGTCATGGTTTTGTCCTTGTGTCATGTTTTAGTTAAGTTTCTGATTTAGCACTAATGTTGTTCACCTGTGTCTAGTTGTCTTCCCCTCCCCCGTGTATATATACTCACCTATGTTCACTTACCATTTGCCAGATTGTTGTTACTCCTTGTGTGTCTCACTCTCCAGCGGTTTTTAGTTTGTTTCCAGTGTTTCCTGATCTATTCCTTGTATTTTCGACCAAGTCTTCTGCCTGTTGGATTTGTACCTTTGTAACAAACTCACCTTCTACTCCATGTTGAGTCAAGCATTTGAGTGTTACTGCTTTGTACCAGTCAATGGTACCAGTGGAATGCATGACAGAATCAGGACTGTATGTCTTGATGTGGGGTATTTTTTTTATCAGTCAAGTTCTGATTTGACCACTGCTGATATTAGCTTAATTCCTCCTGGGACTTGGTTGATATTTCTAAGACTTAGAGATTGATAGGTCTTCCCAACATGTCTATTCTCTCACACCACACAGCAGCATTTAATTAAAGGTGAAAGTAATCTCTCAAGCTCAATTGGTTGCTGTGATATTAACAGGGGACTCTTGGGTTTGACTCGTAAGCAAACTGAACAAACACGGAAGTATTCTCCAGAATGAAATGCCCTTTCCTGGATGTCACCTTTATGTAAAGTTATTGCAGCTGTCAAACTCTGAAAGGTTGTCGTTTCATTTATTGTATTTTTTTATTTTTTTATTCAACAGTTCTGCAGAACTTCAGCAGGAAGTCAAGGAACACGGTGTCAGTGAGAGAGGGTCAAGCTGTGGTTCTGCTCTGTGGCCCGCCACCCCATTACGGAGGTACAGCACTGTTCTAACTATTCTGCATTGTCTGCTGTGGTCTCACATTCCTGCTTGACTCAGCGGTCTTTATTGTTCCTCACACTGCTGCTTATTATCTCCCTATAAAGCTGCTGTGTCTCTTCTGTTTTTATACCTTTCCAACTTCTCTTTTTGCGGCTCCTTCTTTCGAACTCTGACACTGCTTTCCACTCACTTCTCCTTATCTGTCAGATGGGGCACTTTTTTATGATCAGTCACCGCTCTACCTGCCCAGATTCATGCCTTCACATCTATAGTTCATAGCTTAACCTTGAGCTCACTTTTCTCGCCCATATGATCTGTGACCATGCTGTCAACTATAAAGTCTCCAGTGCTCCACTTCTCCCAACTGTCTTTTTTTTTTTCTTTCTCGATGTGGGCAGGTTATCTGCAGGTAATAAAGTCGGCCGGTGGCTGCTGTGGCCAGGGGAGCGTTTATTCCATGGCACAGCTGTGAGTCGACTCATGTGTCTGTGTGCTACTGATTAGCAGACCCTCAAAGTGGTCCGCACTCCTGTAGCCATTTGGTGCCCACCAGCACAATTTCACGCCAGCGTACCAGCCTTTCTCCGCTCTCTGTTGCCAGTTGAATCCTATGGCCACGTGGGAATTCACACTTTAGCAATTTGCCCTCCAGCCTTCCCTCCCTCCCTTTTAAAAGGCTCCATCTCTGTATTTTTCCTCTTAAACACAGCATAGTCACACATTTGATGGGATTTGCACTACACGATAATGCTAGCTTCAGGTGTTTTCTATTTTTCAATTTTTTTGAGTTACCACAAGGTTTATACTATGTCAAAGCTTCTTTAATGTTGGTCGATGCACAACTTGAGGAGAAACAGTGCTGCACCTTGGTAAAAGACGAATCTGAAGCTTCTTTGAGCAATCAATAGATAAGTGGTCTAAAAGGAGCCGTGCTGAGAGCTAAACTCTGTCAGAGGACATGAGATTATGTGCCTGCAAGTCCTCTGTTGCTTTGAGACTGCAGCTCTTAAACAGACCCAGTCTCTGATAGTTCCTAATCATGAAAGGTCTGTCAGCTTCTGCCCTGACTTTCCCCTGTAATGATTTTAATTCACTGTTTTCCCTCAAGGAAGCGGGTGGGACTTTTTACTGCCTGCCCAGTCAAAAGGGCTTACTGCAGAATGTCATGTGTCTGATACAGGAGGGCTACAGTAATAGCCAAGTTCACTCCGCGGTCCCTGCAGGCATCTCTGCCCCTCTCTCTCTCTCGCTGTGTATGTGTTTTAAACCGCTACATTGACATTCTTATCATTCCTTTTCCTTCTTTATTTTGACATGCATTCACCTCATTATAATCTGTGTGACAAGAGTTGAAGATCGACTGAAATAAATATTGCCTGCAAAATCTATAAAACAGATAAAGTAGTTCTGACGAACTAATAAGCACACGTGTGTCACCTAAAAAGGTCTGTTTTTAATTCCATCTTTGCTTGATTTTACTGTAATTCCAGCCTTGATTCATAGTCAAAAGATCATGCAAGAGTTATTCAGTTTTTCTTATTGTCAACAAATTATATGAAAAGACATATACTGTCAAACTGGGTATTCAGACCTAAAACAGCCCTGTCTTAAAAAAGCAGAAGGAGCTGTTTTGGGTACCAGTTAGACAATGAAATACAATCCAGGAAAGCAGATTTGAGTCATATATCCTTGAGTTTTAAGGCTCATTAGATGTCAAAACACTGCACAGTGGTTTGTAATACTATAGTCTATATCCATATACCATTCCACTTCCGGGATTGTTCCGTTGCCGCCAGAAATTCCACCAGATGTCACTCTTTACTCCCACTCTTGGTTTAAAGAAATGCCAATAAACCAGAGCGTGTTTTTCTACCATCCGGGAATGTAGACTAGCCAGACCTTCTTCTGCAGCGCTGTGGAAGAAGGTCTGGCAATGTGAGACTGAACTGACAGCAACATGTTGACCTGAGCATATAGTTCACAACACTATCAATATGTCATCATGTATATCATCAGTGAGAAAGTTATTTTGTTCCCGTGCATGTCATGAGAGGAACAACGCACAAGTGGAACACAGGAAAAACAAATGTCCTGTCCTCTTTACCATGACATTACTCTTTTAATCTTTGCCGTAGTGCGAGAACCCATTTGATAATTGCTGCAGCCAAGCACTATTTGGAGGAAGAATTACCAGGTCTTCAGCATACATAAGTTGATTGATAACAGAGTTTCCGCCAAGATAGGCTGTGTTACACCGATTCAGTTGTTTAAATAGGTCATTCATATACACATTGAACGAAATAGGAGACATAATTTCACCATCATTTACCTGAAATGGGGCAGATACAACTTTTCCCCATTTAACCCTCCTTGTCTTATGGGCATGCAGAAGACTAGTATTCTAAGAATACAATTTGGAACACCTTGATGCCTTTGGTGTTTGTTTGTAAAGCACTTTGAATTGCCTTGTTGCTGAAATGTGCTTTATAAATAAACTTGCCTTGCCACTAGCAAACAATTCACAAATAATGTTTCATGATTAATTCTGGCACAGGCCTTGGATGCATCAATAACACACATAAGTACAGTGGATTTTGGGCTTCTATATTTAGCAAGTGTTCTACACATATCAGTGCCATGTTTCCTTTTAAAGACAAACTGGTGATGAAAACAAATCCCTGACCTTGTTACCACAATCCTTTCCAGCACTTTAAGGAGGAAATAGGTCTTCCATGCTTTTTTTTCTATTGAAACAATACAGAGGTGATAGAATCTAGAAGTACAAAAGGACAAGGCAAGCAAAGCCTTTTTTTCTTGATACAAGCCTTGTTATCTGCGCCTGTTCTACCAACTAAGCTATCCCGGCCAAAAGACAGACATAGCTTTTTTTAAAGGTCCCATGGTACGAACATTTCACATTAAGAGTTTTTTTTGTTTTTAACATTAAAGGAGAATTACGGTGGATTTCAACATGTAGCTCTGTTTGTTTGTTTTTTTTGTTTGTAGTGCTGTCAGTCAGACAAATGATAACAATTAGTGCTGCTTACACCGAGTTATCCTCCTGCTAGAGTTAGCACCTAACAGGCTTAAACGGGGCACATTTTAAATGTGTTTTTAGCCTCGAAACATGCTCAAAATGTCATTACTAGTGCTTACCCATGTGCATTTATTCCATCTAAGTGAACACATTAAATTTGACTGCAGTAGAAGTGACAGAAAGGCATAAAAGTTGTGTTAATTGACTAGTGTGGACTTTACCGGAAAACAGTAAATAAACAGAGGTGTGGTTTATCACTACTTTTATGCCTTTCTGTCACATCTACAGCCGTCAGATTTGCTGTGTTCACTTGGAAGGAATCACTGTATATGGGTAGGCACTAGTAATGACATTTTTAACATGTTTAGAGACTAAAAACATGTTTAAAACTTGCCCTGTTTAAGCCTGTTGCAGGAGGATAACACAGTGTAGACTGCACCAAAGGTTTAAGTTTGTCTAGCTTCTTACAGCACTACAAATTAAAAAAACAACGGAGCTACATGTTGAAATCGACTGTAATTCTCCTTTAATATGAGTTCCCCCACCCTGCCTATTTTCCCCCAGTGGGTAGTAATGGTGATAGGTGTAAACCGAGCCCTATTATTAGGGGACCACTAAGGTCTATATAAAAGCATCCAAAGAGCACCATGTTGTGGGATCTTTAACTAAAACTACATTACTTTAAATACTGAAGTATTTTATAAATTATAATAACGCTCACTCCACACCTCAGCTATTTTGTCTGGACCACATGCACCCTCAGTGTTGGATGAAAGGAAGTTTTACAGATATTAATAACTGTAAACCCTTTTAACAATCATAATGGTTATTATATTGCAGCATCCTGTGTTATATTTATAAAACGTTTTGTTGAGTCATGCAGACCTCAGGAGCCAATGCATGAATGTATCCCATCAAATGTGATTTGATCATTTAAATGTGATGAACTTCCTCTTGGGTGATGTAAACCGTTCAGACATATTCTGTTTGAGTAAAGTAAGTAAAGTAAAGAATATTTATAAAGAAGCTTTGGACCTTCTAACTGCCATTAGGCTGAGGCTTAGGCTTTGGCCACGCCAGTAGTATTTTGTACAATCAGTGAATTCATGGTTTTGGTCTTTTAATGGGATTTGTTGACAAAATGAATATAACATTTTACCAGGCTCATCCTTTGAAGTCATCTTATAACTATATGTTTGGCAGAGAAATAGAATATCTCATAATTTATTTGTAATACCTCTTCCAATATGTGTACTGTACTGCAGGTATTACTGTAATTTAGAGAACGTAGTGTAACGTGTAACGTAGCTGTTTTGTATTTTACCTATTCTTTCCTTTTTTTCAGAGATCAAATATTCATGGGTTTTCAACGGACAGCGGAGCTTCCTGCAACAGGATGCCCGGCGCTTTATCTCTCAATGGACAGGCAACTTGTACATAGCCAAAGTTGAAGCCTCAGATGCTGGGAACTACACGTGTGTGGTGAGAAACATGATGACCAACGCCACCGTGATCAGTTCTCCAACCCCTGTGGTGGTGCGGAGAGACGGTAAGCATCCTCAGTTCGCATCTGCTGCCTCCTGGTTATCTTGTGCACTGAACTGATGCGTGCTGTCGCGGTGGGGGGGCAAGTCTAGGAGATAAATTGCTTGTCTTGAGCGTGACACTGTTTTTCCTTTTGCTTACGAGCAAGTTTTTGCACCATCCCAAAGCCTCTGAACTATACAGGGTTATGTATTCAAGAAACCCTCTATCTGCATGAAGACACATATTTACATAACCAGAAATGTAGTCTGCACTGACAAAAATGCATGCAGGCACATGCACAGCAAGGAGCTTGCCACACATACTAAACCCCATCAGGACCGTTTATGTGTACCACTTCAGATTTGAGCTGAGGCAGATATGTAATCCAAACTCATCCATCCTCTTAGCCAAACGCTGTTGTTTGTGGCGTCAACATGCACGCTCGCTCTCTGCCAGTGTCATTCGCACCTCTAGTCTTACATCCAATATAAATTACAGGAAACTGCATGTCCATGTTTTGTGTTTTGACTGACTTTGATTTGCTTTTATCCTGTATGCAGTAGTGATGGGTGAATACGAGCCAAAGATTGAGGTTCAGTTTCCTGACATCCTTCATGTCTCCAAAGGATCATCAGTGAAGCTGGAATGCTTTGCCTTAGGAAAGTAAGTGTCAGAAACATAAGCAGGGTGCAGCTCTACCCTTCACATTGCTTTGTAAAATGTATGAAGTACAAACAGACTGACAAATATGGCTGCAGTCCATGTGGTCAGTGTGACATTTTGTGTGTAACCTCTGCAGCCCTGTGCCTACTATCACATGGAGAAGAGCTGATGGATATCCACTCCCTGGCAAGATTAAAATCAACCACTCCAGTGGGGTTCTGGAAATTCCATATTTTCGCCCGGAGGATGCCGGTGTGTACGAGTGTGTAGCCGAAAACAGCAGAGGACGAAATGTTGCCAGAGGGCAACTTATATTCCACAGTAAGATACTTTTGCTTCCTGTTTCATTTCTCTCCTTAGTCAGTACTTTTTCATATTTAGCAATACAGTGTTTGTTGGAGAAATGGCTAGTGCTTTATTATTCATTCTATCTGAATAAATTGAGTTATTTTCTCAGTATTAAATAACCTTAGAATTCCAGGATAATCTGGAGGTCATTTGTGCTCATTGTCTGTGCTTTTTTTTTTGTTAACGTGAAAGATCTTCCGCCTCATACTGGACATCTCTTTTTACCAGGGGCTTAAAGTAGGCAATGATGAATTACTCATGTCAGGATAGGTCTACCACCTCCATAGAATTTAAAGGAACCGTCTGTCAAACTGCAAGCTTTGAAATTAGTCACTGTCTACTTCAGTGGATGTTCACAACTGCCTTCTATATGCAGAGAGATGAGTAAGAGTCTTGACTGTTCCAGTCTGTATGTGTTGATAAGGAACTGAAAAAGAGATTGATATCAGCCTGTACATGTTTTTTGTTTTTTGTAAAGATTATTTATTTGTGCTTTCCCGCCTATAATTTTTGACAGGACTGCTAGGTGAGAGTAAGGGGGAAGACATGTAGGAAATTGACACAGGTCGGATTCGAACCCTTGACCTCTGCGTCGAGGCATAAAATTCTCAGCACACATGTGCCTGCTCTACCACTGAACCAACCGAGTCACACATGTTTGTGTTTTTGTAGAACCTATATACCCATTGTTTTGATTGAAAATTGAAGCATATAGATTGACGTCAGTAGAGCCAATCATGAAGTGGTAGTTGACAAAAAGCGGTAATCAGGCAAAGCAAGGTTATTTCATTTCAAGGTGCTTTACATACACCATTCAAAAGGAGATAAGCCATACAAAACACAATTATAACAAACACAAATATAAGTAAGTAACCCTTTTTAAAGCTATTAGAAATATAAAGAACTGAAATAAATTAAAGTGTTTGGGGGCCAAAGGTTGTGTCACAGGCAGTGGAGAAT